>CM049107.1:1010000-1610000 GCA_026725115.1 Cercospora janseana
GGTTACTCTCCTACGAACAGAACATATCGGATTTAACTACTACCTAGCTAAGCGCAGAGTCCTAGGAGTGTCCCCTGGGTACGAGTGCGGATAAGGCACGCAAACAGTTAAGCATATATACGTGTTCTGCCCACTCCGATAAGGAAATAGGCAAAGCCTATTCGCCGACGTAGGTACGTCCGACTGGGAGACACTAACGACTACAAAGAAAGGCCTCCTCGCTATGGCGAAATAGCTTATCCGGGAAGGCACACTCGGCCAATTCTTGCTAGCGCGAGAGGAGGAAGAGGCGCGGACGACCCGAGGTCGGGTTACGAGGAGAGAGGCAGGCACCTAGTAAGAGGGAGGGCTCCCACAGATACTGTGTACGTCCTAAGGAGAACAAACAAGAGGATAACCGAGTAGCGGCCGGTTGTAGAGAACAGAGGAAGGTCTAAGGAGTTTTATACTAGCGAGGCCCTATCGGGCCTTAAGGGCTTTTGTACTTAACAACTAAGGATAGGACACTCCGCTTACTCGGAGACGAGGTAGTACGGTAAAAGATTGTTATATCATATAATTAGTTAATATCGTAGAATATATAACGGACGAATTTAGAAGACACTCTAACAAAGTAAGAGTCCGGAAGATATTAGAGTAGCTTACTCCGGATTCCTAGAAGGCTATTAGGATCTAGATAGAGGTAGTTACCTACTTTAGGATCTAAGTTCCGAACTTCTCGATTATCTGTAAGCTGCTATTTAAACTACTACGAAAGGATTCTAAGTTTAAGTAGAACAAAGAACATTAAGACGCAGCCGACACCGTTACGAAATGCCTAATAACAGTACCTACGTTAGTCTCTATCAACTATAGTAACGGCGCTAGCCTAATTATAGTAGCGGTCGACTCTAGTAGTAATAGATATAGTAAGGTTATTATATAGGAAGATCGCGAGAATCCCTCGATACGACACCTAGTTTGCTATAATTCGGGTCTCTAGAAGCCTAATAAAGCCTAGTATAACGTAGGAAAAAGGAAGTGCCTTAGAGTCCTACGGGCTTTTTAAAAGTTTAGACTATAGCTTTTCGGCGTATACTTTAGACTCGAGGTAGATGCTAATACGTTAGTCTACTAGTTAAATCGAGCGGCGTCCGACCTTCCGAACTCTATAATAGTATAGTAGATCGCTTAGATTTACTTATTCGACTTTAATATATTTTATATTCTAGGTAAGAAACATTCTACTCCTAACGCGTTGTCTCGAAAGCTAGTAATAGACGAGAATAAGGTAGAGATAGAAGCGGAAGATAATGTTAAAGACATAATTAATTAACAATTCTTTAGCGCATTTTATATTAATGCATTTCTAGTTATAGTAGAAGACGAAAGTATTCTAGATAGGTACTATATATAGAACTTATATAACATCGTATATTTCCTAACGTACGCGGCCAAACCTCTACACCTATCGAGGTTACGCTATAAGACCCTTATAAGAGCTGCGAGACGATTTATAGTTAAAGATAGGGCCCTCTAGAGATAGGAGCGAGTTAATGCCCCTATTTAGCAAGTAATAGATAACTCTATAGAAAGAACTCGGATCGTTACTACTCTTTACGAAGAGAATAGCTATAGAGGTCCGAATAGCGTCTAGGAACTATTAAGAAGGCGATACTAGTAGGATAAATACTATAGTAATGTTTCCAGATACTACAAAACCTGTCCTTAGTGCCTATACTATAACGGCTATTAAAGACCGGGCCTATTAACTATTCCTACACTCTTAGTCTTTAGCGAACGATAGTTTGGTAATACTATATATATCGATAAGAACAATAGCCTATTTATTATAAGAGAAGGGCTGTTACGGTAGCTAGAAGTAAGATAGTAGCCTAAGCTAGCGAAGAATATTATCTCGAAATCTATTACTAGGTTTATCTACTTGGAGGTTATATGCCGCTAGAAAGTTATATATAAGATTGTCCTTAATAATGCTTAGTAGAACCTCGGTAATATCGAGACGCTTCTCGTTTCGTATAGGGTTACTTATATTAAGATCTTAGCCTACTACTCGGAATCGAACAGGTTAATTAAAGCCGGTTATAAACCGATCCTTAATACGCTCTCTAAGCTTACGAATAGAGGGTTTAAGAATGTTTAAGAGCGAATACCTATAGTACTTTAAGTAGAACGAACGACGGCTATAACCTCGACTAGTCTTACTTCTATAGAAGTAATAATAAGTAGGGATGCGGTCCTACTAATAGAACTAGAGTATTGCACGTATAGTATTCGCGACTAGAGATCTATTCGTAACCGAGAGGATCTACTTACAATGCGTACAACGGCGCTAGAGGAAATAATACGTACGTTAGACGAGGCAAAAGCCCGTAATAATCGTTTAAAGTAGAAGGCGAAGGAATACTTTAACGCCTACGTAGTAGAAGAGCTCCTATCTAAAGGCGATCTAGTTATAGTCTTCTAGTCGGAAATCTAGACTAGCTTCTCGTATAAGCTAGCCTTCTAGTAGAAGGGACTGTTTCGCGTCTCTCGAATGCTATATAATAGGTCTATATATATTCTAGAAGAGCTAGATAGTATAGTTAAGAATAGTACGTACCTAAAGAAGAACCTAAAGCGGATCCCTACCGACTTTAGAGCCGGCGAAGACCCTCCGATAGAGGAGGAGGCCGCTACTCTAAACCAATATCTATAGGAGGATAACCTAGCAGTTAAGGTTAACTCTATCCTACTACTAGGATATGCCTCGCCGCGTATTAAGCTATCGGCGATAACTTAAGAAGAAAGGAGAGAATATATATATATAGGCGGCGTCTTTTTCGGAGACGATAAAGGTATATATACTAACCTACTACCCTCCTTTACTTAAAGGTCTCTCTACTAACTCGACTACTAACCTTTATCCTCTTTTGTTTTTTAGATATTTAATTAACTCGCGGACGTTATTTTCGATATTTTCTTTACCTTCGTTTACTATCTAGACTATTCTACTATTTATATAATCTTTAGGTTAAGGCTAAAGTTAATGCAACCTAGCTAGGTTGTATTAGCATTACGTAACCTATTTACTAAATTCTTATTTACCTAGGAAATTTACTAGTTACTATTTACTAAGTTTGCTATAGAGTTAACAAATATAATTAACTAATAGCGTTATAGTATAGAGGTAAATAAAGGAGGAGTAGGTAAATACTAAATATACGCTACCGGCCTCACTAGCTACATAAAAGGAGCTAACCTTTAAGTAAGAACTCCCTCTTCCTTCTATACTAAAAGTATCGTTCGCCCTCCTCTCGACGCCTCTCTTCTAAGACTCCTCGAAGTAACGTAAGTACTTATTTACCTCCGCCTAGCTAAAATAGCTAATTTAGGCGACCCTAATACGTCGCTAATTCCAAGCTACAACGTCGAGTTACTTATAAAGAGCTCGAAGTTCTTCGGTAACTATAAGTCGCTATAAGAGATGCTTATAGCGCTATAGAATATTAGCGACAAAGACATTAACGAAGCTATACGCGAAGGCGCTAGCCTTATTAAGAACCTCGTAGAAAGCTTCGCTTACTAGGTTTACTAATTTATAGAGATCGTACGCTTACGGAAGTTCGACGTAAGTAAAGTTAATAAAAATAGTAAGACTTTTAGAAAAGCCTTCCTAGCGACCTATATACTTAATAGCTAAGGTAAGGCCGTCGCTAATCGATTTAAGACAATAAGTAGCGTCCTTAAGCAAAAGTAGTCGTCTACTAAGACGCTAACTTCGATTACTAAGTTTGCGTTCTTCTTATCTAAACGTACTAAGAACGTATAAGCCTTTATTAATAGATACTCTAAGGTTAACGAAGGCGGCTAAAAGCTTACTTAAATTATACTCTTTCGGGCTCTTAACGCTAGTAATACTCGAGGAGCGTCTACTAATAGACTAGAGCTAACTAGGAATAACTTCGTAGCGTAATACTATATAAAGTACTAGGCTGCTATCGATAGTATTAACGTTAAGTCCGACGAAGTTAAGGTTCTCCTTCGCTCTTAGAATATAGTTATTAACAAGAATAGCTTTATCGTTCTAGTAGGTAAGAGTATACGCGTTTAAGCTATTAAAGATCGTCGTAAGCGGCTCTAGGCGAGAATTAATTAACTTAACGAGGAAGCTACTTAAGCTGTTTAAGACGTAGAAGACGCGAACACTCGCCGTGTTACTTGTAAGACACGCTCTTCGTAGACGCTAGCTATAGCGGAGGCGGCCTAGTAAGATACTTAAAATAAAGAACTCGAGCGCGAGATTATAGAAGTCTAGAACAAACTCGAGTAAGCCGAAGAGAATCTACGAGTTATTAAAGAAGAGGAAGGACTATAGCTAGTAGAGGCTTAGTCCTTCTCGCTTCTATTAATATATAAGAACTATAAAGACGTAGAGTCTTCGCCTATCCTCGCTAAAATTCTTAATACTAGTAGCGACAAACATCTTAGTAGCCTAGAAAACGCTAACCTAGCCGTGTTATTTAACGCGTATACGGATCGCTCTAGCACTAACTACGAGTTTAATAAGAATAGTACTAATAAGAACCAGCTTCTATATACGACTTACCTTAAGGCTTTAGTAGAATTGTGTAGCCTATAGAGCAACGCGAAGCCCTATTAACTCTAGCATTAAGTCGCGCGCATTAGCCTTAAGCTAGACAATTACGATAGTTTAGTTGCTCGCTACCCGTCCTAGTTTACTATAAGCATCTTATCTTCTCGCACTAACGCCTATACTCTTAGTAAATATAAGTATATTCTAGAAGAGCTAGAGTTACTTATCTACCTTAATAATATCTAACTTAAGACTGTCCTAAAGGAACTTAGGATAGAAGGCATAAGCGTTAATCTAGCTAATAAAGGCATTATTAATTTTAATAAATTTAGCTAGTTGTTTACCTCGACCTTATATAAGAACTAAACGGACACTATTATAGACAAGCTAAAGAACAAGTTTAATATATATAGCTTTTATTAACGCGACTAGTTAGTCTATAGTAAGAACGAGCTATAGCTGTTTTCTGTCTCCTAATAGATCCTTCGCTAAGACTCTTTCGTCTAGCTGCTTAATGTTCTTCTCTATAACGACTACGCTACTTACCTTCTTACTATCCCTAAGACTACTTACTTAGTTAATAAGAACGAAGGAGCCCTCTCTATTAATACGAATATAGAGTATTAGAAGTTCTTACCTATTAATATCTATAAGATGCGAGACGAGCAAGTCGAGAACTCTCGACTTATACTTTATATACCGCTAATTAATAATAACGCTAGTAGTTATATAGTTGTCGCAGTCGGTATAAATAGTACGACTAACTTCGAGGCCTTAAGGGAGTAGGCTACGAACGTTAAGGCTATAGTCCGATTAACTACTACCGATCTAGGTACTATTAACGATGCGTTCCTTACCTCGTATAGTAGTGCCTAGTCGACTTACCTACTAGAAGCCTATAAGTAGTACATTATAATGTCTACTACTCCGCAAAGCTTCTAGCTTAGCGAACAGGCCGAACGTATAGTCGTTTCGACTACGCTAACTAAGGTTAAGAATAGTAAGTACGAGGATAGGACCTCTACGAAGACTATCGTAAAAGCTTATCGAGAACTAGCTCTTCTACTATCTATTAAGGATCTAAATATTCTATTCTCGTTCCCTACTTTAGTTACGATTACGTACCTAAACCCGATCTCGTAGGTACTACTTAGTAAGGTGCCGTAGACTAGCGCCTATATATAATACGAAATAAAGACCTTACTTTCTTATAATAAGGTAGGCCTAGCTAACTACTATAAGGCCTGGGTTAACACTATAGTCCGCGCGCTACGCAACCCTCTATACGCTATAGAATTCCTTAAGAAGAACTCTTACTCGAATAATAAGAGCTAGAGCCGCTATAAGACTAGTAGAGGTGCGGCTACTAATCTAGATAGACTATAAGACGTTAAGACTTCGGAGGAAGAGACTAATAATGCTACTAATTAAGCATACGTTAAGGTTGAACTAGTAGCTAGAAATAGCGATAGGTGTAACTAGTACTTAACGAACAAAGCCTCGGCTTTATGTTACGATTTTTATAGGTAATTGCTTTTTCAAATTGTGTCTAGTTAGATACTAAGAAGAGGAGGGATGTTAGGTAGTAATACGACCCCCTAGCATATAGATAGAAGTATAGACCCGCACGCTATATACTCCTTCTTAGTAGTACGGACATATATTTAGCTAGCCTCTCCTCTATAGATAGAATAATATCCTTCCTCGTCTACACCTATTACCCCTCTTAGTACACCTCTTATAAGAGTAACTCGCTACCTAATAGCGAGTACTAAAGGGACGGATTATACTATATTACGCTACGACGTCCTCTTTAGGAGGATGCTACCCTATAAGGTTTAAGGTAGTGTTCTTTCTAACACTAATTAAGCTCGGATAATTAGCGTATAGATAAATCTTAAAGCAATTCGATTAGCTTTACTATCCTTCCGATACTAGCTCTGTCTTCGGAGGTCCTTAAAAATAGCTAATTATTCGTTAATATATACTATAGTCTTTGCCTGCCTATATAATTAACGCCGTATAAGGTAACTAAACTTACTAACTATTGTTTTAGACAACCCCGTAACATCTACTACTACTAAGACTCGATTCGAATGTTCCGCGTACTTATTCTAAATATAAATGTATTGCGGAATTGTACGTTTAGACCTCGGATTCTTCTAGTATACTAGTAGTAGGTATCGGCGAGAAGAATTGTCTCCTTTCCTTTATTAGTCCTAATTAGTTTTAGTACCTGCTTCGTCCGGTAGGTATAGGAGACATATTAGCTTAATATAGATACTATTATACGTAAGGATAGTTTATAGTAAAGCTATAGGATGTAGCAAGACTTAGTATTAATAGCTACGTAGATCTAGAAGCTAAAGTCCTTAAGCTTATAGTATATATCTATAGACTAGGTAAAGTTTACGCTAGCTATTAAATAGAGGCCTCTTCGTCGCGTAAATACGTAGGCGCGATTATATACTCTAGTCGGGTAGACTTCCTTAATAATATTATATAATCGCTACCTATATAGGCTGTTAGCTATATTACTATCTATACCTATATCCTACTTATTAATACTACGCACTTGCCTAAGAAGAATTGTACGTCTAGTTAGGTTCTAAAATAGGTCTATAGAAGCCCTTAGCCGTACGTATTAACGCGGAACTTATCTAACTTAGCTTAAACGAATTCCTTCTATATATTTTATAGAAGCTCTACTTCCTCTTAATAATACTAGCGACGGAGGCTATATCTCTTACGCGCCTATATAACTCGATTCCGAGTAATTATAAAGCCCTTATTAAATTTAAGTATTTAGGTCGTCGCTCGATGCGGCTTAAGTAGGAGAGAGGCGGAGTAATAGGTAGGAACTAACTGTTATAATTATAGTTATTATATATAGGTTGCATCTTACTCCTAAGATAGGGTATTAGCTAAGTTATATAACCTAGTGTTATATAACCTATGTTATCTAATCTAGTGTCCTAAAGTGTCTCTTAGAGTGTCTAACTAGACTATACTTTCTAATACTCCTACTTAGGCTAGATAGTCTTCTACCTACACTTTCCTATATTCTTTATATAAGCTAGAGCTGCCTTACAAACTCCTAGAACTATAGCCTATTCTTTAGTTTAGTAAGGCTATTAGCAACTATCTCTTTAGTTAGAATATACTCTACTATAATCTTTCTCTACTACTAGAGATACCTAATATAGTTATATATAATATTAATATGTTTTAACCTCTTATAAGTATAGGCATCCTTAACTAGGGTTAAGGTAGCTTAGTTGTCTTCTATAAGCTAGACTAGTCTTAGCTCCCTTATAGTATTAGAGTATACTTTTATAGTTGGTTAGAAGGAGCATTCTCCTACTAACCTTATATAATCCATCTTTCTAAAAAGTACTACTAGGAACTAAGATTGCTTTATATATGCATTTATAGCTATATACTTAGCTTCTATTATTAATATTGATATGATATGACAATCTTTTACCGTACTACCTCGTCTCCGAGTAAGCGGAGTGTCCTATCCTTAGTTGTTAAGTACAAAAGCCCTTAAGGCTCGACAGGGCCTCGCTAGTATAAAACTCCTTAGACCTTCCTCTGTTCTCTACAACCGGCTGCTACTCGGTTGTCCTCTTGTTTGTTCTCCTTAGGACGTACACAGTATCTGTAGGAGCCCTCCCTCTTACTAGGTGCCTGCCTCTCTCCTCGTAACCCGACCTCGGGTCGTCCGCGCCTCTTCCTCCTCTCGCGCTAGCGAGAATTAGCCGAGTATGCCTTCCTAGATAAGCTATTTCGCTATAGCGAGGAGGCCTTTCTTTGTAGTCGTTAGTGTCTCCTAGTCGGACGTGCCTGCGTCGGCGAATAGGCTTTGCCTATTTCCTTGTCGGAGTGGGCAGAACACGTATATATGCTTGGCTATTTGCGTGCCTTGTCCGTACTCGCACCTAGGGGACACTCCTAGGACTCTGCGCTTAGCTAGGTAGTAGTTAAATCTAATATGTTCTGTTCGTAGGAGAGTAACTATCGTGCTTTGCGGCCTAGTTAGTCCCTTATATAGTACTAGGTGTTTTTTGTCGCCTTCGGTGCGCTAGGCTGTAGGCTAGCGGCTTGTCGTTATAGTCCTCTTCGCCTTCTCTCGAATCTATGTCCTTCTCTACTCCCTGTCTGCCTAGCTACTCCTGCCCCCTCGCGCCTCTCCCTCCTGTCCTTAGACTATATCTCGGATAGTTTCCCTCCGCGATAGGTTGTTTTTCCTCTAGCGTCCTTACCCCTGTCTATATTAGTATTAGCAAAGCACCCTCTGCCGTTGTTCCCGAAGGTGTTCGTCTACCCTATCGTTGCCTTGTTTTACCGCGTGTTGCCTTACTATGCCCTAGGTATAGAGGTGGATCGGGGCAATTCCGGATTCGCTCTAGAGAACTACCTAGCTAACACTCTTATAGGCCCCTATAATATGTCGTAGCGCTACGTTCTATACCTTCTCGAGCGGTTCTATAAGTCCTTTCCGGTATCCTACTATTCTAGTAGAGTTCGCCTAGAGCTGGCACCCGTATATTATCGCGGGTCGGACTACAGCTATGTAAATGTGTCTCGCCTTCTAGAACGACGCTCCCTATATAGATTTGCAGAGCCTCTAGAGTAAGTTCATCTAGGATGCCCCCCTTTCTACAGCCTTCTTAACGTGCGGTCCCTACGTTAGTTTAGTATCTAGCTAGACTCCTAGTAGCCGCAGTAATGGCGCTAGCCCTTCTTCAAAGCCTTGGATCCGTACCGTAGCCTTTAGGTCGTGCTTACGGGATCTCGTAAAGTAGATTAATTAGTATTTCTGCGGTGCGAAGGCTGCGCTATGTCTCCTTACCTACTGCATACACTTTTCGTATGCGGCCTCGAGCCTCCTACAGTTGTCTGCCGTACTGTTTCCCTATATAAGTATGTTTGTGTCGTCTACGAACCCTATAGCTAGCACGTGCTAGGCCTGGATCGTAGGGAGTAGTGTCCCTATAAAGAATAGGAAGAGAATAGAGGACAAAGTTGACCCTTAGGGAATTCCCGTCCGCTAAAGCCGTTCCTTGTCTATATAATCTCCGAGGCGGAGTTTAGTCGTACGGCCCTAAAGGAAGGACTCGATAAATCTTACTACTTACGCCAGGAAGCCCTGCATTGCGATGTTGTGAAGTAGCCGGGCGTGTGAGACGTTGTCGAAGGCTCCTAATATATCTAGGCACAGCATAGACGCTACTGCCCCTAGCTTAGTGTCCCAAATCGTTCGTACTTGTTCCGTAATTAGCTCTAGTGCTGTAAGCGTAGATCGACCTGGCCTTGCCCCCATCTACGCCTCTAGTAGGAGGCCTCTTTCTTCCGCGACTTTAGACATCCTTCTTACGACTATAGCCTCTAGCGTTTTCGCTATTGTGTTTAGCAGAGCAATAGGCCTATACGCGTTAGGCTTCGTATAGTCTGGCTTCTACGGTTTCCTAAGGACGACTATAGTCGATTTCTTAAATATAGTAGGGTGGTAGCCTATCGTAAGGCACGCCGTATATAGCTTAGCGAGTAGTGGTGCGAGGCGTGCCTTGCATCCCTTTAGGAGCTCGTTCGGTATCTGGTCCGGTCCCGCGGCTTTCTTGGTTAGTAGCCGTGCGATCGTTTCTAGCACTTCCGCTTCTATAACTACGAGCTCTATTTGTATTAGTTCTAGGATCGTGTCTTGGTCTATGTCGCTTAGGTCGGCTGCCTTAGGTTCCGGGAAGAAGTGTGTAGCGAGGGCTTCCGCTTTCTCCGCGTTGTTCTAGCTTTTCCTCTGGTTTGGCCCTAGGGGTCCAATTAGCAGATTTGGGAACTACGGAGGTGGTTATGGCTTTCCGGCTCTTTCTCTCGCCCACTTCGCTAGCTTCTATATCTTGTCCGGGTTCTGCGTTATCTCCTTAATTGTTGCCCTCTAGGATAGGTTTATGTCTCTTTTAACCTGCTTCGACCTTACGTAGTTAGCTACTATGTACGCCTCGTAATTGGCCCTAGTCCTGCTATTGCACTATTCCCGTCTTGCTGATCTCGCTGTCCTTATTAGGTGTTGTGTCTCTAGGGTCTAGCTTTCTCTCGCAAATGGAGATAGTCTAGCGTATAGAACCCCCTCTCGAACAGTATCCTATATAATCCCTTATAGCGCTTCCGCCCACCTATCTACGTCGCCTTTAGTGTAGATCTCCTCGCTATAGAGCCCGCTGCTCTTTGCCTAGATCCTCTCCTGTATCTCGTCCTAGTTTGCCTTTTTCTACTATAGTCTCGGGTCCCGCGTCGCCTCTCTTAGCTCCGTATCCTCTATTATAGTTATAATTAGGAGGTGGTCCGATCCGTAAGCGCGTTCTTGGTCCGTTTAACATATAATAACGCGTTGCTGCGCCCTAGCTATTATAAATACTAGGTCTAGCGTTTGGCAACTGCATCCCTGTTTCTCCTATGTTACCGTTCTAGGCTCGATTGTAAGCTAAAGTCCTGCTTGCTCGGTAGCCCGGATTAGTCGGTCCGACATCGTGTGTTGGTTCTACGTAAGATTTCCTCCCTACCTCGGGTGGTATAGATTGAAATCTCCGAGTAGGATCTGCTCTAAGCCTAGGTTCCTCGCGTTTGCTAGTCGTATAGCTTCTGTAGCGACCGGTATAGTGCCTGGTTCCGTGTAGCTAGGTGGTCTACTAGGGTTGTACACGTTGTAGATTGTAAGTGGTCCGTTGCTTGTCTGTATTTGAATAGATACCGCGTCCGTAGAGGCCGCTTTAACTTCCTCCTACTTTAAGGTATCGAGGTATTTCGAGACTAGGAACGCGACTCTTACGTACCCCCCTATTAGGACGATTTGGTGGTAGTGCTTGCTTGTCTTTGTCTGCCTTGTTTGGGGTTAATCCACAGTTCCTAAAGTACTACGATCTGCGTTTCCCTCAGGTCTAGCTCCTATAGGAGGAGCGACTAGATCGTTCGGCTGTAGTTCACGTTGTGTTAGTAGATCTATAGGGTGTGTCTATTCATTGTATAGGTTGTTGACTTTGGACGAGTATCTCTATACCTATATCTTTATCTTCGTCTTCGTAGTTAGGTTAGCTACTTCGAGTAACCCGCTAGAAGGGGAGTTTTCTTGTCTGTCTCCTTCCTTCTATAGTCGCTGCTGTCGTACCCCTTAGTCGCTCTAGCCTTACTGCGCCAGTCGCTTATATACCTACTAGTGTAGGCTCTCCCTCCTAAGCCGGCTGTTCTAGCTGCAGGCCTAGTCTCTTCTTGTTCTATACAAGTGTAAAGCCGTCGTACGTAGTCGTCTGCTACGTATAGGCTACCTACTTCTGCGCGAAGAATTTGTAGAACTTATCCTTTTTTGCGTGTGCGGCCTATTTTATCTTACAGATCCTTTCCTAGGAGGCGTGGTTCCTATTACAGTTACTACATTTCCTAGTTGTCGCTATACATGTGTCTGTCCTATGTTCGCCTACACACTTCCTACATTTCTTAGTAGTCTCCTTACAGTAGTTTTTAACGTGCCCGAACCTGTTGCATCGGAGGCATTGTACGACTCTTTGTTGTAGGTGGAAGGGCTCTGCAGCCTAGAAGTTGCCGTTATATAGGAGTCCTTTGTTTACTATCTCCCTCGCCTGTGCCTCGCTCTAGACCGTTAGAATAACTAACGATATGTGTTTGCCCTCTCGCGCTCTTGCCTTCCCGAGCTACTCTGCCTTTAGTACGCGTAGATCCGGGATGTACCTCGCGTTTTCCTCCTATACTGTCTCCTAGAGCTGTTTCTCCCTAATGTCTATATTCGTAAGGACCTTATAGATTAGGACCTAGTATCTGTTCTATTAGACTTCCGCCTCAGGCTATATCTCTTTTAGCTACCTTTAGTTTCCCTCTAGCCTCTTCTTGTCCTCTGCACTATATACTAATACTCTTAGGTTACTACTCGGCAGCTTCTAGACTGCTGCTGCTATATGTATTCCTATCCTTACTTGTATTCCCTTTGCGTCTTGCTTCTTTGTTTCCTCTCTTGCCTCTATAGAGCCCATGTTAACCGTAATTATATAGGCTCCTCCAGGTGCTTCAGCTAGGTAGTTAGTATCGGATTGGCCCTAGCCGCTATCTGTGCCCACGACTGTATGCGCGCCTAGGAGGTATTTATGCATTGGGACTTTTGTATTGCCTTAATATCGTCGCTAATCTGTTATAGTTTCGCTGCTATATAGTGTGTCTCGCTATAGTATTGGATCGCGAGCCGGGTGTGCTCTTAGGCGCGTAGGAGGGTCTAAAGGAGGTCTTGAGGCAGGCCTCTGTATTTGAGAGCTCGTTCGACGTCGGCCTCGATAGTTCTTAGTTCTATTATGTAGGAGTCGTCCTTTAGTTTGTCGATTTTGGCGGTGTTGCTGCCGCTGGCCTCGTTGGTTGGCCCGGCGCGCGACGCGTCCGGAGGGTAGCGGCCTCCATCCTTGTCGCGCGCTATTCCATCGTCGATGTTAGCATTGCGCTCTGGGTGTATATACGCGTGCTAGGAGGCCCTAAGGCCCCCACCTTTAGTCGTCGCCGTTGCTGTTGTGTTTATGTTCTTCACCTCGGCGATATATTATCTATATAAGTAAGGACTATTATATAGTATACTCTTATATATTTAGAAGACGATCTACTAGCCGCAATCCTATTATTAATATTGCAATAGACTTTTGCTTCCTACTTATCTAAGAAACTAGGGCTCTATAGAGGAAGAAGATGCTTCTAAGGATTAAGACTCTATCTACTTTGTTTATTATATAGTTAGAGTCTAAGTATCTAATTAGCTTTCCTCTACCTCTCCTATATATTAATCTAAGGTCTAGGAATAATCTTAGGTATCTTACTAATTTCTTTAGAGCTTATATATGTTTCCTAGTAGGATCTAAGATATAGGAACTTAGTCTTTTTAAAGGAAAAGCAATATCTAGTTTTATTATTGTTATAGGCTACATCTAGGTACCTATTTAGCTCTAGTACTCTATTTTTAATTCTCTCTTATTATATAAGCCTAGTAGGCTTAAGCTCTTATAGCTATCTATAGGTAAGAGAGTTAGATAGGCTATCTCTTTATATAGATAGAACTTTAAAAGATTCTCCTAGATATAATATTCCTAATTAAGTTTTAGAGTTCCTATAACTCTATCTCTTATTAGCCTTATTCCTAGGATTTTCTCTAGCTCTCTAAGATCCTTAATCTTAAAGATCTTTCTAAGTTCTTCCTTAAACTAAAGCATATCCTTTAACTTTAGTACTATAATAGGGATATTATCTATATAAGTAAGGACTATAATGCTCCTTCTATAGTAGATAAGTAGGTATAGGTCGACCTCTAATTAAACGAACCTAATCTGTTTTAGCTTTAAGATATAGAGCTTGTTCTAGTCTCTTACTACTTACTTTAGTCTATATAGGCTCCTTAGGATTTGTAGGACTATATTAGGTAGTATATTAATATCTAGGGATAGAAGTATAAAGATTTCTTCTTATAGAGTACTCTTAGTAAATGCGTTGTTTATATCTACCTAGTGCAACTCTAGATCCTTCTTATATATAATAGCTATAAATACTCTTAGAGTATTATACCTTACTATAGGTATAAAGGTCTCTTAGAAGTCTACTCTATATTTCTAAGAGAATCCCTTATAACTAGTCTTACCTTAAACTTCTTAATAGTACTACTAATTAGCCTCTTTATATTAAACACCTACTTAGAAGTAATAAGGTTTGCTCCTTAAGAGGGACAACCCCTTTCTAGGTGTTATTAGTCTAGAGAGTAGTAAGTTCTTTCTAGATTGCCTCCTCTATATGTATCCCTATTTAGGATCCTAAATTGCCTCCTTATAGGACTTTAGAATAGGCACCTCTTATCTCTAAGAGATAGCTAGTACTAATGCTATAAATGCAACTTCTTTAACCTCTATAAAGGCTTCCTAAATCTACTATTCTTTATTTTCTATATATAAGAGGAATACCTTCTATTACTTAGCTACTAGTAGTTCTTCTTTATCTCTCTATCTCTTCTAAAGAACCTACCTAGTAACTATACTATAGGTCCTTAGTTCTAGTCCTTACCCTTTATCTAAGATAGATCTTCTTCTTTTTAGAACTTTATAGATTAGATCCCCTTCTAACTTCTATATCCTAGTAGATCTTATATAATATTAAGCTTCTTTCCTATTACCTCTCTACTAGCTGCAATTCTTTCTTATCTAATAGGCTACTAGTTTAACTTAGGTAGTTAGGTAGTCCTATTTTCCTTCTACTAAGGCTATACTACTTTAGAGTTTTCTTCTTCTAGATCCTCTACTCTCTAGTATTTATCCTTGTTCTTCGGTATAGGTAGAAGTTATATAAAGAGAGGTTTAATAGGATAGTTAGGCTCTAGGAGCCTAACTATATTTCTACGACCTAGCTAGTTAGGCTCTAGAAGCCCGACTATATTTCTACGACCTAGCTAGGTTATATTAGTATAGGCTATAGGCTCCTACTTCTTTGATCTTCTAACTAAGTTCCTAACTAGTGCTCTACTATCTTAATTAAGTCTAAGAACATTTAACTCTATATCTCCTCCTTTCTTAGCCTTAAAAAATATAGTAGTACTATAGGCCTTTATAGCTCTTATATTAGGTTTCTAGAAAAGCTACATTTTAGTAGTATTAGGGACATATCTAATAAACACGGCTTCCTTACCTCTATTTATTAGCTTATTAGATCTTATTCTAGCTAGCTAAGACCTTAGGTCTATAGATACTACTACTTTATAGCCCTAGACTCTAAAGTATAAAACTAAGGGTTAAATACCTAAAAAGGCTTCCTTAGGTAACACCTTAAGGCTATTAATTTCTAGTCTATTTAGTAGTGCATTCCTAATAACGGTGTACGCGTCTAATGCTTTAGGCTAGAATTTAATTAGTATATTTAAGTCCTTAATTATAGCTCTTATATAGTCTTTAGAGGTTTAGATTAACCTTTCTATAACTCTATTCTAGATAGAATTATAGGCTTTAGTAGTATAGAAGGTAATTCCTTTATCCTTCTTCTACTACTTTAGTAAAGTAAGAAGTTCTCTTACCCTATTACTCCTTATAATTTAGATAGGATTTCTAGACTACAATTCTACCTTCCTTCTCTAAATCCTTAAGGCTTCTAGTATATCTTCTCTAGACCTTAACGGAATAGTCTATTTCTTTCTTAAAAAGTTATTAACTATCTTAAGCTACTATCTAAAGCTAAGTCTTAAGATTAGTAAAGGTCTACAGATATTAATTAATATAAGAGACAGCCTTTAGGGCTTTCTCTTAACAACCTTTCCTTTATATTTCTTTATCTTTACTAATATATAGACCCTATAGCTATACTACTCTTTTAGGATTTAGATCTAGGATTTTAGGTTTAAAACCTAGTACAAGTCTTTTAAAAGATCCTTTCTAAAGTATATACACCTTCTATACTAGAGCTCCTACTATTCTTAGGAATCCTCTATTACTATAAAGGTAAAAGCTCTATTTATCTCCTAGGTATTATATATAAAGGCAACCTCCTCTAGAGACTTATTAATTTCTTTAATAAATAAAACTCCTCCTTTTAACTTTGTCTAAATAACGAGTTTTCTAGAGAGTAAAATAAGTGTAAATTTTAGTAGTTAAATACTAAACTACTAGCTAAACTAACTCTAAGAGATAAGATTTACTCTAAGACTAGGGATAAACAAAACATCCTTTAGTATAATCTACTTACCTTTCCTCCTACCTATTACTACCTTCCTAATATATATAGTATATAGGTAGCTACTACTAACCTTAATCTATTTTCTAACCTAAAGAGGCTTTAGTTCTCTAAAAAGGGATACTTAGTTAGTTATATAGGATAAAGTATAGGAATTAAGTAGCTATTCTAATAGTATATACTTGCCTTTTGCTTCTATAGTATTAAGTAGTACTACGACCCTCTAGCATACGGATAGAAGTATAGACCCGCACTTAATACACTCCTTCTTAGCAGTGCGGGTATGTATTTAGCTAGCCTCTCCTCTATAGATAGAATAATATCCTTCCTCGTCCGCACCTATTACCCCTCTTAGTACACTCTTATAAGAGCGACTCGCTACTTAATAGCGAGTGCTAGAGGGACGGATTACACTATATTATACTACGACGTCCCCTTTAGGAGGGTACTGCCCTATAAGGTTTGGGGTAGTATTCCTGCTAACAATAGAGCCGAAGGTGGGGCTATTACATTTATTCTAGGTTGTAGAGGCAGTATAGAGTATTTAGAGATAGCCTCTAGGTACGAACGACTATAACTATAAGAGGATAAGATAAGACTACCTACGGTACGCGTATAAGAAACCTTAAGAGGCAATATTAATCTAAAGAGCACCCTATAGCGAGAGCATCGATTTAACCCGAAAAAGCTATAAACCCTTAGACCTGTTTTAGCTTAGGAGTCTAGATTACTAGGATCACCTATTTAAGGACTTAGTACGGGTTATCGTAACCTATACTACGGAGGCTTTCGGAGCGTATGTTAAGCTCTAATACGTAGTAGGGACGACGGGCATTAGCCTATTAGGTCCTAAGGTGCGACTATATACCTACCTCGGCTAAAGGACTAATTACCCTCTAGCTTCTAGTTCTTTTCTTCCCCTCGTACCGGAAAAAGCTTACGAGGCCGGCGTTAGATACCTGTAGTCGATAAGACTTATAGGGATTCCGTAATATAGTTATAGCTCCTCGTACTAGTATATCTTATAAGGAAGCCTATTTACGACGTTACGACTACCGCGAGCCTATACTAAGTCCTGTAGGCAAGTATAGAGAACCTATATTAAGTCTTATAGGGGACCCGAAAACAGCGATTCTATATTAAGTTCTATAGATAAGCTAACTATTAGTTTATTTCTTAGCTTCTTATACTAGTATATCTTGCGAGACCCGGCATTAGGGATCCCTAGAACGGCATAGCCTACTAATAAGCGGAACTAGGTCGTAACTAGGGTACCTACAACAACCCTTACTAATTAGGGCACGTGCCTCTAATTTAGCCGAAAATAACGAGAGAGAGGAAGAGAACGGAGATTATATATAGGAAGCTGTATACTATATACAATATTAAGAACTTTCTTTTTAGCTAATGCAACCTAGTTAGGTCGTATTAGCTACTTTATTTTCCTATTTAAATCCGACGTCTAGCGAGCTAATCGATTAAGTTATAAAAAAAAAAGAAAAATAATAAAAACAATAAAGGAGACAAGAGTATATAAGTGCTTAAGAAGTCGAGTCGTCTTTAGAGGCTAACGACCGAGAATACGATCCTACTCTACGACTAGATAAGGAGATCCGCCGTTTAGCTACAATATTGCCTAAAGGGACGCCAACTATAAGCTCTACGGCTATTACTAAGCAAAATGCATTACTAATATAGTTGCTTTCGAGCTAGATGTAGGATATAAGACAAAGACTACCTATACTAGGTTCGCCCGAGAATCCGCTCTTCGAATTATATAATACGTCTGCCTATTTAGATAGGTTTAAGTACAACCTTTTTGAATACAACCTTAATACTAAGTTAGACAATTACAAGTGTTAGGCCTTTCTTCGGACGATTGATGCGGACTACCATCTAACGATCTAAGGGCTAAAAGGTTAGCTAGAGAAGGAAGAACTAGACACGGCCGATTTTAAGGCGCTAAAGAAAGCATTCCTACGTAAGTATCGTACTAATAATAGCCGACAGATCAAGTCGACTAGGGCTTAGCTAGAGAAGCTCTACAGTTAGAAGCGTTTAGAAGGCGATAATTTAAAGGGATACCTATAGGAGTTTATGTCTAGTATTACGTCGATTAATAAAAAGGAGCTTAAGGACACGCAGAAGACGTAGCTACTTCTAAAGGGCATACCTAAGAAGATGTCCTAGCGCATCTTCCGCTACTATAAGCTAGATCCGAGTAACCCTTCTACTCTTAAGAAATTTAAGGAGGTCCTTAATATAGTAAGGAACGAGATCGAGACGGTATCTAACGCGGAAACCTTTATTTATAGAGAGGATATACGTAACGTTTAGGCTATAGTAAGCGCTTAAGCGTCGAAGGCCTTACCGAAGGTAGTACTAGAATCTCGCACTTAACCTAGTTTATAGCCTCCGACTATTCTATCCGCTATATACCTAGAGAGTAAGGAGGTAGCAGAGTTAGTTAAACAGATAAACAGCCTAAGCATTAACTAGATTAAGGCTATTTAGGAGGCACTCGGACTAAGCCTCGTTAACCTATCGATAACCTAAGTAAAGCTAACTAAGATTAACGTCTATCCGGACGCTCTATCGATTAATGTCTTCGCATAGTTGTATAATAGTAGCAAGTCGATAATCTATAAGGACCTAGAAGGCAAATGCTACATATATAGCGCTACTAACTACATCTAGTCTAGGTGCCCGTACATCGATAAGTTAGTCGACAAGAAAGTCCTAACTAAAGGCGACAACTATTAGTTAATATACGGCGACAGCGAAAAGTTAGTCTATTAATAGGATAGGAGGGTACCTAAACTTAGTATAGTCTACCCTCTATTAGCAGCTCGCTTTAGTAATAAAGCGGTTACGTTCCGATATCCTAGGAACGATACGTACTAAGCGTACTAGAAACGGCTAAAGAAAGGCAAGATGCGTAAGGAGACACTAGAAAGTATTACTACGAATTGCCTTATATACGACGCGGATGCTATCGCGAACGTGTATAGTACAGAAGTAAATGCTTTCGCGGCCTCTTAAGATAAGCCGAAGAAGGTCTATAACCCTACTCGCCCTACGGCGGCCAACTTAACAAAGGTTGTTACTCGAAAGACAGTTAATAAGCCGGCGGAAGCTCGACGTATTAAGGCTGTTACTCGAGAGTTGGAACGTGTCTAGTAAGGAGGTTTCTATTCTATAGTCGAAGAGGTTAAAGATAAGTCTTAGACGCTAGATAGTAACTTACTTATAGACGATCTGCCTAGACCGGCTAATGCGCTAGTTAATAAGAGGGTCGCGAAGAAGAAGTAGTTCTATAACTACGTATCTATCTATAGAAAGGCGGATCCTAAGACCTATAGTCTTTATTAGTATTCCTAGTTTCTGGACCTAGAGTTACCTATTCCGATAAAGGATCTTCTAATATATAGGTTGCTACGGAACTTCTTTAGTAGGCAGATTAATAATAACCTATCCTTTATAGAGAAGTTAGACAAGCTCCGTAAGTAATAAGGCCGTCTACCTATCCGTCTACACCTTTCGGTTACGAGCGTAGAAATGTAAGTAAGTAAGGATAGCCCGCTAGAGTTAGAGATTAATATGTTCTAAGCTCGGTTTATTAGTACTAAGATTGCGAAAGGACTACCTACTCGGCTTAAGGAGGTCTATAATAACGCCGAGTCCGCTAACTTCGATGCTGTTCTTAGGGCTTATACTATTGTCCCTAGCATCTATATCGAGGTAGCAATTAGGAATAAGGATATAAGTGTCCTCGCTATAATTAATAGTAGTGCTAAAGCGTGCGTAATAAGCCTTGCGACTGCTTAGAAGCTCGGTCTCCCTATCTTAATAGAATTGTAGGCGAAGATAAATCCTATCTCTAGGAATGCTATCGACCTAGTCGGGTACTATAATAACGTTTAGGTTAATGCGTTTAGAGTAGTCTTTCCGATTACCTTCGTAATTAACCGAGATCCGAGGACCTAAACTCTCCTAGAACGACTATAGGAAAGGATTATTTAGAGCGTATAGAAGAACTACGATAATAGATCCTAGGAAGGCACGATTGTAGACTATAAAAGGAATCGTATTATCTTTATAGGACACGTTAGTAACACTAGCTGTCGCACGATTAAGGACATCTAGAGAAAAGCAGTAGCGCGGCTATAAAGTCCGATAGACGCGCTAAGACTTCCGGCAACGCACGAAGATTTTAGTTAAGTAAAGAGGAGAAGGGATTGCAACCCTTCTTACTAGAAGAATTCTATATTGCAATAGCTCTAGTCTTTAGATCTAATAAGAGAATAGGTATTTATTATGTACCTAAGGCACAAAAGCTTAGTACTAGCGGAGACGCTAATTAGCTAGAATCTAATATAACCTACTAGGTTGTATTAGACGAGAAGTCCTAGATATATATAGCTAATACGAAGGAGCCTTCGGAGGAGGTTTATAATCTGTTTTTATATACAAATATTAATAAAAACTACCGCAGAGAACATCGTAGTAGAACATTAACCTTCGATGCTTTTACGCTAGTAAAGAGAGTTGTAGATAAGGTTAGGCCGGTAAATGCGAGCATATATGAAACAGATAGCTCTTTACTAGAGGGAAACAAGAACTAGAGATAGGAATGCCTTACAAAAGAGGCCTTACTACCTCTAGGGACTAGTCCCTTTAATAGGAGGTACCTAATAAAGAAATTCTCGGAAATCCTACGGGGATCTCGCCTTACGCTAGAAAGACTAAAAGACATTGTTTCTAGAATAGTATTAATAAAGAAGGAAACGCATCTACTCTACGAGCTACTATATAATTGTAAGGTAGTACTAGCCTATAACTTCGAATATATCGGGAAGATTAAGCCTAAGATTATACTACTCTAGCGGATACGGACGGTTCCTTACGAACCTTAGGCTTATCCTAAGTTCCGAATTAACCTAAGCCTAAGGCTAGTTATAGAAGAAATAGTTCGTAAGCGTTAGGAGGCGGGTACGATCGAGCTGTCTTACTCTTCCTATCGTAATCCGATCTTCCTAGTAAGGAAGAAGCAACTAGACAAAGATAGGAAGGCTTAGTACTAGATAATTAACGCTACCTAGGAATTTAATCGAGTTACGCTACGCGATGCCAACCTACTACTAGATACGGATAGTTTCTCTAAGGATTTCGCTAACTACGTAGTAGCCTCCTTAGTAGATATCTTTTCTAGTTATAACTAGATTCTACTTTACTTAGATAACCGAGATATTACAAGTTTTAATACACCCCTTAGAGCTTTTAGATAAACGACTCTACCCTAAGGAGCGACTAATTTAGTAGCCCAATTCGTCCGAATAATTACGATAGTCTTGTATATATATATATCTTACATCGCGCGTCTATTTCTAGACGATGTAGGGATTAAAGGACTAAAGACGCAATATAACGATAAAGAGGTAGAGCCTAAGTTGCAGCGGTTTATAGTTAAACACATCTAGAACCTCGATACTGTCTTAAGCGACCTCGAACGAGCGAATCTAACGATTTATAAGAAGAAGCTTTAGCTTCTTTACTAATTAGTTAATATCGTAGGATACGTAACGGACGAATTTAGAAGATATTCTAATAAAGTAAGAGTCCGGAAGATATTAGAGTAGCTTACTCCGGATTTTTAGAAGGCTATTAGGATCTAGATAGAGGTAGTTACCTACTTCTAGATCTAGGTTCCGAACTTCTCGATTGTCTATAAGCTGCTATTTAAACTACTACGAAAGGATTCTAAGTTTAAATAGAACAAAGAACATTAAGACGCAGTCGACACTATTACGAAATGCCTAATAACGGCACCTACGTTAGTCTCGATCGACTATAGTAACAGCGCTAGCCTAATTATAGTAGCGGTCGACTCTAGTAGTAATAGACATAGTAAGGTTATTATATAGGAGGATCGCGAGGATTCCTCGATACGATATCTAGTTCGCTATAATTTAGGTCTCTAGAAGCCTAATAAAGCTTAGTATAACGTAGGAAAAAGGGAGTGCCTTAGAGTTCTACGGGCTCTTTAGAAATTTAGACTGTAGCTTTTCGGTATATACTTTAGACTCGAGGTAGATGCTAATACGTTAGTCTACTAGCTAAATCGAGTAGCTTCCGACCTTCCGAATTCTACAATAGTACGATAGATCGCTTGGATTTATTTATTTAACTTTAATATATTTTATATTCTAGGCAAAAAGTACTCTACTCCCAACTCGTTGTCTCGAAAACTAGCGACAGACGAAGATAATATAGAGATAGAAGCAGAGGATAACGTTAAAGACATAATTAATCGACAATTCTTTAGCGCGTTTTGCATTAATGCGTTTCTAGCTACAATAGAAGATAAAAGTATTCTAGATAGGTACTATATATAGAACTTATACGATATCGTATATTTCCTAATATACGCGGCGAAACCTCTACACCTATTAAAGTCGCGCTATAAGACCCTTATTAGAGCTGCGAGACGATTTATAGTTAAAGACAGGACCCTTTAGAGGTAGGAGCGAGTTAATGCCCCTATTTAGCGAGTAGTAGATAACTCTACGGAAAGAACTTAAATAGTTACTACTCTTTATAAAGAGAATAGCTATAGGGGTCCGAATAGCGTCTAGGAACTATTAAGAAGGCGATACTAGTAGGATAAATGCTATAGTAATGTTTTAAGATACTATAAAACCTATTCTTAGTACCTATACCGAAACGGCTATTAAAGACCGGGCCTATTAACTATTTCTACACCCTTAGTCCTTAGCGAACGATAGTTCGGCGATACTATGTATATCGATAAGAATAACAGCCTATTTGTTATAAGAGAAGGGCTATTATAGTAGCTAGAAGCGAGGTAGTAGCCTAAGTTAGTAAAGAATATTACCTCGAAATCTATTACTAGGTTTATCTATTCGGAAGTTATGTGCCGCTAGGGAGTTATGCATAAGATTGTCCTTAATAATGCTTAGTAGAACCTCGGCGATATTAAGACACTTCTCGTTTCCTACAGGGTTACTTATATTAAGATCTTAGCCTACTACCCGGAGGCGAACAGGTTAATTGAAGCCGGTTATAAACCGATTCTTAATGCGCTCTCTAAGCTTACAAATAGAGGGTTTAAGAATGTTTAAGAACGAATACCTACAGTACTTTAGGTAGAACGTACGACGGCCGTAGCCTCGACTAGTCTTACTCCTACGGAAGTAATAATAGGTAGAGATGCGGTCCTACCGATAGAACTAGAGCATCGCACGTATAGTATTCGCGACTAGGGATCTATTCGTAACCGGAGAGACCTGCTTGCAATACGTGTAACAGCGCTAGAATAAATAACTCGTATATTAGACGAGGCAAAGGCCCGTAACAATCGCTTAAGATAGGAGGCGAAGGAATACTTTAACGCCTACGTAGTAGAAGAGCTCCTATCTAAAAGCGATCTAGTTATAGTCTTCTAGTCGGAAATCTAGACTAGCTTCTTATATAAGCTAGCCTTCTAGTAGAAGGGACCGTTTCGCGTCTCTCGAATCCTATATAATAGGTCTACGTATATCCTAGAAGAGCTAGATAGTATAGTTAAGGATAGTACGTACTTAAAGAAGAACCTAAAGCAGATCCCTACCGACTTTAGAGCTAGCGAAGACCCTCCGATAGAGGAGGAGGCTACTACTCTAGACCGATATCTATAGGAGGATAACCTAGCAGTTAAGGTTAACCCTATCCTACTACTAGGATATGCCTTACTACGTATTAAGCTATCGGCGATAACTTAAGAAGAAAGGGGGGAATATATACGTATAGGCGGCGTCTTTTTCGGAAACGATAAAGGTATATATACTAACCTACCGCCCTCCTTTACTTGAAGGTCCCTCTACTAACTCAACTACTAACCTTTGTCCCCTTTTGTTTTTCGGATAATTAATTAACTCGCGGACGTTGTTTTTAATATTCTCCTTACCTTCGTTTACTATCTAGGCTTTTCTATCGTTTATATAATCTTTAGGTTAAGGCTAAAGTTAATGCAACCTAGCTAGGTTGCATTAGCATTACGTAACCTATTTATTAAATTCCTATTTACCTAGGAAATTTACTAGTTACTATTTATTAAGTTTGCTATAGAGTTAACAAATATAGTTAACTAATAGCGTTATAGTATAGAGGTAAACAAAGGAGGAGCAGGTAAATACTAAATATACGCTACTAGCCTTGCTAGCTATATAAAAGGAGCTAACCTTTAAGTAAGAACTCCCTCTTCCTCCTATACTAAAAGTATCGTTCGCCTCTCTCTTAACGCCTTCTTTCTAAGACTCCTCGAAGTAACGCAAGTACTTATTTACTCCCGCCTAGCTAAAATAGCTAATTTAGGCGACCCTAACACGTCGCTAATTCTAAGCTACAATGTCGAGTTACTTATAAAGAGCTCGAAGTTCTTCGGTAACTATAAGTCGCTATAAGAGATACTTGTAGCGCTATAGAACATTAGCGATAAAGATATTAACGAAGCTATACGCGAAGGCGCTAGCCTTATTAAGAACCTCGTAGAAAGCTTCGCTTATTAGGTTTACTAATTTATAAAGATCGTACGCTTACGGAAGTTCGACGTAAGTAAAGTCGATAAAAACAGTAAGACCTTTAGAAAAGCCTTCCTAGCGACCCATATACTTAATAGCTAAGGTAAGGCCGTCGCTAATTGATTTAAGATAATAAGTAGCGTCCTTAAGCAAAAGTAGTCGTCTGCTAAGACGCTAACTTCGATTACTAAGTTTGCGTTCTTCTTATCCGAGCGTACTAAGAACGTATAGGCCTTTATTAATAGATACCCTAAGGTTAATAAAGGCAGCTAAAAGCTTACTTAAGTTATGCTCTTTCGAGCTCTTAACGCTAGCAATACTTAAGGAGCGTCTACTAATAGACTAGAGCTAACTAGAAATAACTTCGTAGCGCAATACTATACGAAGTACTAGGCTGCTATCGATAGTATCGACGTTAAGTCCGACGAAGTTAAGATTCTTTTTCGCTCTTAGAATATAGTTATTAATAAGAATAGCTTTATCGTTCTAGTAGGTAAGAGTATGCGCGTTTAAGCTATTAAAGATCGTTATAAGCAACTCTAGGCGAGAATTAATTAACTTAACGAGGAAGCTACTTAAGCCGTTTAAGACGTAGAAGACGCGAACACTCGCCGTATTACTCGCAAGACATATTCTTTATAAATACTAGCCGCAGCGGAGGCGGCCTAGTAAGACACTTAAAACGAAGAACTCGAGCGCGAGATTATAGAAGTCTAGAACGAACTCGAGTAAGCTAAAGAGAATCTACGAGTTATTAAAGAAGAGGAAGGACCGCAGCTAGTAGAGGCTTAGTCCTTCTCGCTTCTATTAATATATAAGAACTGCAAAGATGTAGAGTCTTCGCCTATCCTTGCCGAAATCCTTAATACTAGTAGCGATAAGCATCTTAGTAGCCTAGAAAACGCTAACCTAGCTGTATTATTTAACGCGTATACGGATCGCTCTAGTACTAACTACGAGTTTAATAAGAATAGCACTAACAAGAACCAGCTTCTATATACGACTTACCTTAAGACTTTAGTAGAATTGTGTGGCCTACGGAGTAACGCGAAGCCCTATTAACTCTAGTATCGAGTCGCGCGCATTAGCCTTAAGCTAGATAATTACGATAGTTTAGTTACTCGCTACCCGTCCTAGTTTGCTACGAGTATCTTGTCTTCTTATACTAACGCCTATGCCCTTAGCAAATATAAGTACATTCTAGAAGAGCTAGAGATACTTATCTACCTTAATAATGTCTAACTTAAGACCGTCCTAAAGGAGCTTAGGATAGAAGGTATAAGCGTTAACCTAGCTAATAAAGGCATTGTTAGTTTTAATAAATTTAGCTAGTTATTTACCTCGATCTTATATAAGAAGGAAACGGACACTATCGTAGACAAGCTAAAGAACGAGTTTAATATATATAGCTTTTATTAACGCGACTAGTTAGTCTATAGTAAGAACGAGCTATAGCTGTTCTCTGTCTCTTAATAGGTCCTTCGCTAAGATCCTTTTGTCTAGCTGCTTAATATTCTTCTCCGTAACGACTACGCTACTTACCTTCTTACTATCCCGGAGACTACTTACTTAGTTAATAAGAGCGAAGAAGCCCTCCCTATTAATACGAATACGGAGTATTAGAAGTTCCTACCTATTAATATCTATAAGATACGAGACGAGCAAGTCGAGAACCCTCGACTTATACTTTATATACCGCTAGTCGATAATAACGCTAGTAGTTATATAGTTGTCGTAGTCGGCATAAATAGTATAACTAACTTCGAGGCCTTAAGGAAGTAGGCTACGAATATTAAGGCTATAGTCTAGTTAAGTACTACCGATCTAAATGCTATTAACGACGCGTTCCTTACCTCGTATAGCAGTGTCTAGTCGACTTACCCTCTAGAAGCCTACAAGTAGTATATTATAATGTCTACTACTCCGTAAGGCTTCTAGCTTAGCGAATAGGCCGAACGCATAGTTATTTCGACTACGCTAACTAAGGTTGAGAATAGCAAGTACGAGGATGGAACCCCTACGGAAACTATCGTAAAGGCTTATTAAGAGCTGGCTCTTCTACCTTCTATTAAGGATCTAAATATTCTATTCTCGTTCTCCGCTTCGGTTACGATTATATACCCGAATCCGATCTTATAGGCACTACTTAGTAAGGTGCTGTAGACTAGCCTCTATATATAATACGAAATAAAGACCTTACTTTCTCGTAATAAGGTAGGCCTAGCTAACTACTATAAGGCCTAGGTTAATACTATAGTCTGCGCGCTACGCAACCCTCTATACGCTATAGAGTTTCTTAAGAAGAACTCTTACTCGAACGCTAAGAGCTAGAGCCGCTATAAGACTAGTAGAGGTGCGGCTACTAATCTAGATAGGCTTTAAGACGTTAAGACTTTAGAGGAAGAAGCTAACGATGCTACTAATTAAGTATAGACTAAGGTTGAACTAGTAACTAGAAATAGCGATAGGTGTAACTAGTACTTAACGAACAAAGCCTCGGCTTTACGTTACGATTTTTATAGGTAATTGCTTTTTTAAAATTGTGTCTAGTTAGACACTAAGAAGGAGGGATGTTGGGTGGTACTACGACCCCTAGCATACGGACAGAAGCATAAACCCGCACTTAACACACTCCTTCTTAGTAGTGCGGGTATATATTTAGCTAGCCTCTCCTCTATAGATAGAATAACATCCTTCCTCGTCCACACCTGTTGCCCCTCTTAGTATACTCTTACAAGAGCGACTCGCTACCTAACAGCGAGTGCTAGAGGGACGGATTATACTATATTATGCTACGACGTCCCCTTTAGGAGGGTACTGCCCTATAAGGTTTGGGGTGGTGTTCCTGCTAACAATAGTTAAGTATATAACTTTATTAACATCTTTATCCTCTAATAGGAATAGGAATATATCTAAATTTGCTAAAGACTTACCTTCTTCTTAGGCGGTATAAGCCTTCTTAGAGGTATATTTCCTTACGATTAACTTAGCCTTCTCTCTAAGGGATTATACTTCTAGGTTAAGCCTCCTTACTAGCTCTTTTAACTCTTCTTTACTAGGTAAGGAGCTCCTTCTATTCCTAGATAGTAAGGTTCTCTTCTAAACCTTATATATCTTAGTCTTAATAGCTTCCTTTACTTTACTTAGAAGGGGACAGTTGCTAGTTCTATTTAAGTACTTATTCTAATAGAGATTATATAGAAATATGCCTCTAACTTATATCCTTTCTTTAGTAAATATTACTGTCTCTTAGAATAGGTTAAGTCTTACTTTATATAACTTAAGCAATTGTAGGGAGTTCTTATATATTAGAGATAGCTAGGCTAAGATAGTGTCCTTTATACTTTAATATACTTTAGGAAGTACCTAGAGGAGGTGTTTAAGCCTCCTCTCTAGCTCTTTATAGTAGGCTTCCTATAGGTTAATCTCTATAATCCTTCTCGCTAGATTACTAAGGTAGACCTAGGCCTTCCTTATTATTATATCCTCTAGTATCTTAAAGTTAATAAACTCCTACACAATTAATATTATATATACTATATATACCTTACTATATTTAGCTTTTATTTTGTCCTATACAACCTTTGTACTTTTCTCTTTAAGAATTTTATCTTAGTTATCTTATAATAGGTAGATAATAATCTTATATCTCGCTTTCGCATTTGCTTTCCTCTAGGTAGAGCTATAAATTAAGTCCCGGATGCCTAGGAGATCCGAAAGTAATAACCTTCTTTCTAAGTTCTTAGAGGTTAGTATATATACTTCTAGGGCTTTCTCTCTAGATACTATCTAAAATATATCTTATCCTTTAAAGTAGTTCTAAAGTAGACTAAACTATATTCTCTAGTTCTCTCTTAAGAGAATTAGAGTAGCTCTTCTCTTACTAAATCTACTCTCTTAATCTATTTTACAAATTAAAAGCAAAAACTTAAAACCAACTCTAGAAAATTAAAACTCTTCTAAAGTAACTAGGCAGTTTCTAGATTACTGCCTTCCTTACTATACAAATTAGATCCTAGACCTAACTTGTCTTCCTAAGACTTGTCTCTCTTAGATAAGGCTCTATAAGGTTTAAACCTTATAGCCTAGGCTCTTATAGGCTAGATAGTGTCCTACTTATAGAGAGCCTCTAGTCTTCTACCTTCCTAGATTTAAGTATAATCTAAGGTATTAGCAGTACTTAGTGCTTAGTATAAGCTTATCTAAACTAGTGCTAGATATAGGACTAATCCTTTCCTCTTTATACTCTTAATTAAGTATGCCTTACTAGGTTCTTCTCTATCTTACCTACACTTTTAGGAACTTCTAGAACTATGCTAGGATCTTCTAAAGCCTTAGTATATAGTGCAGATAGGTATACCTTAGATCTTCTAGTACTCTTTTCTACTTCCCTATCGCTATTAGTACTATAGTCCTCCTTTAAGGATAAGAAGGCTAACTCTTTCTACCTAGGGCTCTGCTCTACAAACCCGGGCTTATAACCTATTAAATTTGGGTTGTTAGGTCGTCGCTCGATATAGCTTAAGTAGAAGAAGGGCGGAGTAATAGGTAGGAACTAACTATTATAATTGTAGTTATTATATATAGGTTATATCTCACTCCTAAGATAGGGTATTAGCTAAGTTATATAACCTAGTATTATATAACCTATGTTACCTAATCTAGTGTCCCAAAGTGTCTCTTAGAGTATCTAACTAGACTACACTTTCTAATAGAAGGCTATATTTAAAATTCGATCTTTAAATACCTACTAAGTCTACTACCTCGGTAAACAAATATCTTAGAGTTATATTACTAAAAACACCTAGGACATTATATATACGACTATACAATACAACTAGCTAGTAAAGTAGTCTTATTTAAAGCGTATACTAAAGTATAGGAAATAGAGGGGATAAAGGAAATACTTCTATGTTTTATAAATACTATTGCAGTATAGGTAGCGGAAAATTCTCTAACTTCTATTACTTATTAAGATATACAATTACGGTAGAATTAAAAACTATATCTATAGTCTCCCTTATTACTTCTACTATACTATACTAGTAAGAAGACCTAGAGGTAAGGAGCCCTCCTAGTATCGTCTTGTTTCTCTACTAAAATATGCGATTTCTAGTACGATTAAAGGCCTTCCTATTAGCTTAGTAAATGTCGAATTTTTAGAGAAGTAGTTTACTACCTTTACTTTTATTACCTTAATTCTAGGACCTCTTACCTAACCTTAGTTACCTTACTATATATCTTAGTAATATAAGTAAAGCTAGTAGTAGTTTATATAAATAAGCTACATTTGTTGCCGCTTTTATTTAACTTCCTTTCTTACTCTAATACTTATCCCTCTAACCCTACTACCTCCCCTACTTTTACTATACTACATTTTTAGCACTACTCTTTACTATAGTAACGTTTTAGCAAACGCGCGAAGCTATATAATACCGAACTAGAACGTTTTAGATTAGGTCCTAGAGAACTACTAAGAAGAGCTAGATACTACGCTCGAGGGATTAGATATAACTAGTAAAGTAGTATAGATATAATACTTCTTTAAGGAGGCTTCTTCTAAGCTTGCTAACTCGTATAATATAGCTTAAAGATATAGGCTTCTATTTAAACGAGGTAGAAGAAGAGATAATAAAGCTAGCTATAGGAGTACTAGTAAAATTCCGGAGAGAATCTATATATATCCTCGTAAGAATACTAGACCGCTAGAGTACTATCGATAGCTTACTAGTGTAGTCCCGGTCTATATAATACTGCTTGTATATTTAGGGACTTAAAGCTAATAGGATATAGTAGCAGCCTAAGAGAAGAGGGCTATAAGGCCTATATAAGGGTAGATAAGGAGATTTAAGCTTTAAGAATCCCTCTACCTTCCGTCGTAGCCCTTTTAAGGTTCGTTTATACCTTTTATTTATATAAGAAGCGCTACTAATAGAGTAATATAGGAGTATCGAGTCTAGAAGGAGAACTTAACAATACCTATAGCAATTATATCTAGACTAGTAATAAGCTAGGCTGCTTCTAGAACCGCTATAATATATAAAAGAGGGCGGATAAGGAGGCGGCTAAAGCTCTAACGACTACGACTCGTATTAGCCGCTAGGTAAGGAAGCCTACTACGTATAAGTAATATAAGGAGGACTAGGCTACTACAAGCCTACGGCATAAGGGAGAGGCCTTTATACAAGTAAGAAAGAAGTAGAAAGTAGCAGCTTCTATATATACTATATAGGTACTACCTATAGTCTAAGACATTTAGACCTTTTAAAAAAAGCCTTTAATATTTGTACTTAATTTCCTTTTCTAATCGATCTCTCGCCTATATAAACGATTCTCCTAAGTATAAAGTACTTCTAGCGTACTTTATCTACTAACTTCCTAGGAGAGAATTTCTACTCTTACTTAAGAGGCCTTACTTTATTATATTCTACCTAACCTAGCTATATATCTTAGTAATACAAGTAAGGCTAGTAGTAGTCCGTATAAATAAGCTACATTCGTTGCCGCCTCTATTTAACTTCCTTTCTTACTCTAATACTTATCCCTCTAACTCTACTACCTCCCTCTACTTTTACTATACTATATTTTTAGTACTACTCTTTACTATAGTAACGTTTTAGTAAACGCGCGAAGCTATATAATAGCTAACAATTTTAATCCGAGTCTGCTCTAGAGAGATGCTAATAGGAATAAGTATAATATAGTCGATCCGAGTAGTATAGCTATATAGATATAATATTTCTTAAGGAGGCTTTTATTAGGCTTACTAACCCGTATAATATAGCTCGAAGATTATAGTTTTACTTTAACGATAGTATAAGAAAGAGTAATAAATGCTCGAGAGGAGTAGGCAATTATTTTATAAGACTTAGACGAGGTCTTCTTTAATCGAATTTAGGACCGCTAGTTGTACGTTAATACGCTACTAATCTAGTCCCGGTCTATATAATACTATTTGTATATTTAGGGACTTAAAGCTAATAGGATATAGTAGCTCTATAAAGATAGAAGGCTATAAGCGCTATAAGGAGGGCTATAGGCCGTTTTAAGTAAGATTAGCCTCTACCTCTCTAATTCGTCTCTTAATAGCTTTGTTATACTCTTTTACTTATATAAATAACCTTACTAATAGAGCAATCTAGGATTGTATAGTCTAGTAAGGATACTTTAATAACTGCTATAGCAATTATAAGTAGAATAATTAGTCGACTCTCTATAGCTTTAATAGGCTCTAGAAGACTATATAAAGAGAGGCAAAATAGGCTACAGAAGATATAAGGCGTATAGCTAACTAGAATAACAACTATTAGACTCGAGTTAGACGGAAGACTTCTAAGCCTACTTCGTATAAAGTAAGCAAGGAGGACTAGATTAGTATAAGCTTATAGTATAAGGGAGAGGCCTTTATACGAGTAAGAGAGGAGTAGAAAGTAGCAGCTCCTATATATACTATATAGGTACTGCCTATAGTCTAAGACATTTAGACCTTTAAAAAAAGCCTTTAATATTTATACTTAATTTCCTTTTCTAATCGATCTCTCGTCTATATAAAACCTCTTCTTATATGTATTTAAAAAAACTTTACGTCTACCTAACTCGGTGGTAACATTTGCTTACTAGCGTTGAGCCTGAATCTATATTTGGGTTTTTGCAGGACATGAGCTAAAAAACCACCGTAGTTAAGGCTGATTTGTGCCGAGGTGTCCCACTTCTTTGTGGCTGACCGAATTGAGACAGGTAGAACTGCACCACTTTCTGATGTCGTGAATATGTGATCTAAATTGAGTCTGGCCACGTCAATTGCCAGATACTATGTTCGTTTCGTCCGACTATGAGGCCCCTTCTGGGATGCTCTCCAACAGGTATCTCTTAGGCTTCTCCACGTCTCGAGTGGCTGGTCATGCCATTGGGCCTACACAACCTCACGCGTAACTGATGCCCTCCATATAGAGGTATAAAGGCCGTCTGGTCCTTCCATGTAATAAACATCAAGTTCGCCACGTCCTAGACCTCTTCTTCCCTCTCCCTCTTGAGCTTCACAAGAGTAGTGTACATATCCTCCGCCAGCTTCACCGCCGTCTCATCGCCGCTCCAGTCCGCAATTCGACCCTTCATGGCCAGACACGACATCTGAGCATCGACATCCTCAAGCTGCTGAAACACAGCTCTCCCTCGCTCAATGCAATCATTGGCTCTTCGCATCAATCGTGTCCGCTCTGCTGCGGGACTGGCCTCCACCTCATCACTCTCATCGTTCTTACCGTCGTCTGTACCAACTGCCTCAGATCCACACTTCCCAGCCAAGCCAACGCAGCTCTCCCCCAGAGCAACCCACATTCTTGCTACAAGTGTGCCACTGCCACCTTCCAGGGCTCGTGGCAGAGTCGCTTCGTAGATGTTTTTTGCAGCTTTGAACTCGCCCAGCTCGACCAAAATTCTCCCCAGTACGCAAAGTCCTTCGAGCATAATGGGGACGAGCAAATGTCGTTCAGCTGTGCAAGTGGCGCGAAGGCAGATGCTGAAGCCTTTTGCAGCGCGGTTTGCGAGTCCAAAAATACGGGCTTTCTGTACTAACCAGTACAAACGATGTGCGACATCTGGATCGTTGGAGGAGGATTGCTCGCTGCTTAGATGGGCGCCGACTTTCTCCATTGCTGTGCTGTAGTCTTTGCGGGATATGGAATGCTCGACTTGCAGGGTGTGGTATTCATGAGAGAGCTCGGGGTCTGCAGATGAGAGCAGGGGCAAGAGTTGATTGAGGTAGTACGACGAGGCTTCGTGCGTGCCGCTAGATTGGAACTCATTAGCAAGCGCTCTGTGGTCACGAAGTTCGTGGCATACCGATGGATAGATCGACGGAGGTAGATCATGGCCGAGAAAGCTTGCACTCGTGTTTGAGCCTTCAGTATGCCCTTGACTACATCGGAGATAGAGTCGAGCAGGGCCAGAGCCTTGGTGTAGGAACCCTGATGAGCCAGTGCTAATGCTGAGCGACACGTCGACCGAACGCGGTCATTGACTGGGCAATGAGGCGTATGAACAGTGTTCGCAAGCTCATATTGTCGATTTGCTACCTGCGCTTGACCTACTCATTGTCAGCACTCGATTCAAGGAAGCATCTTGTACAGCCTACCCAAACGATCCAGACACGACCCATAGAAGAGCAATGCTGCGGGAGCCAGCGATCTGAGATCATGCTGCATGCTGAGATACTGTGCCTGGAGCACATGCTCCTGTGCTCGATTGGGGTTGCCGCCATTTGACAGCTCCAGTCTACCCTCTTCAAGCAGAGTACTACTCAGCAAGAGCCAATTCTTGCTCTCCCTTGCTTTGAACTTGAGAAAGGAAATCTCGTCTTGCTCACCGCCGCCTTCGACACCAGCAATGGAGGCATAGGCTGCGGCTCCCTTTCCGGGATGTGCATGGCGAAGATACAACAGCCATGACAGTGCGTAATTCAGACATGCCGAGTCTTGATTCTCTCGGGCTGGTGGTCATATTAGCTAGAAAACTCGGGTCAGGGCATTCCACACTTACCTGTCGCAATACATTCATTCATGGCGTCGACGCTCTCGTCCCAACATTCAAATTCCGCGTGTAGTACGCTGAGGTGCAGTAGAGCATATTGGTAGTATATCCTGAGATTGACATTGTCACCTGCGCCGCCACTGTTCCTTGCAGCAAGACTGTAATCGAAATAACGATGCAGACTTTCAAGCGCCATGGTGTATTGTCCAGCTTTGCTGTGCTCGAAGAATGCCATGAAAAAGTGCATGCTCTGCGTCCCAGCACTCGTTGCAGAGAGTTCTTCCACCCAGGTTGAGAGCTTCGCCTTGACGTCTTCTGGAACTCGTGTTCCGAATTGTTGCAGTTGTCGGATCGAGTATGTCAGAAGAAGATCGGCATCAATGGCAGCAGAAGTTGTGTCATCTGGGCCGGCGCGGGCCACTCGAGCTGCCATGTTAAAACCTGATTCCTCACCGTTTGCGATCTTCATATACTCGACCTGTTGGGCCTCAGCAGGCCATGCGCTGGCGAGGTGAGCCCAACTGGGGGCTCGCCAGGCTTCAAATGACTTCCACAATGCCTGCACATCACCAAACCGGAGTCGCATGAATTCGACATAGCAGCGACGGATGAATTGGCCAAGTGGACTCGCAGGAGTTACTGGATTATGATAGCTGTGGGATTTCAGCCTACGTGGAATTCACACGATATAACCAGTACCAACCTGATGTCAATGATTGAAGTTGTCGTTGGCACACCTCCTTGTCTCAACTCAGTGATCAAATGACCCAGAGAGTCTAACCCATCAAGCTGGGTCCAAATTGCCTCGACGAAAACATCCCATACGGTCTGACCCGGGAACGTGGCTGCTTGCCACTCTTTCAGACGCGATGAAAGAGCAGATATGTCAGTCGCGAGGAAGTCCTTCTTCTCGTCAATGAGCTGCGGCGCCTGGTCCGCGGCGTACACAGTGTGCTTGGCAAGAAATTCGAGAATATTGATCGTGTCGTTGGCGCCAATCTTATTCCCAGCCTTGTAGAGACGAACGAGCACGAGTAGCCCGATTCGAGCGGGAGTCAGGTAGCGAGGCATTGGTGTGCCCAAGTTCTTGTGACCATCGTCTTGCTTGTAGTGGAGGAGAGGTCGTCTGGACGAGCAAAGTGTTGTGCGGTAGTCCAGTAGTCAAGAAACGGCATCTGCATCAGCAGACTTCACATTCGCGTCCGTCTTTCACTTCGTTGACTTGTGTCTGGGTCTCTTCGCTGCCATTCCCATCACCTGCAAACGCGTCTCAGACGCGTTCAGGCTTCGGCTTCGCATCTCGCTGCTCACGTCATCGCTGCAACGACTCGCCTCTTCTCACGCGACATCTCGCATGCACAACTCTTCCACTTTGCAATGCACTCATGACGATGACTGTCGATATTCAAGATGCGGCTGACTACCTGGAATGTCAATGGCATTCGCAATCCCTTCTCTTACCCGCCGTGGAACACGAATCGCACCTATTCGGCAATGTTCGACACGCTCGAAGCCGACATAGTCGTCATGCAAGAGCTCAAGATTCAACGCAGAGATGTTCGCGATGACATGGTCCTAGTCGATGGCTGGGATTGCTACTTCTCCCTACCAAAACACAAAAAGGGATACTCCGGAGTTGGTATCTACACTCGCAATGCGACTTGTGCGCCAATTCGAGCCGAAGAGGGTGTGCTGGGCGTTCTGCCAAGCAGTAATGGCACTCCATATTGGGAGCTACCAGACGAGGAGGCGATAGGCGGCTACCTGAATACCGAGCAGTACGCAGAGCTGTGGGAGCTAGGAGGGGAAGATCCGGCGGGCCTGGATGCAGAAGGCAGATGTGTGGTGCTAGAGTTCCCGGCATTCGTGCTCTTTGGTGTGTACAGCCCGGCCAACAGCAATGGCTTACGAGATGGCTTCCGCTATGGGTTCTTATGTGCACTCGACTACCGAATTCGAAACCTAATCAAAAGCGGCAAGAACGTGGTTCTGGTAGGAGATTTGAACGTCACGAGGCATGAAGGCGACAGCGCAAGCACGCTGGAGGAGATCAGGAAGAAACAAGCGACCAGAGAGGAGTTTCTGTCAGGACCCAATAGGAGGATCTTCAACCAGCTTCTGCTGGGCGGCGAAGTGCTCGGCGAAAGAGACGAGGGAAGAGAGAAGGCAGTGCTCTGGGATACCACTAGAGGTTTCCATCCTGATCGCAAGGGCATGTACACGCACTGGGATACGAAGATCAATGCAAGACCGGGTAATTATGGTAGCAGGATCGACTTCATATTGGTGGCCGAGGCAATGAAGAGCTGGATCCAAGACGCCAACATTCAAGAAGGGTTACTGGGGAGCGATCATTGTCCCGTCTACGTCAATTTCCATGCAAAGGTGAAATATCAAGACAATGAGGTTGAACTCCTGGACATTATGAATCCGTCTGGTGTTTTCGAGCAAGGCGAGCGGAAACAGGACTGGAAATTGTCCGTCACTCCTGGATTTTCCGCCAAGCGCATGCCAGAGTTCGACAAGCGGAGGTCGATCAAAAGCATGTTTGCAGCACCGGCATTGAAGAAGCACCGGTCCTCGCAGCAGGAGTCCGCAGCACAACCAGTTGCCCCAGAGAATACAGTATCTTCTGACGCCAACAATCAGCAGATCTTGCAGGGCGCACGGGAAGCGGATGTAGAGAAACCGATATCATCTGTATCGTCCCCGGGGAAAAGGAAAGCATCAACAGCACCTGCTGTCCGAGAGCCAGCAATGAAGCGTCAGAAATCAGACGCCAAAACAGCAGCATCCAAAGGCCAGCAAAGCCTCAAGGGTTTCTTCCAGTCGAAGAACCCGCCTCAAAAGGCGAAGACGGTCTCACCCGAGAAGCACTTCCACAGACCATCCGCAGAAAATGGTACCGATGAACACGACGCAGATCTCCGACGTGCTATCGTAGCCTCTGCAACCCTCCACGACCAAATTCCTCAAACATCGCCAACCCGCAATTCAACTTCACCTTCCTCGACCATCAATCCTTCCACCCCCAAACCCACTAAGCCACCTGACGACAGCGAGCTCGACATCTCTCCACGCAGCTTCAACCAACAACTCGCCTCGGCCGAACGCACGCAAAAATCTTGGTCCTCCCTCTTCTCCAAACCCATCGCCCCGCTCTGCGAAGGCCATAACGAACCCTGCAAATCCATGCTCACTAAGAAGAAAGGGTACAACCAGGGCAGGAGTTTCTGGATGTGCGCGAGGCCGCTGGGACCAAGTGGAGAGAAGGATCGTACGCCGGGGAGCCAGTGGAGGTGTGCGACTTTCGTTTGGTGTAGTGATTGGCAGAATGGGAGGGGACAGCAGAAAGCTGGAGAGGGCATGGAGAGTGGAGAGGGGAGCCCGGTTAAAGAGGAGGGCTGATGAAAAGAAGGGGAATGGGAGAGACTTTAAAATGATACTCGTGTTTGTGATTTGACAGGCTCCTCCTGTGGGAGTGAAAGAAAACCATGCTGTGATCTCCTCGCCGCTTACATTGAATTTCGCGTCATCTGCTTCAGTACAGACTTTGCGCGAGAGCATTCGCACGCATCTGGAGCTAGAAAGATGCAAATGATGGCATACTGTGATGCAGCTGGTCGACTCCATCGCCACTCGCGCGAGCCCTTTCCTGCTTTCTCGGAGGTCTCAACTTGTAGAATCAGCTCCTCTTCACACTCAGTCCACCTCCATCTTTCCCTCCGCATCCTCGTTCGCGACAATTCCATCTGACTTCTCCGCAATCCCCTCCAAAGCCTCCCTAATTCCCTGCAGCCCAAACAACATCCTCTTCTCCTTCTTTCTCGCTTTCCGCGCCTTCTTTACAGGGTCTTGCGTGTTCTTGGGCTTCTTCGGCGCTTTCGCCGCTTGTGCATCGATCTTTCCGTCACACTCGACAGTCTTGCAAACGACTGCCGCATTCCGCTTTCCACGCTTCTTCACATAACCTTGGGGAAAGATCCTCTTCGGAAACGGCACCTTCTTGAAGCGTTTGCGCTCGTCTGCCAGGGTTCCATATTCTGCGATGGCTTGCTTGCGGTGTTTGCTGTAGAGCGAACGTGCATCGCGCAGCGGGTTGAGTGAGATTCGGAGAGTGTGGGTGATGGGGAGCGCGAATAACACCGCGGTCCAGAAAGCCATGGTGTCGGTGAACGTGATGCCGGATTGAGGATCCGGGCCTTGTCGGACATGCTTGAGGACCGCGGTGATAAGATGCTCGATCTCTGGCTCTCTTGCTTGAAGTATGGAGTTTTGAGCTTTTGCTGCGCGGCTCAGTGGATGTGGAGACATTGGAATGCTCCGCTGTGTTGCATCCGGCGGAGGCGTAGCTAGTAGGTCTGAGTACTCTAGGTCCACCAGCATGCAGCCTTCAGCTGTGTTCTCATAATTGTGATTCGAGGATGCGCTGTTTTGAGTGCCCGTTTGTGTGACGTCGCCCGTGCTGTCTGGCTTCTCGTGCGTCGACCAAGCCACGCCTGCCGCCGAAGCAATAGCGATCTCCATTAGCGATCAACAAGGAGACTTCTGAAGAGTCGCTTCGTTGCAGAAGGCAATTAGCAGCCGCGCTTGCGCTCGAAGATCAAGTTGTCGCAAGTGGCACAGGTGAACAGAAACGCTTTGGTGGAATGGCGGTGATGTAGCCGACGTTCACTTCAAAAAGTCCAGCCATGTCGTCACAGGCGAGGATAGCCACGGCTGGCTCAGATGGTGGGTGGCGCCAAGACCGCGGGCACGTGTTGGCCAACAATTGCTTGTGCTTATGTTGACGTTTGCAGTCGCAGCATTCAGGCAACCGTTTCTGCGATAGTGGCCTGTTGCCACGCTGGCCGGTCACCATGGAGGAAATCACAGCAATTAGCTGAGACAGACTCGCCCCCTTCACATCTGATTACGTCCACTCATATCAAGATCCTTTCCGGCTCACCCTTCTTTTTTCTCGGCTCAATCTCGTCCATCATGCCTCTACCCTCCTCCTCTTCGGGCTCCATACTCAGATCGAATCCGGTCTCCTCCAGACCAATCTTCCTGTCCGGCGCCCGGTTCGTACCATAGATATCGGCTATCCTCAGTTCAAATGAACCAGGAATTCGGTCGATCAGACTGACGCCCACACTCCTCACTTTCGTACTCATCATTTCCTTCTGCGGCTCCACTACCTGGCCATAATTCGTCCTTACAAATGCACTGAAAGGGATCGTGACGGTCTCCCACTCGCCAGGGCTGTAGCATGGCAGCAAATGTTGGTGCAAGTCGGTAGGAACAATGCTTTCTGTTTGGAAGTTGACAAAGTACTTCCTCCCATCGCTCTTGATTCTCAGCGCCAGATATGAGTAAGGCGACAGATCCCAGAGCAACTTCCCAAACATGCTCATTCCTCGATCTCTTGTTCTGAATCCTGCATAACCACTCCTTTGAATCTGCGGTCGATTCGGTGGAAGGTCTGTGCTGATGCTGCCTTTGAAGATTGCATGACTCGGTTCTTGCCCTCCTTCACTCACGATGACACCTCCCTTCTGCGCATCACTGCCCTCGCCGACTGTCCTTTCAATGTGCTCGGCACCAGGCACATATATCAGCCCAGCTTTGGAAAAGCCTCCAACATCAGAGTCACACATGATTTTGCAGCGTTCGGGAGAGAGATTCTCGTCGAATTTGATCAGAGGGAAGGGCTTGATCGGGATATGCAGGCCTTCCATTTTCACAGCAAATTTTGTTTGGCGTTTGAGCTCGTCCATGCTGCGTCGGAAGAAGCCTGGGTAGCCTCCGCTACCAGCGCGCAGGATCGGTGTCGCGAACATTGTTTTGGAATCTCGTACCGATGGCTGCTGCACAGCTCGCAGGGGTTGGTGTGCGCCAATCGTTGGATGTGAGGTAAGCCGCCTTGTTCGGATTGTAGGTTGAACAGCAGGGTATCTCGCTGCTCTGGTGTCCTCAAGAAGCCCTGTCAAATCGTGTAGATATGTACAGGCGAGTGTGAGAGTAGATGTCCCTAGTGGTGAGGTCAGAGATGCCCGAGCTCGCCGCAGCTGGTATATCAATTGCAGGGGTCGGAACCAGTTCCGCGCCCGAAGTCGACTTTGGCGCGATACGCCCAAGAATTTCTGGATCGTCTACTGAAAATAACATCATTAACAGCTCATCGCATCAACACCCAGGAGACTTCGAGACACCGATATCACACTATCACAATCGCTCAGAGCATCTTCCACTGATGGTGGCGACGTCGCCCACCAGCGTGCACTCCGCCGCCAGCACCACCAACAGTGCATCCCAAACCCTCTCCTTCTCGCAATCCCGTGAACTCGGCCAAATAGATCCTTCAACTTCAACATCAATACAAGATGACTCCGAATCCATTCCCATTCAAAGCGTCAAAGAACGCCGCCCCTGGGCGCATTTCGTCGCAGGCGGTCTCGGAGGCATGACCGCTGCGACCTTGACCTCGCCTCTTGATGTCCTGAAGACTCGCCTCCAATCGACTTTCTACCAAGGCGAACTCGCTGCTCGTCGCGCAGCGAAAGGGATACCACCGCCCTCACAAATGTCCTTTCTGCGAGCTTCGTGGTTACACATCAGCGAGACGGGAGCGATTTTGGCTGCGATTCCCAAAGTCGAGGGGTGGAGGGCGCTGTTCAAAGGCCTTGGGCCGAACTTGATCGGAGTCGTGCCAGCGCGAGCGATCAATTTCTGGGCATATGGGAATGGAAAACAATTTTATTCGCATCAATTTTTTGGAGGACAGGATGTTGCGGGTGCGCACCTGATGGCTGCTGCGACCGCGGGAATCATCACCGGTACGGCGACAAATCCAATCTGGTTGGTCAAGACGCGGTTGCAGTTGGACAAGGAGCATGCGAAGGGGTCGACTGGGCAGGGGAGGATGTATCGAAGTGCGTTGGATTGTGTGGTGAAGACTGTCAGGCAGGAGGGGATACGAGGGCTGTATCGCGGGCTGACGGCGAGCTATCTCGGCGTAAGCGAGAGCACGCTGCAGTGGATGTTGTATGAGCAGGCGAAGAGAAGTTTGGCCAAGAGACAGGAGGATTTGGTACTGAGTGGGCGGACGCCGAACACCTGGGATAAGACGGTGGAGTGGACAGGAAAGCTCACGGCTGCTGGTGGAGCTAAGTTCGTTGCGGCGCTGATCACCTATCCGCATGAGGTTGTGAGGACACGATTACGGCAAGCGCCGGTCGATGCGAGCGGGAGAGTGAAATACACGGGGCTGTGGAGTTGCTTCACAACCGTATTCAAGGAGGAGGGCATGGCGAGCTTATATGGCGGACTGGTGCCGCATATGTTCCGAGTCGTACCCAGCGCCGCGATCATGTTCGGAGTGTACGAAAGCGTGCTCTGGAGTCTGGGCGAAAGCTCGAGTGTATGATGTGTCGGACTCAAACGAGAGAAAGGCCGAGAGCCATGTACAAACAGTGTATATCAGATGATGAGATGGCGAGATGTGTTCCGGGAGACCACAGAGACTTCGATGCTCCCACAGGCTACAGCTAGAGCAGTGTACAAATCCACTCATGAATATTTAATATCAGTACAGTAGAGACAATCTGACCCTGGTCATCTCCACTTCCTGCAACGTCGAAAGCTGGCTATATCTCCACGAAGGCTGCTGGCGGGATATAGGACGAAGGGCTTTTGCCTCGAGACAATGACGTGGCCGCAAAGTTCACCTGCGGCGCACAGCAGCATGGTAATCACTCAGACCATGAAATGAGTCTATTTGTTGGCAGCAATGCGTTGGTGGATGTAGCAGTGGGAACAAGGTCGCACCCCGCCGCTGTGAGCATTGAATTTCACAATAGCAAGGGCAAGATCGAAATAAAGAAAGTCATGTGAAGATGACTTGAGCTTCGCTCACTTGAGCACTATAGCTCTACGTACTGTCAGCCGTCAACGCTAGCACCTCCATCTTGCCGACGAACTTCGCGTACTCGGGCCATTAGGAGAAGCTCGCCTCGAACACTACACAGCTGATCATAGACAATCAAGGCGCATACCTGAAACCCTCCACTCCCTCCAAAACGATTTCTCCTCGATCAGCTCTCTTATTCTGCTTCTTGAAATGTATCGACAGGACCAAAGTAATGACCAAATGCATAAATTGCATCCCGATAGTCGCCCACATGCCCTGCAGATACTGTGGAGCGTCCTGTCTTCGGAAGATGGTACTTCCACAAACGCCTCCAATCGCACCGGCGCTGATCATTGCGGCAGCGACAACGCCTTTCCTCTCCAGTCGAGCGGTCTGATTTTGGCCAAACGTCAAAGTCGCAGGAATGTTGCCTTGTGTGCCCCATGTTGCCAGGAAGAGACCAAAGTAGCGCACTCCTGGTGGACCGGCATAGAGGACGATGAGGAGACCGACAATGGCAACGAGAGCTTGACCATTGAGGACAGGCCAGCGTAATTTGATCCTGTCGGAGAGCCAGGCGGTGGCGATGCTGGCGAAGATGGTGAAGACGTATGGTGGGGAGGAAAGCAGTTGTGCTTTGGTGTAGTCGAAGCCGAGGCCTTGACGAAGAATGATTGGAGCGAAGAAGGCGAGGGAGTACACACTGCTGGCGGCGATGAAGTAGTTGATGCAGTAGAGCAACAGCTTGAAGTCGAGCAGGGCGAAGACGGTCTGCTTGGCGTTGAGATGCACGATCTTCGTGCCTTGCTTATCGAGGCGCACACGCTCAAGGGCAATGTGCTTTTGGCGATCAGTCAAGAAGCGTACGCGTTCGGGGAATTCGATCAGGAAGAATGGTGCGATGAGCCCTGCTACAATTGTGGCCACGCCCTCGATGATCTGCGAAGTATTAACAGAAGCGTCATCATGGTACAGTGTGCAGATACTCACAAAGATCCACCTCCAACCTTGCGCATATTTGCCGTCGCCAACGCGGATCAGCGAGAGCGCATAGGCAAAGATAGGACCAAATCCGGAAGCCAGAAGGGCTGCCATGTAGAAGATGGAGATCCTCTTAGCAGTTTCGTACTGTCGATACCACGAGCCGATGATGTAGATTGCTCCCGGAAACAAGCCAGCCTCGAAAACTCCAAGCAGAGCTCTTAGAACTGCCAGGATCGTCCAGCTGTCGACGAAACCCATGCCCAGCACGCAGGCACCCCAAACGACGATCAAGAAGCTCAACCACCATCGAGCACCGAAGCGTCGGATTACAAAGTTGGAAGGTATCTCGAAGAGACCATATCCGATGAAGAAGACCAGTAGAGCGATGTTGTAGCGTGATCCAGTAAGTTCGAGATCCACGTTCATCTCCGCAATGTAGGCTGCTGAGATGTTTGACCGGTCGAGGAGCGAGAGGCCAAAGACAATGCAAAGCATGGGAAAGACATGCCAGTCGACTTTCCATCTTTTGCAAGGTGTCAGCGAGTACGGAGAGACTTATTGGAGCCGACATACACGATCTTCTTCTCTTCCTCGGGAGTCCAACCTCTGACTACGGCACCATCGGTGTCGTGAGCATCATAGTGCCACTTCTCGCCCGAGGTCTTCGAGTACTTCTCAATATGATCAACTTTGTGCTGATCTTTGTCAATGGCATGCAGCTCCGGAGCTACGCCGAGCGAGCCTGTCATGATGGGCGAGAGAAGTAGCTTGTCACCACGAATCTGATCAAACGTTCAAATGTTCAAGTTCAGACAAGCAAGTGTCCTACCAGCTTGGAACCTGTTTCAGTCCGGGATCTACAGCCGCTCTTATATGGAGCGCACAGCATCGAGCAGGACATTTCGAGATTCCGGATGTACCACGGCAAAGCAGTACATGACAACTCATGCAATGCACCGAACACAGAGCTCTTGTCTCTCCGCGTTGAGAGCAGGAAATAAGACCTTGCCAAGAGGGGAAGCGAGGCTGAGATCGTGCGAACGATCAGCGAGCGTGCAGACACGAGGGCTCGCGTGGTTTTAAATCTTGACCTTGGAAGATTCGTCTACATTGACTCAGCTTAGTTGCTGGGCTGCTGGTGATATAGCAATCGCCGCTGATCATGAGATTCAAGTGCACCGAGACATGCATCGTCTGGACGCAACATTGACTTGTAATATATGTGCACTCCCGGGTGCATACCTTCCAGTCCTGCTTCGACTCGAACTTCCCCGCCTTCGCCCAGAATACCAAGATGCCAAGGGCTGTGTAGTATGAGCTGCCATATGAGAATTGTGCCGGGCCGTTGGCCAAATTGACTCGCTTCTGTCGTGATGAGCGCACGAACGTGTGGAACATGCGGCTATCTGCCATGTGCTTCATGATGTTGCTGCAGCGGATGGGAGAGATGCGAGGCAGCCACGTGGATGCTACCTCTGACAAATAGGTACTGACAGCATGTGCGCATTGCACATCAAGCCAATTGTGGATTCGGAGCATTGTCGCTCTGGCTTGGACATCCTGAATCGGACATGGGCAAGATTGAATCTGCAGTTGAGATGTGGAGAGTGCGTGTGGAATCAAGACGAAGATGTGGGCAGCTCGATCAAGGTCTGGTGCCTGAGGCCGAACAACGCAACTTCACCTCCTGCCGCATCCTCCTGGGTTTCGTGCCTGTCTTGATCAGATCACGTTGAAACAATGGCGAATTCAGTGAAGCAGACCCTGTCTATTGATATAGCGACTCTCCAATCAGTCATCATTCTTAGACCTTATGGCGCTACGACAGGACGTCACTTTCTGGCAATGCAACACGTCTCCTCCGCGGCCGCCATAGGAGGCTTAACGGACGATATTCTCGGCCATGGAGACACGTGGAGCCCATGTCATGGCTCTAGTCATATTGCGAGATACTCGAGGTGTCATGATCGTTCCAGACGAGGACTTATACTGGTCGTGCTCACAAAACGCCATCCAATTGCTCAACCATGGTCTCTTGAGAAGGGAGACACTTACAATCATGCCGCTGTTCCCAATTTTGCATGGACGCGACGAGTTATAGACCGTTCTGGTGCTGGAGTCCATTGCTCTCCTACTGCGATCTATGTGTCGGTACAAATGCGTGCCAAGACTCATACCGAATACTGTGATCGTCGTCAACCACGAGCGCTGGACCACGCGCACTGGTTCTAAAGATGTCGCAGCACGTTCAGTGATATCAGTCGTCACACTTCGCATGTTCACAGCTGCTATGGGCATGTGAAACCTTCATCAGCCCGGACTCACTTCTTCCATCACTCAAGGGTTAGTCCTCATTTGTTGGGATTCGCCATCACACACGCGGCAAGCGCTACCTTGGCCTTCGAAGATATGAATTGGCCGGTTGACAAGTATGCGAGTCATTTCTGAAGCAACTGGGATCGATGCCGTGCCCTTGACGCGGCTTAACAGTAGGCCGGCTCTCCTCATGCCAGCAGAATGTGACCACAAGACTGCTGGCCCGACCTCAAGCATCAAGAAACAACTCAATGATGTATTCTCTACAAGTCCATGTGGTTGGCATCTTGCTTCGCCGCCTTTATGGGCTTCATCGTCGACAAAGACTGACAGGAGACTTCCTCCATGCCTTCACAGAACCCGCGAAGATCTGGCAGTTCAGACACCGCACTGCGGGATATTAATCTACGATCGCTTGTTCCCGCGCAGTTGGCCGTTTTGTGGATCTGCACAGATGGTAGCCATCGTCCGAACTTTTGGCTTGGCCAGCCCAAGCACTGTGACGACCAAACTCTCGACCACGGCTTTTAACCTGCCCACAAAGCTCATTCTATGATGCTACCAGACTCAAAGATCAGCCTCATGTTGGTTTTGTACAGGTCAGAAATTGTTCTGGCGCTCATCGTGCCGGTCGGCTTGGCGTGGCTTTCCCTCGACCAGCTGCAACACTGGCAACAACGTGCAGACACGAATGTCCGAAGCACAGACCGTTAAAACGGACATCTTCTACAAGCTCAGTGGGAAATAAAATCTACTCATCATCATTGTCGCCGTCTCTGCGTATGGGTCTGTGAAGCTGACTTTCCTCACACTTTGATACTCAGACGAAAGGTGTGCAGAACTGGACTTCAAAGCTACGAGATTACTTCGAGGACTCCAAAGAGCCATCTCTCATGTATCTTAAACGTTCAGTGCCAGGTCATTGCCGCGATATGACCATGAGTCCCAATTCGCGCTTCCCTCGACCAGCCACAACATCGCCATTTCGCTGCCAACAGCAGTCCCGAGCAAGATAGCAGCTCAATATCATACGCTCTACCAGCCCGTCAGGCTCTCATAGCTGACATAATTCACCTTGGACGCAAGTCAGCATCTCTTGGCATTCCGCCCCCAGCTCTACCCTCTCACCCAGCCTGCACCTTTGTGCCAATACACAAATAAACCAGATTTTCGAACTCTCCACTATCGACATACCCTCCTCGTTACTCTTTCCATCCATCCCGCATCGTTGTTGACCCCATCCCCAAATCCACCACCCTCCATCAACCCCTGCCAAGACTTTTGTCATCCCTGCAAGTGAACATGACATCACCCCTTCACAGCCGGTCGTCACGCGCAACGCAGAAAAGCCACCCGTTCACCTCACAACGCGCGCGGGCCCAAGCTTCATGAAAATTTCTGCTACTTGCCAGCCTTCGCAATTCTCTCATTGGTGCGACAGCTTGCGCAAGGTGACTCAGAGTCGCGATCGGCGGTCGCAGAGCTGGATTGGGGAGGTGGAGGGAGGCGCAGCGGTGGTGTGCTGTTTATTTGGCAGACCGGCGGGGAGCGGTGACGTGGAGGCGCCTGAGGTTGGTGGAGGGTGCCTGAGGTGGTGGTGAGGTGGGTGGTGGGCGGGGATTTGGGTGAGATGTAAATTAGGGAGTTGGGGTAGGGAGGGGAAACGAGGGTGAAGACATTGCTGGCGCTGTACTTGAACTGATAGTATGAGACGTATGGGGTGTATCCACATCTTACTGCTATTTGCTGTGCTGCTCGAGCATTATCTGCCGTTGCATCCCTTCTGTATTCGGATTCTTGCACGCTGAAGCTCCAGCCGTGCCATGTCGTCTTCTGCTGCTGGCACAGTGCTTCTCATGTTGAAACCAAAAGAGATTTGGAGCGGGCTACGTGGCTCACCGAATTCGAGCTCATCGCACATCTCCTTTTGCGAGGAGGTCCAGATGTCAGAATGTGCCAGGTCACTTGCTGCAGCAGAGTTCTTAGCAGAGCGCAATATCAGCCCGTATAATCTTGCGGGAATGGAACGAGGACCGCACACCTGATTGCGCGGCTCATCTCCTCCCGCCTATTTCGTAACACCGTGATTGGTATGCCGTGCTCCTGTCAGACTAGCGGTTGCTCCTGCCATTAATGCTGAGGTGACAGGAAGAGGTAATCAAAGTCGTCAAGTGCGATGGTATCTTGACTTCATTTCATGATGCTATTTCTTGATGTGCCTTTTCCTCTCCAACATGAATGGATTCTGATAGGATCACAAACCCCGACATGAGCACTGAGCAGCATGTCATCGGGCCTTCATTATCCGAACCAGCTTTACAAAGACCGCTACTCTTCGCCCTTGTTAGCCTTGACAGCCTCGATTTTTTGCTTCAGCTCCCGCATTCCTTCTACGTCGCGGAATGTCCCTAGGAATGCGCCCGGCGGACGGGGCTGGCCGGGGAGAGAGATGACTTCGCGACAATAGTGGGCCATAAAGCGAGCCATCTCCGCTGCTCTCTCTTGCTTTCCCCACGCGAAGGTGTTCTTGTATCTCTGCTGAACCGTCAGCGATGTGCCATCCACACATCTCCTGGAAGACTTCACCTGTTCTTCCGTGCCCGTTGGTGGGATCGGGCGTTTCATCGATGAGACATGCTCACTTGCCAAGTTGACATCCCAAAGCATCGAGTCGGTCGTGTGCACGAGAGCCCAACTTTCCGGAGACGGGTCCTGTGATCGGCGGAGCAAGGAGTCTGCTCGGAGCTTGTTGCGCTGGGCGATGAGGACTGCGCTGGCAGGCAAGATGTTGGCACGCTGCAGAGTCTTGCCGGGCACTTCTTGCTGAAGTCTGTTCCAGTCTCGTCGCTTCTTCACATTTTCCACATTCACGGGATGGGCGAAAGATGGCCATGGCTGAAGGACTGCCCCCGTCTCCCTATCCACGGGACGGCGCTTTGCCGACTCAGCGAGTACGTCCTCGACTGGTCGGCGCATGGCGCGGATCCTGTCATCGATTTGAAGCACCTCTTTGGTCTGACACGCGATTGCGCAAGCCATTTCCAGGAACTGTGCCTGTCGCTGCGGGCTGGAGAAGAGCTCGGGGTGCTTGCTCAGACGCTCAATCTCAGGCTCAATCTTGCTCGCAACGGTCACGGCTTCGCGAAATACTTAGAAGTAAATGCCGAAAATAAGATAATAAGCTCTACGTACGAAGTATATAAGTTATCTCTAGTAGACATACCCGAAAAATAAGTTACTGAATAATAGAGAAAGCTACTAGTTATCTTGATGGACCTCTCGATTGTAGTTGAGCCGGGTTGCCGCCATAGGTCTCATACGCGGACTGCCTGTTCAGAATATCCCCAGCCTGCAGCACCAGCAGATCGGCATACTCAAGGTGAAGGATCAAGTTTTCAAGGAAGACTTCATCGCACTGAACAACACGTTCGACAGTATTGGTCTCATCTACGCGAATCAGCGGACGCTCGCACACGATTGATCTGCGTACTCACCGTTGGCGATACCGCGACAACCGCGAATGGGAAAGGATTCGGCATCGCGCATCTGCTGCACCGTCCGTCTACGAGGGAGTCGCTGCAGGAACGTCGCCGGCAGGATGTCAATTTTGTTGCCTTTGAGTTAGTGTGCCTGGAGTCGTGCAGCGATGCGCTGCTCAAACTCATGAGATTGGAGAGACGTGAAGCTTCAAGTTCGAGCTACTTTTCTACCAAAACACGTTGACTACGTACACAAACACCCATAGCAGAATGTTCTTTGCGAGTCATTCAATCCAGCGTCTCACTCCATCAGCTGTATACAACGTTGCAATGCTGTACTTTCACCAGTCAACAGAGACCGATGTCTCTTCGCTCAATCCTCGCTCTCCCAGAACACAGCATTTTCGGCTGCATTGAAGTCGTCCTCGATGGCAGCGAATGCATCTCCAAGCGGAAAGTGGACCAGATCGTCCATGGTGAAGACGTCGTCAAGCTGCTCGTGACGACGCTGCTCGACGAATGGCTCGCGGGCCGTGGTAGGACTAGCCATCTGCATCTCGCGGGATGGCAGCGAGAAGCCGGCAGTCATGTCAATGGAGTCTTGCAGAGCAATCATGCCTGCTTCTGGTTGCGGCTGCTCATACTGAACGTTGAGCGATGCCCACGAGTCGTCAATGGCACCAATGTCGAGGTCGACGCCATTGAAGGCGGCCAACTGTGGAGCAGTGATCTCATGTGGCAGCGCATTGCTGTTGAAGTTGAGCTGTTCTCCAGCAAGCATGTTGTAGAGCTGGTCGTTCGCCATTACTTGACCTGGAACGCTGCCCACATTCATAGCAGCATTGCCGCGGCCCGACTTCGCGGCCAGCTTGGCCAACTTGTTCTTCGTCATGCGCTTCTTCTTCTCGGATGGCTTGCGTGGCTGGTAGCGGTAGCCCGGATGGTCGATTGCGTGCTGACGCTTCTCCTCTTCAGCTCTGCGCTTGTACTCTTGCACGACGTGTGGTTTCTCGGCTCGCCATCTGGCTCCGATGATCTTGGCTACTGAAGTTAGCCAAAGTACATTCGATCGCGGAAGAAGTACCCACAAATGTCATTGTTGTGCATGCCGGGATTCTGAGCTGCGACAGTCGCATGAAGGTCGAGACGGTAGATCATGAATGCATTCTTTGGGCGCGGAGTCTTCTCCATGTTCTTTTTCGAATGTGCGGATGCGCCATTGTTGGTGTCGGGCGGGCTGGCAGCGGTGATGTTGTCATCGAGCATCACGCCAACTCCTGAGTCGAAGGAGCTTGGTGGCGATTCGAAAGACATGGACTCAACGACCGGAAAAAGGGCAATGTCGCCGGCTGCGTCTTCGTCGATCTCGAAACGAATGTTCGTGATCGCCCTAAAAAGCGTCAGTACAGAGCAACGGTCGCGCTTCACAGCTACCCACTTCAAGCGACTCTTGAGCAACTCAACGAACTCGTTGCCTAGTGGTAGGACTGAGGCGACTGGCACGGCGCGGATCTGACTATCATTCCCCAGGTCTTCGGCGACCTTGTCGCAAATGCTGAAGATTCGCTGAAGCCCCTCGGCGGCGATGACTTGCGGCTGCGGGTGTTCGATGGCCTGAGTCGCCATTTTGTTACTTGGTGTGTCTTTGTTGTGTTTCTGGTGAGTGCAGTGCTGTTGGAATATCGGACAGATTATGCGAAAACGATCTCCGCGTTCTCATGGGGAGAAAAGGAAAGTGAAGTAAGGGTTCTCCAAAAAGGTCGGTGGCTGGGACTGCACCCCTGCAAGTGCCCGTGCGCGCGATCATCAATGCTATTGAGAACCCCTTCAGGTGAACGCGATCTAAACAGCACACCACGGGAACGCACTCACCACTCTGATATATCAGGAAGCTCGAGCGACGTGCGCAACATCGACCGCGCAACAATGTCGGACAAGCAAAGCAGCACCAGTTCAGCGTCCGCAAGAGAGGAAGTCGAGAATGTGATGGACAAAATTGTGAAGTCTTGCAATGGCGCGAAGCCACAAAAGTTCGACTCGCCCTTGAAGAGAAGTCCCCGCAAACTCTGCGACAGTCAGCCGATACAGCAAGAGCAGCAGGAAGTGCTGGATGAACTGACCAAAGAAGAACTTGCGATACAACACTGCCTAGCGGAACAGCTTCACGCAAGGCTGAACAGCCGAAGCCAAGCTGGCGATAAACTTGCCTCGATGGGACCACTAGACTGCCTTACCGTCTTTCGCGCCCGGGAGCAAGCTCTCAAACGTGGTCTCGACAGCTTCGCATACGCGCATGGACTTGTCTCCGAACCACCCGACTCGCTCCCGCAGGATGAGATCCCGATGTACGCAAGAGAAACTTTGGAAGCCTTCTACACCAGCTTTGGTTTGCCAAATCCAATGGAGCACCTGCTTCTGTCTTGGGCGCTGTTCCTGCCTGACCACACTCTCGACGACTTCTGTAAGTTGTCAGCACAGCTCAAAGTGAAAATACGAGCCTCATGTATTGATTTTCAAATAGTCTCTGAAATTGAGAAGAGCTTCGCAATACAACACGCAGCGTCGAAGCTGCTACTTTGGAAGAGGAACCGGTATCTCGTCCTACTTCGTGGTTGATCGTGCCGCTTGGGGTCACGGCTTGGGAGTAGGGATGTATCTCGGCGAATGAATTGTTCAAAGAAGATGGGCTAGCGTTCTATGTAAGCCCAGCTTGGAAAGACGCATGCGAAAGAAGTTGCAAACAGTGAGCTGCGGCTTTCTCGAAGCATAGAAGCGAAATGTCCATTGTTCGCTCTTTGTCTTCGTGTTTAATTATATTGACTCAGGCGGAATGTGCCCTAAATTCGCCGACTTGCCCCGTATGCCTGTCTTTGTAGAGCTTGGAAAGCAAATTCCTGCGCCACATATTGCAGGATATCAGTCCCATGGCAACATATGTCAAATCACTGGTGAAGGTGTAGTTATGAATTGCATCCTGGGATCTTTCTTGGCGCCTTGGTTAAGACGCTAGTCGTCTGACGTAGCCAGGGTTCCGTTGCGGTTCACGTGGCAGAAGCGCGTCTCCTACGAACAACCTCCATCATGCGCCGCAATTGAAGCAAGTTAAACATGCGGTGCGAGTTCCATGCGAATTCAAAATGTGCATGAATATGAGTTGGATGCAAAACGGGGATTGAGTCTCCACAATGACTCTGCGCGCCCTCCTCTACGCCTATATCATCGGCGGTGTCACCTTCATTCCATTGTTGCTGGCGGCCATCGTGGTTCCAGCATGGTATCTGCTCCCGCGAGATGAGCAAAGGAAGAGCAGTGGGCGGAAGGAGAACAAGGATAATGATGTTGGCAAGGAGGGAAAGGTGGCTCATGTTCGCAGCTTCTCCGGCGATGCAGCAGCGAGTGGCACCTTTGCGGTGCTGCGGCGCTACGATTTCCAGGCTGCTCTCACTGCCCTGAATGGGCGGAATAACAGCACTGTAGCCGTGGGTGGGAATGCTGTCAATGATGGCCTGACTGTCCAAGACAATGCAGCATATCCTAGCAATGAATCGGTCTACCAGAGTGTTTATCGTACCGTCTTTACGGGCAACAGGAGCAACGGTAGCACATCTTCCTTACTCCAGGACCAAGATGCCGTGGATGCTGTGCCTCGTCGGAAGCCCGCACCCGCGAATCTCCTCTACATTGTTCTGCGACATGGGCACCTGATGCTTTACGATTCGCCTGCACAGGTTGAGGTCAAGCACGTCTTGAGCCTGGCTCACCACAAGGTGACCCTCCAGGCCGGCGGAGACGGCGATGAAGATTGCATGGAACCCAACATACTCGAAGCTGATCTGTTCACGAAGAGAACAGCTATCGTGTTGACGCCCGTGGAATTACCTACGGGAACTATGCAGACCCCACTGCCCGCACCAGTGAAGCCTTTTTATCTATTCACCGCCACCAATATCGACAAGGAGGACTTCTATCACGCTCTCATATCCCACAGAGCAGAACCACCAATGCCAAGAGCTCTGGATGCCAACGCTCTTGTCAAGCTCCAATCGTCGTTGCACTCATCATCTTTAACCGCAGAAACAAGGGCAATCGATGCCTTGATCGGTCGAATTTTTCTTGCTGTGCATAACACGGACACTCTGAGCTCCTTTGTAAGGGGCAAATTGGAGAAGAAGCTCAATCGGATCCAGAAGCCGGCGTTTATACCTTCGTTATTGGTTCAATCGATCCATCTGGGCGATGCTGGTCCAATATTTTCCAATCTCAAGTTGCGCGACCTGAACATCGATGGAGAGATGACGCTCGCTGCAGATATGAAGTACAACGGCGGCCTAGGCGTCACACTTCTTGCTGTTGCGAGGCTGGACTTGGGTACGCGATTCAAAGTCCGCACTGTGGACCTGGCTCTGAAAACTACCATTGAGCGCATTAGTGGAACCATGCTGCTGCGCATCAAACCACCTCCGTCCAACAGACTGTGGTTCTGCTTCGAAAGTATTCCTGACCTCGAAGTGCGCGTTGAGCCTGTCGTTAGCGAGAGGAAGATTACCTATGGGTTCGTGTTACGGGCTATAGAGGAGAGAGTGAGGACAGCCTTCAAGGATGGGTTGGTGAAGCCCAATTGGGATGACATTCCCATGCCTTTTACTAACACCCAAGGAACTTCCGCTCGCGGAGGCATATGGAGTGATCTTGGAAGCCAACGCGATGGGAATGCGTCAAACCCTGAGAGTGCCACCCCAGGGCCGCAGCGGGAAGCATCATCGGTTCTGCCGCTGTCGTCGAGCACTGATGCTGGCATCTCCACGGGTATAGGCCTTGATTCGGGCGCGCTCAAAGCGAGAGACACGAAAAAATCAACGGAAGTCGGCACAGATCGTGTTCTGAGACCCCCTCGGCCTTTGCGCACAGCATCTGTTTCGTCCTCTCCGATCACTGCATTAGATGGGCAGAATGTCGAGCCAGTGCGCGGAGAGGATGCAGGGCGATTAGCACAGCAGCCAAGAAAGCTTTGGCGCCAACGAACCACAGCCACTGGAGGCTCAACAAAGGATGCTGTCGAGGAGTTGAGGGATCTTCAGTCACGGGCGGAGCAACTTATGTCCACATCAGGCAGTAATGCGGGCGTGCGGTCAAATAATCAGAGCGGTCCAGACGACACGTCGAAGTTAGGCACCTCAGATAGCCATCATGAAAGCAGCTCAAGCACCCAAGGCTCTGATGGAATCTCAAAAACAAGTACAGCTTCTACAAGGACATCGTCGATCCGAAGTGCCTCATCTAGCATTTCAGCTGCAACCTCGTCTTCTGGGCCTGACGCTGCAAACGCTGGGCGCAAAGCCAACCTGCTGGCAGCAACTGTAAACGCAACCACAGCTGCGAAGAATTGGAGCTGGAGTGCAATACAGCGTGGCAGGAATGCCGCGTCCCGTCCGGGACAGAACGATGATGGCGTTGCTCAGCAGCCACTTGGTCGAGGAATGCCATTGCCGCCGCCAGGTCAACCGCTTCCAGGGCCGCAGAAGAGCTTGTGGGACAGCGTCAGCAGTCTTCGTCGGCGACCTGTGCCAGGACCTCAAGATTCAGCAAACTCGTCTAACGCAGATCACGGGAAAGGCTCGGCACAGCTCGATACACTTGGCTTGCCGCGCTTATCCAACAGAAGGTCCGCGTCAACGCCGGAGGAGGAATTCGAACCTTGGCAAGAGAACAGCGGGCCTCAAGTGCCAGAAGGTCAGAGGCACGTTCCCCGAGCGCGGGCATCTACAGCAATCGAATCAGGCCCCAGCAGTGTTGAAGATTTTCATCTGATTGATACGCAAGCCTCTGCGAGTGCCCAATCGCACTCAATAAGTAGTACAGACCGACACCAAGGACGAGCATCACCCGAACGCAGCGAAGGTCCCACGAAGAAAGATCCGCCTCCATTGCCTGCACGTCCCAAGCGCGACAACAATCCCGGGAGCATTGCGGTGCCGGTCCAAGCACATGCAGGACATGCAAGCAGTCCTTCCATTACACAGCAGGCACCTGAAGTGGCAAGTGAGACAAGCGTGGAATTCGATTCCAGGCCACAGTCGCAAAATGCCCGTCGGAAGGGTGAACGTGCCATCACTAACATGGACCAAGGCCCGAGTGCGAGAGTACCAGCAGCATCAACAAGCTTGGCGCAACCCGAATCATTGCTGGACCAAACCAGCGTAACCAATACAAACCCCAAGGCCGAGCCTCGCAACGCCTTGCCCACGGCGGCAGTACTTGATGCAGCGAAGGCCGCGGACATGACTGCACCCGACTCTGCTCAATTTGCTGCCCACAAGCATGATCGACTTGGGACTGAGACAACCGTGCAAGTCTCGCACGAGCAGGATATTTCAGGACATGATAAAGGCGATGAAGACGCAGATAAGGACCATGAGGAGGCGGTATTCGCTCATGTTCGAAAGAGAGTCGATCAACAGACCTCTGGCCCAGAAAAGGACCGTGCTCCCATGTCCCAACACAAGACATCACCATCGATTGGGTTCAGCGATGGATGGCCAAGTAATTAAATTCGCGCGAAGTAATCTGAGCGACAGCATTTTCACTAATCACATACATCCCTCGACTCGTTCCAGATGGCGACATGGTCATGTTGTCGTGCTTATGCTCTACAGTTGCAGTAGCACAACCGGTCATGGCCAATGAACATCCATATCAAATGACATGCTCGATCTTATTGGTCGTAGCTGCGATCAGAAGCGCCTTGGGGGATGCTGCGACCTCTTCATTTTGCGAACTCGCCCTCAAAGCCGCTTGAGCTTGGAGGAAACTACAGTGGCAAGTGTTTGCGATATGACCTCGGTGGCAATGCAGTGTACCTTGGCCGGGTCACATCCCTGTTTCTGGAGCTAGACTGATTTGCATGACGTTCGCTTGATCGAAGCTTTTCTGCCCACGGCCGTTGCGAACAAAGCCTGACGTATTGATAATAGTGGCAAGTCACGATAGACAATGAAATCTGGATGCGGGATTCAGCTGGTCCGCAGATCCACGTGCCGTGAGACACAGCTTCTCAGGGCACACAATGAGACGGTTTATGGTGTCTTTATCAGCCTTGACATCAGTGCCGTGCATAGCCCAACGGACCTCGGAGCGTATCATGGGGCTTTCGTTGCATACATGATCCAGACATGATAGACTCGAGCGTCATCAGCCGAACACCATCTTCATCGAGGGCCTTCTTTTCTTTTCTTTTCTAACACAATCTTTCCTGCGCTCCATGGACCACAACAGTCACACAAACAAACGCTATGGACCCAGCACGAGCCTGCGCGAAGATCTGGCCCGGCTTGGTAGCCATATCCTGCTTGATCCTGATATACCAAGCTTGGAGACAACTTTTTTTTATCGAATAAGCAACGCCGCGTGAAGCATGGCACTTCTGATGCGCCAATCGCAGCTGGTATCAGCTTGATTCGCGATGCGATGAAAGCAATGAAGAATCATTGCTTGCTTGAAATGTCCAGTCGTCGCTTCGGGGAACTCGGCTCTAATACTGTTCACTTGGTGTTCCCAGGTGGACAAATGTATGAGACTGCACAGCCTGAGAATTTGAAGACGATGCTGTCGACGAATTTCAAACACTGGGGCCTCGCAGCGATGCGTATCGACACCTACCGACCCATCATTGGCGAAGGTGAATTTCCGTCTTTAAAATTGGCCAAGAACCGCTCTCACACTCCACAGGTATCTTTATCGCGGAAGGCGCAAAGTGGAAACACTCACGTGCATTACTTCGCCCGATGTTCGCGCGCGCGCGGCTCGGTGATTTCAAGATATTCGAGGATCGTGTCAGTGATCTCATTGATGCGGTAGATCAATGCGCTGGCAAAGTCGACCTCAAGAGTGTCTTTTTCCGGCTCACACTGGATACATCCCTTGCTTTCCTGGTCGGTGGATCTGCCTCGTTACTGGTCAGCCTGCCAAGCATAAATCTCGAGCTCGATATCGCTCTGCACAAGATCGAACGCCACATCTTGAATGGAGGAACCCTGGGCAATGTGCTCACTTCCAAGTTCCCTAAGAATCGCGAATATGCCAAGAACATTGCAATCGTACACTCGTTCGTCGATACTTTCATGCTGCCACGCCTAGCAAAGCGACAAGAGATCATTAGTCGCAACGCAGGCGGCGGCGAAACGCCAGTGCAGGCCGTGTTACTGGACGAATTGGTAATGCGAACCGCCGACCCAAACGCGATTCGGGACGAGATCCTATCGACCCTGTTCGCAGGCCGAGACACAACCGCCTCCCTGCTAACCAACGTTTTCTTTATCCTCTCGAAGCGAGCAGATATCTGGCAGACCCTGCAAACCGAGATCCACTCCCAGCTCCCCAACAAACAGAGACCCGACTTCTTCCAACTCAAAGAACTCAAATACCTCCGCGCCATCGTCAACGAATCCCTCCGCATCCACCCCGTCATCCCAGGCAACACCCGCCAAGCCCTCTGCGACACCACGCTCCCTACGGGCGGCGGCCCAGACGGGCAATCCCCCATCTTCATCTCCAGAGGCCAAGTCGTCATGTTCAACACCTTCGCCATGCACCGGCGCAAAGATCTCTTTGGTGAAGACGCCCTGGACTTCAACCCTTCCCGCTGGCTTGACACTCCCGAGTCCAAAGGTCTGCGTCCCACTTGGGAGTATCTGCCTTTTAGCGGTGGCCCAAGGATTTGTCTGGGGCAGCAGTTTGCGTTGAATCATGCCATGTATACGATTGCGAGGATGTGTCAGGAGTGGAGTCAGATCGAGAGTTGGGATGAGGGGGGAAGTGTGGAGGGAGAGTATTACGTTGGGGGTGTGTACGAATTTGTCGGGGGCGAAGGTGGTGTTGAGGAAGTAGACTACACTTTCCTCTTTGCGTGTGTTTGTGGCGATCTTCCAGGCTGTACACTCGTTTGCTTCGATGAGGCCCTATTGTTGTTGCTATCGTCAGGCAAATATAGAGCTGAAAATGCCAAAATGGTCAGATCTCTACTTTGCACTTCTTCTTGCAGTGCTTGCAGTTGCGGTCACCATCATCCTGAGCACGAACTACAGCAGCAACACGTTACAAACCGAGCATATCCTGGAAGAGCTTCGCGAGCCGAGTCCAGAGGATGGACTAGCATCAATCAACGATGTTCGTCATACAATCTATCTCTACGCTGGTATGGATAATCCACAGCACGATCTATCCGGCCGATTCACGAATCAACCACAGCTCCACTCTTCTTCGCATCCTCCACGGCCCACCTTACCGCATCCAGCACGTTCTCCCTTACCACATACGGCTTATGCGTCGGTACTGTCCCTTCCTTCCACACTCCCGTCTTGATCAAAATACTCCTCCACTCACTCCCCACTGGACTCCGATATCCATTCGCCCCCGCAATATCACTCTCGGGATTATCCCCAATCATATACACCCTCTTCAATGGATCCCTCAGACCACCAACTTTACTCCCAAACAACCCCCTCCTCACCCGCAACAATTGCCTCTCGGCAAACTCATACGTCCCCTGACTCGGCTTCCCAATCGTCTGCACCTGCCCTCCCAGCTCCGCGCCCTCAGTCACCGTCTCCCACAGCCCGCGAAACGCAGCTTGAAAGCCCCCTTGCCCGAGCCTCGAAAGATGATAACTCGTCGCCCACCACAAATCCGGATTGGAAAACCACACCTTCGGTTGTTCGTCCTGCAAATACCCACGATTCGGCAGATCACTCTTCCCATTCAATTCTGACACCGTGCCCAAATACCCTTTCTCGCTCAAGAGACAGTCCAAGATGACACTCGCGTCGAGCCCCCAGTCCCGTGGGTCGTTATAAACGAACACCGCATCGATCTTCAAACTCTTGCCTGGTTTCAGCACTGGATTCCCTGTAGGACTGTACAGCGGCGTGGGGACAGGTCTGGCGAAAGAACGATAGTACTCTGCAAAAGGGCGGTTGAAAGGCCAGAGCTCCGGGTACGCGACGACGAGGTCTCCCGGCGTGATGGCGTGTTTGAAGCCGTAACTCTCTGCGACTTTTTGGCAATTGTCTCTCTCGCCGCCAACAACGAGTACTGTCCTATCGTGTAGATCTCGGAGTTCGCTGAAGGGCGTATGGGACTGTACGATCAGGTTCTCCGACAAGCCGGAAATGTTGAGTTTCTTCGCGACATCGGCGATGCGAGCGGCTTCGGTGCGGCCTCCGCCGTTGGTGAGGAGGATGAAAGGGATCTGTTCGCTTTGCAGGTAGGACAGGGCATCGGCTGCGCCAGGAAGAGGGGCGGAGGAGCGGAGGAGGACGCCGTCAATGTCAAAGGCGAAGGCGAAGTTGGGGATGCCGCTGTTGGTGACTTGGGGGATTGGGTGGGATTGGTAGGATCGGTGTTGATGTTGTCGGATGTGTTGGACGTGGCGCTGCCAGAAGGACAGCGTTGACGAAGGACTACATCTTGAGGTGCGAGAGGTCAAGCTATAGACGAGGGGTCGTAGCTTGATTGTCGTGGTGGCCATTGACGATCAGCAGCGCAGAAGGATGAAGTGCGTGGAAGGTTGGGGGTGTATCGGGGATTTGCGGGGCTGACGTGGGACGGATTGTCAGAGGCAGGCAAGGACGACAAATAAATCTCACAGGCACGACAACATTTGTGGGTTATCTCGCTCATACATTTTGACATGCTGCTATTTCATGAGAACACGCTCGAAGAGCCTAGAACCGCAAGCAACGCCCGCTATGATTTCTGATTTCTGATGCCCTCACCTCGATGGAAGCAGTTCGTCCCGAGCCCCTGCCGCACCCATTACAATCCTTGTTTAGCGCTTCTTGGATTTGCTGCTCTTCTTTCTGGTATCCTCGTCCTCTAGACCACCCTCGCGGTCCTTCTTGGCCGCCTTTTTTTCCAACTCGTCCCAGTCTTCACCTTCATCCTCGTCGCTCATCTCATCTTCACTTGCCTCGGCGCTGGCATCATCGTCAAAATCTGACTCGTCCTCGCTGGATTCTGAAGCGAGATCGTCAGAAGAGGCCTCGAAAGCAGACTCTTCTTCCTCCTCGTCAGAGCCCTCATCATCCGACTCAGTACCCAAGAAGCTCCAACCGCCATCGGCGAAAAAGGTATGTGGATCTTGGATGACAGTCTTCATAATCGTGGCCCAATTCAGGTTGAGAGGACCTTCGCTGAAAGGAATGTCGACCGAATCAAGCCAGTCGCGGACTCCGTCGAGCGCCTCAACCGGGATGGTGTTGATGTGAGCCGGTGGTCTGGTAAAGTCCTTGAACACAACAACCATGTCAAATTGCTTCAGACCAAACTGGACACGTTCCAGGTGCACCACCTCAATGTCTGTGAGTGTGATGACCATGAATGGTGGCTCGGTCAGCTGCACCAAGCAATCTGTCGTAGGCTGAATCATGACCGACGATCTGCTCGGAACACCATTAAAACCAAGGTCGCGGAACGGCATGTCCACTGAGATGCCCTCGCTCTTTCCGGCGTCGGCAATCTTCTCGGCGAACTGCTTGAACTCCTTGTCAAGAGCTGCTCGTCGACGCTTCTCCTCTTGCTCGGCCTCAAACTCTTCCTCGTCGCCATATCGGTGCTTGCGCTTGCGGTTACCTGTTTCGTCGAATTGCATCTCTGTGGCTTCGCGGTAGAATTGCACATCCTTGGTCTTTCTCTTCCCGATAATGATAGGATTGATGAGGTGGACGTGGATGATAACAATCAGCTCACCTGCACAAGGCTGGAAGAAGAGATGCTTGACGTTGGAGAAGAGAATGTCGATCTTCTGATTTCCCAGATGGTTGTACCGAAGACCATTCTGGTGAATCTCGACAGCGCCACCGATTCGCTTGCTCTCCATTGCTGGACGCATGTAGATATTGTCCAAGCGGAAGGGACGACGGGTGCGGATTTCGACGAGCTTGTCTTGTTCCACAACATCCTCCATGTCCTTCTTTTCCTGTTCCTTTCGAACGGATGCCTTCTTCATCTCGGTAAGCTGCTCTCGCACATCTTCCATGCGGTCTGCATCCTTATTGCGGAATGTGAGGGAGCGAATGAATTGTGCTGTGGGATCTTCGAAGGGCTGGTCATCCTTTCTGCCCACACCTTGCCCTGGTGACAGGAAGTTGATGCGCAGATATGTGAAGCCACCCTCTGTGCTTGTCGTCGCATTCTTGATGGTGTTGATGTGGAACGGTACCGGTCGACCCATGATCGGTAGGATGATTGAATAGTTCTTTGCGTCGACCAAGATTGTCAGGTCCTTGATGCGCGGAGGTAGAGACTCGACACGCTTGTATGACTCGAAGCGCTTAAACTTCTTCTCTTGCACACCGTTCAGATTGCCATGACCCTTCTGATATATCTCAAGACCGTCCTGCTGCTTCTTTGCATGAAGTTCCTTTTGATGCTCTCTTCGCGCTGCTTCCTTCTCCTCGTTCTGTGTGCTGCCACCTTGCGCTCGCAGACGAGTCTTGGTGATGTTCGAAGAGGCCACCGCGCCAACACGAGAGTCCTTCTTCGGCTTGGGCTTCTTCTCTTCTTCCTCTTCATCGTTGAAGAAGAAAGACGCACTCTCCATGTCCCGAGGCGCGTCTTTGGTGAAACAATAAGCTTCGCCGCCGCTTGTGATACGAACAGTGTCGCTCAGGAGCAGTGAGTACGTGCCTTCACGCTTCTTGTCCTTGGCATTTGGGTTCTCAAGATTCGAAAAGCCTGTGGTGATGGAGAAGGTCATGCCGTCCTTGAGTTGGCGAACATTCTTTGCGTTCAAGCTCAGAGTGGGATCCTTGGCTTCTATACCAATGCCAGATCCCACACTCTTGACAAAATTCTCCACCAGCTCCGGCTTCTTGGCTTTGATGACTGCCACTGCCTTGTTGTAGACGTCCTTTGCAAGCACACCATCCCGCAGCTCTTTTAGGACCGTCTCGTGCACGCTGAGGAGAAGCTTATACATGCTCTCCTGCGTCTTGTTAGGCTCCACGAGATATGTACGAGCAAGTTGCGAAGCATATGTCTGGTAGCGAAGACCGAATGCAGAGAGTATCACTCCTGGCTGGTGCAAATTGTTGTCATCAGGCTCAGCCTGCAACTTCAGATCGAAGTTACCGCCACTTTGCACGGTCGGTGAAATGCTCCAGTCCAGCTGTTGCGAATCAAACTTTCCCACGCCCTTCATCGCTCGGAAAAACTTGTCGTCGTCCAGCTTGTTCGAGACTTTCGTCGCAAAAGCCTTGTGTGTGATCTTCTTCTCCTTGTCCAGAATATCAGACATGGTCTCGACAAAGTACTCGCGCATGAGGTAGGCCGATGCGCTGGAGGCGTTTCTGATTGATCGCAATTCCCCCTCGTCCTTGATGGCCATGGCCGATGACAGAGCTGTGCTGATGTCGTACTCCTCGACATCTTTACTGATCTCGCCAAAGGCACTCTTCCACTCCGTGACAAAGGGACCGCCTGAATGTTCCTTTGGCAATGTTCCCACCTTCTTGCCCGCAGTTTTGATCGCCTCGTTGATCTTCTCGAACTGCTTTGCATTCTCCTCGGCGTCTTTGCCTCTCACAATGATTTCTACCGGCGTCTTTCCGTCTTTGAGCACCTCCAGATATGCCGCCTTCTTCTTCGTGGTGACAATGTAGATGGCCTCGAGTGTGATCAGGAACAGCGTCGCCGGAAACTCATAGCCCAGAAGCCAGAATTGCAATCCATTAGCCTTGTGAAATCCTGCTGCCTCGTCGCTCTTGCCCATGCAAACGACGATGCTGCCGACATCGCCATAGACATTGTTGCCACTTCGCTTGTCGTTCTTCCAAGCTGTGATGAGCGACGACAGCCGGTTGTGGAACTGCGCCTTGTCGATGCTGACCTCGTCGGCCATCTTCGCGGTCGAATGTGAGGATGCCGCTGATGATGGTGTGTCGACGAGCCAGGAAGGAAAAGGACAGAAGAGGTGGTAGGAGGGGGGGTGGTTGCAGCAGCAGCAGCAGCAGCAGCGAGGTACACGTTCGATGCGCGTAAAGTCGCGATGTTGGAAGCTCGGGGCAGCAGGTGGCAAGTGCCGCGATGGATGCCTTGCGCTTGTGAAGTTCCTGCCTGGGCCTCCGGAGCTCCAGTCACTTCGCCGCTGCTCACTTTGTCAGGCGCTGCACCTGCATCTCGTGACCGCAGGCTGCCTGATGATGCCCCGCAACTATATCGCTTAAGTTCATAGCATGATCTGTTGAGCCACTCCGACACTGTGTGGCAGCTTGCGGCAGTATTGCCCTCGTGGTACATCTTCAACTCGGAACGGTCATAAGATGCAATCATAACATCAAGCATTTGGCGTGTATGATATGAGCGGCGCTGGCCGAGATGGCGTACTGGACGCTGGCCTCCGCGAAGGCGGACTATTGCCATCGACCATGCAAATCGAGGCTACGAAGAAGAAGCGCAAAGAGCATGCGGGAACTGGCTTTACGGCAGCCACCATGCGAGCCCTGAGTGCTCGAGTTCTTACGTTCTACTTCAGAGCTCCTATCAAGGCCTTTTTCAGACCACGAATAGAGTGAGATTGCTTATCGTCTGCGTCGTGCTCAATACTGATATGGACTTAGTTACATGGTAAGCAATGGATGAAGTCGTCCCGTCGGCTCGAATTAAGTGATTGCTAGGGGTATGCACGAGCCATCAACCCTAATGTCAAGGCCGGCCAGGCATGGTCATGGAGAATGACTTCTCCAATGCTGCTCATCTCTGCTGTCCAGCAACACGGCTGGGGCTTTCTGCCGAACCAGGTCTTGCCACCACTTCTGGCTAACACTGCCGTTGGTACAGTGCTCTACACGGTCTATCTCCAGATCATCAGCACTTTGCATCAGCCAAATTCTCTGTCCTCGAAACGCGTCTTTCCTCCTCCCTCATTTGGAACATGCTTCACCGCCGGCTTTCTTGCAGGCACAGTGCAGAGCGTAATAGCCGCGCCCCTGGATGCTTTGCAGGTTCGATTTCAGAGCACAGATATGATCAATGGCAAATACCGCAATATGTGGCACTACGGCTTGCGCAAGACTCAGGAGATTGGTGCACGTGGCGTCTTTGCTGGTTGGACGCTTTCATTACTGCGAGACTCATTGGGGGCGGGCATTTTCTTCGCCACTTTCGAGACTGTAAAGAGCCAAGCATTCTATGCTTTCGTCAGCCGGTACTATGGGAACTGGGCTCAACTGTCTCCATTCCAGCGAGAGTCGATATCTGCACAAAGGACCTCAGGTAATTCCAGCCGACCCGAGATAAAGCCACATTACATGGTCGAACCCACCTTCCTGCTCATCGCCGGAGTTGCAGCATCCGTAGCACAAGCGTTCATTCAGCATCCTCTGAGCCGTATTCAGGAGATCCACTACGGCAGATTGGAGTACATCGACAACCACACCCATACAGCGCCTGGACAGAAGAAAATTCGAACACTCAAGCTGTACGCCGCTGCATACCACAAAACCATGCGGCATATCTTCGCACTCGCCCGACGTGAGGGCGGTCTCAGACAGTGGCTATACCGGCACTTTGTCTCAAACACAATACGCCAGACTCCATCAACTGCAGCAGGACTCATCGTCTTCGAAGTCATTAGAAGGAAATGGGGATTCGACGAGGAACCTGTTCGGATACCGAAAGATGGCTACGAGATTCTCTTGACATGAACGCAATATGTTTCTGTCCATCGAGGACTCAGTCTTACACAGAATTCACTCTCGGAACCTCCGCCCTCTGACTCGGCACTGCATTCGTCACAATCGCCTCCCGCACCAGGCAACTATCCAGATACGCCCTCACCTCCACAATCATCCCCTCCTCATCAAACCGACAACACCACGCATAACAGTTATCGAAAGCCACACCTGCGCAAACCGCACATCATCAGCCAGACGTTACCGCATGGAATACGCGCCAGCACCGAAACCCACCACTCTCACAAACCTCATTGATCACCAACTCCGCCGCACACCACGCTTGACCTTCTCCTCCAATCACATTTCTCGGTCGCAGCTGGATCTCTGACGCTTTCATGATTTTGCCCAGACGCGCAAAGGTTGCGGACTTGAAGGCTTCTAGGGAATGGCAGCGGCCTGCAAGGGAATGCGTGCCCATGACGGTTCAGTCAACGTTGGGAGCGACGCGGGCGAAGAATTTCTCCGGGGTGGTGGACAGCTCGGAGAAGAGGGTGGGAATTATGTATGACCGCACTGAGCTGCGGGTCTGTGATAACTACTTGTAGCCTGTGTGCAAGCAGCTGATCATCTTGCCATCGCAAAGAGTGGCGTGACCGCATTGCAACGTACCAAGCTACCCTTGCTACCGCTATCTGAGCGGTCAGCACTCTCTGAGCCTACCACAAGGGAGCACGATAAGCGTTGATCATGCTGTGATTTTTCTCTTGGAGGCAGAGCTAAATCCAGGCTCTGAAAGCTGGCAATTCAGATTCGCAGCTAGGAAAGATGCGCCCTTTGGATTGATAAAGGGAGTCGAGGAGATGAGCACGAATGATCACCGGCCGAAGACAAATTCGTCGCAGCTTCGCATGGCCGCACATTCTACAAGCGGATTTACTGCTTGACGCATATTTGCTGTCTCTGAGGCTCAGGTGACTTGCGCTGAGCGATGGGCCTGCCAGTAAGAACAGGGCGAGAACGATGATTCGCTTTCGCTTCTGTTTGATATCTCATCCCTCAAAGGTCCAGACTCCGCTCTCAGTCTCCCCAGCATCGCCAGCTTTCACTGCAGCATCCTGCAACGCATCACCCAGCGCCGCTGTTTCGTCTGCATTGCCTCCTGACTGCCAAAACAAGCTCTTCGCGACTCTGACCTGTCTCAATCTCGGCAAAGATCCATCCTCTACCGCGATCAGGACATCAATTGGGGTGATCTTGTCCTCTACACCAGGGTTTCCAGAATTTGTCAATTCCAACGTCCGCAGCTGACAATGAGGCTCACTGCCGTGTCGAGGCCCAGGCGGAAGCCGGATCTCAGGGAGTTCCGTCGCTCGATCTGCTCCAAGATCGAAGACTTGCGGCGTAATGTAATCGACACTGATGCTGAGTTTGTTCAACCCCGGCAGCACGACTAGCACATCATCCAACGAGTTACCGATCAGACGAGGAAGATTCGATAACTTCAACATGTCCAAGTTTGGCAAAGGCCGCACCGCCGTCCTTAATAAGTGCAGAATCGCTCCAGTCTTTGCCATCGGACAATGCTCGATTGTCAGACTTCGTAGCGTGTTCGGAAACGATACAACGCCCTGGAGGAAATGCACGTCGATGCCCCCACTCAGACACAAATCTTCCAGATTCGGCGGCCAAGTCATCGCTTCCGGATGAAAGCCTTGACTGAACCCTGCACTTCTTGGTAGACGCAGTCGTGAAAGTTTTGCCAAATGCCCAATCGTTTTGAACAGATCCATCAAAGGCGGACTCTCGCTGACAAGGCTCAGGTCGAGCACTTTCAGATTCCGACTCTTCGCCAAAGCAGGGAAGCAATTCGTCCCGAAGCTCGCTTGGGGAGCGACAAACTCCTCCAGATTCGCTTTTGTGCGACCTAATAATCTCGCTGTCGTGGCTTTACTCCCGGAGTGTACGAGATGCGACATATTCAGGACGCGGACGAATTCTGCCAAGGGACTTTTCCGGACGTGAAGGTTGATCGAAGGGCAAATAGCTCGGACGAAGGCGTCAAAATTCTTACCGGAAATGTAGGGGTCGCTGTAGAGGAGCGGGACTGCTGCGGAGTACCATTGCCGGGAGAGGCGGCAGCAGGAGGCAAGGGTCAACTGAGCGGAGCGGAATCGAGAAATGTACTCAACGATTTGGATGATGATCTCGTCGGGCAGATAGACGGGAGGCGTTGACCAGACTTTGGGTGCTGTCTCTGAGGCTTCTTCCTTGGAGGCCATCTGTTGATCGCTCTCGTAGTGCATGTGTTTCATCAATGGCTTGATCTTGCCGCGCTTCTTGACTTGCTCGAGGTTGTCGGCCATGGAGATGGTCCAGTTGATCTGTTGGTTTAGCGCCGACATGATTGCAATCTGGCTGGCGATTCCAGATTTTATTGCTGTCAAGATATTTGCTAAGCGGTATTTAGCGTTGCAGTCATTTTGTGGCAAATCTGCACGTGCAACGCGGAGGTCACTTCATGGCTCCATGGTGATCGGGATACCACGCTATAGCACCTCAGCAAACACGTGCCGGTAGACAAGACTGCGAGATTCAACGTCTTGTTACTCCGACCAAAGTCAGAATCCAAGTCCAGAAGACGACTGACGTATTGCAGAACCCCTTGGCACGCGCATCCCGTGACATGTGGTTCGCTGAGCACGGCCGGGTGAGAACGGAAACAGCCGAGCTGCATCCGCACTTGCTTCGTGACGGAACGACAGAGAGCAAGCCATTGAAGACGACATCACGACCCAATCTCCCCTCTCCACCACCAACACCCTCCGACCACCATGTTCGGACTCCACGCCACTCGCACCATCACCCCGGCCGTGCGCCGCATCACGCAAAAGAGACTGCAGAGCAGCGGACTGCAGGGCCCGGCCGATAATGCTTTCAACCGCGAGCGACAGGCCGTTAAGGAGCACGCTGCTGCTACTTCTGGTAGGTGAAAACTGTGTTGGATGTGGTGGGATGGGGATGTGGAGCTGTTGCTGCTGCACGGTGAGGGCGGAGGGCAGAGGGCAAGAAGCGGGAGGAGGGTGTAGCGAGATGGCGCGAATTGGCCGACGACAGGAAGAGGATCGCGAAACAGAAGGGAAGGCAGGCCGCAGCAGCAGCAGCAGCAGCAGCAAAGAGACAATCTGCTCATGCAACTCAACGCCAGATTTGTGACCATAATAGAATCCATGCTGACACCTCCTGTAGACCTCTGGCGCAAGCTCTCCATCTAGTATGCGTGCTTCCGCACTCCCTGAGTTTCCCAGCTCTAACACTACACCTCACAGCGTCGTCATCCCGTCGCTTTGCATTGCCGGCGTAAACGCCTGGCGCCTGTGGAGCGAGCATTGGGAGCACAAGTCCCACGAGGGCCCAATCGAGGAGCGCACCGAATACCCATACATGAACATCCGGACCAAGAACTACTTCTGGGGTGATGGTGATAAGGTGAGTATTCCCCTTCGAGATCCAGATGAGGACAGACAAGAGCGAAGCAAGAGCGAAGGGAGTGAAGGAGAATATTAGACTGACATGCGTGCAACGCAGACACTCTTCTGGAACCCTACTGTGAACCACCACAAGAAGGCGGAGGACGAGTAAAATTTCCTCAATCTTGTCATTGCAAAGCGACAACTAGAAGAATGGGAACGTAGGGAGTTCTGCAGCGAAGGTATGGACTATAGAAACGGATAGGCCTCTCTTGCTGCTCGAGATTTGTATAGTGGCAGACATCAGCAATGCACCTTCTTCTTGCGTCATATTGTCCACTGCTGATCTTGTATACGTATGCATATACGCGAGCAGCATGTGAGGCAGACGTGTGCATCAGCTGGGATGCAGACATGTCAATCCCTCACCATAAGTTGGCTTCGGCTGTGCACCAACACGTCAGCCTCCTTGACCATGGTCTCGCACACTACATCCACACGTCTGGTCCGCTCCAACACCTCGTCTTTCACTACCATGCACAAAGAAGAATACATCGCCAAATCAACTGCTACCCCACGTCCCTCTCTTCTCCCAGACATAGAAGAATCCGCTTAGTGGCAATGATACGCACTTGACTATGCGACGACAAATCTCTTCATTGCCACTATGCTCTGCTAGGCTGCGCTATACAACTTGCACCCCTCGACTGCCACTCTAGCATTACCAAGGCAATCAAATCACAGATCATAATACAAACAGAAAATTCTAGAGCGTTTTCTGGCTGCACTTCCATCAGGCACATGAGAGACAAAGGACAGCAACGATGCCACGTTGGCGAACTGATCGAAAATGAATCCTGGAAAAACGCTCCATCACCACACCGATAGCCTCGGCCTCCCCCAAATCACCACCGACACCTAAGTGGGACCTAGACCAAGACGACAACTCGAGCCAAAAATACATGTCGCAGGACAAGAAAACGCACAGAAAGACAATGGAGAAGCTTTAAGATACTCATTTTTTGTTTCCAGTATAATTTCCTCTGTGCTCACGATCAATCAAGAAAAAGGAAATGCTGGTATCACTCATACGACAACACGGACCCCAAATCTTTTTGCCATTTCCATTTCACCATAGCCCCTTGTTCCCGCTTCCACTCCAAAAAACGACCTGACAATGCAAAGCCATGCACCCTCGTCCCGCACCCATCACAACTCATCTTTGCCCTTAGTCTTCTTCTCCACGTCAGCCTCCGCCTCAGCCGTAGCCTTCGCGTCGGCAATCCTCCTCTCCTTCTCCAAATCCTCCTCAACTTGCTTCGTGGAACTCTCAGGGCTCCCAGCCTCTCTTCCCAGAGGCCCCGTCGCCGGATCTACACCTTCGGGTTTCGCAGGAGCACCATCTCTCGCCTCCACGAGGCCGTCGTGCACCTCTCGACCCATCTCATCGACAAGACGTGTCCTCGTCTCGTAGCGGGTGGAGAAGGAGACTTGACCTTCGAGCGCGGCGACTTCCTCTTCGCTGAGGAGATTGCCGTTTTCGTCGCGGTATTCGACCTTCTCTTCAACGGCACCGTCCACGTAGATGGCTTCAGGGTTGCCGGGAGCCTGGGGCGTGACGTGAACGTCCTTTTGCGGATCATCTGCGACAGGGGGGGCTGGGCCGTGGGCGGCTTGAGTTGTGGGTGCGGCGCCACCTGCGATGGGAACGGCGAGGGAGTAATCGGCGTACTAGCAGCAAGTCAGCGAAAGTCCATTCTGATGTCTTTGTGGTGGAACCTACAGAATCGTAAAAGTTGTTGCAGTCCCAGTCCCAGGTATCGAAAAGCTTCACGCGGCTGCAGTCACTCTTCGTCCACTGGTTGCCGTAGCTGAGTGGCGCGTAAAGTGAGAAGACCACAATTGAGATAGCCAGATAGATCACAGCGGCGCCGAGACCGATGAGAGGCTTGTCCTTCAGCGTGAATGAGCCGATGCTGATACGGCTGAAATTGTAGTCGAAGATCTGGCCCAAGGCGATTATGGCAAAGTAGAGAGCTGGAAAGTAATGGTGCAGGAAGAGCTGACGTTGCATCAGGAAGAAAGGGAAGTAGTGGAATGCCCAGCCGAGGACGGTCGTTCCGATTTCGTAGTCGAAGCGGCGGAAGGTCAAGTTCTGGTAGTCGTTGCAGCTGCGTTGCCATCGAATCACGGAGAGCGCCTTGAAGACGAGGTAGATGGCAATGGCAGCCGTGCTCGACCACCAGATGACAGGATTGCCGATGAGGTAAATCTGGCGATGATCCTTGCCCCAGAAGTTGATACCACGCTTGAGGGCTGGCCATGATGGCGGGCGGGAATCCCAGGCATGCGAGTCCACGAGACCAGCGTTGGTAGTCCACATGACCTTCTGCAGCTCCCAGAACTTGCCAAAGAAGCCCGGATTGCGGTAGTTGACCTTCTCGGCGTCCGCTTTGAGCTGTGGATGCACGTTGGACTCAACATACCAGATCGAGTTTGGCAGAGTACCACCCTTGGCGCAAGTGACTTCTTGCTGCTCGAAGCCCCAGTCCGGAAGCTTGACCTTGTGTGAGAAGAGCACACAGCCCGTCATGATGTGCACCAGCTTGAACTTGGTCTGAATTGTCCTCAATCGCTCCTTTGCCTCTTTTCCGTCAGACATGGACTTGACAATCTCCACGCGGAACAGATCGTTGGCGTCTCCCTCAAACCCAGCATAGCCGTAGGCGGAAACCTCGTTCTGCCAATCGGCTTCGGTGATCGGTGGTCGTACATCGTGAGAGTGCAGACGGCGGTCAGTCGTGATATGGTACAATTTAATGACGCTGCCGTCGACGATGTACGAGGGCTCTAGCTTGTCCCAGGCAAGTGGGCCAGCAATGCTGGTGTTGCCCGTCGGGTCGGCTGCCCAATCGATGGGCTGGGTCTGGTTCTCGAGCAGGAAGAGGTTGTTCTCATCCTTGTGAGGATAAAGTGTAATCTGCTGCTGTTTACTGCCACCGGGATACATGTGAGCGTGCGAATGCAAGTACCCACCCTGAGTGTTGTGGTGTCGAATGCTGATACGAGAGCCAAAGGCAATGTCTGCTGGCACATCTGCCATTCCCTTGGAGTTGAGCGTAGACTGGAACTCGCTGCTCATGAAACCGTCACCATCACCTGGGTTGACGAGACAGAGGAAATGAATTGCAAACATGGCCATGTAGAACGTGATCGGTATGATGATCAAGCAGAAGACCCGGGCGAAGAAGTGCTTGAACCAGATGCGAGGCGTAATGTTCTTGGTGTCGCCGAGAAGTATCCAGAGTTGCAGGGCCGTGAGCGAACCCACCCACGCGATGGTGAAGAGCCCGACCCACTTGACACTTGCCGTGGCTCCCAGACACACTCCGCTCGATGCGAGCCAAAACCACCAGCTGGGAGTGAAGGCGTTACGGGGTCCCAGCTCGTGCTGATTGATGAAAGAGATCCAGCACAGTCCCGTCAGAGCAGTGAAGATGACCAGAGGAGAGTCCAAGAGGATGAGTCTCGATTGCGTGACGAAACCGTTCTCGAAGGTGAGCAGACCCGCGCCCAGCGCGGCGGTCACCGTCTTGCAACCTGCAGCCTTCAGAGTCAAGAACATCGTGGGTACTGATAAGACGCCAAGCAGAGCTGGCAGAAGTCTCATGGCCACGTAGGGCACTTTTGGCTCGAGGTAGTCCTTGCCAATGTCCTTGAAGTCGAATTCCCCGTCGAAGCCCGCCAGCCATCCTGCCAGCGTGATCAACAACTTGGCCAGCGGCGGGTGCACATCCATGAAGAATTTCCCCTTGATGTACTTGCTGGCGAAGCCTCCAAAGTGCACTTCATCGAAGACGACGCTGGAGGGTTGGTAGATGCGGAACAATCGCACGAACAGTGCGATCAGTGTCACCACGCCCAATACCTCCCAGTCGCCGCTCTTGAGATTCAGAATGTTGTGGTCCTTGACACCGCGCGAAGTGTAGTCGTAGCGAGGATGTGGGGGCTTGTTCGGACTCGACTGCACCCAGTTCTTTTGCACGGCGCCATTGTCAGCGCGCAAGTTGCCATTGCTCTTGCGCGACTGCACGTTCGTCTTGGAGGCCATGACGTGCGGCCGGGGATGGAGAAGGGTTTGGTGTAGCGGTGGTGGAGTGGACGGGGAGGGTGTGCGAGAGGCAGCTATAAGGACGGGATCCCCATGCGCCGATCGGTGGTCCCTCGCGCGTGCGGTGGAGGTGGGCGTCGTGCTGAGGGCCGACGGGAAGCGCGTGCGTACGTGATCAAAGAGAGACGACAGAAGGAGAAGGAGAAGGAGAAGATGGACAGTTGGAGGAGGAGAAGATGCTGCAGGTGGGTGTCCGGCAAGGGGAGGTGGAAGATGATAGACACCACGTATCTCGGGGCCACGAATAGCCACGACTCGCAGGCAAAGAAGGGGTTCGTCTTCAGCTGCGCTGCTACATTTCGCGCTAGCCTTGGCTCCCTAGCGTCACGCCCGCCTTCCAGAAAAGCTTCAAATTCTGCTGCGGCTCTGCTCGGGACGACCCGAGCCAGGCTCACTAGGCGAGATCTCGTGAACGGACGGGAGTTCGAGGTAGTCCAAACCCCCGACCACTGGGATCACCGTCAACACCGTCTTGACCACTCCTCCAGATCAGCATACAGTCCCTCGAATCCCATCTCGCTGGGGGAGTTGCATACCCTAGGGTGCGGCAGATTTGACGCGTCGGCATGGCCGCCACTAACGGCGAGCAGCCCGCAGCAGCATCAGAGGGTCAGGATGACCTGCTCAAGAGGGTACCCGAGGGCACCGTCCTGCCTCCACGTGGGGTGCGAGAGAAGATTGAAAGAGTAGCCGCCTATGTTGCGCGTTCGGGTCAGGCCTTCGAGGACAATGTGCGCCAGAAGAACGCCGGAACCAACATCACCCACTTTCTCGAGCCCGAGGACGAATACTATCCATACTACAAATGGCGCGTCGCAGAGTGCAAAGCCGGCCGCAGCCTAGATGCCAACACGCCCGCCGCGAAGACCGATGTCACCTTCCAAGGTCGCGAGTCGCGAGCTCCGAAGCCGCCCGAGGAGTTCAAATTCAGCGCGCGAATGCCCAACATCAGTGCACAGGATTTGGAGATTGTCAAATTGACCGCGCTCTATGCTGCAAAGAATGGCAAGAGTTGGGTGACATTGCTCAGTCAGCGAGAAGCGGGTAACTACCAATTCGATTTTCTGCGACCACAGCATTCTCTCAACATGTACTTCAGCCGCTTGGTGGACCAATACAAGGAATTGATCGAGGGCGAGACTGCCGACAATGGGGCTCCGGAGAAGAAGCGCATCGAGGAATTGCAGGCCAATGTGGACAACCGTTTCAACCTGCTGGAGAGGGCGAAGAAGCGGGCCGAGTATGTCAAATACCAAGAAAAGCAGAGAGAGGAGAAGGAGGAAAAGGCCGAAAAGGATCGCATCGCGTTCGCACAGATTGACTGGCATGATTTCAGTGTCATCGCCACAATCACATTTGACGAGCGCGACGAAGCTGCAGATATGCCTCCGCCAAAGTCGCTGAACGATATGCTGTCGCTCAGCTTGGAGGAGAAGGCTAAAATGCGTATCGACCCTAACAGAAGACTGGAGGAAGCGGTGCCGGACTTCAACGACTACTCTGCGATATATGGCCAGCAACAGCAATTCCCCGCAGCGCAGGTGCCACAACACGGCTATCCAGTCCAGCCTGCCCAGCCTACACCGCCGCAAGCATCAGCATACCAACCGCCCGCCGCGCCATCACTCAACGAAGAACGCGAGAATGCGCGCGCTGCCATTCGCGCATCCCAAGCGCAACCCACGCGTGTGCGGACAGACTACGTCCCACGGGCACAACAGCGAAATCAACTGCAAAACACCTCCATCTGCCCCAACTGCAAGCTTGCCATTCCCAATGACGAGATTGCCGAGCACATGCGTATTGAACAGCTGGATCCCCGATGGCGGGAGCAATTTGGTAAGAACCAGCAACGCTCGTCGACCACAAACTTGTCCACAGCAGACGTCGCAAACAATCTCAAGCGACTCGCATCTCAGAGAACAGACTTGTTCGATCCCATCACCGGACAAGCGATTACCGAAGAGGAGAAGGAGAGGAGGAAGCGCGCCGAGTTGCAGAGCTACGACGGAGTCAGCCAGGTCCCTAACGCTGCTGCGCTGGCACAAGCTCCTCCCGGCGTCTACCCTCCTGGCGCTCCTGGGATGAATGTCAATGAGCAGATCAGGCAGCTGCACGAGAAGTATAGTCAACGATGAGGGATGCGTATTGGATGAGCGAATTGCATACAAGAGTGAACGATGCGAGCGGAGAAGTTTGCTGGAGAAGTACTTCGTATCGATGAGAAGTACCGCGTAAAGCGAAGTAGCTAGCAAGGAACAGAATCGGCTGCAACCTGTAATGACCTCGTGGTCCGCCTGATCTGGCCTGACATGCTGGACCCGCCAAGTTTGGACATCATTGTACGAGGATATCTCCGATTCAGAGTTTCCATCCGAGCATGCAGCTACGCGTAGAAAGCACGAATCGCTGCGCACGGGCGTGAAGACGACATCGCTTGCGGTGTCCCCCTTGTACCCGGCCACGCCACGAACGCAGACAGCATCGACCCACTGAATTCCCCACCTCGCTGTAGGAAACGAGAACATGTCACTTCATCGACGCGCTCCCGCCAAGATCTTCTGGCTCTCTTCCCACAGCTCCGAGACAAGATTGCAGAAGCGGCCTCCTCTCCCGCTCCCTCGAACTAAGCTCTATATTTCCACCGCACCTTTGCCTCTTGCAATCGCGAAGTCTGCGGTCACCAGCATGTCCTCATCATGCCGGTTGTCCTGGGCTGTATCAGCGAATCATTGCAGGCAAAGATAAAGTACAGATTGGATGTCGGAAGCAAGCCGGATTGCTGGCATGTATGATATTGGTTTGCGCTTGGGGACAAGCATGAAGAGGGCGCGAGGGACATGCGATGGCGAGACCAGTTGGACGTGGTGTGCCATCGCGACGATGGCCCTCGTCGCTGGGATGGAGTGAGGCAGAGAGCACTCGAAATGGCAGAATCGTCGCGCAGACACGCACACTGGCAGCCAGAGCAAGAATCACCAGACCCTTGACTACTATCAAAACATGCCTGAGCCTCTCCGCCGATGCAACTCCAACGACCCAAGATGAAATCCGATCAGCAGATCGGTACTTGTCTCGTCGGAGTCGGCGACAGCAGTATCTAAATACCTAATCACCTTCATCGCAGCAGACCCTAGTCCTCTAGATCAACACACCATGCAGACCATCTATTCCAATAAAATATATTCTCAATTCCACAACGACTAAGAACACCCAACAGCTACAAAACAAGAAAAGGCGAAACTAATCAACCACCCCAAATATCTGATCCCGCCCATTCCCAATGGTAAACCCAATGCACTCCAAGCCAATGCAATCCGGGTCTTGCCCAAAGAAAACAAGTGCTCGCCCCAAGAGAAAACCCCAGCTCCTCCCCAACAATGCAAGAGTTCTACGGTATTGGTGGTGTTCTGGGGAAAAAACGAGAGTGTGTGTATATGTGCGTGAGTGTGCATGTCTGGCTGAACAGACACCACAAGGCCTCTTTTTCTTCCCCCCCTCCCCCCCCCTCCCAGCCCTACTTTCTCTGCTATCGCAGGCGTTCGTAGGAAAAAGTCCGTGGAAAGGCCAAGACGTTTCCTCTGTCGCCCAATCCTGTATATTCCGAAAGGAGACTCCCGTTGTAAACACCTAGGAAAATATGCCGGTAGTGAGTGATTTTGTGTGCTTGTTTCGCTTGTTTGCCTCCTCGTGGGTGGTCATCGACCTCGAAGACAGTGTATGCTTTTGCCGGGCGAAGTCGAAAAGGTTGCGCTCCCGATCCTCTCCTTTCTCCTTCTCAAGCTTCCAGGAATCATACAAGCTCCTGTTCTGTGTTTCATGGCGTCAGTATCGATGCCTCTTCCTCTCTTTCCCAAATCCGCGCCACTTTCCTTCACCAAAGGAAATAACATCAGTCAAGGGACAAAGACGCTCCAGGCGCTTCGAATGGTCGAAGGTAAAAGTGCGGTGTCAACAGTGCGCGCACATCAGGTCTGTTTGTGGTTTGCCGAGAGGCGGAAATGTCCTTGGCCGTCGAGCGTGATTTTGGCCGAACATTCCACGTCGTCCTGTCCCTCAAATCCGATTTCGCCTTGATCGTACAGGCCAAGAATCTTGTGCTCTCCGTTCCAATCCGTGCAGCAACGGCAGATAGAAGCTCGCCATCTTATTTCGGCCCAACTGCGCAACGGCCGCCACCCAGCGTCCGGTCAATCCATCCGTCGCCAAAAGTCGGCCCGCGAACCCGTCCCATTGGCAAGGCATGAACAAAGCGTCTCTCGCCCGTTCCCGACGCAGCCTCATCTCAGTACTCCGCAGAATATTTTTGCTCGTGCCAGCACAGCTGTCAGCACAGCGCCACGCTAGAACGGGCGATGCAATACCCGACAGCGGTACCGCTGGCAGCTTGCCCATCCTTGTCAAGAATGTGCGCGAAGCTATGACTGCAAGCGTGCAAACAATCAGACAAAGGCAGTTCTTGCCACCGACATCTAGCACGACACGTAACGTGACACTTGTGTGGAGGCGCCAACGTACGCTCTCGATCACCGCCTTTACAGCGATTTCGTTGCCAATATACTTGTGGCGATCATCGTTCCACTTTCGGCCAGCCGTTTATCCAATTCATAGCAATAAAACCGACAATGACTACCGCAGCAAAGCTCCCGTACGGCACGCCGTAATATAGCAGAGCCTTGTCTGCATCGCGAGACCCTGTCTTGGTGGAATCCGAACCGAGGACTTCTCGTGCGAGGAATTGGGTGATCATCTTTGCTTGCTCGGGGGTTATGGGTCGGCCTTCTTGGACGCCGGCACGCTGCATCAGACTTCCAGAGGTCGGGCTGTAGATTGATGCAGGCGGAACAAGGTGTCCGTTTGTCTCTGTTGCAGGCCCGTGTAGTTGTGTTTCCGATGCAAACAAATTGTCAACTTTCGACTTGGCGGGCGATTTTCTGATTTCGTGCGCCTCATCACTTTGTTCTCGCCGTTTCTGCTCAACCATTTGTGCCAGTGTCTGTTGAGCTTCGTCCCGTTCTGATTCAGCCTTCTCGGCACGTTGGCGGTAGGACTCCATTTGCTGCTTCATTTCGTCCATTTGCGTGCGGAGGCGGTCCAGTTGTATCTGCACCTCGGGTGTCGGATCAGCGCTGGTATTGCTCTGTCTCGTCGAAGTGCTTGGACTGCTGTCTGCACTAGGGTGGCCGTTGTTCGTAGGGGAGTCACGGCGATCGACCTGCTCAAGCCTTTGCGCTCTCTCCTCGGCACTTTCGCGCGCCATTCGCTCTTGTGCGAGTTCGTTCTCAAGTGTCTTCATACGTTCACTCTGGTTGCTGAGCTCTCCCTTGGCCAATTTCAGCTCCTCGCAGAGTCGCAGGATATCGCTCGTGTGATCGGTCCTGGTTGGAGAGCTACTTGAGGAGGATGGTCTCGCAGTATCGCTTCTCCGTAGCAGAGGCTGGATGAGGGGATCGGCGAGAGCCTTGGCGACATCGGGCTTCTCAGGGAGTGGAGCTTGTGGTGGAGGCGCCGGTGGTTCGGAGAAATGCGCTTTTAGGTCGAGTTTAGATTTTGCAGGTGAAGGTCTTGCTTTCTCCGAGTTTGACTTTGCCTTATCCAAGGCAGGAGTTTCGAGTTTTCCGCCGAGCATGTTTTCAATGGCTTGCCGGGCTCGCGCAATCTCCTGAGACTGCTGCATCGCAAGTTTCATCTCGTACTGAAGAGAAAGGTCAGTGTGCGAATTGCGGTGGTACAGGGAAATACTCACGTTTAACTTGCGAACAATGTGCTCAGTCGTGATCGGATTCAGCCAGTTCCTCATATGCTGCGGTTGGTTGACAAGACCCATGCCCATGGCGGCCTGGCTGATCGCAGGGTTGGCCGCCATCCGTGAATTGACAGAACCCTGGCTACCTCTGCGGCTGAATTGTTGTTGGAAACCTTGCCCAGCGCTCGGGTCCAGATCGCCAAAATTCAGTGCACCAGCATTGTCCGGATAGACGCCGGCGCTCTCGACCTTTGCTGCAACTTTGTGATGCACGACCGTCTTTTGATCTTCTGACACGATATCGATACCCAGTTCTAGAACGTCGTGCTCCCGTAGCTCCCTAGGCTCCGATTCTTTGTTCTCCTGGCTAAGTCGCATGCCGTTGACAAATGTGCCGTTACTCGACTTGACATCGCGGATGAATATGCGGCCCTGCCGATCGGCATAGATTTCTGCATGCTGCCGTGAGAGCACTTTGGAATCAAAATAGCCATTCACGGGTGACGGCACCGTCTTCTGATTCGTCTGTCGTCCGATCCTCATACAGTCGGGAGCATACGGCACAGTGATCGTCTTGCGCTCGAATGTTCCATTCATCGGGGAGAGGTGCAGGATAGCCGGCGGCATCTGCTGCACGGGCTCCTGAGCGAGCACACCATTCGCCTGCCCATTCCCGTTTGCCATTTGCTGCGAGGGCGGCAATGGCGCCTGCAGCGCTGAGATGGCTGACGAGGCTGTTGCGCCCGATGTGGCCGCGCTCACTGGTTGAGGTCTTGCTGTCGATATACCTGCCACGGGTCCTGCTTTTCCAGACGGCCACAGCCCACGTGTCGATTTTTTTCGCGCCGCCCAATTGTTGCTATCTGATACTGGTTGTACGGCGCCGTTTGGTTGGGTCGATGTGGCCGATATGGTGGACGTGGAGGATGTGGAGGAAGCGATGCTGGAGTTGGAGTTCTGGCGGGAGAGGTTCTTGCGAGGGCCGAACATCCTGATCTCCTCAGTCCATCCTAGTTTGGTAGTCGCTGGCTGGAACGAAGAAGCCACGGCCGTCATTGGAGGAAGGTGCAGAATGGAGTGTGATAGATCAGGCTCGGGTGCTCCTCGGCATAAGTAAGTCGTGCTCCCGCCGCGTCGTGGTGCCTGCCACTGCGTGCAGCGGAGGGTGTATGCAGGTGATGGTGCGAGAGCTGGTGTCTGGCTCGCTCAACGGTCAAGGCTGGGAGGGGAGGGGCGTGCGGCGCGGGTGTCGTGTGAGGTGTGGCTCCGGCTACAGCGCGGTGGAGGATGGTCAGAGGGCGGCGTGCTGAGGTATCCGGAGACGCTGCTCGACACGGAGGAGATGGATATGGATAGTCGCGGTGGGTGGAGTTGGAGACGCATTCGTTGTCGGGGGTATGCGCTCCAAGGAGAGGACGGGGTGGGCGTGAAGTTGGCCTCACGGTCGCGGCGCCAAAGCACCGACCAACCAGATGGAAGGCGGGCCGCTATTGCATCTGCTCGTCTCGGCCGGTGGGAGAGGAGAGCGGGATGATTGTATGTCGTGCTGCCCGCGTGTCGGTGTCGTCCTCACGCTGTCGCTGGCCTCGGTTCGTGCAGCGCGCGATATCCTGCTGTTGCCAGCAGTCCGTCTCTAACTTTAGCGTCGGCGCTGATCCACTCGTCACCTGACCACGACCAGACGATCGGCGGCGTGTGCTTGGCAGGCTCTCGGCAACGCCCGAGGGGCCCAAAGTGCGGAGTTGAACCGCGTCCACACTCTCTTCAAGCCGTGAGCACTGCAGGCTGCGCGCGTTCAAGCTGCATGTCCACACAGGTCATTGCGACAACAGAGATTCACAATGCCTCCCGTAGCTGCAGCAGGTAGGTGCTCGTGCCGTTCGTTCACGTAGGTCAGCCTGGCTAACGGGTCGCAAAGGTGGGATGGCCGGTCCGTCGACCTTCGACAAGTGGAAGATGGGGGCCATGATGGGTAGCAGTAGGTCAATCTCTTAGGAACCCGTGGTCCATATTGACGGACAATAACAGCCGTGGGACTCATCATTGGATTCATCTTTGGGGCAACGAACATCATCAGGTTCGGACCAGGACCGAACGGGATGATGCGAACGCTGGGCCAGTACATGGTGGGCTCTGCAGCAACGTTTGGGTAAGAAAGAACATGTGAAGGCGATGGAAGATTACTCTGACATCCAGGCAGCTTCTTCATGGGCATCGGGACAACGATACGGACAGATAGCTCGCCCATCCTCCAGGAAGCCTTCAAGGCAGCACATATGCGCAACAGGCAGCCGATGATCATGCCAGTGGACCGCAGGCAGAGGAAGTCGCAAAAGTCATGAGGATGGGGGAACGTAGGAGAATGTACAAAAGAATCGGCAACGATGATGCAGCGCCCTCAACAAGCTTTTGTCAAGCCTCCGAACGGTGATGAAGACCGCTGGACATAGATTGTACTCGCATGATCGAGCACCCGATTTGTAGGAATACGCGCTTGCTCGTACGACCCGCTCATTGTAGCTCGCTTTCACCGAAGCTTGACCATGTTTCGAGACGCTGACAGTAGCATTGGGGCGAGGGCAGAGGGGTGAAGAAGACTGTTGCAGAAACAAGGCCTGATCGAATACCACTTCTGGCTATTCGGCAGAGTCCGGGGTCTGATGGCACTTCTGCCATCAACCATCCCCTCACTTTACCTCACCTTGACGCGCCGCGACTTCCTAGGCAACAACGCTAGTGCATTACTGCAGAGGTGAGCAAACGCGACGTCTTAATCTCGTTCACTTCGAGCACGCGTCCACGAGCACATTCGCGTTCGCCGCTTCGCTTTGCTTGCCATCACCGCCACCATGGCGGCATCGGCGCCCGTTGTGCGGATTCAAGCCGGAACCACGCAGATGATGGACGGACTGATGGATCTCGTCAAAGACATTACGACAAGGCATGACGCGCTACAGGCACAGCAGGACGAGCAAGCACGCGCCCAGCTGACCGAAAATACGCTTATGCGCAGCTTGCTGGACCAACTCAAGCAGCAGAATGAAAGCATAACGAACTCCTCCGGCGCAAAAGTGCAGGAGCTCGAGATTACCATCGGCCGACTGCAGCAAGACCTTGCGGGTCTAGAAGAGGACAACGTCAAGTTGGCAGATGCTAGTGCGCAGCTCTCGAGTAGCTTCAGCACCATGCAAGCTGACTTGGCTGCTATTGAGCGAATGACTACGAACTTCGGAGAGTGAGTCGCGGCCTTCTCGGTAACAGCTCTATTCTGACAATATCGCCCTAGGCAAGCCGAGAATTACGATATTGCGGTTCTGAAGGAAGACATAGAGCAGGTGAAGGACACGTTGCACGGGCTGCAGATCAAATTCGACACTCCATTCATCAACGGCCTCCTAGATCTCGCTGCGGGGAACAGAGGTTCTCAGAAATTACGTGAGTCAACTTGTGCGAACAGAATCGTATGTGGCTAAGACAGATCAGGCGGCAAAGGCAAAGCGACCGCTATGCTAGCATCCAAGAAGAAGCTTCCTCTATCGCGACAACATCTAGAACCAAGCTGGCATGACGAGGCCAGCGACCACATGGACGGGCGCTCAGACCGGCGCTCACCTTCTTCTGTTACCCTCCGTGCCTTTTCATCCGATGAGGTAGCCGCCGTGAAAGAATCAGAGCGTATCGAGCTGGCAGCCTCGTCGATCAAGCGCACTGCCTCACAGAGGCATAGCGAGACTTTTGAGGAAGAGCTCAGCGCCTCGCATAAGCGCTCTCCATCTTTACAAAGGAAGAAGGCCGAGACCAATTTGAAGAAGGCAAGTGCTGAGCCCGTGACGGCAACCGCTTTTGCACCTTCCAAGCCATCAAGTCTACACAACAGCTTGTCTGCGACCGATGTGGAGGGTCGTGGTAATGAAGATCTCGACGGTGCTTTTATAGAGGCATTGGCCACCAGGACTCGCCCAACCCCAGCCTACGCCACGTCAGACCTCAGCCCAGCGTCGAAAGATATGTTGAAGAAAATTGCGCAAGACCAGCCGGCCGTGGAGACATACGCCAACCTGGCAAAAGCTGCAATTGCGATGCCACAGTTCTCGCCAATTTCACGCAGCTTTACACTAATAAGCCCTCTGCCGGAAACGCGCCCTGGCAGTCGCAACGCATTCTCTTCTAAGGAGCAATCGCCACCTCTGGCCGCCATCCAGTCGAAGACGTCTAGTGGACTTAGTGCTTCGCAGCCAGTATCGAGCACTCGAAACACTGCTTCCCTCGGTGTACCAGCTGCATCTCTGGACTCGACCGTGAATGCTCGCCGCCAGTCTACTCGGGTAAAGAAGTCGGCACTTCCACCAGATTTCTATGATACATCGAAGCTCAAGCCCGACGACAAACTCGGCTTGCGAATGCCGGATGAGGGAGGCGAGTGAGATGGGATAATGACTGAGAGATTGCAACGAGATTTGGAAGCTCTTTGGGCAACGACCACGCATTTTGGAAGCGGAATTGAGATTGCAATCCACGAACGACACCACATGTGACAGAATGTGGGAGCGTTCCATGACGGTCTCGTGATGCAAAGCACATTCTTGCTTCAAGACAGAACTCAACGAAGCACAGTGCTTCACATATCAACGCGCATTGCACGACATTTCTCCTACGCTTCTTCCTCTTTCTCAACCTCCTACTCATTCCCCTCCAACTCCAACCTCAACCCCAACCTCTGACTAATCCCCCTCACCCTGCCCTTCCACCTCACCAAAACTGGATGCCGTCCCGCGACAACCTCGAACGTCACATCCTCTCCTTCATCCTCGCCTTCCGAACCCCACAACCAAACCCCATCCCCACCAAACCACTCTCTCCCCAACAACCTCTCCATCCTCAACTCCTCCTTCGCCTCGGCATACATCCCCTCCACCTCCTCTCTCAGCGCAATATCTCCCTCATTCCCCGCTCCATCATCTCTTCCTTCTGCGCCTCTCCTCCTGCTGTGCAACCCCCTCACAACCCCCTCCAACACCCCCAGTACGATCCCCGCTTTCTGTCCAATCTCCCCGCCCAAGCTAAAGCCTTCGTCGAAGCCTTCTTGAATGTATTGCTCTTTCGACGCAGCGATGCCCTCGCGGTAGCCGGCGGTGATGTGTTGGGAGCGGAGGCGCGGGATGTCGGAGGGATGGGTGTGCGTGTTGTTGCGGCTTGCGTCGTCGCGAGGGTGTGCGGCGGGGCGAGTGGTGTCGGAGGACGGATTTGTGGGGAGGAGGACGGGGCTGGAGGGTGCTGAGCCAAAGATGTCTTCGTTCAGGTTGGGATTGGAATGTTGGGGGTTTTCGTGGTGTGTTGTGGTGGTGGTGTTGGGTGGTACGGTGCCTGTCATGATCGCGAGGGCGGGGTCGTCGTTGTCGGAGGCGCGACGGCCAAGGGTGTCGCGGAGCATGTGAGGTGGAATCGGGTGTGGGGCATTGTAGGTGGCTTTCAGCGAATGTTCTGCTGGTGCAGAGTCATGTTGTGCTGAGAGGTCGGCTTTTGCTGAGGTTCGTCATATTCTCGGCTTCGGATGGCGTCGCAGGTCGTGCTGGTCCCAAATCGAGGATTGTCGCGAGCACGCGCGATCCAGATCGTGGAAGCCGAGACATCTTCTTTGCATCTCAGTCTTGCGTACCACAGTCCGCCGCCATCGGAAGTGGTCGCTGTCTTTCTCTCGCCATATTTGCAGTCTAGCGTGCTTATTATGTGCTGTTCGAAACGAGTATCCAAGTGTTTGATAAGCATATCATGATGACAAGCATGTGATTCGTACTTTGGCCACCCAGAGCTTGCTATTCGAATCATCCCTGCCAGTCCATGTTGGTCTGCCTGAACATTGGATCAAGTGATAATTCGGAGGGCATTCTGTTGATTGGACAACTTCTCGAATTATGACCTGCGATACCGCATTTCCTGCAGGCTGGTGACTTGGGTCGTTTCTCGATTGGATCAGGCAGGTCCGTAACTGGTGCCGCTGGGGTGATGGGATGGTCTCTGTCAGTCAACGCCTCATTGTCGATGCCTACAGCGGGCCTGACTCTGCTTCTTCGAGCGCAGTGAGACTGTATTTCTACTAGGATTTGCTGCATCTCTGCCAATTCGTTCTGCATTAGGGTCATGGTGGCTTGTTGCTTTAAGAGTCCTTCCGAGAGCTTGCCAATGAGATCCTGAGTATGGACTGCAAGAGCCGCATTCGCCCTCTGTGCTGGCTGTCTATGTGACGGCCGACTTGCAGGATCGGCTGTCGACGCAGCTGCATTGGCTCTCTGTGCCGACTTGCGCGACGGTCTCGTCCTGGCCTCAGGATGTCTTTTGGTAAAGTTGTGCGCCCATCTGACCCCGACCTCCTTGGCACCGCGTGCCGTTGTTATTGTGGAAGCCCACGTCCTTATATCGTGCTGTGTAGGCAACTTCCCGCGCGAATGAAGGCTCAGTACCTTCTGAACGACCAGATCCTCTTCATCAGAGGTCAGAGCTTTGTTGGCTGCTGGTGTATCGGCCTTCGACCTCATTCCCCTCGCCCGCCGCGTGACAGTTGCAGGCGATACTTTGTATGCTTTTGCTGCAGCCCGTAGGCTACTGTACTGACCAGCATTATAGGCGCGAAGTGCTTTTGCAACATCAGCCTCATCAGAACGCGGCATCGTGATTTGATTGTGGCATGCTACGCGCGTAGACGCGGTGTGGCATACACGCGAAGCTGAATCATGCGGCTGTCTGAGCTCCAGGCCTATCAAGCATGTTGGCCTTCCGGAAGTGAACTTTTCCGGCAATTACGGCTCGCCAGAGCTCGATGCTCCCACTTCTATTTGCGTTTCAACATCGGCTGACAGCGCTCACCGTCCCAGAGCTGTGCTGCTATTGTACGAGGTTTCCAATCTTACTCATATTGTAAGAGGGTATCGCACGTAGCTGAAATCAAGCAAATATGATATAAATGCTTACATAATATTCATAGCATGCTATCCACATCTGTTAGATATTGTATCCTGTCGTCGGTCATACCACTTGCCGTGAACTATGGATGCACATCCGGGCATGCAGCTGGCATCAAAGCACCGTCCGGCACTAGCAACAGCGCGGCCTTATCGGGCAGGCTACGCAGGTTGATAGATTCCAAGAATGACGCGTAGCGGAGACTCGGTAGCCGCAGACGTCCCTTCAGCCCTGGATCCCATTCGATCCTGGCTCCAAGTGCAGCTTCCTCAGCGATATTGTTCTACTGATCCAAGCGCTCTACACAATGATGACTTGGTAAGTTATTATCATCAGTCTTAACAAATCATGGCCGACGATCATATCGGAAGTGGTTATGCTATCGCAACGAACGTCGCCGCACTATGAACCGTCATCTTCGCGGCCTCGGACAGCATGATCGGGCTTCATCGCGGCTGATGTGACCACAGACCTCGGACAGGTACTCTTCAAGCCCACGGCTATGCTCGCGGCATTGTGCGGACCACATCACACGTTCTAGCCACTGCTCAGCCATCGCAAGCGGCGCGGTTGGCAGCGCATCTAACTAGCGCCGCCGAGCCCTCGTGGTAGGTGGTGTCACACGTTAGGATCACTGATTCCGGGAAAGGAGATCCCCGCTATGGACGCGAAATCTGGCACCTACACACAAGTGTCAAGGCTCGTGCATTCGCTCACCATGACTCTCCTGTCTAGGTGTGCATACCGGCAGGGTTGAGCAATTTCTCAGCTCAGTGTTTACTTGCAGTTCCATGTCCCAAAAGCGAAGGCGTCGCCTACTGAAAGCACTAGTTGCCGCAAATCACTGACCTGGGATGAAGGCAAGGCCCCTTCGCGCGTGCAAGAGGCCCATAGATTGCATCCGCTGATCGCGTTGGCTTTACTGTTTCTATTGCTCACTGTAGCATGTCTGCAGCGGGGCCGATGTCGATTGAGATTGTGGAACAGAGATCGCACATCGCCACCGACATATCGCGTGCTCCATCCGTGCACGATGTGGAGAAGCAGAACCATCATCGTTCAGACGTTCTACAAGAATATGACCTCGGAGGGCCATTGGAGATCTCGCCTTCGCATCTTTTGCAACCAGCATCACCACATATCCCAGATGGAGGGTTAACCGCTTGGCTACAAGTCTTGTGCGGATTCTTCATATCCTTCAACTCATGGTATGTTGCAAGCATCTGGTGGTGGCTATGTAATTGGTGTGCCTCACGAGACACTGACGATATTCTATAGGGGCTTGATCAGTGCATTCGGCGTTTTTCAAGTCTACTACACTTCGACTCTGCTTCCCAATATTTCAGACTCGTCAATCTCATGGATTGGCTCGATTGAGGCCTTCTTGCTATGCTCCACGACGGTCTCTGTCGAACCATTGGTCGACTGCAGATACAGCAGAACTGTCATGGTCGCCGGCTCATTCCTCGTAGTCATCGGCCTCATAATGACATCTCTTTGCAACAGAGACTGGCAGCTGATGCTAGCGCGCGGCCTTTGCATGGGCATCGGACATGGTTGCCTATTCGATGCTATGTCACCAGCTCACTCAAAGACATCGTTTGAGCTTCGCATGGACTACCAGAGTGCTCGCTCCATGGCTTTTGCCACACTGATCCCGCCCTGCATACTCTTGCGGCCGCGTTGAGCGTCCGCCGGCCCTGGGGGAAAACGCGTCAGCATTGACCTTCAGGCCTTCAGGGAGATGCCATTTGCGCTGTTCAATCTGGCGACTTTCGTTGGTAACGTCGGACTATACATTCCGTACTTTTACATCACGCCTTTCGCGTCAGCACAAGCAGGTTTCGGCGGCACAATGTCTTTCTACATGCTACCGATACTCGCTGCTGGCTCTGTCCTCGACAGAATTGCGCCTGGCTTTGCAGCCGAAGTTGTTGCACCTCTCAACATTCTCTCAACATGCACACTGATTGCCGGACTTTTGGGCTTCTGCTGGGTCGCCATCACATCTTCTGCTACGGCGGTGGCTGCGCTGATCATTTGGTCCATCCTCTATGAAGCCTTCAGCGGCGCATTCGTGTCTCTCCAGTCAAGCACAGTCGTCAGTATCACGGAAGATCTGAGCACGATCGGTGGCAGACCGGGGCTAAACACGCTTGGTGCTTCACTCGGCTTGCTGGTTGGTCCGCCCATTGCAGGAGTACTCGTGCAGCAAGACCCCAGCTGGCCGAGTCCGCAAGTTCTCTGCGGCGCACCGCTCTTTCTCGCCGGAGAACTCGTGGCTGCCACGAGGTGCTCGAGAGTCGGCACGTCGGCAGGCGCGATCGCGTGACGCATGTGAAGCTCCCCTCATTCACTTTGGCCTCATCACTTCTTGGCATACTTAAGCCACGCACGTGGCTGTCTCCTTATTCGACCTCCACCGAATGTCACTGGACAAGTGCACAACAGACATCGATTCACTTGACGAGTGTGCGAGCATTAAGATTGATATCGCTACACTTCACGACAAAATCCGAGTAAGCAGCAGCGAGCGGGACGAGCAAGAGCGAAAATCCAGGCACGATCATCCCTCGTCACCAGCTTGAGCAATGCGTGGACCTCGAATTCCTAAATGCGATCTATGTCGTCGCCGCAAGGCAAGTTGCTCGGGAACACTTGCACTTGGAGTAGTCTGGCTTACTTTCCGTGTAGAAGCGTTGCACTCATGTGCCGGGCTCGACACAAACCACTGGGTCCACTCGATCAGCTACAGCCAAGCCATCACTCATCATCAAGCTGCCAATTGCAGTACCCTTAGCCGCCGATGGCCGAGCGGAGTTGACGAGTCGCGACGATCATCCAAATGCTGCAGCAAGTCTACAGAGCCATGTTTCTCGTTCGTTGCCTCCTGTTCTCCCTCCTTCGAAACTGTTCCAACGGTCGCGTCGTGCGGCTTCGAGGCAAGTTCCTACGACTGAAATTCCACGTGTCTCTGAGACTGCAGGAGACGAGGCTGTCAGAGAGGGCACTGATGGGTTCGAACTCGCGCAGCCAGCGACTTCAAGCCGACTTTCTCTGGAGCCCAGCCACACTGGACCCGAGCTATCGAGCGGGCGCATCGCCCCAGAGCCAGAGAGCTCGATTGCCAGAGACCGACCAAAACGAGACAAGCAGCGGAAAGCGTCTGCTGAAGTCCTGGTCCCGGAGCAAGGCAAGCAACGGCTGCCTCCGAATGCAACAGCGGCGACCCATGGACTGGGGGCAATGCCGGAGCAGAAGGCACCTGTGACAGCAAATCAAGTACAGTCGACGTATATTTGCGGCGTGTGTCAAAATCCGATCCAAGCCGAAGTGTGGCAGACATGCAAAATATGCTCGAACGTGGACTTCCATAAGAGCTGCGTTCACGAAGGTCGGAGGATGCATCATCTGGACTTCCCCGGCCATGGCTTTATGCAAGTCGCGTGGAAAAGTCCCGATGACGAAGATGATGAAGAAGACATGTTGATCGACCTGCCAACTGCTCAAGCACCACCGCGAGGACGCGAAGTCGCCTACATTTGTGATGTGTGCGACCGTCTCATTGCTGGATTTCGGCATTTCTGTAGTGCTTGCCCCGACCTTGACTTCTGTGACGAGCACTTTATTGCAGGCATGAAGAAGCATCAAGCGCACCATCCAACGCATATTTTCGACCACAAGCAAGTTCGCGATGTCCCTCAAAGTCCCTTTGACGGAGCACTTCGCCGGGGCTACAGCACTCAGGGTGCTTCAGCTTCAAATGGGCGCCAGATGAGAAGCGACACGCCTATGGCAACAGGACTCTCTTCTGCGCATGTATTGCCATGGTCAGACGGACGATTCAGAGAGTACACACTCACGCCACAGGCAGCACGACTGCAGGAGGCCCGCCCGCGAAGCTTGAGCAATCAGGGAATGGACAGTAGCGTGTCTGTGTTTGGGCAGGGCAAGTCAAGTACAATAACGCAACATCCTGACGCAAATCCAAATCGGCCCTCGCGCACCGCAGCACGCGCGCGTGCTGCTGATGTACAAGCACCATCGGGGGAGAAGTCGCCACCAAGACAAAACAGCTCGGCATTCTTATCTGCGGTTAACGAGCAGCTGGCGAGAGGCATCGCAGTCACACAAACGATATCGAGAGCCTACCCTGCGAAACGCGTTTCGCTCCCAAATTTCGCCCAAAAGTGGCTCTACCGCACTCATTGCTACATCCGCTCCTGGTCCGAGGCTTCCTCAGCCGCACACTCCACTCAGGCCCTAAGCATGCTCTCAGAATTCCACGCAGAGGCTACTTTGAACAACTACTTACCGACACACTTCCCAGACATCACGGGCGTTGTGAATGTTCTGCACAATCGGGACTACACCTTCACGAATCCTTTCTTAGCGGCCGCGAAAGCAAAGGAGCTGGCGAGGATTAGCATTGGTCTTTGGAAGCGCGTACGACATCACAGAGGAACAGTGGGTGGGCAGAGCATGGTCATGCTCTCCAGCGTGCAGCTGCAGGAGATGGATGCGCTTCTATGCAAGGCTCGGGAGCTAGGAATGCTGTAAGGAGGGAATGTGGCGCATCTGGGGTGCTAGGTGACGCTGACTACTACATGGCTATACCCCCTTGTCCCTAGTGAGCTGACAGAGCACTGACTCGCAAGGTCAGGAACTTGCTGGTTGGTTCTATCACAAGCACTCCGTCGCAAAAGAAATCTAAGATGTTGAAGTGAAGCTTGATCCGTCGCGTCCTAAGCAGATAACTTTCGGCCCATGTTCACACTCACTTCATTGCTGAACCGGCTTGAAGCTTCCACATCACTGCTCTTTTGATAATTTGACCTGCCAATAACACTTCGCGAATAAATTTCAACGCGGCCTTGCTACAATCATCCGAGAGATAGCCCGATCGACATGGCTAATGCGGACAAGGCCAAGTTCTTTGAATCAGTGAGTCCGGGTATGCCATTATGATACACAGCACTGATATCAGAGCAGAAAGAATCTCGAGCCATATTTGAACAAAAGTGGCGACGCAAGCTCAATGACAAAATGGACAAGTGGCCCCTGTGGCCACCTGCCAGTGAGTGTCAGCTGCTCGCCACGGCGCGCTAGGCCAACGGGACTTTCGATGTGGTGTTGCAACCAGGCAAGAGCTCTTCCCTACGTCTGGCACGCAGGTACGGCGCGCACAATACATCGGTACAGATGGTCCAGCTCCCAGTGATGGTGGATAGTCAGGTCAAGAGTTTCGCGGAGGGTAAGAAATTCAGAATCCCGGGGTATATGGAGGCGATGAATGAGCTCGCTGACAAGTTAGTCCTGGAGCGGCTGATGGAACTTGGCCCATGCAGTTCGAAGACGATATGAAGGGTCTCGTGTCTCAGAAGAATGAGAAAATGACGGTGGTCAGGATAGGCAGAAATACACAACCATCGCAGAGTTGTCTGGGAATGGTCAGGCTAAGCCTGGAAGTGACAGGAGCTCGAAGTGACCTGGCGTATCTTGGGACACGGAGCGTGGCTTGTGGAATACATACGGATAGCTCAATGAGGCTACATAGCCGGGTACGTGATTTTGTTTGCTTGTCATTTGCTCGCAGTCAAACATCGACATCGGCGTGGCTGTCAAAAATAGTTTTGCTGATGAAGAACCCTCTCCTACACTGACATCTATTTCGCGCAGCTGACCATGGCCAACGATGAGAAACCAACTTTTGGCCCTGTAAGCTCTCCGCCACCGATATCTGCTTTGGTCTCCGTGCCCTACTGACGGAAAGATAGGTCGAGACAGCAGGCATGTTCAACCACAAATGGCTCTCCAAGATCCAGCCTCTCCAAGCAACTCTGATCACCATCTGCTCCACCGAAGAACGACAACACGAACTCGTGGGTCATGCTCTGCACGTTGCGAAACACATCATCGAGTTTCGCCATCAGCTCAGCAAACTTGCCCATCACGATGCGGATCCCGACTTACTCCAGACTGTCAACGCACTCGAGGGATGGGTGAATCGCTGTATTGAAGCGGGAAGCAGGATCAGATGGATCAAACACTATCCAGATCCAACTCGCGTATTGCGTGATGAAATCACTGATCGCCTCACGATGGCGACTGCTCAGGGCTTGTGGAATGCGAGGTTGACAGAGGAGGATGAGCGGCATATCGACAAAGTCGCTGCTATGAGCGATGAGGAGATGGAGGCTGCGATGCGAGCGAGGCGTGAAGGAGGTTGATTGCGTGGCCTGAAGAAAGCGTTTGGACTTCACATGCGACAAGTGTGCCAAGATCCAAGGGATATCTGCCTCATCGTGTGCTCTCGAAGCTAGAGAACGCCTTGTGACGGAGGTGACAGCGCTCGGAGATTCCGTAGCTTGACATAATCATCGTTTGCTTATTCTGCCGTTCACCTGTGCGCTGCAGCACATTGCCTGAACCACCACTACTCTCTTTGATCTGACCTTTTCCGCGACACTCACCATCCGTCACTCGTCATGGCTGACAGCGAAAAGTCCATCTTCGGCCCCGTGAGACCTCTGTCATCTTCTTGGCTTCTTTGCGAATGTTAACAAGGGAGTAGCCAGAGACAAAGCTCATCTTCACGCGAAAGTGGCTCAAAAATTTCGAAGCTTTGGACGCCAACTTCCGCTTCATCAGTGCGACTCCCGATCCTACAGGCCCTCACTCAATTGCCCTCCACGCGCTACAGGCTGCGGAGTCCGTCATCGAATGTCGCGCCCAAGGCAGGAGGATGCAGCTCACCTGCGACACTTCTCTTGGCAATGACCACCGAGAAACGCTTGATCAGATTGTGCTGCGATTCCAAGACTGCGCAAATATTTGTCTGGAAATTCGCATTAGACGCCCTCGTGGATACTCTGCCTTCGACAACACCACACGACCGATCATCGAGCAGATCACCGACAAAGTCTTGATGGCGCAGAGCCAAGGCTTGTGGGATACAAAGACATCGGAGCGGGACGACGCCATCGTGGAAAAGATTTTACAGTTGTGTTCCACCGTAGTCCAGACGCTCACGCAGGATCTGATCAAGAGAAAAAGAGGTCTCGGAGACTCTGAAGCAGTTGTGCCTGAAGCCCTGATCGACGAAGCATTGAAGCAGTCGAGAGACTTCACAAAAGCCACGTGAGCTCATGGGAGGGAGATTCAAAAGGTATGATTTGTGCATATGATAGAAGTTTTTCGCGCTCGGATCAGCCTTCATGATGCTCTCTGCATGGGCTGTGCTGCAGATTCTTCACAGCAAGGAGCTAAATACGCGGACGTATGCCCGAGTTTCAGACTGGGCGTACGAACTGGCAGCCAACGGAAATGCGCGGTTTGCGGCAACGTGGGTCAATAGCAGTATCAGAGGAAGTGAACTGAAGGATTCTTGGCAAGTTGTCCCGCGATGGGTTGTACTTGGCCATGTTGCAATGCCTCCATGCCAATTCATGACCCTATCCCCAGCCATCTCTTACTTGTCTTCACTTGTGACAATCACGTTTCGAGATACTGCTGTGCTCCTGCAGAAGCCCGCATGAGCGAGATGATTTCGTGTGTCCAGGGGTGATTCGCCTCCGAAATCACATGCTCACTCGCCATAGCCTTGGTGTTGCGTTGAGGATCGCGAAGTGATGGACGAAGTCACCGACCTTGTCACCATTGCGGCGAGTCAGAGACTTTGGTAAGCAGACCTGACGAAAGACGACGTGACCAAAATCACCGTGTACAACCAGAAGGGGGCTGGGAAGCAGTATGCGCTGCTTCAAGGATCCAGAACGACCAAGTGATGACCCGGCGCCCGCCCGGTCAACGACTGCCTGGCTGGCGTCTACACAGCAAGTTGTAACCAATATCACTACAGATCGCAAGCAGACACAGACGAGTGATCTCCAAAGTGGCACCGAACTGCACAGAGGTGCTTTGCATTCTCAGCTGTCTAACAGCCTGATTCTCGTCGTCGATACTCGTTCGATATCACAGACCAAGATGACTGGTCACAACCGCATGTTGGTGGATGCGGACATGGTGATGATTGCAAAGACTGAAGATTACTGTTCCTTGGACACGAAGCTCTCAGTGGAGTGCCGGAGATGTATTGATGTGAATGTCGCAAATCTCGGGACTGGGAATATGCTTGAGGATCCGGGAATGAGAGTTGAACTTCCAGAGTGCGGATGACATGCCGCGTCGTCCAACTGAGAAGCTCCGCCTGGCTAACGCTCCCTAGGGCAGTTGAAGCTGACCTTTGGTGTAATGAGCGGAGTATGGTGTGCTCACTCCTTTTCGTGTGACCACAAGAGGGAATGGTCACCATTGGCTCAATTGCAAGTCAATCATTGAATTTCATCCCCGGTCGACACGCTTGGGGATGCTTCACTATGATATCGCGCTCATCCACCTGTGCAGCTCCAAGCTTCGAACTCATGGAGCATGTCGGCCTCTGCTGCTTGTCATGGTAGCTCGAGTCTTCTCCACAATGCATCTTCAACCTTTGATGGACGTTTGACGAATAGCAGAGAAGTGTGTTCATCTTGGTGTCTCGGGATTTGGATGAGAAATGTTTGCTCCGCCTATCAGGTCCCATTGACAAGAAGTTTGCCCTCGTCTCACCTGCATGCAAGAGTTCCTTTCTGCTTCTTTCATGCTCAATTCTGAGAGGCAATCACCTCTCAAAGAACTGTTTGTAGCCACACCAAAGATATAATCTGCTGGTGATCATGATGTTTCCCGACAGAACAGAGACTGAACAGGGTGGCATACCAGACCTTTATCAGCAAGATGCCACCTCTCATGCACAAGAATATCGATGGCCCCTTCTTCGCCATCGTAGCGCTCTTCACTGCATGGCTGGCGTACAAGTACATGCCCAGATCCACCCGAGAGCCTCATCATGAGTACCACAATCATCAAGAACCTGCAGATTTTCATGAACCTTCAGATCGTCGCGCCCATCCACAGCGTCAAGAAATCCCACAGATTCCCGGATATCCAGTTGTTCGACAACAAGTCAACACTATTGTGAGCCAAGACCCAGAGGTTTGCCCGGGCATCATCGGCGCGGCGAAAGTGACCATTCATGGTCACAACCACAAGAACAATTTGCGTCCTCACGAGGCTCGTGCGCAGCCCAACCAGCGACTCGTCAAAGCGTTTGGGATCCACAACTCGTTCGTCGTCCCTACGAGAGAAATGTCGGATGCCTTTCGCAAGCAAGTAGAAATCAAAATGGCAGTGGACGAGGACATGTGGGTGAACTTCGCAACCGCCGCCAGAAGCATCGTTCAGCAGGCACTCACGAACAGTAATGGCAAGCATTATCTCTTCGATGTCGTCCAGCTGGTTAGCCTCAAGATGGTCAGAAAGATGTTTTGGGACATGGATCCGCAAGACCAAAGTGGAGATGACACTCTGCGTATTCTGGCCAAGGAAATCAACACGCAGTGGCTGCGATCGAAGAGTTTCGATCAGCAGTCTATCGACGCCACAGATGAGATTGTCATCCCTCCGAAACTGACAGCAGCGCTGCGAGAGACATTTCCAGATTGGGATGGCTCGGACGATGAAAGCAATCCCCTCAACTTCATCCTTCCTGGTTACGAGACGCTCTGGCGTGTGATCCTTCGTTGCTTTCTGGAAATCTCAACCCGACGACATGAGATTAGAGACGGCTGGGCATCGGTTCTCAAAGCGTTTATCAGCAATCCCACTAGAGCACAGCTCGAAAGCAACGTCGATGACATCGAAACTCCAATCTCAGCCAGTATGATTGGCCAAGAGATTCTGCGCCTCTATCCACCAACCAGACGTGTCTATCGCCGCTTCGAGAGCGAAGATGACGAGGTGCACATTATGGCGGCAGACATCGAAGGTTTGCAGCGCGATCCCAAGGTGTGGGCGGGCGATCCAGAGGTCTTTAGGCCCGAGCGCTGGCTCACGGCCGGCGAACTGAAGCAAGATGATCCAAGATGGCTGCCGTTTGGCTCCAGTCCCTTTCGTTGTCCAGCAAAGAGACACAAGGGCGTACCCATGCCATTCGGCTTGTCCATCATCGCACTTCTCACTGGAGCTTTGCTCGAAGGTACAGATGGCTCTTGGTTGTGCATCGGCGACCTTCCGGACGACAGCATCCCGCTGGATACGGATAGAGAGGCGTACCAGAACCTCGAGCTCCACAGAATCGTAGGCCAGAAATAGCACCTCGAAGCACAGCCATCATTCTCCTCACAGCGGCGCACTCTTCTTCCGGAATCCAGCCTGCATCTCACTCAATAGCATATTTTGAATCTTCTCCAGCCGTGAATCAGCAGCCTCATCACTCTCACCCGGCAGTGGCGATGAGTACGGCGCCTTCGCCAGGTACTGTAGGTTGTCGAAATGCAGCTTCGAAGGCGCAACGGCAGACACAATCAACGACGTGACCAGACAGTTGTCCAAAATAGAGTCCAGCTCCGGGCTTTGAAACTTGTAGTAGAACATGTAGCAGTCAATCCTCCCAATTCCACCTGTCTTCCCAAGAGTAACGGCGTAGCTGGTGACTTCGCTGCTGTGCTTCGTGGAGACAGCGGACATGAGGTGGCCGAGAGTCTCGGCAATAACGGCCGTGAGGCCTTCGATCTGTCCGCTGTAAGCTGCATGTACACATCTGGGCCGGACGAAAAGCTTTCACACACAATCTCCGGCTTCAAGTACCGGCCCAGATAAAGCTCAATCGCCTCCTTCACAGCCTCCGCATCTCGCTTCACACAGCAGTGCGCCACATGCAGTCTGTGCACAATCTTCTCAATTGGCAAGACGTGTCCATCAATGGGGTTCGTGTTCACGCGCTGGAAATGTGTGGTGGCTTTGACCTCGGCAAGGATGATCAGGCGGTTGAGGACGTCTTCAATTTCCCGCCGCTTTTCCAGCGAGCCTTTAGCTTTGCCCACGATGGAGCTGATGGCGTTTCCCATGGCGTCCGAGGTCAATTGCATGGGGCCACGGAAGATGCTCCGCAAACGTGCAGTCCGGCTGTGGCGTTGGGGTTTTTTGCCGGCCGAAGAATTGCGAAAGATGCACACTGGCTCACGTCTTCGGTGCCTGGGTTCTCTTGCCGAACTGCGACCTCTCGAACGACGTCCTCGAAGCACAAATCTCGTCGTGCATACAGCGCAGCTGCGGTTGTTGGGATCGTCATACAGACGGACTAGATGAGGGAGTCTCACGTACTTGAAAGACAATCCCTGTCGACAAGGAGCGCCGCAGACAAGGTCAATGAACCAATCATGGTCTTTCCTCGGACATATTATACCGCGTCATAATTCTTCTCAACTAAGCAGCGGCGCATGGTTCCGTCTCCGAAACACGAGTCCCTCTTGTGATCACACACCGACCTCGAGATTTCTACTTCTGCAATGCGATGGTGAAATCGCCGCGCCAAGCACCATCGTCGGTGACGCTCTCCAGACCTATGATGAGCAACGCTCCGTTCTTCAGATTCCATTTGATGCCGCCCGAGCTGGTCTTTCCTCTGCTGCTGTACAAGATTTTCCTTGGCTTGTAATTGAGGCCGGCGATGGTGACGTTGGCCAGCGGATTTCCGTCCGCAAACTGACCGGTGATCTTGGCGCACAACTGGTTGTTCGAGAAGGACAGATCCACGTTCTTGGTGGCCTTTTGCTGAATGCTGATGCCATCGTCAAGGAAAAGAGTTCCATTTGCCTGCGAGTTCTTGTCGAGCGCAACGATGAGGCCCCAAGGATTCTTCCTCGATGTTGCCGTTGTGTTGCCGGCTTTCTGCGTGGGGATGATATATCCGCCTCTGATGAAAATGGGCTGGTGCAGCAACGGCGCATCGATAGTCTTGTTCTCGCCCGCGGCGACTTGGATCTTGGCCAAAGTATACCAGTCATACCAAACCGTGCCGTCTGCAACACCCGGAAACACGCCTTTGACTGTTGTCGCCAACGGTTCGAGGACAGGCGTGATTAACAGAGCCGGTCCAGACATGAACTGATTGTCTACGGCAGCCAGCGAAGGATCATTGGGAAATTCCCATGCCAAGGCTCGCAGTACAGTCTCTCCGTAAGCATTGGCTCGCTGGAACAGCGTATATGTGTACGGCAGCAGAGAGTAGCGGATGTTCATGATCCGCCTGGTCGACTCTGCCGTGTTCGCCCAGATATAAGCCTCCTGTGGAATAGTGTTTCGATTGTTGTGGTTACGGTAAAATGGGTACCAAGCGCTGAGCTGCATCCATCGAGTGCACAGCTCCATATCCGAATTACCATTAAAGCCACAAGTCTCCACTCCGAAATATCTGTCTGTTGTCAGCATGTGAAAATCACCCTCGATTACGAAGCGACCTACGGAATTCCAGCAATGCTCATCTGCAGCGCTTCGGCGATGCCAAAATACATGTTGCCCCATTTTGAATTAGAGTCTCCTCCCTAAAGAAAGTACTCGTATCAGCAAATGCTTTTGGCTGCAAAGCCAGTCCTCCCTTACCCAATGACCTGCGAAGACGCCAGATCCGGCAAAGGTGCTCCTCGAAATGTAGAATGGCCTTCTACCTCCGTACAGCGTAGTCAAGGCATTGTAGGTCACACGACCGCTGAGATGGCCGTAGAGATTGTGAAGCTCATACTCGGTGCTGCCATCAGCATGCAATGCATCCGGTGACACAACAGATTTGACAAGCGAATGGCCCGGTAGGAAATTGTTGATCGCATACGGCGGGAACGTGAGGTTTCGCACTCCGGGCGTGGCCAGCGTGCGTCCGACAGTCGGTGTCGGCGTCACGGAAGGAGTTGGGTATGCAGCGCTCTGAGATGCCATCGCGGCGCTTGCCGAGGCGGCTTCAGTCGCATTGGTAATGTTGAAAGCTTCGGGGTACCGATAGTCCACTGCGAGCGCCGTATCTGGATCACCAGGAAGAGCGAAGGGAACATGGATTGGGTTCATTCCCAATTTATCTGTGCCACAGCTTCCGGTGCAGAAAGATGTCGGGTCGGTAATGTCGAGCCAGAACCCATCGAACTCGACCAAATCATGGAATGTCTGAAATTCGTTCGTCCAGAATTGCTGCGCTTGTGGGGCGATGAAATCGACATAGGCACTGAACCCGGGCCACATATCACCGTAGTAAATCCCACCGTCTTTGTTCTTCAAGTATACATTCATCGACTTGCCGCGATCGTAAGTTGCGTAAGCATCAGATGCGTTGGCAGGGTTGGGAGCATAGATGTTGGGATTGAGGATCGGCAGCCAGTACTGTCCGTCGGCATGCAACTTGGCTAGGAATTTCCGGCCTGGTTCGAGATCGTAGTGGCCAGGATTGAGCGTGAAGTCACGATTCCTTTGAAAGGTCAGCGAACAGTCGCGAAGCACATGGCTCGCACTCACATCTTCATATAGTCTAGATCACACATCACGCTCTCTAGCTGAATATTCTGAGCAGCATACAGATCAATGACTTCCTGCAAATTTGTCCAGTTTTGATAAGACCAGCGAGTTTGGTGAAATCCCAGCGTCCAGTACGCTTGCATTCCCGGCGTGCCAATGACCTGCGTGTGGTATTGACTGATGACACTATTCGGCGTCGGTCCCGAGAGGAAGTACAAGTCGAAGCTGCCGCCGATTGTGCGATAAACAATTCTGTCAGTCTTCAAAAGCCAATCTTGTCCATGGGCATTACGAGCATAGACACCATGTGAAGCAGAGGAGCCATTGCCGTAGCGTGTCTCGAGGTACATGGGATGCGTATCATGCCCGTTGGAATCTATGACTTGATCATTGTCGAGATTGTACACGTTCCAGAATGTCTGAGTGAAGTTGTTCCCAAGTCGGAAAGAATGTATGTATGCTGCAAGGCCATAGACGTTGTAATTCGGAACCATAGACGTGACGAGTTCCAAAAACTGATCCTCGAACACAATCTTAGTTCCGTATGTGTTGAACAAAACATCACCAGAGCTTTTCCTGGTGACCTTGAATTGGAATGTGGGGGCGTTGCTATATTGGAACACCAGGTCACTCGAGTCTTTGCACGCGCCGCTGTCCTGACTTGGAAGTGGAGTGTAGTCGGAAGACAGTATGTACTGAGAGCGATTCTGGGCGGACAAGTATTTCGGTAAAATGCGAACTGATAGACGCTGTGCGCTTTGATACTGAACAACAAGAGACAAATCGGTAATGTCGTTGCCGTACGCTGAGCATCCCTTGCCAGCCAACTTCAAGTCCGCAGTAATTCCTCCAGAACTTTCGTGGATGTTGCTAGCCTTGTAACCAGGGCAGATCTTCTGCGCATCGGGTGCAGTCTTGTCCATAACATTTGGGGTGACACTAGGCGCATAGCTGTAGCTTGACGGCAAGATTGGTGTAGGCGGGAACCCAGGAGGATAGTAGGGCTTTTGGCTCAGAGTCAGCGTTGGCAGCAACGCCAGAAGCACTGTGCACCAAGACATCATGCGAGTGCGCTCGATGGTGGACCGCGTGCTGCGAGTGACCTCCAGATGAAATAGCAGGACGCGTCCGGTCGGGGTTTATGACTACTCCGCGCCATGACGATTCGTGCAACGCAAAGTTCTTCGTCAAGACGTATTTGGAAGATGCCTGTGTCTTAGACGAGACAAAGCAATATAGTAGCGCGCTATACACTTCTTCTGAAAGTCAATGTATTACGAGACGAACGAGACTGTGTTGATCACGCGGGTTACGTTGTGCTCCTTAGTGCGGCTGAACCTTGTTGGAATTGAGTTTCCGATTCAGATCTTGAGATAGCTTGATCCTTCTTGCAACTCTAGCCAAGCACACTTGGAAGGTCTTGCTGAGCTCGCGACCTTATACCCCATGCACGGCAGCAACGATTTCCTGCTATCCATTGAAAGGGTGCCGCTCTCGTAATTTTCGCCCAATCCGGTAGAAGATGAGAGGCGCTGGCATCAAGGCAGCCGCGATGAATCCGAAGACGCTCATTCCCCACCCATATCCGAGCTTCTCAAATAGCTTGCTGACGAACAGTGGCACGATGCCGCCAACTGCGCTTCGCAGGAATGATCCAGCCGCCAGTGCCGAGGCGGCGTTGCTCTCATAGACTTCCGTGTAGTACGTCTGTACGCTGTTGAATATGCTAGCTTGACTTGCCCCGAAGAGCACCATAAAAGTTAGTGGGATAGCCCAATGTAAGTCTTTCTCAACCGTCCAGCCGAAGCCGAAGAGGGCAATCGGCAGTAACACAGCGCCAATGTTCGCGAGCGGTAATCTATACTCTGGCTGGCCATCGTTGTCGTTCTTCTCCGACAGCTGGTCATAGATCTTGTCGATGAACGGCAGCACGACAGCAAAGGCGGTGATGGCGAAACCGAATGCTGGTGCCAGGTATGCTAGACCTACTTGACTTTTGTTGAATTCGTAGGGTGGCTCCGTCCATATTGTGTTGTAAGCAGCGTATAGTGAGTACATGGTGCTGAAGATCAAGGCCTGATAGATCGACATGATGAGAACGATCGGCTGGGTGAACAGAATCTTCACAGCACGATTGCTGTTTCCTGCGATCTTGCCCGGGATCGATTGGTTGCTCACGCCCTCGACGTAGTAATTCGCATTGGAGTCATCCTTCTCCAAATCGGCCTTTCGCTCCTGGAGGATTGTGATCGCCCGAGTTTCGTACATCAAGAAGTACGACCCGAACGTTGTTGCTCCCGCTAGAATCAGCATGAGCCAAGATAAAGATCTCCAACTCATACGATCGACCATGACGCCGCCAATCGCAGGTCCAATGGAAGGCGCCAAGAGCGGCGCAATCATATACACGCCCAACACCTTGGCCCTCTCATGAGCAGCGAACATGTCCGCAATCGAACCACCACCATTCCCCACCCCGACCGAACCAAAGAATCCAGACAGTGCACGAAATACCACAAAGGTGGGCAAATTCGGGGCCAGTGCGCAAACAATTTGCATCAGAGTGAATGCCGTCAGGCAGACGAGGTAGATCGTCCTCCGCCCGAACGTTTCGGACATGGGAGCCAAGAAAAGTGGCCCAATTCCGAGCATGCACACAAATGCGGATTGGTTGATAAGTGCAATTTGCCTCGAGACGCCGAACTCCTCTGCGATGGAGTTTGATGCTGGAGCAAAAATGCTAGAGGCCATTGGGAGGAAGAAGGCAGTCGTGGTGATCAGGGCGACGACCACATATTTCTTGTACAGTGGCCACTGTCGCGGGTCGCTGGCGTCCTTGTCCTTGAATGCGACTTTGCGAGGCTCCTGGCCTTGGCCACTCCTGTGGCTGCCATACTGCGAATCTTGATTGAGCAGAGGCCGTGTCTCGTCGTTTCGCGGCGGAGACATTGCTGCTCGTTTTGGCAAGAGGATGAGGATCAGAGATGGCAGAGTGGAAGCAGGCTCCGAGGGTTTGACGCGTTGGTGGTAAGTATCGTGACGAGGGTCGGACTCAGGTCCGGTGGTCGTGGTGACGACATGATTACGGCGGTCGGAAATCCCACATCGCTGTCGCAGGCGCTAGGCGAATGTGTGTGCACAGTGGGTAATTTTGTGATCTTTGTCAGGCGACTGAATGTTGGCAATATCTTCCAGATTGGACGTTTGGTATGTCTGTCTGATCGATCGCATCCCGAATCAGTAGCTGATGCTTTCGACCGGTCAAGGTAAAAGCGATAGACCTGCATGGCAGGTACCTCACGAATACGCCTAGTTGGGCAGAGCCCAGTATTACTTACCGGAAACGGCGGTCTGCAGGATGACTCAGTGAGATGCTGGCTCATGACTGGAACTTTCACGATGTGCAAGGCGGACAGCGTGACGATACAGAATGCCTTGCGATTCCTGCTGCGGCAGAAGAAGTAGATTTGACTTCATGCCTGGTCGGACAGAACGCGATCATGCGCCAGTCCTGGCGTCACTCTGCGTGAAAGTGATGCGGAAAGATGATGGAAATCTGGGCTCAACTCAAAACTATATGGATATCTCTGTACAAAACTTAAGCATCCTGCAGGATAGTGTCCGCGGCCTTCTCACTCATGACTAAGATCGGCCCTGTAATGAACACACCCGGAATTTTAGGGAACACGCTTGCGTCCACCACCCGCAGACCATCCACACCCTTCACACGGAACTTGCTATCCAAAGGCGTGTTCATGTCGTTGTCGGCACCAATCGGCACTGAGCATGAAGCATGATGTCCCCAAGCACGATCCTTGATGTACGTCGCCAAATCCTCATCGCTCTGGACCTCCGGCCCTGGGAAGAATTCTGAGAACTTGGAGCCACCAAGAAGGGAGAGAGGAAGCTGCTTGTACTTTTGGAGAGCGGCACGAGAGGTCTTCAGAGCTTGTACCATGGAGTTGAGATCAGCCTGATCGGCACCCCCAGCTGTGGTACCAGTATCGAAGTAGTTGAAGTCGATCTGTGGTGGGTCAAATGGGTCGGCGCTGCGCAGAGTGACAGTACCGGCAGTGTTGCGAGTATGAGCCTTCAATGTGTACCAGGAGTAGATGTTGTGCTGGTTGACGACATGGTCGTACCAATGCGGGAAGTAGCCGGTGAAGTTGGCTGGAGAGCCGAAGATGAACAGATCGACATTGCTGTCTGAGGCGTAGTCGGATCGCTGGACCATAGTGGCAGCGAGGCCGTTAGTGGCGTATGTGCCCCTTTGGGCGAGAATGTAGGGGTTGTTCTGCCATTGCTTGTAGCACTTGTCGTGGGGCTTTGCGTCGAGAGTGCACCCATCGAGGATAGCGAAGTCCCTATCATGCTGGACATTCAAGCCAATCTCGTAACGATCCTGCATGTTGGTACCAACACCCGGCGAGTCGACAAGGACTGGGATGTTGAAGGACTTGAGCTCCTCTTCAGGGCCGATCCCAGAGAGTTTGAGAAGCTGTGGGGTGTTGAATGCACCAGCGGAAAGGATGACTTCCTTGCTTGCCTTTGCCGAGCCGTGTTGCCCAGAGCCACCACCACTCAGCGGACTGGCCTTGTAGAGGTGAGATCCGGACCGGTACTCAACCCCAACAGCCTTGGGCTTCGAGCCCGTAGTATCGAAGTCGACCTTGGTGACATAAGTGTTTGTGCGGATCGTTAGAGGGTACCCGCGGGCAACAGTATCCTTGATGAACTCTCGAACACTAGTGCGCTGGCCATTTTTCATAATCAGAGGAATCGGAAAGAGGCCTTCCCTGGAGTCTCGGCCTGGAAGTCGAGCATTTGGATCCCCGAGCAGAGCATTGGTAAGACCGAGGGCAGGCTTCAACAGATCTATCGGACCCGGAGTGGCAACAGAAGCTCCACTCGCAAGCTGTTGTACCAATTGCAAGTCTCGAGTCAAGATAGTCGGATCTGTGGGCTCCACTGGCTGCCATTGGTAGACCTTGTCAAGGTATTGATTCATGTTGGAGGCCCTCCAGCTGGGGTCTCCGGTCAAAGACGCAATCCCGTTCCAGTCACTGTCGTGAGCGGTGATGAAGATCAGGGCGTTGTGCGTTATGCATCCACCAAGCGTGCCAGCTCGCGGGTAAAGGATACCGAGATCTTTTGCGCCGGCAGGGGGGGTGAGACCAGTGTAGACTTGGCCATTGCCGATGTCGTAGACATACTTGGGATCGCGCCGAGCACGCTCTTGATCTTTATACTACCGGTTGTCAGCTGCAATCCTCTCAGAAGCACAGATGATGGACCTACGTGAGTAACATAGTAGTCCCATCTAATCTGAGGATCGCCCGAAACCAAGGTCCTGATCTTTGTCAGCCAAATGTCATTGAGCATCTGCTGCGACAACATACTGAAAGATCGGTACTGTGGTGTTTGGGTTACCACTCTGGTCGTCACCGGCCTCGATCAATAGAGTCTTGTGGCCTGCACGAGCAAGCCGACTGGCGAGTGGGCCACCACCTCCACCACTACCGACGACAATGTACTCGAAGGACTCTTCCTGACGAGCCTCGTTCGTGGGAAGGGCAGTCGTGAACGACAGAGCCCCCAATAGGAGACAAGCTCCGGTTGACCACTTCATAGTGCCTGGTGAGAAGGAAGCCGGTGTGTTCCCAGCCTGTCGGATCGTGCACACCGAGTATATATGCCTACCATCTCTCGCCAGCTATGTACGTAGCCATCAGCTGGGGGCACTTCGCGAGGCAAGACTTGCCACACCGGTCGCTGTAGTGACTTCGTCCATCGCTGTGAATATCGCACTAGTGTGGCATCGGCGCGCACAGTAGCGTGCATCTCGACTAGTACGAACCCGGCATGGACCCTTAAACGGCCGCTGCCCGGGTCTCGAATGGGGAGTTTCCTAGCCGATCGATCGCTTCTCGTGGTCTGCTACTGATATGCAGGGAGTTGCGATGCTCTCGCGATCATCTGTGATTGGCTGCATCGCGCCCCTAAAATCCTTCGAGGTCACACTCTCCGACCTCGCGACTACCTTGGCTAGTCGCAGCCGAGTGCGGAATACAGGCCGAGGAGGAGCCCAAGGAGAGAAGGGGACATTTCGAATGTGCGTTTCTCATCTCGGTTGTGTAAGTTGTAACCGAGCTCCACCGACGCCAATTTCAGGCGATAAGGCTAACGTGTCGAGCCCACTTCCTCAAATGAACCAGCTCAGTCGGCATCGGGACGCACATGTTTCCATCTTCGTCTTCAAGGAATTTTCCCGGCGATTTCGTGCCAGCGGCAGAAATTGCTGTACAGCACAATAAGCTTGAAATAACCTTCTGCCGTGACGCTTGGCTCTCAGCAGTCCCGTCCCGTTCTGGCAAGTCATGGAACTTGTCTGGGGATCGACAGACACCTTGTCAAGTTGTGAGAATGGCGGGGATGGACCGCGGTTCACGGTCACATGGCAGGGCAGCAACACACTTCACATGTCTTCTGTGCTTCGATTTGCCGCATATGGCTCAGTGCGTTGCGAAATTTCGTTCCAAACTCGGAGTCGCCCATCTATCCAGACACAGCTCGAGCACTTAAGCACTTCTGCAAAGATGCGGGTCATGCTTTGAGTCGTCTCTACCCCGGATGCTGCTCCTCAATGGCTTTCAGACTGTTGTCCTGGTAGGTTTACTCCAACTCTGCTGGGCGGCCGGAAGGCCGTTTAAACGTTTAGGAAAAGCCCAACGACATACGACAGATGCCTGCGTCTCAATCTGGTGATACTCTTCCTACAACACTGAGGTGAATGCGGGTATGGCTCATTTGTTGACCGAACGTCGACTCTCTTAGTCACTCTGAACAAGCAGGAGGTGCAGATCCTGGGTAAGGCACCCCGGCTCAAGACGCGCCCCTGGTCGTCGCTTCAGACTCGAAGATCGCTTGGTGGCATCCACCCGACGAGAGTATATCTCATCGCGTACTACGCTCACATTCCTGTCGTCAATGACGAGTTCTGTTGTTGGGACATGCCGGCTCGTGTGCAGGCGGTTTTCAACATGAGCTCTGCCGAGTTCGGATACACGTCTAATGGAACCAATCGCGTGACGAAGATTGCTATCCCACTACACAAACACACATAATCGACTTAATGTGTCTATGGATAGCTGTCGTCGAGCGCAATTCATCAGTGTTCAACGGGCTTGCCTGGAATTACACAGAGCCGGATAATTGCCACCGTCTCCTCCTTGCCGAGCCGAGGATTCGGCGGCGTTTTTCCGAGATTCGTCCGCTTCCACCTCTGTTTTCCTCTCTTTCGGCCGCACCCCCGTCCCATCGCCGTGAAGCACGAGCAGCTACTCAGACCTTCTCAACGATGACCACACCAAGCTGATATGGGCACAATGGCCTCAACGAGAAGCCGAGACTCTGGACTACCTGGCGTCCCACATAGCCCCGATCACAAGACTTCTTGCGCGACACCTGCCTTTCCAACCCCAACGCACAATAGATCCACGCTGCATGCTGGACTTTGAAGAGTGAATGTTCGATGGCGGTTATGTTGTATCGGGGGCAGCGAGCAATCGTCCCAGCAGTGCGTATCTCACGGATAATTGCTGAAACACATGTTTGCGCCTCGAAAGGTCCATCGGAATCGCCCACGCGCGCGTACCACGGGAATGTGCTTAACACACAACGTTAGGAGCGAACGCCTGCTTTTCAAGGGCAGTCGCGTGCAGAAGATCTCCATCGCCAGGGTCCTGTGAAGGTTCCAGTCTCTTGTGGAGCGCCCAAGCCTGCTGCTGCTGTTACATGGTCAGCAGATTCACGGAGCCTGTACGAGCCCATATCATCCGGTCAGTTGCAAGTTGATACATGCCTGGAGTCTTCCTTCGAATCCGGTGCGGCAACATTCGAGACGATACATGCCTGTTTAGTTGCAGAAAGGAAACGCTTGTTCCAGTGCAAGCGTCGCGAACGAGTCGATATATCCGGGAAAACAAATAAGCGAACAGCTCAAATTATGCTGGACAGAATCAATGCCGAACAGCATTTGTGGTTGCCTTTAATCATCACATCCCCTCGGATCCGAGACCTCCTGGCCTAGTTTGCACTGCCAGAAGGGCCCGAGGATGAACTCGCTCGGGTGGTGTTCCTGCCCCTCTCATCGGCGGATCATTTGGCATTGCAGCAATCTTTCCCCCATGTGTCACTTGAGAGCGGGGGTTGGCGCTCAAGACTCGCTCAGTCTATCGTTATTGCGCATTGTAAGCACGACTCTGACTCCAGCGCTGACAAAGCCGTCTCAAGCCTTTTGCGCCTTTGGAAGACCAGTATGAGAAACGGCATCAATCCACAAAGCGTTAGACAATCGGGGACCTATTTGTCAGAGCCAACTCCAGTAAGAGTCTTGATGTATCCGGCGCTCATGGGCTTTTCTTCTGCACTGATATCTGGTCGATTCCCGAAGACTGATCCGAAAATGTGGGATGAACTTGCAGAGCAGCACAATGTGATTCGTGGCCTTCATACAGGGCTCGCTGCTTCTGTGCCGCGCGAATTCATGATCGCAGCTTTGGACGTACACCACCCTGTCAACCCCACGGCGACGAAGGCGGAGGCTTTCGTGCGCACGAGAATTATCGATGCATCGGTCGAGTCATCGAGAGAAGCTATTGCATGCTTGCCTGTGGGAAGGGCTGCGCGCAAGCGATTCCTCGACCAGACGTGCCGCCTCTCGCGAGAAAGTGGTGACCCTGAAGGCGCCGCTCGACTAGAGGCAATCCAACCACAATTCCTAGGAAAAGTAGTGAGGGAAGATGTCCGATCTGGGTGATCGAGGCTAAAGTTCAATTGTATGCGCGTAACATGTCGCAGTCGATGTGGTTGAAGACCAGCAAGTGCCGATGTCTCCGAAAGGGTGTACGGTATCGCAGTACCAGGTGCTCAATGTTGTAACAACAAATCTTGTAACACTAAAGGGCACGAAGAGTCCCGGATCTGGACGAGCCCAAGGTCCGTGAGATCATAGCTCACACGGTAATCAGGTGCAAATTGCCATTGCCAAAGAGACTGTGTGTTGATAGAGTGACCATACGAATCTGATCAGCCACGAGATGGATCAAGTTTGACCGAGACGACTATCTGTACGATAGGCCACCGGCCGGCGTACTTCGCGTCCTATGCTATTGCCGAAGTATTGGCGACCCCACTTCACTGCTTGTGCTCCGATGCTCGGTGTACACGAGGATACTTCTCCATCGCAGGACATATCGTACAACGTGCATGAGTTACCCATCCGTATTGATCTGCAACCTAATAGACTCGCCAACCAAAGTTCTATCAGAGGCTCTGCAATTTTCTCACTGCTCAGCATGGCCGAACAATCTGCATACATTGAGAAGCTCAAATCGATACCAAGGGCAAGCTTTTTGTTTGGCCCCTCGCCAGTTCAATACCTCCCACGACTCACAAACAGTCTGGGCTCGAAGGTGCAAATCTGGGCAAAGAGAGATGACTGCAACTCCGGGCTGGCCTACGGGGGGAACAAAGTCCGAAAGCTAGAGTACCTCGTTGCCGACGCTCTCTCCAAGAACAGTACACATCTGGTTTCCGTCGGCGGCGTGCAATCAAATCACACGCGAGCAGTCACAGCAGTAGCCACGGCTTCAGGCCTGAAGGCCGTGACGGTGCAAGAAAAATGGGTCCCCATCGACCCTCCGCTCTACGACAAGACCGGCAACATCCTCCTCTCCCGGCTCATGGGCGGCGATGTCCGACTGAACAACGAAGGCTTCCACATTGGACACAAGACCGCTACGCAAGAAGCTTTCGCCGAGATTGAAAAGGCCGGAGGCAAACCTTACTACATTCCCGCGGGTGCGAGTGATCACGCACTCGGTGGGCTAGGCTTCACGAATTTTGTCGTTGAGTTGGCCGAGCAGGAAAAGTCTCTCGGCCTCCCGTTCTTCGACACCTTGATCGTCTGCTCCGTCACTGGCTCCTCGCACGCCGGTCTCATCGTCGGCAGCGTAGCCGAAGGTCGTGGTCGCAAAGTCATCGGTATCGACGCCAGTGGCAAACCTGCTGAGACCAAAGCCCAAGTCACTCGCATTGCTCGCAACACTGCCAGGCTGCTCGATGAGAAGCTGGAAATTCCCGATGAGGCGGTTATTCTGGATGAGCGATTCCATGAGGGGATCTATGGGATTCCTGGGCCGAGCACGATTGAGGCGATGAAGTTGGCCGCGGGAACGGATGCTCTGATCACGGATCCGGTATATGAGGGAAAGAGTATGGCAGGCTTGATTCAGTTGATTAAGGAGGGGTCGATCAAGGAGGGGTCGAATGTACTGTATGTGCATCTGGGAGGACAGCCAGCTTTGAACGCTTATTCGAGCTATTTTTGAGCAACAAGCTCAATACGGGGGCTGGTGGAGTCTGCCGCTCCAGCAGTTACAATTCGAATTCGAGCCGGCAAGCATCAGTACGGAGGCTTAGACTCACAATGCAGTGCAGCTTTCCTCGTCGTGGTACAATGTGCAACAGAAGCTGTGTCCACTCGCGAGAGACAGAATTGGTTCGACGGACGTACAAGCGTACGCATGCGCCGTAGAATGCTGCGAATAGACTACACGATTGGTTGGATCTGTTGCTCTGTGCTGCTAGCTTCCCTGGCACTGAAGTCAATTCAGTCATATCGTTCAATACACATTGCCTGTCGCGCCGCCAGCAGTCGCACTTCGTCACGGACACCTCGCACAGTAAACATGACGTCCGAGAGGTCCTCAGACACTTTCGCAGCTAATATCTCAGCGTACGGCCCCACAATGCGAATGCCTGCAGGCGGATTCATCGCCGCATGAAATGCCAATTCTCTTTGTTGCCCTCGCAATTCGCTAGACCGAGTATACAGCAGACTGTAGTACTGGAATGGAATGCTCGACTCTCCGAGCCATACGGGAAAGGACACAATTGGACCCATGGAAGGTATGATGGCGATGACGCAGGAGAAAATCCCGGGGATTCTGCCGCAAATTAAAAGCTCGTGTTGATGGTTCCTCGTGTCGCGACGGTGAGTAGAGCCTGACGAGAAGGTTGGAAATCCAAGTGCCTTTGACAATGACCATGCATCATAGATTTGCACATTATTTTCTTGACGAAGATCTATGAGATCGATGATGTAAATGAGGATATTCGTAGCCCCTTGAACTTGCAGCTGCTCAGCTTTGCGTAATGCTTTGCTGTAATTCGTGTAGACGGACGTCAATGGAGTAGCGACACGACGCCAGAGTAAGTGAGCTTCTGCGGTTACTGTGGTTGCTGGCGCTTCCGGATCGCGTGGTTCCAAAAAGTCTCGGCCTGCTCCGTCGTCCGGAAAACTCTTGGAGTCCCCGGTGTAGTGACATGGCATGAGTACGAGCACATGATGTGTCTGAGAGCTGCATCGTGTCCCGGGGCGTCATGCAGCGTGCATGCAGGAGCTGATGCGGCGAACACATGCTTCAGCGAAGCCCAATGCACGCTGCTCGTCGTGACCTTCGAGCTCGTTGTCGCAGAGAAATCAGCGGTCAGATCGCACGCACCGATACTGCTGGGAGGTAAGCATCTGATGTAGCAAGACGGCATTGCCGCAGACGGAGTGTATGCAGGCGCGGACTGGTAACAAGCGTAGTTGGCGGACTGGGAGCCTGCTACCTGCTTGGCGGCGCGTAAACGTTCTACCGCCCCATGCCACTTCGACCTCGTGTCACTTTCGCGTGAGCTTACATCACTCCTCGAAGACTCCAAGAGGATGTGATGTCTCAGCAGCACCACCACCTGCGTCCTCTGTCGACCATTTCGCACCAGTCTTCACGGAATAGTAGCGTCCACAATTCCTCTCGCAGGCGCAGCGACCAACACCTCCGACCCGACGATGCCTTCCACCACTCTCCCCCGCGGGACCTGCTCCGTGCTGATACTATAACCTCTCGTTTGTCGCAGCCGCAGCTCCACGTACAGCAACAAAGATCCAGTCGCGAGAAGCGGAGAGGCAGGAGCTCTTCGCGGAGACGTGCGGCGTTGGATCCAAAGGCACCGTCAAACGGCCAGTGGAAGAAGTTGCTGTGGGTGAAGCAGTCCTACCCGGATAATTACACAGATGAAGAGACGTTCTTGGACCATCTGCAGCGCAACCCGAAGCTGAGACCTTATGAGTTTTGGCCTCTTGTCGCGGACAGCACAATCATCGTCCAGCATGTCTGCTCGGTGCTCATCTTCGTCTGCTGCTTCATCGTCATTTTTGACGGCAGAGTGAAGCCTGAGACGGTCGTGGGTTGGGCAACAGGCGCGACAGTGGTTGCATGGGGCTTCAGAGACAAGTGGCAGGGTAGTTCCGGAAGTGAAGATGAGGGGGAAGCAAGGGAAAGCAGTCTGGGGGGTGTGGAGGGTGACGATGAAAAGAGCTCGAGGGGCAGCGATGAGTTTGGCGCAGACTATGGCAAGCCATTCAAGGAGATCCCTCAGATCCCCATTACAGCTGCCTCACCAAGCAGAAATCATTCGAGAAATCCTTCGGGTGCATCTGTGGCTCTGAGCGGCGGCTTCTCTGGATCTCCTTCGCCGATTTCTCCCTCGGTTGATGTGGTGCCACCTGCTCCAGCCATTCCCTCCTACATTCTGCCTTATAACAGCGATAAGACATCAATACTGTCCATACGGATGCAGGAACGCTTGGCCACTGCAAAATCGGCCATTCTCATCTACTGCTCGTTGCTTGGCATCTCGCCCATTCTCAAATCTCTTACACAATCCACATCTAGCGACTCGATCTGGGCTATTTCATCATGGCTGCTGATACTGAATATCTTTACATTCGACTATGGCGCCGGACCGGAAGCCAAATTTCCGGCCTCCCTCAGCACGAATGCGGCGCTTATGGCTTCCACGGTGCTAGCGTCTCGACTGCCAAGTACTACACACGTCTTCTCTCTGACACTTTTTAGTATTGAAGTCTTTGGACTCTTTCCTGTCTTTCGCCGCCACCTCCGATACCACTCCTGGACAGGCCACGTGTGGCTCACCGTTTTCCTCGTCGTGCTCGCTAGTGGTGGTTTCGGCATGACCATTTCCGGAAGAGGTTGGGCGTGGGGCGTGCTTGGAGTCGTATTCGGGACGGGAGTCATGGGACTGGGCATGGGAATGACGAGTTGGTGGCTGATTGGCTTGCAAAGATATAAGAATGAGATTTACGGGCCTTGGGATCCCGCGAGGCCGATACTGGGAGGGAGGCGAGGCTGGTCATGATAGAGATGAATTTGATATTCCAGAACGCGATTAATTGTGCACAGCGTATTGCAAAGCAGCAAATGACTGTAGCAGTGGGCTGACAATTCCTACTGGATCGTCGATGCCTCGACTCAGTATCGGCTTGCAAGAACGCCTCTTGGCGCGTTAATCGGTTACACGTTCCTCAGAAATACACGGCGACTCAAGGGATGGAATGTACTTCCTTACCATAGGTATGTATTGCGAGTCCAATTTATGGGTCCGGGGCTTGTGACCCTGTTGTCAGGTGGATGTCCGCGATCTTGATCGTTCGCTTCACGTGCAAGTGAACGCAAACAAGCTTCTCATCCTTATTACTTTGCGCGGCGACCATCAACGACACCTCACGCTCCAATTCGACGAAAGTGCAGCCTTGCAACATACTCTTCATCGCCGGTCAAGTCGGACACCATCGACGCGACCAGCGAACATGTTTCGCTGCATCAAAGCTCCAAGCGAGCCCCAGTTTAGCACTGACTTGGACACTTTCGGCTACCGCAAGAACGAGAACAACGAGTTCATACACAAAGACACCGGCGAACACTTCAATTTCTTCTCCACCGACAATGAACGCGTCAATGACTCGCGCCGCGGCGCCTTTCAGGAAGGCTTGCGGAAGGCTATCGCTGCGGAGCTCAGGGACAAACACAGCATCCACGAGGTTTTCCTCAGCGGAGAAGACGGAACGCAACTCACTACTTCGCGCCCGACAGAGGCGAATGTGAGCTTGCTCGTGACAACGCTCGATGAGCTGACGACAAAGCGTGATGTGATTGTGATTGTGGGCGAGGGCACGCAGGACTGCGGGATTTGGGCGTGGCGAATCGCACAGCGTCACGGGGGCATTGACGGGGGCACGCTTACTGGACTGGCCAAGAAGATGCGAGAAATTGCTGGAGAGTCTCCCAAGGGCTGTGTCGCGGGCCTTAGCCTCGGCGAAGGCACTCGGTCTGATGCAGACAAGAGTGAGGTACATGAGCGTGTTTTGTCGCTTACAGAGAGACAACTAGATTTGCTGACTTGCTTAGACGCCGGGCATCGTCGTGCTCAACCCGGGTCAGCTGCTCTACTCGCACGAACTGGGCAGAAATCTCACTTTCGCGTCATGGCAGAGTCGACCACGGCCTACTGCTATTACTGGGCCTTACAAGATTGAGCCCAAACACAATTGGGTGCCTGGTAGGCGATTTGTGCTGCTCTCGCAGCAAGCTTCACTGACACCGCACAGGCCACGAAAACCCTCACAGACATGTCGATCTCGTCTTCCGCCGCGTCTTACCACAAATCACGGCCCACGGCGCTCGACTCCACATTCTTGCCATTGGCGACGGTACCACAGCTACAGTGGACACAGTAGATAAGCTCTTACAGAATCACAACAAGCTAGAGCTTCACGGCAGATATCTCGAGTCCACTGCTCTGATCGAGCCCAAGCATGAGCATGACAAGATCCAGTCAAGATTGGTCAAGACCTTCCTCGCCACCACTGGCAAAGCTTGGGTGCAGAGCGAGCAGCCCAAAGGCACGCAACTGCAGATGCCAGAAGTTGACTTGCTCAGCATGCCGGCTTTGCAGTATGCACCTGGCGCGGCTGTGACGTCTCCCGATCAAGGCGAAGCGCAGACTGATGTCAACATCACTCGAGACGCCTCGGCGACCACATTGCGAGCCGAGGGTCACAACGATCAGGCAGACGAAACAACCTGTGATGCCTCTTCCATTGCTTCCCAAGATTATCACACCATCCCGGCCGTGCCCAACAACACGCCCGCCGACTCCGGTACCACATCTCCTGCCGTCCTGCCATCCACAACCACCTCTCCCGTCAAGGTCGTCGAAGAGGGTACACCGAAAGCCGACTATCGAGAAGACGAAGATGATGAGTACCCAGCTCCGCCACCACTGCCGGTCTCCTGCTCAACTTTCAGCGCCGGGGTCTGCGATGGAGTCACAGAAACCGTCTTCCCCGCTGTCATTGACGATTCCCTTGGGCATCTGTGGCTCTGCATCCAGAAAGCAAAGGAGCGTGATGTGAAGGAAGCGGTGCGTGAAGGTGAGAAGGGAGTGGCGTGGCCGAGAGACGGAGGAGATAATTGATTGGAACTTGGTGATCTCTTCGACGGTGATGGACTTCGCATCTTCTTAGATGCTCTGCACTGAGTCTCTAGAAATCACTCATGGACTGTATCATCGATCAGTCAACAGGGATGTCCACGTAGGACCTGCTCTCTCCTAATCGCTATGATGGTAGCTGGCACTCCAACTTCAGAAACTTGGCGATGTGCCAGCGACAACCGCCCTCGTACTCCATCTCAAGATCACATGTCAATACAATCATATTCATGATTGGCAGTCGCGAGTCACATACATGTAAAATAAGCTAATTTGCGAAGAACTGATTGTGTGCCGAATTCACCAGCCCAGCCACCGGGAAAAATCGCGCTAGTGACAATGGTCTCCACTTCTCTTGGCTATTGTGCCTATTGTTCTATTGTCCTCACGTCTCACTTGCACGGACCTTCACATGCTCTGAATCATTATTGTTATCTTTCTCTACTACTCTGTATCCCTTCTATCCTTGCAAGACAACACGCACATCCAAAAATTCAGATCTGATGTCTGATTTTCCACATATTGCCAAACTCATCCAAGACCAAATTCACCTCACAATCGCACGCAAGAAGTCCATTGTCGCCCGACACAAGTACTCCACGATCATCACTCAAGAGAAGACCCCATCTCCACGTCTGAACATCATGGAGAACTCTCTCTTCGGCACCCTCCCACCCGAGCTCCGCAACAACATCTACGCCTACGCTCTCATCTCTCCAGACCCCATCATCGTCACCTGCGAAGCCGCCACAGCCCGCAACGCTCCTCGTAAATTCAGCTACCTCCCAGGTCTCATCGGTACCTGCAAACAAATCCGAGCCGAATGCTCACAGATGTTCTTCCGCCGCAACACTTTCCAGCTCCAGATCGAAGGCCGGCCTGCAGCAACCACGCGCTCCTTCGAACGCTACTCCGCCGAAGCACGTCATCTCTGGGCGTGGCTCGACAGTCTGGGTCGGTCTCGATTCGCGGTGCCGCAGAAAATTACGCTGAGGTTGAGACGAAACTACACAGCCGTGACAGTGGATCAAAGTCCATTTGTCGATGGGCGAGAGATGCTGCATCAGCTGGAGGAGATTGCGAAGTTCCAGGCGGGACGCAGGATTGAAAGTGTACAGTGTGTTGTAGAGTCTTCGTGGGGGCCTATGGGTTTGGTGACGTCGATGCCGATTGATGTGAGAGAGATGGAGCGTGGGGTGCGGGCTGAGTTTGAGGTGCTTCAAAAGCATTGGCAGGAGATGGATCGTATGGCAGCTTGCTTCCACGCGAAGGTGTTTCAGTCTTTGGTGGCTGTGTTTGATGCGCAAAGGGCGCGAAAATCCTCAGGATGACAGAAAGCGCAAGACGCACTTTACCGTATTCTCCTGAGATGATTATGATTCGATCGCTGAAATTGAGATGAGACACATTCAAGCTTTGGTCAACTAGATTCTTCATTGCACTGTCAAAAGAAACACTGCTTGCATTCGTACTTGTCACTGCCTGATTCATAAATGGTATCAAATTTGGTCCATCGGCTGGCTTCCGGAGTCTGAGTGCACAATCACTGTGTGTTCCCTGTGGATTCTATCCTTGCAGAGGTGGCAAGACTTGGACAGCAAGGAGCCCCAGCAGCTTGATCGGCTAATGACACTGTGGAAGCAAGCAGAGACGGCACAGATCCAGGAGGCGAATGGGCCGGGAAGGGCCCTACTACCTCGTGCTGCGCTCACGCGCAATAACAAGCTTTGCTGGCGATTGCTGTCGTACGACGCCCGTCGATATGCAGAGACTTCCTCCAGAGCGTATTGATCGAAGTGAAAGACTTACACGCTCACGTGTCTGTGTACTGACACAATCAAGCTTCATCTTAGGGTGGGTGAAAGCGTTAAGCAGGAATGTTGGCATGGTCTCAGACTTCGGGACGGAGAGCGAGTCGAAATCGAAGCAAAGGCTTGCTGCCCTAGGGGTGCTTAGTACTCCGTATTGGACGACGCTGTTCAACGTAGAGTTCCAAAGCTGTGGTTCAGAGAAGTCCGATCTATGGAGACGAAGCCTTCGCTCTTACGAAACTGCGGAATGAAATGATCAGAAAGGCACCTAAAAAAGGAGAATGTCTTTACTGAAGCCGGCCGGATGAACGCATCACGAGAGCCCAGGCAATTCCGTACGACGCACAGTCTCAGGTAGCGCTGGACCTTCGCGACAGACGGCCTGAAGAACAATGGCATGGCAGAGGTGGGAATGATTGGGATAGTCGTTCGTAGAGCTAACCGGCACAGCATTCGAATTGTGCCGTCGACGATCTCACACATTCTGCGCTCATGAATGGCGAAAACACATCTTGTGGATGACACGAGACGGACCAGGATCCGACAATTTGCTGCAAGGCGCATCTGGGATTGGCATAGCACTGACGAGTGATCTGCCATCCGGCTCTGAAGTGCAGGAGACAAACATGTCAGCGAGCCCTTTCATACGACCTCCTCTCAACTGATCCACCGCCGAACTTCAAGAGAACATTTAAAATGCGACTTCTTAGGCTTCTGTTTGCAGCTTTGAGCCTGATGGAATGCGAAGCTATGGTCCGCCATTCTAGCGCGCACTGACCGCACCTAGGACTGTACTCGGTCGCGCATGTTGCAAAAATGGCATTAATAATCCCAGGGGAACACAAGATTGCTGCAAGCCAGACGGTGGTATTACTGTGACTTGCAGCATAGTTAGTTGCCCCTACGAGGTTTGTGCAATCTGGATCACCCTGCCTGGCTGCATTCCAACCTTTGAAAGATGGGGTGTGGATGCTTTCGGGCAAGCTCGACACTCAAGATGGGTTTCATACACATTCTTGCCATTATCCCGGGTGATGCTACAAGTCAGAAGGAGTCTATATCCTACAGTGTTGAAAATGAATGACAATACTTCAAAAGCTAACTGCGTCGCTCCAGAGGTTGTACCAAGAAGCTCATCCCTGTTTGCTTGCCTGACAGCCCGGACTGGCCTGTTCTTGGGCAGAAACAACATCGTCATTTCGGATCTCGAGTATTCTCTTTTGAAAGGAATCCGGCAGAAAAATTTGGCTGACAGGAAGGTCAAGTAATGTCTTCCGGTCAGAGCCACCTTCGTATTGCTAAAAGGCGGCAGCACAGGTCGAGAATTTGTGATTGGACAGGCGCAGTGAAGATATTTTCTGGAAATAGTCTATACGCAATTAAAGTAAAACGCCATCCTCTAGACTGGATACGAAATGCCATAGCCGTGGTGAAGTAAGTTGGGCTCAAAGGGGAAGCCGCCCACATAAATCCGACCCTTAGTTGCCATACGCGTAAGGCTTTGGGTCGACCGGGTAGGCAGACGGAGTAGGGCAGACAGTCTCGGGCTTGCAAGTCGAAACGGCCTCTGTGCAAAGAGAGTATGTGCTGGTGGGGTAGCCGTGGCTCATGGTCTGGATCTCAGGCTTGAGAGTGACGATCTCGCTTGGCTTGTTGATGACAGTGGTGTATGGCTTTGCAACTTCGGTGGTATAGGTGCATGGCTTCTCAGTCTCGATGGTTGTGTGGTAGTAAGAGTCTACCAGGTAAGTCGTCACGTATGTGGTGGTGACCGTCTGGATGCCTGTCAGCGAGGTCTTTGAGTGACGGAAAATATGTTGAACTGTACCTCAACTGTTTGAGTCTTTGTCTTCAACTTCGTCTCGTAAGAAGTTGGCTTGTTCTCGACGTACTCGGAAGGGACTACAAAAGATCAGTGGCAAGCCCAGATGGATGACGGACAGCATGTACCGTAGGCCGTTTTGACAATTGTCTTCTCATTGTAGACAGTGGTCGTGTATGGCTGGTAAACAGTGGTTGTCTTGGTCTCGTAGGCAGTCGTAGGCACTTCCTTGCTGTAAGTGGTGTACACAGCCTCACAAGTGCTGGTCGTGTAGCAGTCGCTGGCTGGGTAGGTGGTCATGGCTTCCTTGCCGTAGCCGTAGGCTTGATCGCCCGGAGCAGCGGCGACAACAGCCAAGACAGCGGCGAAAGCAGTGATTCCGTGCATTTTCAAAGTATTTGGGTTGGTCTCGGTATTATGTATAGATTGTTTTGAGGCTGTGCTGGATCAATGAGTGTGATGAAATGAATGTGTGGAACGAGTGTGTTGGAAAGTGCTCTGGATGGTGAATTTGTGCTGGAGTGCGAGAACTTCTCTCTTATAGTGACTGGAGGATGGTGAACTGCCTCGATGTCCTAGAACTTGGTAGCTTTTCTCAAGGGTCTAGAAATGAATTGGCCCAGGATGCAACGCCGTACTCAACTCTAACGCTCGACGCTGCGCCAGGTCAGATGTATTCCGACAACTGAAGGCGTTGACAGATTTTGGTCTGCTGTACGACCGAATGCCACTGATTCGTGCGGGTCAGATTTCGTCAAGCGAGCCTCAAAATTTGCCAACAAGTGCGCGGGGACCCAATGTGCACGCCCCAATTCTCAAGCCATGGCTGTTTTCACTCGTCCGCGGCGTCTGGAGAGATACCATGCCAAGGAGCTCCGTTCCCAAGAGAGTTTGTAATCGGTAACAGTCATAGAGCACATCCGGGCCCGACTGTGCTCAGCGGCGTGACCATTGCGCGGCAGATATCTCGTCGGAAGTGACGGGGGCCGTATACTGTTATTCGGGTCATCATGCATGCTATGAAGTCGCTATATGTTGCAACGGCATCCTATCGAACTTGAGGTCCTGACTCTACCTGGGACAGATCTGTCTCGGGCGTCCTGCAAGCAGCGAATCCGGATCTGGTGCCGGATCTCGGCATGAGAAGCCTCACGCGCCACGGCGCTCAGGGCGTGACCAGTGTGGCAAAGAGTGGTTTGCCCAGTCCAGGTACCGGCGACTGTTTCTCTTGTGCTAAATCACGACCCGACGTGAGGAATCCACGTTGCCGATCCCTACATTGAAACGGCTACAACTTCACGCACTGAGCAGAGGTCGAGGCCAGGTGATCCTTGCACTCAAGACTTCAAACTGTACCGCTCTTGAGATTCAGCGGTAGAACGCCGTCGTTGATGCGTTGTGCGACTCTTTGATGAAGTGGAGATGAATGTCGTCCGGCCAGGTGGGGAGAGGTGGTAGATCAAGCCACACCGAAGGGAAGAAAACGCGGCCCGGAATCTGCCAAGCCGTGGCCATCACAAGATGCCATCCATGCCTTGATCTTCCATCTCGCATCAATCACATACGCGAAGGAAACCTCACTACATGTATCCAAGTGCTACATTGCGAGAACAAGAAGTAAATGCAAACCACGCCCATCACTGATGCATCTGTAAGCCTATCAACCTTGCACAAGCTCGAGCCGTCCGCACTGGCAGTTTGATTTGCGCGACAACTTTCCTAGGCTGCGATGCAAGAAGGACAGCGTGTTCCGAGTGCCATGTATGAATCATACGTTGGCACTGCTGTGATATGCCACTTCACCAGGAGATTCGTGCGCGAAACTAACGCGCCGGACGGAAGCTACAATTGTCAATCTGTGGGCTTCACTTTTGCTCAGATGTGAGAAAGCCGTGCGAAGGGCCTGGATCCATGATCATGAGTCCCTGAAGGACCGCATTCTAGTCTGATGCCGTGAGACGTTGTGGTCTTTGTGTCGTTTGTCACACAGAAGAAACGCCGTCGTACCGCAAGACGTCTCCAAGTGGAGTGGCAGCGACTTCCGCTCCTCGCGACCTCTCGATCGCAGGGACTACTGGTGCGATGAAGTTGTCTATCAGCGTGGTGAACAGAGATCCGGTCACGGTCGAGGCTTCACATCAGCTTGCAGCTGCATTGTGGTATTGCGATGATATTATTCTACGGGCATGCTGTGGAGCGAAATTGCTGTTCAGGCCTTCTAAAGTCGCGCCGTTCCTGTGCAGTTCCAAAAACTACCCTTCCTCTGAATCATGCCCTGCCCACGGGTCTAGATGCAAAAGAAGTCCGAGCTTGCTCCCGTTGTCCAATGCCCGCCAGATGCAAGCCATAGCCCTTCAAGGACAAGCCTTGTAATGCGGTGGAATCATGCCATCGCTGCCGGGACAGTAAAATGCAGAGGCGAATGTGCTGCCTGCTGGCACATCGGATTTTGGACAGGGTTTATCGTCAGGTGGTACCACATCGCAGCCGAATGGGCCATCATGTGTACAACTGTTGATCACCTTTTGGTCTGCATCCATGCCTTTGAAATGGACATTATCGTCGCGTGCCTTGAGCTGATTCTGAAGTGATGCTCCCAGCAGCTGTGGCTTGTCAAGATTCTGCAGGTCGGGGAGAAAATGCACACTTTCGCTTTTAGCTGTGATTTATCCTCGCATCTCCAATTTACATGGACTCTACGAGCTGTTGGAGGACGCGTAATCTGGTACTCCCTCGCGAACCGATATGCCGTAGCTAATCGTCCATCCGAAGTATAGCGGTCCTTCCCAGGGTACAGTATAGAGATGAGTTTCTCACTCTGACGACACCGAGAATGAGGAATAGTCAGCGCTCCAACTCATTAGTGCAAGATATCTTCTCGCATTAGCTGGGAACGTTCCTCGTTCAGCTCTTGAGCGATGGCATGAGTGCTGTTCATATATCCGGATTCGATGCACCCAGTGTTGCTTGCTCATCATCACCACGCTCGCTCGCTCATCCAAACCACAATCACCTCCACGAATGCAGCTGATTTCCATCGCGCTCGTCACCATGGTTGTCGCCTCAGCCCAAGCCTCCTTCAATTCCCTTGCAGCAGTACCGACCGTCCTCGCAACAGTCAAATCTTGCCCCGCATTTCCACAAGGTAAACGAGTGATTCAACGCGATGAAGACGATTCTTGCAGAGTATGCTGCTCCAATGGTAATCAACGAATCCCGTCCGAGCCATCGTTGCGACACGACTAAAGTGTAGACATGGGCATCAGCTGCTACCATTGAGCACATCCACCGACACATGCCGCTTCTTCTATTGCCGGACGTGTTAGATCCCAGCTCAGGTGGACCTACGGACAACCACAAAGTGTGCCCGCTGCCCCGAAGCCCAAGTCTCACAAGTGACCGGAGCGGACCATACCGCGAACACTCGATTGAGATGTGATCCTGACCGGGCAGGAAGAATTGCTGCAAGCATTCGACTCTCACGAAACGAGATTCCTATCACCCGCAAATCAGCTTCTTCTTTTCGGTCTCCCATATTGTTGTATACATTGTACTGCGTTGGCCCGCCGTGATTCGTGACCACATTCTCCCACTGCGTCCACTGCTCTTCCATTCTCGCTTCGCTCTCATGAACGATACTCCCAAGGAAAGCGCTAGCCTCGACACGTGAGCCGCGTCTCTGGAGCATGAAGACGAGGTGCACACGTTAGTACAGCTGATTTGCAACAGAAGTCAAGGGCTTTCGTGGAAAGCGAGAAAGAATGTCGAAACCATGTGACGCTGCTTCGGGAACTGCTGATGAGGGTTTTATGTACGCGTTCTTCACAAGGCGCTAGCCTCGAGTCACGAGGGATTGCAGAGCTAGGGCATTGAGGCCTTGCGTGTAGAGGGCTTGACAAGAGCTAGGGAGTCGTGTCTCTCGGATCGGAGTCGTGATCGAAGCTAACAAGCGTGTCGTTCTGCTGGAGACTAAGCTACGTCAGCATTCTCCTGTGCAAATGCAGGTGGCAGCAGGGCTGTCGTGTTCGAATCCTCTCGGGCTGGATTCAGGATCGCAGGGTCTAGGAAAATGTAAAATTCGTGCTGCAAACGTGAAGGACCTTTTGATTGTGGCCTCAAACAAGAACCATTGGCAGTGGCCACCGTAGATAGTCCACAAATGACAGCAGAAAGCGCGCAAAGATCCCATCCCTCTGCCATCCATCCCGCGTTCAGACCCAGCACCTCTCCCCATCTACCTCTCTGAACCTCCCAACTCCCTACCTTCAAAAGCCTCTCGGACCCCCAACTCCAGCTTCCGCTCACAAATTCGATTTCCATCCGGACACACCCCACTCCTTCCCAAATCCTTATCCACCGGCCCCGTCGGCCCACTGACCCATTTGCAAAGCGCATCAATCCCCAAGAAACATTCCTGCCTCGCATCCCCATCCGCAAACTTCTCGTCGCCCCAGTGGCCCGCAAAATAGAGATAATTCACCGGACTATCCCCATCGTACGCCGTGAACTTCCGGGTATCGACATCATACGAGTAGTAATATGCGCTGAGCGTGGGATCCCACACGAGACCGGCAGCATCGGTATGGTCTTCGACGGGTCCTTCGGGGAGGTCGATGCCGGGGAAGGTGTGGTCGTGGGAGCCGGGGTTTGGGTAATTGGCGTGGGTGCCGTTGGCGACGTAGGTGATGCTGCGGCCGGTGTCTTGCCATTTCTCGGCGGCTTGGTAGGAGAGGGCTTGGCCGCTGGAGTGTTGCGAGTAATAGACGGACGTGGGCACGCCTTGGACGAAGCGGATCATGTTGTGCTCCCAGTCGCCGACGTGGTTGCCGATGTTGAGGACGGGGGCGAACGAGGGGTAGAGGCCGCCGTAGTCGAAGGCGTAGAAGTAGAAGTAGAAGGCGTCGAGGGTGGAGTTGGGTTTGGAGACGGTGATGATGACGGAGGAGGTGGCGTTGGCGGTGGCGTAGGTTGAATTATTGGGGGAGACGCCGAAGAGATAGGCTGGCTGTGGGACGTTCGCCGGGGAAGTGAGAGAGGTGAGATAGATGTCTTTGCCGGTGGAGGAGTTGGAAATGTCATTGAGCTGGTCGAGATTGTCAAGTGTGAGAGGATTGGGGTAGGCTGCGGTGGGAAGAGAGGTCCGGTTCAGATACGGCGCGGTATTTGTGATTTGTGCCGAGATATCTGATGGCATATAGTTCTCGCCAGAATAGAGTCGGAGAATAGGCGCGAATTCTGCAACAAAAGGCGGGACGTTGGATGGGATCGAGGTCTGTCGCTTGTTTGTAGGCACTGCAGCGGCCAGGCCTGCGAAGATAATGGTAAGGCCTAGCATATTGAGGTGAGCAGTTCTGATGCCAATAGCGAGTGTTCCATCCTAGCATTCCGCTGCGGAAATTGACCACACTATTTATTGCCGTAGCAGCCCGTAATATCACCACCGCGATCATCAAACATCTGATTAGTGTTACACTGCACACTACACGCGGCGCCGGAGGAGCTTCCCAACATCACCTGCGATCTGCAAATGACCTGCAGACTCAGGTTCGTTGCATGCAGGAAGCCACACGATAGCCTGGGGCCGAGAACGTGTGATGCCGAGACATGATTAGCCTCCATAATGCTCGTCCAGTCACTGCGCAGAAGTGGAAGTCCCTCTTCTGGTTGCAATATGCGATGATGTCGCGCAGTGCCGATCGAGCGTCTTCCGAAGCAGGATGTCATCCGGTCCATAAGGTGGTGACCGACGTGCATGTCGTTGAGCACGTTGCTTGCTGATTGGTCGAGAATTCAGGAACAGCCACAGCTCACTGGCAGAGCTGGAGATCAGCTCGCGTGTCATGTGATAGAGAGGTAGCTTGCGACAATTCCGGCTTGAGGCAGCCGTTACCGGCGAGCAGCGGCACCTGATTCCGCGGAGCACACAGTACACATTCGCCGTCGCTCCTCCAAGGGCAGACAGAGTGTGTCGCCAGTGACAGCCTCCTGCCTCTGCCACCAGGTGGTTTCACCGATCAAGCAGGTCCCAATCCAGCAGATGCGATGCCAAGATCGCCCTCTCTCGCTCATTTGTGCGCATTGCGCTTTCATAGTGGAAGCCGTGGATCTGCCGCATGTGGTCTCGCATCTTATCCCTCCTGTTGAAGCCATAATTGCCCTTGCGGTGGCAACCTGGTTGCAGACAATCGATCATTCTGGTGATACTGGTCATCTGGTGACTTCTCGCTCCATTTTCCAATTTGGCAGAAGACTGATCAGTCTGAGCATTACGAACTGCGGCAGCAGCGGAAGATCTGATGCTCTAGATTAGCCAGGCATGCAATATGCGTTCACACAATCGACTCACACTTCCAAGACATGTTGTAAAATCTCCTCTTCTGATGCAAGAGCGCCGGGACCGAGCAAGGCCGATGAAAAGCCGCTTTCCGAGAGCATGTACTCAGCCCTGGAGTCGCCATACAATGCTTGTAGCGCGACTTGAATTGCCAGAGAGAACCTTGAGGCTACCAAGAGAGCCAAGTCCCGGCACAGGAGCAGCTGATTGTACGCAAAGTCGCAACCCTTTGAGTGACTCGACCTGAAATGCACAAAAATCGTCATCTCTTCTTCCAGACGGCAGGGAAGCATCAATTGGCCCCGTCGCACTAGATCAGCGATTGGTAAAGGGAGCTTGAAGTTTCCATGGTGCGGAACACGCATATAATGACCACACGAGAGCTCGATGAGCAGCAAGAACTCTTGGTAAGTCGGCCGCCCCTCGGCTAAGCACGCAAGGGGAAGTAGCAACACCTTCATGTCTCCGTAGACCGGCTCGATATCTGCATCGTGGCGGAGGTGTAGGCCGAGGTTGATTGCGCTGACGAGAGCGCTTCCAGGTTGCAGGTCCCAGCGAAGACCTTGGTTGGTGATGGTGTACAATGGTCGAGGCCCGTAGACAGTCGTGATGTCCGAGCTGATGGACGCGAATGCGGCAGGCGTTGGGCAGAAGAGAGGTCGCGCCTGAGCTCCGCTTCCCAACGGCCACGCTAGGATCGACTCATCATAGGTCGTGCGCACAATTTCTTCTTGAAGCCTGATCCACGCTCTCTTGCCTTCTCCGTAGAGGAGACTCATATTGACGCCGAAAAGACCCAGAGCGCAGTACGCTTGGTCCTCGATCCTAGTGACCCTTCGACTCGCAAGCCACTTCGCTCGTGTGGCGATAGTGTATTCTTCCAACGACCACTGGAGCGTCAACAATTGCTCTGGGATGCCCGTGATGGCGCTCAACTGTTCAGCGAGGCCGACGCCGATGTTGATTGTTCTGGTGCCATTAATGCTGTTCCGGACCTTCGATTTGCAGCCAAAAATTGACCAATTTGCTGTGAAGAACGAGACGCATCTTGGAGCGATGAGCTCTTGAAGGGTCCACCCACGAGTGAACCAATCTGACTGTGCTAGAAGTTCGAGATGCTCCTCGCCGAGTCTGTCGCACAGATGAGGCAGGCCGCTGAAATCGACATCTGCGAGATGGACCAGGCATTCTGCAGACATCTGGTACCATCTGAACATGCTATTGATGGCTTCGGAAAGCTCCGAGCTGGAAGGCTTGTCGATGCATACCGTGTCGACCCATGCATAAGCATGCCCTCGTTCGCGCGCGACAGCACAGAAGTCGAGCACTTTCCGACGTCCAGGAGAACCGATATCCCTGCCTTTGCAATAGTCCTTGAAAGTGGTCTCGTGCTTTGTCCAGCGATGGGAGAGAATGGCGTAGCTTGGAATGTCGGGCTCGTAGAATTCTTCCAATGTCAGAGTCTCTGTGCTGATTAGTCGCATCTCGTCTCGTGCCTGTCGAAGTTGCAAACGCAAGTCTTCTCGTCGTGAGAGATATTCTCAGCTGCTGTACAGCCTCAATGTTGGGGAACATTGTGGCGCAAGCTCGCTAAACCCTTTGAAGATACCCCACCAATGCACTCTCCCGCAGTCACTAATGGATCTGTTGTGGTACTGACACCGGTCACAATCGACGCATTGCGAGTCACTTAGCTGCTGGTGTGGTTTTGAGGAATGGCCGCATTGTCGGTCAATGCCCTTCAGAGTGGAGACAAGTCCGCCATTCCCCATCTTAATCACAGAATGCAAGCTTTGATTCCAACGTCGCCGGAGAACATCTGCGTATTGAATTCGTCGAGTCGTCCGATTGATTCCTGTCCCATGAGACTAGTCTCGAGGACAGAACAGCGCTCACTCCATGTTGCGGAGGCTTCCCGCGTCATCCAAGCCGCCCACCCGAGATGTATCGATCTCACAGCTCACTCCTCCCACCATACTTCCTCACCAAATCCCTCATGATGCTCATCGCGCTACTCTTGTACCCACCTCCAAACATTGAATAATGATTCAGATGATGAAACAGCTCATACAATCTGACACGATCCTCATACTCCTCAACCGGCTCCGTCTTGGGAACAAGGTCATGATAGTCCTTCAAGAACTTGCCTCGGAACCCGCCAAACATTTTCATGATGCCCAATTCGAATTCGCTGTGCGCGTAGCAGGCGGAGGAATCGTAGACCACGGCTTCGGGCTGTGAGATGCCGGGAAGCTTTCCCGTAGAAGCATTGCCAGACCAGAGATCTCCATGGACGACGACTGGGGTCACGCCTTTGCCATTATTGAGATGAGTGTCGCCGATCAGGCGAGGGATGACTTGAAAGCAGAGCTGTTCAGCGAGAGATTCGAGATCTTTGTCGGAACCGTTGTTCCCGTTGGCGTGCTTGACGATGGCGCGAATGCGATTATTGGCGTAGAAGTCGGCCCAGGAGGAGGAGTAGGTATTGTCTTGGGGTGTTTCGCCGCAACATGTGGTCACCGGGAAGCCGAATTGAGGCTGGGAGTAGCCTGCCGGTGTCGGTGCTGGAGTGGTATGGAGCCTCGCCAGTTTCTGTGCGAGGGTCTGTCCCGACGCGGCGCCGCGTGCGGAAAGGTCGAGGAAATCGGTCACGAGAAAGTGAGTGTCTTCCGAGTCGGAGCAGGTGCCGAAGCCGTGAGACTTGGGGCACAGCGATGGCACGGCACGGTGAATGGCATTGAGAGAGGCGTGTTCGCCTTCAAACATGACCTGTGCCTCACGGCCTCGGCCTGACTTCACGAAATAAGATGTGGCAGTGCCATCTGCGAGTTTCGCGGTAATCTTGGAGGTGCTGGAGAAGGAACTGCCGCCGTGGCTCGCCGCGGAGACTTGGCTGGCGTCAAGGCCGAGGAGCGCGAGGATGGCGGAGTCGACTGCGGGCATTCTGGATGTGGTGCTCACGGGAGCGGGATACCTGCGTGAGCCTTGCAGTGCGGCGCGGTCACGTCGGAGGCGTGCATGGCCATGTTATTATGGATGATGTCAAGCACGGCAGCAGCCAGATGTGCCCTCCAGTCCCCACCAATTCGTCCGGCGGGGAGCATCTCGTGGGGCACAACACCACCCGTGCACGTTGTCCAGCATCCAGGACGATATGCCACGAGAATGCAGCATCTTCGGGCACTGTAGTATTGCATACAGGCAGCGCGAGAGTGCCCTCTCGTACGTGGACGAGGGCGCGAGCGGAGCGTCGGAGCATCGGCCATTGCGGCAGCGGCCAATCACACGCGGCCATGTCGTGCAATGGCGCGGGAGCAACAACAAAAATCTGGCGTCGCGCGGTGGGTAAACACGCTGCTCGTCCCACCTCCTCCCACTGCTCTGTGCTTGGCCCGAGCATTGTCCCTCCTGGATCCCGGCAGTGTGCATGCGGGAGGCATCGCGGACGCCGGCGACGCGCACTTCTGGTTTGTGACGGGCACTTTGCAGCAATCATCATGTCGGAACGAGTGACGCGGTCCCAGACCGGGAAGACGTAAGTTGAACAGAGCGCCTGCTCCCACCGCCCTGCGTGGTAGTGTTTCTATTGCTTCCTCTCCTCTGCTCTTCTTCCATTGTGCCCCGAGAGACGTGCGCTGACCATGTCTCGTACCAGCCCACGAAAGTCGATGGTCCCCGAGGGCTTCGTCGAGACGCCGGGAGCACGGCGGAGGACACGAAAGTCGACCGCCAGCGATGAGCGATCCCCCTCTCCCACCGACGAACTCAGCGCCTCGGCGGAGCTCAAGGCACCCGCCGCCAGCAGCAATGGCAGCACGAAAAGAGCAGCAAACGGACATGCCAGTGGAGAGCCCACGGGCAAGATCATCGATGGATGGCTCGTGGGCAGCGATCCCAAGATCGACCACAACCCACACTTTGATTTTGGAGGCACCTTGGGCGTCACCTCCATGATGATTGGCTTCCCGCTGCTCATGTGGTATATGTGGATTGGAGCGACCTACTACAATGGCAAGTTCCCATCCGAGCCCAGCATGACGTGGACCCAGTACGGCAAGCACCTCTTCAATCTGGCCTATACCGGAGCTTTCCCTCACCGAAAGGCCTGGGCCATTTACTGGTCCTTCTTCATCTTCGAAGGCGTCTTGTACCTGTTCGCTCCAGGCATCTACTCCACCGGCAAGCCTCTCCCTCATGAGGGCGGTAAGCAGCTCCGCTACTACTGCTCCGGTGTGTGGTCCTTCTACATCTCCATTGCCACCGCCCTCGCTCTGCACTATACCGGACTCTTCCCCATGTACACTCTGATCGACGAATTCGGACCACTCATGAGCGTGGCCATCTTCACCGGCTTCATCGTGGCCATTATCGCCTACATCTCTGCTCTCGCGCGGGGTGCCCAGCATCGCATGACCGGCTACCACATCTACGACTTCTTCATGGGCGCCGAGCTCAACCCACGCATGTTTGGCTGGCTCGACTTCAAGATGTTCTTTGAGGTGCGCCTGCCATGGTACATCCTCTTCTTCATCTCCCTCAGCGCGGCTTTCCGTCAGCTGGAGACCTACGGCTACGTCACAGGAGAGGTCGCTTTCCTCGTCATGGCCCACTGGCTCTACGCAAACGCCTGCTCCAAGGGGGAGGAGATGATTGTGACAACCTGGGATATGTATTACGAGAAATGGGGGTTCATGCTTATCTTCTGGAACCTGGCGGGTGTGCCTCTCAGTTACTGCCACTGCACCATCTACCTTGCCAACCACGACCCCTCCGAGTACCGCTGGAGCAAGCCCGTCCTGGTCTTCCTCTACCTCACCTACCTCTTCGCCTACTGGGTCTGGGATACCGGCAATTCGCAGAAGAACATGTTCCGTGCTGAAGAGCGCGGCCATGCTATCCACCGCAAGACCTTCCCTCAATTGCCTTGGAAGGCTGTCAAGAACCCCCGAATCATTCGTACCGAGTCTGGCGACTCTCTCATGATCGACGGCTGGTTCAAGTATGCTCGCAAGATCAATTACACCGCCGACTTCTACTTTGCCTTTTGCTGGGGTCTCATCACGGGCTTCGACAGTCCTTACCCATGGTTCTACCCCGTCTTCTTCGCCTTGATGATCGTGCATCGTGCGTACAGAGATATTCAAAGATGCAAGGAGAAATATGGAGCTGCTTGGGAGGAGTATGAGAAGATCACGCCTTACCTATTCATCCCCGTAAGTACATTGGTCGCAACATGGTTGCCTTCGCTGACGAGTTGTGCAGTACGTGATCTAACCGACCCTCGATGGAACCAACACGACGTGGGCGACTTCAGAAAAAAAAAGCGCTGTGGATCTGGATGTACAATTTGACGTACAAAGAACAACGACAGTGAGGATGACTGAATGATCAAAATAGGCAGCCGCGATCTCGTCAAGATGCGAAGATGCTGCGCAAATCTCATCTTTCGTATCTGCGCTGATTGTGTATAGTGGGTGATTCGCGGGGGGTTGGAGGAGACGAGACGCTGATACCCAAAGTTGTGGTGAAATGCTAATGCGACATGCGAATCATTAATCTAATAAACTTGTGCTCTAGGGGGTATTTCTTTTATTCTCGACGTTGAGCATGCGTACTGACCCTCGCTCCATAAGTGGAGCCCGTCGTTTGCGGCTGCAAGCACATTATCCTATTGGAGGTATTCAAAGCATGACCTATTGCTACGCGCGGTTCGCCTGATGGCATTCTCCCCGAAGGAGAAGGGAGTTCGCGTGGGTATTCATTCAGGCACTTCTTCCGACAGAGGTTCCAGGCAACATCGTCCAGCACGACGGAAGAGCTCATGTCGCTTATCAACACCTACTCGCTTGATCATCAAGTCGAGTCAACAGCCAGCGTGACACAAGCCCCATCGCGATCACGCATGGAGTACCTTTCACAACATGTTCAGCTGGACCCTACTTCGCTCAGGAAATCCTGGCGTCTGGGACAAAGGCCGTGGACTGCGGTTCGACCTCAGCTGATCAGCCCACCATCTCACCAAATTGCCAATGATGTGCCCCGTTATCTTCAGCCAAAACGCGTCGAAGGAGCGAAGCACGCTGACGCGGATAGTAGCGCTCCCTGCTTACGAGCGGTGGGGCTGCATGCCTTGAGACGTTTCACGCATCTCTGAATGCTGTGAATGCTCAGTGCTGCCGATCGAAGCCTCCAACATCAGCCGCATGTCCAACATAAAATCGAGGCCACTGCCCTCTTCTCGTGCGAACTCCGCCGACGACATCTCCCACAGCGTCAGCCCAAGATGCGCGGCACCATGGACTCCGAGCCCTCCACAATGCACGTCCTGATCATCGGCGGTGGCATTGCCGGCCTCACGCTCGCCAACGCCCTCGCCCACGCGCCCAACATCACCTTCACCCTCCTCGAATCTCGTCCTCTCCTCGACCCCCAAGTCGGAGCCTCCATCGGTCTCGGCGCGCAATCCCTCCGCATCTTCGACCAATTCGGCGCAGCCCAAGCCATCATCGACGACACCGTCGCCTGCTCCTACATGCGCGTACACTACCCCAACGGCAAACTCGTCTCGGAACCGCAGCCCGTCTTCGAACTCCTCGAGCCGCGTCTCGGCTACGGCATCAGCTTCCTCGACCGCCAAAAAGTCCTCCGCGCCGCAGCCGACACCCTCGAGGCCAAGATCCGCGAGACCGGACGAGGCACCATCCTCCTGAACAAACGCCTCCACCACATCGAGCATTCCCCCGCCGGCGTCACCGCCTTCTGCGAAGATGGCACCACCTACACCGGCTCCCTCGTCGTCGGCTGCGACGGTGTCAACTCCCGCGTGCGCAGCGAGATGTTCCGCCTCGCAGACAACCACGGCTCCCCGGGCTACTTCCCCCCTGCAGAACGTAGCAAAATGACGGCAGAATACATGTGCCTCTTCGGCATCTCCGCCGCCGTCCCCGCCTTCGCCCGCCCTGGCACCATCGACCTCGTGTACGACAAGGGCCGCGGCTTCCTCGTCATCACGGGCAAAGACCACCGCGTGTACTGGTTCTACTTTGAGAAGATGCCGAAAGTGTACACGTACACGGAGCCGGACTTTCCGCGCTTCACGACGGCCGACGCGGAGCGTTGCGCCGCGGGCATCGTGGAGAAGGTGGTGTTGGAGGACGGGACGAAGTTTGCGGCGCTGTGGGAGAAGCGGGTGAGTTTCACGCTGGTGCCGATGGAGGAGGCGTTGTTTGACAAGTGGTATTGGGGCCGGGTGGCGGTGCTGGGGGATGCGGTGCATAAGATGACGGCGAATCATGGGCAAGCGGGGAATAATGCGATTGAGAGTGCGGCGGCGTTGGCGAATGAGTTGGTGCGGTTGGCGGGAAGGCAGAAGCAGCAGCAGCAGCAGCAGCAGCAGCAGCAGCAGCAGGAGCAGCAGCAGCAGCAGCAGGAGGAGGGGAAGATGACAGACGAGCTGGACTTTTCCACGCAAGATTTCCATGCCGCGTTCACGTCCTGGCAAGCGACGCGCCAATGCCGAATCGAAGCCACGGTCAAGGAAGCTGCCATGGTCTGCCGGTACGATTGCCTCGACTCGCCGATGGCGTATGTGTTTAATTATTGGCTGCTGCCGAACTTCCCGACGCTGTTTATTGATATGCAGAGTCGGAATATGATTGGGGCCGAGTTGTTGGAGTGGTTGCCGGTTCCGGAGAGGAGCTTGAAGGGGAGTATGGCGTTTAATCAGAACATGGGGACGGGAAAGGGAGAGAGCTACCTGGGGAGGATGATGAGGGGACTGCCGTTGTTGGGCGTTGCGTGGTGGATGTGGGGTGCCAGAAGGGAGATGGGAGAGCAGTGGAACGAGGAGTGGGAGGGGATGTTGAGAATGATGGCGGATCCAATTGGCGTGGAGAAAGAGAGGGTGGCGGAAGTGGTCATGTTCGTCGTCTGTGAGATGATGATCTATGCTCTGAGGGGCTTGGAGAGTGGCAGAAGGGCGAATCGACTGAATCTCTTCTTGAGATATCCAATCTGGGTTCCGCTGTTGGGACATTTCTATGGTAAGTACGAGAAGATCCCGTCACGGCTGTTGAATCCAGGCCTGAACTGACCCTCATCCGCACAGGACTCGGCATCACCATGCCCATATACTTCTTCTTCCAGTACCTGGCAAGCAGCATCGACAATTTCGCCCCGGGAGACATGCGGCTCATGAACGTGGCATACATCACGAGCATCTCCTCGTCCCTCCTCCTGGCAGGAGCCTTTGCACTGGCTCCGATCCTGCGCCAGAGTTCAACGAACCTCGACCTGAGCACGCTGAAAGTCATCTCCCTCCTCGCCCCCGTGGGCATCAGCCTTTTTCAATATCTTGTGACCCGCGTGCACAAAGACACTGAAAATCACGACATGGTACACAACTGCACGGCTGATTTGCCAGTCATCCGACGAACTATCCACATCATGCTGGCCCTCGGCGGAATCGTGCTCTCTTGTCAAGTCCTCTACCTCCCGCTGTCTCCAGCCACAGCCGCATCCTCTCCCACAACCTCCGCCCTCCACTCCACCCACCTCGCCCTCTCCCTCTCCGGCACCCTCTGGCTGGCCCTCCACTTCTTCGACCTCTGCCGCGCAGGCATGTCCTCCGTTCCCCAAACCCTCTTCGCTTTCCTCTCGCTCGCCACCCTCCACTTCTCCGCTCCCGCACATCTCCGTCCGATCATCGATGCCATCTTCCTGCTGCTGGGCTGGCTGATGCGCGAAGAGATCCTGGCGTCCAAGAAGGAGTGGCGTGCGGTTACGAGGGAGAAGTATGGAGGGGGAAAGAGTGTGTGGGAGGTCGAGGGCATGGGGCAGAGTGTGGTGCGGGAGAAGGGCATGGGTTATGGGGACGTGGTGATGACTGGGCAGGAGGGGAATGGGATGTTGAAGGGCTTGGTGGATGGGCATTTGAAGTATCCGAATGGGGTGCCGAGGAGTTCGGGGTTGGCTGGGGAGGGGATGGGGCCGAAGTTTTAGGGAACAGATGGGTCGACGAGATGAGTAGAAGGCATGGGTGTTGGGAGTGTGCCCGGGGCCATGCCTGACTACTGTTTGGTCTGTAAGTAAGGTAGTCCTCCTGAATTCTAAGCGAGTTATGAAGGGTGGCACTTGATGGGTGGCAGAATTCGGCTTTTCAAACGCAATACCTGTGTTCAGTCCCAGTAGCTTGCCCTCAGCGGAATACCATCCCCATGAGAAACAGTACCATCAGTGCTCCTGGCACGTCTGCAGGCACCGCGTGGCGCATTCTGTCTGTCGAGCTGGAGGCTCCAGAGAGTCCATCTCATAAGCAGCCGGCGGATGGAAGACTCTCGCCAACACGCAACATGGCGGGAGGAATTAGGGGCTAGCAAAGAACGGCCTTTGAGAAGCATACGTATTTATCCTCTGCAGCAGTCAAGCCCAAACCCTGCGCTGCCGAGCTGCATTCATCATGCTGGTTTCGAGACCCCGTTCTTTTGGTGTACATGTCACACGTAGAAGCTGTCCGTGGCATCTCTTTCGCTCCCTCCACTCCCAACGCCTTGCCATGCTCGCGTAGCAAGATGCAAATTCTATCCTCTTGCCGCCAAAATCGCCTCGTCGGTCGCGAACTCTGGCGTCCCATCTCCACAGCTCGTTGGAGAAAAGCACGCGTGCCGCTCGCCTCCCCCCTCTCTCTCTCTCTTCCCCATCCCCTTGGGTCTCCCCTCGCCGAATTTCTCTATGCCCCTCCGACCAAGATGTTGTTCACGGGGATGTGGACTGCAGATTGCGCAATCAGTATCGCTGCGCCTTCTCATGCAGTGTCGGGTCTTCGTGCGACACCAAACTTACTCAGCTTGACAATGTATCCGATCACGCCCATGATCAGGAAGCCCATGCCGACTGCTTGCGAGATGCGCAGGAATTCGCGCTTGTCCGCTGGGTGCAATTGTTAGTTTTCCCTTTCATACTCTGCGCAGGCGAGTGTTTTCCTGCTGGATCTCGGGCGGCAGACATACGCTTGCTACATCTCGTGAGGAATTGGCGGCCGTCCTTGACGAACTCTCGTGGCATTTCGAGGAGTTCCTTGGCTTGATCCATTGTGATATTGTGCAGTGTCGGTGGCGGCGAAACTATTATACTGGCGGCGGAGGAGGTGTCGCCGTGTTTCCAGCGGTGGAGGGTCGATGTTGTGGTGGAGAAGGGAGGTGTCTTGTGGTCGCGAATCTCGAATTCCAGCGCTGCAGCGGAGGACAGGACAGCTTGCAGCGGACTCTTGCCTCACTTGGCCGAGCCGATCCAGGGTCCAATGCACTAGTTAGCGCCAACTCTGTATCACCAAGTTTCATGCAAGCACCCTCTATCTTCCTTCGATGAGCATTCCTCGAGGGGATAGACTATGGACGCGTGTGCATGAGAGACATTCTGCGGATATCTCGGGCCTCGTTCCGGAGTGGTGGGAACAGTGCGCACACAAAAAATCTGCAATTCTGCCGATCGATCCATATCCAATACAAGAATTCGAGAATACTCGAGAACAACGACAAGATCCTCCCAAGAACAACCATGACTTCCGCTCCTCCTCAGACACTCCGCATTCTCATGCTCCACGGCTTCACACAATCCGGGCCACTCTTCGAGATTAAGACCAAAGCCCTCAAAAAATCTCTCGAGAAAGCCTTCCCACCCGCTCCCAAACCAGGTCATCTCAAGTCCTACCCCGGAGGCCTCGAATTCATCTATCCCACTGCTCCCATGAAACTCTCATACACAGATATCCCAGGTGGCGTTGCCGAGCCCGAAGACCTTCGAGCCGAGGCGTACGGCTGGTGGAAACGGAAAGGTGACGCGGAGCCCTATTTATACGATGGGTTGGAAGAAGGTCTCGAGGCGATCGCGAAAGTTTTGAGAGAAGAAGGGCCATTCGATGGGGCGATAGGCTTCTCGCAGGGTGGGAGTGCAACGGGGATGCTTGCTGCGTTGTTAGAACCTGGGAGGAAAGCGGCCTTTGATGCGTTGGTGCAGCAGCAGGGCGGCATGCCTTTTCCCGAGTCTTTCAATGGGACGGAGGGTGAAGATAGTGTGGTGCATCCACAGTTGAAGTTTGCGGTGAGCTATGCTGGGTTTGGAGCGAGTCGGCATCCGATGTATAGGGCCTTCTACGAGCCGCGGATCACAACACCTATGCAGCATTTTATTGGGACTGTGGATACGGTGGTGAGTGAAGAGAGGGCTATGCAGCTGGTGGAGAGCTGCGTTGATGGGAGAGGGAGGGAAGGCGGTGTTTCGAGAGTGGTGTTTCATCCTGGAGGGCATTTTCTGCCAACACAAAAGGCCAGTGTGGCGCCTCTCATTGAGTTCATCAGGGAAGTGGTCGAGGGCAATGACTCGCTTGCCAATGGGACGTCAAAGCAGGAGGAAAGCGTGGAGGACATGGATGTCCCATTCTAGGGTGATTGATGGCTGGTACGAAGAGTGATGACGATACTGAAACATGACATACATAGTAGACGAGTACACGAATAGACAATATCCCCTTCACCAAGAACATTCCAGCCAAAAGGCAGAGGTTCTGTCGAGACAGCGTATGCGGAGCGCATGAGACATGTCGAGCATGCTGAACGAGTGCCCCAGCTTCAACTGAAGAAGGCCCGAGCAGCATCGCAAAGTAGCCACTTCCAGCATATGCACCAATGCTATGGGCCATGCAGCTTCACCTGCAAGAACTATGTGCCACGCTCCTTGGCGCAGCCAGCCGCGAGTCTATCATACGAGCGTCTCACAGGGTCTCGCCACTTTGACTACACGCCTCTCTCGTTTGCTGCACCTTGCTCGCAGGATTTGAAAGCGGCTAAGGTGAGAGCGGTCAGTACGAATTGCGACTGAAAGACATCTGTCATTGACGTGATAATGGTCAATCTATGATTCTTCTGGATGGCTCCGTCGTGAAGCATAGCCCCCGAGCTCTGAAATGGAACGTCGGTATGAATGAAAGTCACAAGCTCATGCTGCAAGTTAGAATGGCGGATGGTGACGAGGATCAGAATGGGCCCCTCAACTCCGCATGCAGAGATCTCCCTCAATGAGCGCCGGCAGCGTGGCAGCGAGAACAATCTTCGACCAGCTGCATCTACAAGTCTTGCCACGAAGCCCTTGGCACGCCATTTCGACCTCGTCCTGCACCGAGCCCATGTACAAAGACATGAACATCAGGTATACAACGACCAGCACGATTTCTCCCGTCGACCTTCTCACAAACCTTTCCTCAACACGCCAAAATATTCAAGCTCAGCGCCCTCCTCTCCTCCCTCTGCTTCTTGATATTCGCCTCTTCAGCCTCCATCAATCCCGAACCAGCAAGGACCGTTGCGGAAAACCCGACATCTTCCTCACGTCAGCCTCACATTCCTCGCACGCATACACACCACACACCTCCAGCTGCTAATCCCAAGTAACCAAACCCCAACAGCAGCCTCCTCCCAAGGCTACGACCTCGCCAAAGTCGACGTCGCCCTCCACGCCAACCTTGAAAAACATCCGCTGCGCAGGCTCCAACCTCCGCGGGGAAAACTTCCACCCTCCTCCCTCCCCTCCCCACCCCAACAACTAACCCTTCCGCGCCGTCTCCCCAGCCCCGAATCTCCCCTCACGACAGTCCGCGACCGCATGCGCGGCACTGCCTGGGACGGCACGGGCGTCGGCTTCGGCGATCGCGGCTCCCACCGCCTCGACATCACGATGCTCGCTCTCCACCGACATTGGGAATCTGCTCGAGGTCGTGGCGCCGCGCACGCCGGTGGAGTTCAATCGCCGTCCGGAGACGACGCTCGAGGCGTTGCCGAGGTGTGTGTCGATGGAGGAGGATTGTAGTGGGACTCTGGGGACGGATTTGGCGATTTTTGGGGGGTTGGATTTGGATTTGGGGAAATGGAGGTGGCTGGATGGATGGGTGGATGAGGTTGGTTGATGATTTTATTCTAATTGTTCGTAGGCACTGAAAATCTGCTTTCATGTGCCAGACGTGTGTAGTCAGGTTTAAACGAGAGAGAGAGAGAGAATCCGACGGATGTCAGGCTGCGCTGGGTTTTGACAGACGAGAGATCGAGAGAGAAGCTTCAGTCTCCCGTGCTTCGGTGGCCAAGGCGTAGACTCCTCCATCATCTTCACGATGCCTGATTCAACGACCAGCGTGCCCCATTGTCATTGTCCACAGAGTGCCCGATCAATGATCCTCGGCCACGAGCACAATCCGCACCAACAATAAGTGGAACGTACATGTTCCCCATCCTATTCAACACTGGCTCACATTTTGGGACGAAACGTCAACATCATCATCGTCTGCTGCTGCTGCTGCTTGCTGCTGCCATTCCAGGAGTCTTGTCAAAAATAAATAAAGAATCCGTAATAACGAGAAAGCTGTGCTCGGAGACTTGGTTTTTTTTCTCCTTAACAAAAGATTCGCAACGTGAAGCAAAACGGATGACCCTCTGGATGAAAATTGTTCTACGAATATATATATATATATATACATATACCACAACAAACCCTTTCGAAAAGAATAAAATGCCATGCAACTCCGAGTGCCTCGTTCGCAACACATGCGCAAAAATGCAACCCTGCCACGAGGTCGTCCATCATCGGCGCCGGCCCCACAGGCCTGTCCTGCGCCATGGGTCTCGCGCGCCAAAGCTCTGCAAGACCATTGTCTTGGACGCTCAGACCTAATACCGCAAAGCACGCACAAGCCACATGCACAACGTCGTGACCTGGGACCATGGCGATCCGGCAGAATTTGATATCCGAGCCAAAAGGACGAGAAGATTTGCGGAAGAGATATGAGACGTGGGAGTTTCGGGAGACGAAGATGGAGTTTGTGGAGGAGCGAAGAGGGTTGGAGGGAGGCGATGGAGAATGAAGAAACGGTCCTGGCGGTGGGGTGTTGGGATGAGATGGTGGGGATTCCGGGGTATGAGGAGGCATGGGGACGGGGCGTGTAAGGGTTGTTGTCCTGCTCGAGTTCGAGTAGGATGATAAGGCTGACAGCTTGTATACAGGTACCATTGTCTCTTCTGCGATGGCTACGAAGAAAGGGTCGTCGCATCAGCGGGCCTTCTTGCCATCGGAGAGGCAGCCAAGGCGCCTATGGCAATTCATCTCGCACGTATGGCGAAGCGTCTGACAGAAAATGTGAAGATCTTTGTCCACGGCAACGAAGAACTCTCGCAGCAGATCCATTCGCAACTCGGCAATGATTCAGTAATTTCAGTAGACGAAAGACAAATCGCTCGGATCGAGAGGGTGCCGAAGGAGAGATCGGAGCTCGTCGTCCTTTTGAGGCCGGCACCAAGGTGCGCCAGGGCTTCTTGGTGGGTAGTTTTCGACATCTCCTCTTACCTGATGTGAGGCCCACTGACTTTATATCGCAGGTCTACAAGCCCAAGTTCCACGTCAATGGCATATTCATTGAGCAATTGGGGCTTGAAACAAGCGGGACGGGTGAGATCAAGACAACACAAGCATTCTACGAGACCACAGTAGAGGGGGTCTTTGCCATTGGCGACTGTGCAAGTGCAAATCCCCCTGTCATGAATGCTGTGGCGCAAGGCACATTTGCTGCGGCCGGATTTGCCGGTCAATGAGGCGCTGAATGAGGGACCGCGGGTTTTCTTTTGGGAGGTTCGAAGAGTTTTGTTGCTCGAGACAGATATGCGTATTGCTTGAATCCTAGAACACTCGTATTAGCGCGTCACAAGGCTCGACTCACAGAACTCGACTCATACGTCCACCATTTGAGTGCCGTGGTGCTCCGTGATGGTCGGTATTCCAGGGTCGAGAAGAAGATCGCAGACATCTGTTCCGCGCGTGCGCATCATATGCTGCGCTTCTGCGTATGACTCGGATAGATTGAGAGCCGTGGGATGCCGGTGCTACGTCTAGTAGTGGATGCCACAACGGGAGCACAGAGTATTGAGGACTACGGCCAGGTTCATTCCGCAACCACATCGCTGTAGCCAGAAATTGAAGCGGGGCTTTCAGGCATCATGCTCCCCATCGTGTATTGATGGTACCTTCATGGCATCCGTGCATGCGGTAGTCCTGCGTGGTAGGAGAACATCAGAACGATGGTGACAGCACAGAAGTCCATCTTGTCGTCAACAAAGCCTGCAAGCGAGCCTCAGTCTAGAGCGTGCAAAACGAGGCGTTGGCGTTTGCGCGGCGTCCCCTGGTTGACGCATGGCGCATTCGAGACAAAGTCGAGCCCTCAGCGTCCTGATGCTGATCAAATGGGCACGACCTACGACATGCCCACTGCTCCGGGGGCGGTGATGAGCGCTTCCCTGAGCAGCAGGTCAAACCCGGAGCGCCCTGTGGACTTCAAGCAGTGTCGATGCCCGGGCTGAGCTGATGTCGTGGATGTGCTTACGTCGTAGGCGACAGACTAGCTTACGGCTTGAGGCGCGTAGATGGCAGCATCCCAGAGCCAAGAGCTGGAGGACAAGATGTCGGAATGGCGAGTTGTCGAGAGTAATGTGCTGGCGCACGTGAACCATGCTGCCTGTGTGGAGACCCTTTGTGGACCCGGCCAGACCAGACAGATTCAAGCTGCTGCGGTCTATTGTGTGCTCAACCAACGCGAAACCTCTTGTCAAGTTTCAGCTCCTTGCACACGGGTACGGTGACGAACGGACTGTGTTGGTGTGCATCACGAACGATCGGGCGGTCGACATGGTATCCCAGGGCCAAGACAGGGCATGATAGGCACAGCGTCGACCGCTGACCATGCTCCATGGACTGCACGATCTCCAGATGGCGATGCGCTGACCACACGAGTTGGATGTATGGACGCGAAACATGGCTGTGGAATGCAAGGCGAAGTTCACATCCGAGCAAGGCTTTGCCGAGCCCTCGAACAAATGACCGTGCCCTGAGGTGTGCAAGGCCAACGCGCAAGCTCCACGCCATACGAGCATCATGTGTGTCAGGTCCGCAGCCGCCCTCGTTCACGCCCTCAGTCATCCGTCTCGTAACGCGGGCGCCACAGGTTCGCGCAAGGTTGCTGCTGAGTCGAGGGCATCCGGGCGAAGATGGCGCAAGGAATAGCAGAACAGTGGTATGACGCCGAGCTTGGCTGGGGTCATGCATTTTTCGAGGTCGAAGCGCACGGCGATATGCTGGAAGAGGATTCCGTACGAAGGAGCAGTCTCCAGCCATGGCAACAACACTTGCCTTGTCGAAAGCAGCAGGAGATGAGTTCATTTACTGGGCGCAAGAGGGTCGGTACGTTCAATTGCGCCAGGCACGTAGCGAATGAGGACTCGCATGTCGATGGAGGGGATGGCGCGGAGCACGAACGCTCTGTCAAGAATGCTTCATGCGACTCGTTCGTTTTTGTGGACTTTGCGATCGATTGAAGGCGTCATTTCGTCGTCGTCGTCGTCGTCGTCGACGTTTGCACTGCAGAGTTGCGAAGGCGACGGGAATAGAAATGAGAAATCTAGCAGTCGTGGTTGATGGGAAAGGACGAGCAACGGTGAACGGGGGCAGGTGCTGGTCGCAAGAAGCGCAGATCTGACACAAGCATGTGTGGGAAAGGTCGAGAAGGCTTCCACGCAGAAGCCAAGCTTGGGGCAGCGAGTGTTTGGGCAGGCGCGTTGATCCCGATTTCCTGCCACAGCAGCAGATGCCAGCGGCTGTGGTCGGTGAGGCGCTCATCAAGCGTCGACGGGGCGCGGAGTAAAATTGCAATCGCGATGCTGTCGTGAGTTGAGTTGTGATGGAGAGCGATCAGTCGTTCGTGCCGTGACGGAAGCATCGATAGTGTGTTCCTGCAGATTGGGCAAGCGGGCGAGTAGGGTGCGGAGGGCGGGAAGAGGGCATTGATTCGTGCAGCCGTGTGCGCTCCGCCCCCGACGCCCGGCGCAGTGCGTGTTTCACGTTGGCGATGCCCGTCAGCCGCGCGCAACGGGGGGTCGTGGCGTTGGGGAGGCCCAGGGGCAACACGGTCAGCGCCGTCGAGTCGCCGTCGTGGAAGAGGCGAGATTGCGCGCATCCTGATGAGCAGTCGGGTGCAGCGATGGCGATGTCGAGATTGCTGCGCTGGATGAGCAATACGAAGGCAGATGCGGCTCTGCGCGAGACGCCGAGACGCGTGCCCTAACTGGGCAGCAGTCGCGCCGGGACTCCCTGCGTTGGTTCGGGTTCCTGCGCAAGGCGGCGCGTTAGTGCAGGTACGCGAGGCGGAAGCGCTGCCTGTTTGCTGTCCGCTCCTCTTCTCGCTCCAGGAGCAGCTCCATTGCCCTCTTTGCGACAGCGCTCCGGCATCCGCAGCAGCACCTGCTAGCACCTCTCCGCGCCGACCGCCCGCCCGCGCGGCGTCTCATTCGTCGGCAAACCACGCGCCACGGCCATCACAGCTCATCACAGCGTTCGGCGAGACACCAATGGCGGCGAGAATGGCCGTGGATGATCGGACGCGCGTCATGCCCAGCGCCAGAGCTTATGTACCCTTCGGGAAGTCTCCTGGCGCATCGCGAGCAGCGCTGACTCGGCCGGGGCTCGACTAGCCTGCGCTGAAACCGCCACGCCGCACCTCATTGGGGGTGCATTGGCCGCCCGGCCACCCCAGCAGCGCCGGAGCGGGCAAGCGCTCGTATTGCCCATGTGCCATGTGGGCCTTTGGCATCGCAGGCTGAGATGATGGTTCGGAGATCACGCTCTCTCAGCACCAGCACCAGCACTGAGGGCGACACGCTGCTCTCGGCGCCAGGAGAGCGCGCGCGCCGATGCGCCGCTAAGCGAGATGGCATCGGGCGCTCAATGCCGCCCGCCCTCCGACAGCGGAGCAGTGAGCATCGCGCCGTCAAGGCAGCGCCTGCGTGCAAGAATCCGACGACGATGCAGGCGATGCTGCCGCTGCTGCTGCTGCGTGCCGGTGGGACAGACGCGGCGGGCGGGCGGCGCATTCATCATCACCAGCTCACCACCAACGGGCCCGCGATCGGGGTAATAACGGGGGCGAGCGTGACGGCGGAGCACTTGCCACGCCACGACCGGTCTAGCGCCGTCCACTTCACCTTCCCACTTGGGCGGGCAGGATGGAGATGCAATTTCGCCATCCCTGAAACGCGGCCACCGCACGCGCTGTCATCAACGAAGCGCCGGGCGGGTGCGCGCTAGTGAGGCCCAGCAGCCGACTCAGCACGAGTATATACTGCTCCCGCCGCGCCGCCCTCCCTTCGACTCCTCATCACGCTCCCTCAATCTGCCAATCCAGTTGTCCACCACGTCCAACTACCCACACTCGTTCACCAACCCCAACCAAACAACTACCAAAATGCGTGCCGCTATCGTCGCTGCCCTGGCCGGCTCTGCCGTTGCCTCTTACGTGCGTGCCCAGAATACGAGCGAGTTGCTGCGAGGATCCCTCCCTAACCCATCGCACAGGCTCCTCCTCCTCCAGCCTACGGTGCTGAGAGCTCCAGCTCTGCTGCTGCCTACCCAACCACCACCCCGGCTGCCTACGGCCACGAGAGCTCCACCTCGTCCGCTCCGGCCCCATACCCAACTGAGTCCAGCTCTGCTCCCAGCTACGGCTCTCCCAGCAGCTCTGCCCCAGTGTACGTGACGAGATCGACGTTGACGGGGCATTGCATCCAGCTAACCTCTGCGCCAGCTACGGTACCACCACCGCCTGGTCCACCTACTATACCACCTACTGCCCTGAGCCAACCACCGTCACCTACCAGGACAAGACTTACACCATCACCACTGCCACCACCCTCACCATCCCAGCTACCTACGAGCACCCCAAGCCAGCCCCTACCAGCTCAGCTCCAGCTCCAAGCAAGCCTGTCTCCCCAGTGCAGCCACCCAGCTACGCTCCTCCCCCAAGCAGCCCGGTCTCCCCAGTGCAGCCACCGAGCTACGCTCCTCCCCCAGCTGAGACCCACCCAGCTCCTGCTCCTTGTATGTCCCGATCCCGCAAAGCCTCCGGGCTGCCACCCGATCTCTGCTAACGTGCCATGGCAGACCCAGTCCACCCCAACGGCACTGTGCCATCCAGCCCCGCCAGCGCTACCACCAGCAAGCCTGCTACCTACACTGGTGCCGCTGTCGCCAACGTTGCCGGTGGTGCTTTCGCTGGTGTCGCTGCCATCGCTGCTTTCTTCTTGTAAGCGTCTATCTCGTTGGAAGTCATTCGTTCTCCATCTTGCTTCATCAAGATGACGGGGCTTCCAATGTGATGTCGCATGGATACGAGCAAATACAGTTTTCCTTGGCACCTTCCGGAAGGGAAAGGAAGACTAATCGCAGAATCCAACAGTCAAACAGCGCATGTATGGGGAAATCAAAGAGAATCTTTAATCACACGGGGAAGTGTCTGATTCTTCCGGGTGTTGCTGGTGTACAGTAGTCTACAGTTGAACCGGCTGTTCTCCACTGGACAACTTTCAGCACGCGCGCAAGACTTTCACCACGTCCTCCCACTGGGCAGAGAAACTCATTCCAGACACTTTTTTTCACAACAGGGAAAGATACCACAGGTGACGATGTGAACGCAGAAAACCCCGGCCGGGTACGCCTCTTGCATTTCGCATTTATATTTATTTTATCCAACATCTTTCATCATTACAATTCGTTTTGCAGGGCGAAATTTTTGTCTCTGTTTCTTGGATGCTGAACGCCTGTGGGCTTCCTCGTTCCGACTCAGAAGAGAAATTTCGTCATTAATGTAATAGAGAGAGCAATCGATCAATCAAATACATAGCACCATTTGGCGGAAACTATCCTTCTCTCTTGCCCGTTGATGACTTGGAACATTTGTCTCCTGTGCGCTGTGTTCAGTTTTCGCTTTGCGATGGGATGAGATGCATTTCGCCTCTCTCTCTTTCTCTCGATCTCCTGTCTCACTCCGGCATCCCAGTTCCAAGGATCGGCCTCGCCAAAGCGAGCCCCCGACTCACCAATCCTCACCAGTAGGACAGTAGTAGCACACCAGATCTGACACAAACGTTGAACGCCACGCTACGCCCCCCCAGCGAAAGATTGCGATCAGCACGGGCCTTTTTTGCTTTGGTTTTTCTCCCCCTCCCACGCCAATCATCATCACTCTCGCTGCCGTCTGTCACATACATACACACACACACACCGGCACGCAGGCACATGTCTCTTTTTTTCCTTGGATGGGATGCTAGTGATGATTCTCGCCTGGCGAAATTATGTCTTCCCCCTCTCATCATCCGCTCCCTCGCCGATTGCAATCGCAATCAATCATACCATCGTAGCGGACATGTATGTACCCTCCACATCAGAATAATCCCGATCAAACTCTTGCACACCCGCGCAGTGGCTTTTCACCCTCCCTCATCACTTGCTGTGCCAATCGTCTGGCCTCGTGGGGAAATACGTCACATTCATGCTGCACTATCGAGGGAAATAGAAGAAGAAGAAGAAGGAAAAAGAAAAATTGAATACGAGGTGTCATTCAATATACTCATCCGTTGCAAGGTTCTGAACGAACGAGGGGAAAGCATAGCGAAGCTTGCGATGCCCCGTCGCTCGTTCGGCTTTCCTGACTTATTATTATTACCTTGCATGTACTGTATGTACTGTACTACCTTGTTGGATGATGATGAACTGCCCCTGCGCTCGTGTGCGCTCAATCATCACCCGGTCACCCGCCGCCCACAGACACTGCCTGCATTCGATATAGTGCAGGAATCATAAAATCACGCCTCGCGATTCGCCATTCGCCGCCGCCGCCAGGGTTCATTTCCGCTTTGGCGATTGGGGGGTGGGGGCGGGAAAGTTTGTTTGTTTGTTTGTTTGTTCTTGCAAGTTGGGGGTTTGCTGGGATGAGAGAGACTCTGGGAAGAGAGAGGTGTTGGGAGTTGGGAGAAGGGGAGGGGGGGATTCAGATTATTTTATGCAATGGTTTGCGGTGCTGCGTGCGGTGACACTAACAAGGTGGGATTGACGGGGAGTGGAATGTGGGGGGTGTTCTGTGGCGGCTAAGGGGAGGGTGAGATGCGATCGTGGGCTGCTCGTCTACGTTACAGGAGTGTATCTCACTCTTACGTTCATATCCAGCCAACAGAGATCCGATATAAATCGCATGGGTTCTGGGAGAATCGTATTGGGGACAAGGGTACTTATCTGTGACTAGCAATGCCTGGCCTACGGGAGTGTCTGTCTACGGCTTCCATGCGCCTTACGGATCTGCTTGGGATGCCCTGTGAAGGTTATTTACCCGACTCTGCACAGCGCGGCAGAAATGGACGGATGGCGTCGCTGTGATGCATTCCGACTGGACGTATGTGCCTGGCTCTGACCTCGCCTTCGCCGCAGTAGATGGTCATGTATAGCGAGCACCTTGCCCAAACCTTTGTTGTCCTTCTCTTTTCGTCGGCCACCGCAATTGCCTTGCGAGAGGAGGCCCACGCGACTGCGACGCGTCACCCACGACCACATTGACCAGCCCTTCACCTCTCCTGTTCACGACATCTCCTGTTCTCCAGCTCTCCCCATGACGGTTCATCGCATCTTGACACACCCACAGCCGGATCAGAGACACCACCGGTGGCAGCGGGAAGAGCGCATCGCATCGCGCATCGCGGGCACTCCGGAGAGCTCGCCGCCCACGAGCGTCCGGTCTGCACAAGTCATCTGGGTGGCCGCAGCTGGCACACATATGTCTTCGATCCCTGACGCGCCAATGCCAACTGCAAAGACAGACAAGCAAGTCTCCACAGCGATCGGTAGTGGAGCCTCTGCTCCATCGCAATGATTGCTTCCGCGTGCTCCAGCCAGCTGTGGGTTGGTGGACCGTCAGCCGGCCACTTCGGCCTTCTGTTTGGCTGCAGTCCCTGGGGCTGTGCAAGCGCCTAGGATGCCACCCCTTGAACATCGCATCTCCCCTTCATCTGCCAAGGTCGGACCGAGACACTACGAGCACCCTTCGAACAATCCAAGCACTTGACCGGGCACCAGCTCCACGGACGACCACAAATCGTCAACGACGAGCGCTGCGCCGAGTATGAAGCACGGCGATCGCGCTGCTAAGTCCGCGTTGAGAGCCCTGCCGCAACGTCTTGCATCGCGCCATCCCAGGCCTGCAACGGCTTCGCAGTACGCAGTATTACCGCCGTGCATCACCACGCACACTCGACATGGACGCGACAAAACACGATCGACACTTGTACGTCAAAGTCGCGTCAATGCTTGCGTCTTAAAGGTCTGTTTGATGTGTGGGTGAAACGACTGCGTGCAGGCAAATGCTCGGCGTCCACGAATCTCTCATCTCCTGCCAATGCTTGGTATGGCTTGGCCATTGGTAATGCTCCTGGATTAAGAGGAACGGCAACCTGAGTTCGCGAATCCAGCCTCCATCACCACCTTCTTGCCACTTCGTCGTACTTTTTGTTGTATTATCTTCTCATACCCGCACGCTCGTTTTCCTGAACCATCAGCTTCCTTTCCGACCCGTCCATTCGCTCTCCGAACTTGACGAAATCGCGAGAATCACACCCCAGTCGATCACGATGAAGGCCGTCTTCAGCGCCGGAGCGCTGGCCTTCGCTTCGCTCTCATCCGCGAATCTACTCCCACGACAGAGCCAAGGCAAGCTGCCTCCCATCACATCAGACGGAAACGCATTCTGGAAGGCAAATGGAGAGCGTTTCTACGTCCGCGGTGTCGCATACCAGCCTGGTGGTGCTGCTGATGCAAAGGATCCTCTCTTGAACATGGACACCTTCCGCAGCGATGTCGCAGCTTTCAAGGACTTGGGCATCAACACGATCCGCATCTACACAGTCGACAACAGTGGTAATCACGACGAGGCCATGAAGCTGTTGGACGATGCTGGCATCTACCTCGCCCTTGATGTGAACACCCCAAAGGCCTCCCTGAACAGAGAGAACATCAACTCGCTGCACGCTTCGTATAATGATGTCTACCTGCAATCCGTCTTTGCTACGATTGACACGTTCTCCAAGTACAGTATGCTTCGCCGTCTGACCAACAGCAGTGCAAGGCCAGTGCTGACATTTCCCAGACAACCTTTTCGCCTTCTTCTCGGCCAACGAGGTGATCAACGCTCGCAACAACACCAACGCCGCTCCATACATCAAGGCCGTGACCCGTGACATGCGCAACTACATCCGCGCCAAGGCTCCTCGCCCAATCCCAGTTGGTTACTCATCTGCTGATGTCGCCGAGAACATTGAGTCTCAGGCACTCTACTTCGCCTGCGGTGACGACGAAATTGCCCGCTCCGACTTCTTCGCCTTCAACGACTACTCCTGGTGCGATCCCTCTGACTTCCAAAAGTCCGGCTGGGACGCCAAGGTCAAGACCTATAGCAACTACTCTCTCCCCCTCTTCCTCTCCGAGTTCGGCTGCATCACCAACCGCCGTGACTGGAACGAAATCGCCGCCCTCTACTCCCCCAATATGACTGGCTGTTACTCCGGAGGTCTCGCATACGAGTACACCCTTGAGGCCAACGGATACGGTCTCGTCTCCATGGGTTCCGACGGCAAGGCTAAGCCGAACGGCGACTTCGACCGCCTCAAGGCCGCTTACCAGAAAACTCCTGTTCCAAAGGGCGACGGCGGTGCCCGCAGGGGTCAACGCACCATCCCAGACTGCCCGGCCGAGACCGAGGAGTGGCAAGTCGGCACCACCAAGCTCCCTGCCATGCCCAAGGGCGCACAAAAGTTCCTCAAGGACGGCGCTGGTACTCCACCAGGTCTTAAGGCTGATACCCAGTGGGCTGGCACACCTTCCGAGACCAAGCCCGATCTCTCGAACGGTGTCACGAGCACCAACGCCGAGAGCACCAACTACCAAAGCGGCAGCTCTTCCGGCAGCAGCGGCAACAGTTCGAGCAGCGCTTCTGCTCCCAGCCCAGCTGTCGCCATGGCACTTGCATTTGCCGGTGCTGCATTCGCCATTGGCATCTAAGATGTTGCATCATTGCGAGTGTGGAGTTGCGTATGGCATTGCATGTGTGTGGTGACGAAAAGGGACCGATGTCTATCCTGTCCCTGTGTGTACAGCGCTCGACCAAAGCAGCAAGAGAGGAAATCCACCATCCGAGCATTGCGCGGCGTCAAACTTTCTTGAGGCTTTTATTAAATCGTTTTCCATATCAGCTTCGACCTCTGAAATGACCCATTCTTCATCAATCCGACCTGTCTTTTGCTTCTCGTGTCTCTGTCCTCATTGTATGCGAATTTGCATGTTGCATGCTGAAGTTGCGTTCCTTTTGCAGACTGGGAACGCCGAGGCGTCGAGATCCTTCTCCGTCGCCTTTCGCTCTCCCCGCGTGCAGAGTGATGGTCGGGACCTATTGTGTGTTGTGGAAAAGTCTCGGTGTACATTACCTTTTCCGGTATCCTGTACTGCATCCTGCCATCGGGCTGTCAGTCACCGCGTTCGCGATCCATGGAGCCCTCGTGCTTCGAAACTGCGAGCTCGTCGTCGGCGCTTCTGCGTTTTTCCGGTTTCCTTTTTGCATGGGGGATGGGTTGGGCAGGCTTGCTTTTTTTTTCTCTTTTGCGTTGTCATGTTGGATCTTGATTGAATGGAGAGTAAGCTGAGGAGGATTTGAGGGGGCGTGAGTCTGGCATTCGTCGTATGGTCTGTATAGGTCTGTTCATGTGTGCGGTTTGAGTGTCTGGATCGGTTGCCCATTGATTACATGTCTGTAAAGCTCGATTACAGCGGGCACGTGTTGCGGGGCTGAAGTCGAGAGATCCGACTCCTGTGGGTTGAAGACTATGCATCGGGTCTCTTTGGGCTGAAGGGGATTTTTTTCGCGACAGAGCTTTCGACGACAAACAAGGCCGCCCGACCTGCTTCTCATTTACCTCCCATCCCTTCCTTTGTGTACGAGCTCGGTGATCCCTTCTACAGAAGTTCTGCGCGATGGGGTGTCGTGAGCGATCCAATCTATGGATGATGGACTGCAGTTCTTAGCGTTACGTGTGAATGAACTCCTGGGACAGGTTGTACCGGATTTCCGTGGCGGTCGACATATTCTGGAGTGATGGAGAAGTAGTTCTTGGCGTGCACGAGACGAGATGATGACATTGGCACAAAGGAGGTCTCTTCACACCAGAGCATTTCAGCTGGGTGCAGCGTTGTGCGACTTCTCGGACTCGCTGAACAGCGCAGCTGGCGGAGGTATGGTATGGCTCGACTCAGGAACGGAACGATTGTGGGAGGTGATTGGAGGCCAGACCCGAAGGACAGAGATGAGTCAAGGAGGGGATTTGGTTTGATGGAATTCGATTCGATCGATCTGACAGTCACAGCAAGCGATGGCTAGATAACCAGGCTGCGCACGATCTTTGCCGACGCGGAAGTCCAGATCGTCGAATTTCTCTGCCCATAATCAGTGCCTCCTCGCTCGCTCCAACTGCGCCATCGTATCAACACGCAATATCAGACGACCGCAAGAGAAGTAAACATGCCTTGTCACGAGATGGAAAGCCGAGGTTGAAGCGTGATTCATCAGTCGCAAGTTCCACGACTGCAGCGGCGAAAGGTGCAGAAGTCGTTGGTCGAGCATGCTAAGGCAAGATTGGTATGTAATCTTGGACTGTATGTGAAGAATGCTACTTGCGGCTTCCAAATGCTTGGGCCGCAACGCTGGCAGTCAGAGCCAGGACGGCGATGGCGATGGATTCGAGGAATTGCACTCTGTCGAGAGTTTGGGGTAGAGACGTGTTCGATCACGGAAGTCGGAATGGGGATCGATGGATCGATGGAACGAGACGACTCGGCCAACGTGAGGTCTTTTTATATCTGTATGTACATACGATACAGGAGAGTCGGGACCTATCCTCGGTCTCCATCCCATCGTCCATCGTCCCCAGAGGCATTACCGACGAGGTGCAAGACTCGAGAACCCCGGGGCAGAGAGACACACTCTGCAGCAGGGGCAGCAGAAGCGCTGCCTCGCTAGACGCGCTTTCCGCATCTTCCGCGAGACAGTCGACTCACATGCTGCGATTTAGGGAATGACAAGCAGGAAATATGCGCCTCGGAGAAGTACACGCACAGAACGGGGCTCTGAACTCATCGCCGACCGAGACCGCCTCTTCCCGACTGGACCTGAGGTTACACAATTCGGTACCTGGGAATCTTAGAACACGTCAACGAATATATAAAGGAAGCCTCCGGGCTTCACTGACGGTCAGCGATAGATCCAACTACCTGTATGTGGCGGACGAGTTTGGTAGTCCTACTAGGGGTGAAAGACGGCAGTATCCGCTAGTATCTGTACTCGAAGACATTGATGGGAGCGGAATGGTTCGAGTATGTTGTGTTATGGCTAGGAGGTGGGACGTTCGGGCTCATCAGCGCGGCGGATGATCAATTCAGAGTCGCCCCGACTCGGGACCCAGAGACCCACGTCTTCGATAAATTCTTGTGCAGCAGGATGCTCTCGGGCATTGGACGCTGTGTTGAGATGTGTGCACTCGTGTCAGGTTCGATTGGTGGCCATCTGGGAGACGACGCAGTCGAACAACTGACATTGAGTACCGTCATGACACGCTGCAGATACGGCATCGACAACAAGCCCCTCCTTCACACAGCTGACTAGGCCTTGCACCAAACCGGCACGGCAGGTCGATTGGAGCGAATCCTCGCCATCCATCGCATCATCCTGTCGCAGCCGTGCGGAAGACCCGGTCTGCATGTCGGATGTGCGTTCTGGCCGACGGGTAGCAAGGCTGAGCGCCGCTGCGAACATTGGAAGAATGACCAGACTTCTGCAGATATGACCAGGTCTGTGCCGGGGAGCTTGAGAGGTGATGACGACAGTCGGTCTTCCGGCATCGAATGTTTCTCGGTTCTTGTCCATTGCAACTCTCGAAGTTAGCTGCAAGTTTTTCTGTGTGGTAGTCACCCAGTTCTCCATAGTATGTATGGTAAAACCCTCCGATTGATGGCTAGGTCAAGATCCCGTCTGGCTGAACGACTCAGCTCGCCCCAATCTCCAAGGACAGCCCTGACGAAAGCCGGGGAGGAGGATAATGGCCCATCGAGCGCTGTGCTCCATGCAGCAATGGTGGCTCTTTTCAATGATGAAACAGTGATTGCAGCCGAAGCTGTCTACTCATCTTGTCCACTCCAATGTGGTGCGTCCTTACACAATGTTGCTAGCGCCATAGATATGGGCTTCGTCCGGCGCCGTCCGGCTTACAAGTTTCTTAGGCGCATTGAGGCCTGGAGACCAAGATCTTGGGGACCAATATTCCGGAAATTTGCCGCTTAAAGGTGCTGCAGTGTCTGGCTAGGTTTCGTAGAGCACTAGGAATGGTTTCTTGGCCAAAGCTCGTCTTTCTCGAGGATATGTCAATGCAAATCGGAGGTTCAGATGCAGGAGAAGGATCCGAGGCAAAAGGAGGTGAGACTTACGGGATATTGCTCTATAGAATCAGAGAACGCAATGCGAGGTCTGAACCCGCCAAGGAAAGGACAACATGTCAAGCCGAAGGCTGGACACACAAATGCCCACCGGGATGACATTGAAGGATATGCAGGAAGCAGGCTCCGAGATGAGCGGGCAGGAGAACCAGCGCGTCGTCAACGCGGCAAAATCAACAATGGAACGAATGCTCGAGAAAGCCTATGCTCTTCTTTTTTATATCACACGAGTGATCGTAATGCTGTGTCTGCTTATTATCTCCCGGATCGAGGCAACGACTCGAAACAGTGAGCCCCTCGCGGATCCGTGCTGTGCTGTATTGTACGATGTACATCGTGCCTGAAATCTCGTATAGAACATCTCTTCTGATCCACCGGGCTTGAGCGTCCAGCGTGCTGTGATGAGAGGTATCGCAATGAAAAAGGAAAATGAAGCGCCTCAGTGGAACAATTTGTTCGCCGCGTAGCAGGTCTCATCATGGCTCCAGTCTCTGCGCATTCGCTCTCGGAGAAGCAGCTGCGACGGCAGCAGCCTCTTTGACTTGGCAGACCTGCGTCAAGGCATCATCGATATCGTGCTCGTCGATGACGGCGCCGAATCTGGAGGGAATCAGCAGACGATTTGGCACAACCTTATATTCGTGCCTACCTGTAGCAGTGAATCTTGCCCAACAATTGCGTCTTCAACACCTCAAAATCAAGCTCGCAGAAATTCCTCGTCCTGGAGTCCTGCATTAATTTGATCCACGCTCGGACGGGGGGGATTTCTGGCTCCGAAATCTCCAACATTGCGCTGAGGTTGAGGAGATTCACCAGATCCTTCCGCTTAAGCTGCGGGAGCTGGCAGGGATATCGTGTGGCGGGACGGTCCATGATGTCGCTATACAATGGCGCTGTCGCCATGATGGCGTGTCCGGATATATGTTGGTTCTCGCCATCGTCGGGTACCTCTAATGGCTGGCCGGACATCTCGGCATCGCCGGATGTCTGATAGTTGTGTGCTCGGACGTTGAGATAATGGATGTGACCCATGCAAGGCCGTTCGAGGCTGGCGTTCTATTAGCAGAGGTAATCTCGCGCACACAGAGGAAGCAGGCATACGTGAGGATGAAATCAAGGCCAAGCTCATCGTAGTCGAGCGCGTTTTGTTCGTGCGATAATTGAATAATGTTTTGTCCAGGCGGAGATGGGCGGGACATGGAGTCGGGGTCGCTGGTCGGAGCATCTTGTATCGGTCGTGAGGTAGTTGAATCCGATACAGCTTGCAGACAAGCAGATACTGGCCCGCTGATCAGAGCATCCGGCAGAGGCCCGTCCGATGCAAAGCCGCGCGTCTCTTCGGTATCCCAGATGCTGAGTCGATGCGTGCTGGCCAGAGGAGCACGGTCCGCTACCTCCTGGAGCGGCGCATTAGCAGTCAAACTAGGCATGCCAGAGGCTTCGGAGAAGCTATTTGCTCTGGTTGCATCGCAAGTCCAGGACATGCTTTCATACCCGGAGTCTGTGCCAGCTGATGAATTGGCCGGCGGCATGTGTTCTCGGAGTCGTTGGTTCTCCTCGCGCAGTCGATCGCGTTCGAGTAGGGCGGCGTCTCGTGATGCAAGGGCATCGTCTCGCTCGCGTGTGGTTGCCACGAAGAGCTCCTTGAGGCGCATCACCTCGAGCTCGAGGTCCTTTGTGTATTGCTCTTTGCGCTCACGATGTGTTCTGGCAACGGTCAGATGCATGCGAGTTCGTTTGGCAGAAGGACACCAACCTTTGCGCCTGCCGGTTGCGCTCCAATTTCTCATTCGGCGCAGGTTTGGCATCACGCTTGGGACCGGGCTTCTTCTTCCTTGGAGGCAACGCAGGATGCGACGCCGACATATGGCTCATGGCATCGTGATTGCTTGCATCTGCAGACGGTAAGCTTGTAGCTAAGCATAAGTATATTTGGTTAAGGTTAAGGAGTAGGGATGTGGATGGCAGAGGGCACGGCTCAGCGCGGACGCCACCCCAGCCAGCAGGCCCTGCTTACCAGCTGGCGCAGAGAGACCATCGGCGTCTGCTGCCAATGGTCTCTGTGCGTTCATCCTGATGAGTATTCCTGCTCACGACGGGCAGAATGGACAGGAGAGGAGCTCCGTGGTGGTGGGCAGCAGGCTCGGTGGATCGAGGGTCTCATATATGCAAGGTCAGCAGCGGAGATGCTTTTGTAGCTGAGGAGGATCGTCCCGGGCTGAGGATGCACGTACGTGCTGCTGGGATGCTCGTCACGTATCTGCAGCAGCTTTGTCCCCAATGTGCGAGAGGAAACGAGGCGGCGTGTGGGCGGTTCTCACGTCTGCCGCTGCTTGTTGGCAAGTGTGGACGATGGAGGTGGAGCAGCAGACCGACCCTGTCGCCGTCGGGAGAGGGGCGATTCCCAACCCAGCGTAGTCGGAATCTGGACAGGATGACGATGAGGGTCGGCTAACGGCCATCGGGCAAAGTCTGTTTCTTGCCCTCGCGGCAGGCCTCCGGCCCTCCGGGGCGTGTCGGTCCACGCCATTGTGCGCTATTGTAGTGACGAGATTCGCGGGGCGGATGCAGTGGTCGTGCTGGAAGTGCCGCCGGGTTGCGTGCTGGAGGCGTGGTGGGTGGAGTGCAGACCCACCACCCGTCTTGGCATCGGGGATCGGCCAGCGCCGACTGTTCTGGATCTCAAATCACTCTCGCGACACAGATCGTAGGCGCGAAAGGGAGCTTCCAGACTCCGGAAGGTCACCTGCTCATCTACGCGCACGATTCAAACCGCGCCCCTAGTGCTTCCTTCAGCGTGCCCCGACCTCCACCATCGTCACCATGGGAATTTGCGGCAATGCGCGCCGACCATCCGCACTGCGACGCCCTTCTCAGCAATCGTGAGTGATACCAAGATCCGCTCTGCCCTCGAGGTCATAGTGTGCAGAGATGTCACCCGGGCTGGACTCCTCCTCCCCGGGCAGCCGAAATGACCGCAACGATTGAGCACAAATCGGAATTGACATCCACCATACCGCCGGCTTGGCATCGCTTTGGGCATTCAGAGCAGCATGCACCGAGATACGAGTCTTTGCAGGCGCCCGTACGACTGCAATGACCGCATACATCCACAGAGAGCTTTTGCTGGATTGATTTCGTTTGCCCGACCGGGACGGGCATGCAGCACGAGGCTACACATACATATACGGTAGGTAAGCATTGCGACGCGGAAGCGGGTGCTTCATCCGACACGTTGTGTCACATTGAGCACACGAGGGTTGTGGGACAGCCTCGTGGTCATCGTGCACCTGTGCAACACCTTGTCGTTGTCGATCGATGGCCTTCTTGGTGACTCCGCCACGGCCTCCGTCATGTGTTGCGACACCTTGCACGAGTGTCGACATGGCTTGCCGCGATGCACCAGGACACCCTCTGAGCAACTGGCAGAAGCGTCTACCGCCTTGAGGCTCGCGACCAGCATCTGCGCTCATTGAATCCAGATGCCTCACACAATTTGCTGCGATGCACGAGCGCCGCCACTAAACATGCACCCGGGACTCTGGCGAGGTCATGTCGTGAGGTTCAAGACCCCAGAACTCCAACATGAACATCGCAAGAGAGAGCGAGTCGTCGAACTCCCCAGAATCTGGCAAAAGCTCTAGGTCGGATCCGACCGAAATTGTCACATGCTACGCCATAAGCGTCGGACCTCATGTTGAGCATCCGTCGCAGCTGGGGCGCTTACCTTCCTCCTCTACCTGCACTCTGCAGGTGACTGTTGATTTGCCTGCCTGCCGCAAGATGCAGCGGACGTGAGCGTCGATACAGCCAACTGAAAAGTGCTTCGGCAAGACCTGTCTCACGTATGGGGCTGATTCGGCCTCAATCTTGTTACAAGCTTCTCTTCCGAGCAAGACTACGAGGCCTTGGAAATACACTTCCGAGACGCTGGTCATACTATGTCAGCCTCACTATGCGCAGCGGATCTCCGTCTGCTCCATGAGCTGAAGTACGTCGACCTCAAATTGTGCAGACCCAAGTTGTGCCAGGATGGGGCTCGTCCGTCAAAGCTTAAAAGAACTAGGACTGGCCGTGTTGCTGCAAAGGGGTCAAACATGTTGACCATCAAATATCGAAGCAGGTACCACTGGGAGCAGAGTGAGGTCAAGCATGATTATTACAGGAATTGTCGGCTGACACCAGCTGACGGCGGAAGCGCGCCGAACGATCGTCTGGTGAAATTCGCTGGCAGGGCCTGTAGACCGTCCAGTCAAGTATCGCCGCGAATGGCTCGATAATGGCCGTGAAATATTCAGGCACGGCTCAAGCAAGTTTGAGCAGAGGGGCAATCATTCCTGAAAGGCGTCTCATTCTTGTCGCCACAAAGGTCCAGTCTCAGTTGCAAGATGGGAGGGAATCCGTTCTGTGGTCCGAAGTCTTGTAAATGCAATGCCAGTCATTGTCCATTCGATGTTGAAATTAGAGGCTTCTGTCGGAACCAAATACAGTCTTTGTGTCACCAGTGTTGGAGGGATAATATTTCGTGTTCGCTTGAACTTCACATTGAATTCACGTATCTTGAGAGAGGGAACAGCCCCAGGGTCTTGTTCCATGAGATCCGTGTGGTGGCCGATCTGGTGGGCAGCGCGCCGCATGTCAACAAGCTCCTAGGTAACTTTGGTTCAGGTTCAGCGGAGATGGCCTTCCATGTGAGCAAGGGACATCTTGCCCCGTAATGTCGAGGCAGCAGTAGTGGGAAAGTCGAAGGAGGCAGAGGCAGCTCCTCGACGGAGCTCCAAAGCTGGGTGCTCGCCACTACGTAATCTGCAGTTCTACGCTGCTGTAGTTTGCGACTACTACGACCGTAACGACGACCTTACTGCCGCGGACGACCTTACCGCTGCGACGACGACCTTACCGCTGCGACGGCGGCCTTACCGCCGCGACAACGACCTTACCGCCGCGACAACGACCTTACTACTGCGACGATAACCTTACTACCGCGACTACAACCTTACTACTACGACGACAACTTTACTAAAGAAGAGAAGGATATACCTAATATTTACTTAAAGGTTAAGTAAATATTAGATAGAGATAAGTGCACGGACTAGAGAATAAAGTCGTTAGACTATAAAAAAAAGTCGTTAGACTATAAAAAAAGTCCTAGGATTCGAAGAGAATTTCGTTAATAGAAGGAGCGTAGAATACTATATAGTCTTCTAAATATAGGAGGGCATAGATAGATATATAGAGTATATATACTCGATGTTATAGAGTATAATACGTAGTACTATAATACCTACGTCGATAAAGGCTTCAAAATCTATCTCCGTTTTAGCCCCCTCGGATGTCGCTCGATACTACTCCGAGCGTTGTACGGGATTTAGGGTCTAGCTGCGTTAAAGCCCGTTAAAATTTTAATAGGGCTTTAGCTAAGGAATTCTTACTCCACCCGAGGGTCTAACTAAAAGTAGCCCTAAAGGGACAGCTATCCGCTCCGTAATAGCGAAATTAGCGACCACCTATATATATAATAAGGAAGTAGGCGTATATAAAAGCGTATATATTTGCGAGTCTAAAGAACCTAAAATTAAGTTAAGGCGATAAGTGGTCGTCGAGATATTATTGCCCGCGTACGACTAGTCTAGGCTTAGCGCCCGACAGCTAGCTGTTTACCCTCTACTACTCGAGGGCGACAATTAAAACACGACCTATTTACCTACAAATATAATCGCGGATGTTGAATTTGGGTGTTTGGGTCGTCGCTCGATGCGGCTTAAGTAGGAGAGGGCGGAGCAATAGGTAGGAACCAACCGTTGTAATTGTTGTTGTTATATACAGGTTGCATCTCACTCCTAAGATGGGGCATTAGCTGAGTTATGTGACCTAGTGTTATATGACCTATGTTACCTAATCTGGTGTCCTAAAGTGTCTCTTAGAATGTCCAACTAGGCTGCACTTTCTAACACTCCCACTTAGGCTAGATAGTCTTCTGCCTACACTTCCCTATATCCCTTATGTAAGCTGGAGCTACCTTACAAACTCCTAGAACTGTGGCCCATTCTTTAGTTTAGTAAGGCCATTAGTAACTATCTCTTTAGTTGGAACATACTCTACTACAATCTTTCTCTACTACTAGAGATACTTAATATAGTTATATACAACATTAATATGTTTTAACCTCTTATAGGTATAGGCATCCTTAACAAGGGTTAAGGCAGCTTAGTTGTCTCCTATAAGCTGGACTAGTCTCAGCTCCCTTACAGTGTTAGGGTGTGCTTTTATAGTTAGTTGGAAGGAGCATTCTCCTACTAACCCTGCACAATCCATCTCCCTAAGAAGTGCTGCTAGGAACTGAGATTACTTTATATATACATTTATAGCTATATACTTAGCTTCTATTGTCGATATCGTAATAGACTTTTGCTTCCTACTTATCTAAGAAACTAGGGCTCTATAGAGGAAGAAGATGCTTCTAAGGATTGAGACTCTGTCTGCTTTGTCTATTGCATAGTTAGAGTCTAAGTATCCGATTAGCTTTCCTCCACCTCTCCTATATATTAATCTAAGGTCTAGGAATAATCTTAGGTATCTTGCCAATTTCTTTAGAGCTTGCATATGTTTCTTAGTAGGATCTGAGACATAAGAACTTAGTCTTTCTAAGGGAAAAGCAATGTCTGGTCTTATTATTGTTATAGGCCACATCTAGGTACCTGTTTGGCTCTAGTACTCTGTCTTTGATCCTCTCTTATTATATAAGCCTAGTGGGCTTAAGCTCTTATAGCTATCTATAGGTGAGAGAGTTGGATAGGCCATCTCTTTGTATAGATAGAACTTTAAGAGATTCTCCTAGATGTAATATTCCTAATCAAGTTTTAGAGTTCCTATAACTCTGTCTCTTATTAGCCTTATTCCTAGGATTTTCTCTAGCTCTCTAAGATCCTTAATCTTAAAGATCTTTCTAAGTTCTTCTTTAAACCAAAGCATATCCTTTAACTTTGGTGCTATAATAGGAATATTATCTATATAAGTAAGGACTATAATACTCCTCCTATAGTAGATAAGTAGGCATAGGTCTACTTCTAATTAAATAAACCCAATCTGTTCTAGCTTTGAGACATAGAGCTTGTTCTAGTCTCTTGCTGCTTGCTTTAGTCTATATAGGCTCCTTAGGATTTGCAGGACTATATTAGGTAGTATATTAATACCTAGGGGTGGAAGCATAAAGATTTCTTCTTATAGGGTGCTCTTAGTAAATGCGTTGTTCACATCTACCTAGTGCAACTCTAGGTCCTTCTTACATATAACAGCTATAAATACTCTTAGCGTATTATGCCTTACTATAGGTGCAAAGGTCTCTTAGAAGTCCACTCCGTATTTCTAAGAGAATCCCCTTACAACTAGTCTTGCCTTAAACTTCTTAATAGTACTACTAATTAGCCTCTTTACGTTAAACACCCACTTAGAAGTAATAAGGTTTGCTCCCTTAGGAGGGACAACCTCTTTCTAGGTGTTGTTAGTCTAGAGGGCAGTAAGTTCTTTCTAGATTGCCTCCCTCCATATGTGTCCCTATTTGGGATCCTAAATTGCCTCTTTATAGGACTTTGGAATAGGCACCTCTTGTCTCTAAGAGATAGCTAGTGCTAATGCTGCAAATGCAACTTCTTTAACCTCTATAAGGGCTTCCCAAATCTACTGTCCCTTATTTTCTATATACGAGAGGAATGCCTTCTATTGCTTAGCTGCTAGTAGTTCCTCTTTATCTCTCTATCTCTTCTAAAGAACCTGCCTAGTAACTATGCTATAGGTCCTTAGTTCTAGTCCTTGCCCCTTATCTAAGATAGATCTTCTTCTCTTTTAGGACTTTGTAGATTAGATTCCTTCCTAACCCCTATGTCCTAGTGGATCTTGTGTAATATTAAGCTCCTTTTCTGTTGCCTTTCTACTAGCTGCAGTCCTTTCTTGTCTAATAGGCTGCTGGTTTGACTTAGGTAGTAGGGTGGTCCTATTTTCCTCCCACTAAGGCAGTACAGCCTTAGGGTTTTCTTCTCCTAGATCCTCTACTCTCTAGTATTCGTCCTTGTCCTTCGGTGCAGGTAGAAGTTGCACAAAGAGGGGTTTAATAGGTGCTGCAGGCTTTTAGGTAATGCGACCTAGTTGGGTCGCATTAGTATAGGCTGTAGGCTCCTACTTCTTTAGTCTTCCAACTAGGTTCCTAACTAGTGCTCTACTGTCTTAATTAAGTCTAAGAACATTCAACTCTATATCTCCTCCTTTCTTAGCCTCAAAAAATATAGCAGTGCTATAGGCCTTTATAGCCCTTATATTAGGTTCCTAGAAAAGCTATATTTTAGCAGTGTTAGGGACATATCTAATAAACACAGCCTCTTTGCCTCTGTTTATTAGCTTATTAGATCTCATTCCAGCTAGTTGAGATCTTAGGTCTATAGACACTACTGCCTTGCAGCCTTAGACTCTAAAGTGTGAAACCGAGGGCTAGATGCCTAAAAAGGCTTCCTTAGGCGATACCTTAAGGCTATTAATTTCTAGTCCATTTAGAAGTGCATTCCTAATAACGGTACATATATCCAATGCTTTAGGCTAGAATTCAATTAGCATGTTTAATTCCTTAATTATAGCTCTTATATAGTCTTTAGAGGTCTGGATTAACCTTTCTATAACTCCATTTTGGATGGAATTGTAGGCTTTAGTAGTATGGAAGGTGATTCCCTCATCCTTCTCCTACTATTTAAGTAAGGCAAGAAGCTCTCTTGCCCTATTACTCCTCACAATTTGGATAGGGTTTCTAGACTATAATTCTACCTTCCTTCTCTAAATCCTTAGGGCTTCTAGTGCATCTTCTCTGGACTTTAATAGGATAGTCCACTTCTTTCTCGAGTAGTTGTCGACTATCTTAAGCTACTATTTGAAACCAAGTCTTAAGATTAGCAAAGGACTACAGACATTAATTAATACAAGAGATAGCCTTTAAGGCTTTCTCTTAACAACCTTGCCTCTATGTTTCTTTATCTTTGCTAATATATAGACCCTGCAGCTATGCTGCTCTTTTGGGATTTGGATCTGGGATTTTAGGTTTGATACCTAGTGTAAGTCTTTTAAAAGATCCTTTCTAAAGTATATACATCTTCTATGCTAGAGCTCCCACTGTTTTTAGGAATTCTCTATTGCTGCAAAGGTATAAGCTCTATTTTTCTAGGTATTGTATAGGAAGGCAACCTCCTCTAGGGACTTGTTAATCTCTTCGATAAATGGAACTCCTCCTTTTAATTTTGTCTAGACAATAGGTTTTCTAGAGGATGAAACAAGTGTGAATTTTAGTAGTTGAATACCAAATTGCTAGCTAAACTGATTCTAAGAAACAAGATTTACTCTAAGACTAGGGACAAACAATACATCCTTTAGCACAATCTGCTTGCCTTTCCTTCTACCTATTACTGCCTTCCTAACATATATAGCCTATAGATAGCTACCTCCAACCTTAATCTACTTTCTGATCTAAAGAGGCTTTAGTTCTCTGAAAAGGGATGCTTGGTTAGTTATATGGGATAAAGCGCAGGAATTAAGTAGCCATTCTAATAGCAGGTACTTGCCTTTCGCTTCTACAGTTGAGTATGCAACTTTATTAATATCTTCATCTTCTAATAGGGATTGGGATGCATCTGAATTTGCTAAGGGCTTGCCCTCCTCCTAGGCAGTATAAGCCTTCTTAGAAGTATGCTTCCTTGGGATTGATTTGACATTCTTCCTAAGGGATTGTACTTCTAGGTTGAGTCTCTTTACTAGCTCTTTCAATTCTTCTTTGCTAGGTAAGGAGCTCCTCCTGTTCTTAGATAGTAAGGTTCTCTTCTAAACCTTATATATCTTGGTCTTAACAGCTTCCTTTGCTTTGCTTAAGAGGGGACAGTTACTAATCCCATTTAGGTGCTTGTCTTAATAGAGATTATATAGGAATGTGCCTCTAACTTGTATCCTTCCTTTAGCAAACATTGCTGTCTCTTAGGATAGGAGTCTGTTCTATTCAGACTCTTCTGCTTTAAGAAGCTAGAGGATTTGTTTAGGTTCTAGGTTCCTCTGTGCCTAGATGGTCTGCCTTATGCTCTTATACTAATCTAGAAGTAAGTATAGTAGGAATTTGATCCTTGTATTTGGGAGCTTGAAGTGTGCCTCCCTTGCATTAATCTCTGTAATTCTCCTCCTTAGATTCTAAAGGTAGATCCATAACTTCCTAATTGTATCCTCTAGCTCTATCTTAAAGGTAATAAACTCCTAGATAATTGTAATAGCATGTGCTTCTTAGACTTTGCTATACTTGGCATATAGTTTCGTCTAGATATTATATGCCCTTGTCTTATCTATTACCTTATCTTAGTTATCTTCCCTAAGCTTTTAAGTAGGAGGTGCATTGCTTTTGTATTATCCTTCTTCTATGTTAGGCTATGTTTTAAGTGCTCTAACCCAGGGAATCCAGCTTTTCCTTTTCCTTTAGATAATGAACCCTTAGATAGGTCTAATTCTGGTGTTTGTGCATCTGAGTCTCTTATGTCTAAGATAACCTAGAATACTTCCTTGCCTTTAAGAATGTTCTCTTATAGTCTGAACCACAGTCTCCAGTTCTCTCTTGAGAGGATTGGGGTCCTTCTCTTACTAAAGTCACTCTCTTGATCCATTTTGCAAATTAAAAGCAAAAACTCAAAACCAACTCTAGAAAATCAAAACTCTTCTAAAGTAACTAGGCAGTTTCTGGATTGCTGCCTTCCTTGCTATGCAAATCAGATCCTAGACCTGACTTGTCTTCCTAAGACTCGTCTCTCTTAGATAAGGCCCTATAAGGTTTGACCCTTATAGCCTAGGCTCTTATAGGCTAGACAGTGTCCTGCTTGTGGAGAGCCTCTAGTCTTCTACCTTCCTAGATTCAAGTATGATCCAAGGTATTGGCAGTACTTAGTGCTTAGTACAGGCTTATCTAAAGTGGTGCTAGACACAAGACTAATCCTTTCCTCTTTACACTCTTAGTTAAGTGTGCCTCACTAGGTTCTTTTCTGTCTTACCTACACCTTTAGGAACTTCTGGAACTATACTAGGATCTTCTAAAGCCTTAGTGTATAGTGCAGATGGGTATACCTTAGGTCTCCCAGTACTCTTTTCTGCTTCCCTGTCGCTATTAGTACTACAGTCCTCCTTTAAGGATAAGAAGGCTAACTCTTTCTACCTAGGGCTCTGCTCTGCAAACCTAGGCTTATAACCTGTTGAATTTGGGTGTTTGGGTCGTCGCTCGATGCGGCTTAAGTAGGAGAGGGGCGGAGCAATAGGTAGGAACTAACCGTTGTGATTGTTGTTGTTATGTACAGGTTGCATCTTACTCCTAAGATAGGGCATCAGCTAAGTTATGTAACCTAGTGTTACATGACCTATGTTACCTGATCTGGTGTCCTAAAGTGTCTCTCAGAATGTCCAACTAGGCTGCACTTTCCAACAGCGGAGAGTAAACGGCTCGTCCTAAGCAACTCTTTAGTAGGACTTATAGCGGGAAACCCCCTTATTTATCTATAATTACCTCTTTAAGGATAGTAATAGTAAGGTAACCGACGTCCGATTTCCTCTAAACTTCGTAGGCTCTATCGAATAGGCAATCGAGCGTAATTCGCTTCCTTAGAAAAGCTATAGTCGGTGCTAGTATTAAGTATTCGAGTCGTCTAGCTAGCGTACTACCGTCCGCGAATTTCGTCGCCCGTAGCGCTTACTACTAGGCGACGAAATTGCTAGATAGCGTACGAATCTTCTACTATATATTTGTAGCAATTATTAAGTTGGCTAGCAATTATTAAGACATCTAGTAATTATTAAGACATCTAGCAATTATTAAGACATCTAGTAAGCGACTTAAGATATCTAGTAAGCGACTTAAGAGGCCGTTAAATTAATAGGCCGTCTATATATTTTGTCGCCTATAGCTATTATTACTAGGCGACGAAATTGCTAACTAGCAGCTTTGTACGACAACTCGAATCGGTCTAGCATTTTATAAAGTGCTCTAGCTAACACTTGAGTTAAACTACCTAATAATATATACTATCCTCGAATTTCGTCGCCCGTAGTACGTATTACTAGGCGACGAAATTGCTAGATAGTAGTAAGCTCCTATTATATCCTGCGATATCGAAATAAGTAATAGCGACCCTCTAACCGACCTACCTAAGTTGCCTCTACTCCGACTAGCGGCTACTAGGATTTAAGATAACGGAATTAAGGAGATAGAGCGTTTAATATAGTAGATAAGAAGCGATAATAGTCTATTAAGTAAGGAATAGCAACAATAGGAGTTAAGTTATACGTAGCGTTATAAGAGGCATACTCGCGAGCTCGAGGCTTAGTATCGCGAGTAGACCGGCGAGATAGCGTAGTAGAGTTAAGAGGATCCGTAGAAGTTCTCTAATAATCCGTTAGGTTTAAGTAATAACGAGTTCTCTAGTAGCAACGAGTTAGATAATAATATCTTATTAGAGTCTAACGAGGAGATTATCTAGAAGAAGGAGAGTAAGACTAAGGGTGTCGTAGTAAGTACTATCGCTAGTAATAAGAACCTACTCTATAAAGAGGGCAGTAATAAAGAAGATTACGAAGATAATCTAGATTAGCGCTAGTATTAGTCTACCTATACTCTAGAGTAGAAGTACTACGATATTATAGACATAATTAATAGGACTTATATAACTACTACTAGCTTTATTAAGCGCTAGATAAGTATACTAGGTACTAGGACCTTTCGACGCCGATTTAAGCGCTTTACTAAAGAGGTAGTTCCGGATAAGCGAGTCGTACGCGGCCGTATCGTAAGGGAGGAGTTAAAGGCTTTAGTAACAAAGAGTAGCATCTTCTTTAGCTCTTATAATCCTAAGAAGTCTATAACTAGGCGCGAAATAGCTAGTATAGTATAGGTAATCTAGGAGTATACCCCGATATAGTAGAGACTAATTAAGTCTATCCTACCTAATAAGAAGGTTCCCTAGCATATAATTACTACTAGACAGTATATACTGTACTAGTACAAGTAGGGCCGGATAGATAAGCGCGCGATATCTATTACTACTACCGTTACTTACTTAATCGCCCTTATCGATTTAGACTAGTTCGCAAAGATAATAGGGGTCTATCTTTATACCTCTAGTACTAAGCGTCGCGTTATTAACGTAATCGCTAATCTTAGTAGTAGTAAAGGCTTTACTACTATCTAGAAGGTAATTAAGCAGAATATAAAGGCCGTCTAAAAGGCTGGCCTCGAACTCGCGTAGGGTTAGCAGTTCTATTTTTGCCTTAATAACTACTAGGCCGCACTTAATATACGGGCGACCGAGACGTAGACAACCGATATCGAGATGCAGTCTATAACTAGCAACTATATTACTAAGAATAGTTATATCCTAGAAGTAGGGTTAACGACGGCGATATACTATCTAGAGAAGCTACTATAGTCTACTAACATCTTTCGTAACATTCTCTACGATACGTATAAGATAGCGTTATCGCTATACTTTATTAACTAGGTATTAAACATTAGTTATAGTAAGTAGTTAAAGGAGGTTTTCGACGGCTTTAATTTCGATATACTATCTAACTTCGAAGGCTTTAACCTAAGCGATAGCGATTAGAACTAGCGCTTTCCGTAGCTAGCTATCAAGGAGTTAAATATTACCGGGCCTACTAAGGTGTACCTAATAGCTTTGTCGATAAATAACGAGTCGTCTATCTAGGGCATAAAGGAGGTATTGCGAGATATACTAATCCGTAACGCTAGCTTTTCCGAGAACTAGTTCGACGACGCTACCTTTAACTACCTTTTACTAGTAGTAGGCGATTAGATAACAGTTAACCGCATTTAGTTAATCTAAGTAGAGAGTGTCGAATCTATACGCTCGTAGGACCGCGCTAATAAGCTCGTACTAATTCTAATATAGTTCTATATAGGTATAAACCTCTCCTTTATACTACTTCGGACGTACTAGAAAACGAATAGTAAGAATAAACAACTAGTAGAGCTATCGTTACCGAACGATCTGCGCTTTTTTAGCTACTTGCGTAGCGTAAGTAAGAAGTTACTAAAGTTCTTCGAGACCTAGAAACTACTTAAGCGTTCGTACGGAGCTCGTATTATAGCTATATTTATTTAGGCGCTAATAGACAAGCGCTTAATCCGTTACTAAGAAGGCCGATTACGAATTAAGGCTATCTAAGATACTATATAGAAGCTCTAGCCTCGATAGTATCTTAATATTATTATAGCGATCGGATAGTAGGCTTTTACTATAAAGGCGTAGAGTAGTAAGAATATAGAGAATAGGAGAGTAGTTAACTCTACGTTTACTAACTAGTATCGCTTACTATAGGAGGTTAAGATAATAAAGACTATACGTACGTCTATTTAGAAGATAAATATTAGTTACCTCCGCTATATAGTTAACCTCCTTATTCCTATCTTCCTTAGTACTAGCTAGCGCAACTATAGTAAGGCTATAATCTAGTTTCGTATACTACTAGATAATACGATTGCGGACGAGAAGCTCTAAGAAAGTATATTAGCTATAGGCGTTATTAATACCTTAGGCTTTTACGATAAGGCTGTTGCCTCTAATAAACTAATCGAAGAGTATAATAGAATTCTCCGAGAAGTTATATAGAGTAGCGGCAACTCTATATATACTACCTAAAAAGTAATATATTATAGGAGTTTAAATATAGTACTAGCCCGCGTCGCCTAGTAGATAGTCGAGATAGGCTTTAGAGCTAAGCAGACTACCTTATACTCCTAGAAGAGTATTATAGTTAATGTCTATTCGTACGCCGATAAGCTCTAAGCTAAAGGCCTTACGAAGAAGCATCTACTCGAGAGCGATATAAACGAACTAGTTCGTAGCCTTTCCGATAATATCTAAGCTATCGGATACGCTATACTTCCCTAGGTATTTTAAGTAGCTAATGCGACTAATAAGGCTAAGTATAAGAGCTAGACTCGGAATACTAGTAACGAAGAAATCGAAGGTAGTACTAACTCTATCGATAGCGCGGATACTAGATAGAAGTAGGCGGATATTAATAATTACGATACTAAAGGCGACCTACTAGAGCCGCTTAATATAACTAGAGAGGCTTAATATAACTATACTACTAAGGATTATCTTATTAAATTTCGTCGCCTACTAGGGCTATTGCTAGAGGAGGAAAAGAGATTCTCTCTATCGCTACGCGACAGTATTTCCCGTAGCCTATATATCGCCTCTACTATACTTCCTCTACTATACTTCCTCTACTACTATCTTTCTCTATTACGTACGCTACGCCCTTAATCTACGTACTCTCTCGTTCTTTAGCGCTACTCTCGTCGCGGTGCGCGTAGATTTCCTTATAAACGAACTTAAGATTGCGCTAAATCTACCTAGTAATCTAGGAAGTTCCGTCGCCTAGTAGAAAACGTTACTAGGCGACGGAATTGCTTAGATTCTTAGGAAGTAGTAGCGTACTAAGGGAGTAATAACTCTATTCGTAGACTTGTCGTTAATCTAATTAGCGACATCGCTTTTATAGTTATACTCTAAGTTAGGATTGCGCCGAGTCCACCTACTAACGTATATACCTACTAAGAATCTACGGAGTTCCGTCGCCTAGTAGAAAACGTTACTAGGCGATAGAACTCCGTAGATTCTTAGTAGCAACAATAGCTGCTACGAGACATTCTAGTAATAAAGAAGTAAACTATAAATACTATACTACGAAAGACGTCTATTAATTTTAAGACTATTTATATACGAAGACCTAACGATAATAGTAGTAGCGGCGGTAGTAGCGCGCACCTAACAATCTTAATAGTAGTAGTAGTAGTAGTAGTATCTAAATATAGGCATCTATATCCTTATAGTAGATATAGGGCCTATAAACCCTCTCGCTAGGAGCGACTAGATAGTCTTAAATATATTTCCGGCGGATATAGCGAGTACACGGACTAGGCTAGCGCGGAGCGCCTAATTCTATCGCGTTTCTAACGCGAACTAGACGATTACGCTAGTTAAAGCGACTAGTAGCGGTAGAGGTAAGGGCGTTAGCCTAGTAAGCGTCCGACACCGACTACTAGTAGTCTTATATTATAGGATAGCGTACGACGAATCGACTAGACCCGTAAGGGCGGCCGATACTATAGTAGTACGGTAGTAGTAGTAGTAGGGGGAGCAGCGAGTTAGTAGTAGCGGCGGAAGGAGCGGCGGGAGAGGCGGTAGCGGCGGAAGTAGCTTGTTTGTTTGTTTGTTGTTTGTTTAATCTATTTACGTCCTATAGGAGTCGAAGACTATATAGGACGGGAGCTAGTACTATATATAGGCTTCCTACTACGGTTCTCTTCTTTTCCTTATTCGCGCCTCCTAGACATTTCGGGCCGTTGCCCTCTACCGTATATAGCTAGTATAACGCTATATAAGAAAGAAATAAATAAGGAAATTATAACTAAAAGGAATAGTTAGAAACAAGCGTTTTATAAGGTCTTCCCCTCCTTCTAGGGTGCTACGTTCGCTCCCTTGTCTCTACTATACCTCCGGTCGAGGTACTAGCGCCTTATTCCTATTCTCGAGGTCCTAATAAACTCTAGGACTAGTTCTCTTCTAGCCGGGTCCTCTAGTACTACCTCGAGTGCTCTAGCGTTATAGATTTCTTTCGGTCTCTAGTCCGTATAGTCGTTATAGGCTAGTAGGAGATGTTCTAGGGTCTCTCTTCCTCCGTAGTAGTATTAGTCGTCTTCTACTTTTCCTATCCTCTTTAAGTAACTCTTAAAGTATCCGTATCCGAGGCGGAAGGAGTAGTATACGCTTACTACTTCGCGTATTGCTCGGATCTTAGTAGATAGATTTCCTATCTACCTAAATCGCGAGTAGTAGCTCTATAGTCTTCTTACTGCCTTTACTTTCTACGTTTCGTATAACTGCTTCTATCGTTCGAGTATATACTCTCTAATATTCGCCGCTATCCTTATCTTATCGGTGTAGTAGAAGTATACGTTTCTTGCGCGTAGTACTTATAGGGTAGATGTGTACTATACTGTTTAGAGTAGCCTTCCTATAGGTATTAGGATACTTGTTCTTAGGAGGGCTATATTCCGTAGGTTCGACGCTAAGGGAGAGTCGTACGGGAGGTCCTATACCCGTAGTCTATATCTAATTACCTATTATTCTAGGCAGAGAGACGTTAGTAGTAGGCCTACTTCTACTTCTACGGGTGCGTTCGGGGTTGTCCTAAAGATACTTAGGATCCTTTTCGTAGCTCTCGCTTATACTACTTCGAGCGGTTTTAGTACTCGCTTTAATTTCTACTAGACTAGGGCTCCGTAGTCGCTAATCGCTATTACGTATGCCTTATAGAGTTGTCTAAGAGAATAGGTAGTTAGGCCGTTCTTTATATTTGCTAGGCGGTGTAGCCTATTAAAGGCGGCGTTAGTAGTAGCGGCTCTAGTAGCTATATATTCTTTAAAAGTAAGGTAGGCGTCGAACTAGATTCTAAGCTATCGGACTACTTTCCTTATAGGTTCTATCTTAGTACCGTATAGGAGAGCGATATCTATTCTAGAGTTTTTCCTTTCGAGAAGTAGAGGAGCTCTGTTTTTGCTAGGTCGAACTAGATGCATTCTGCTTCTATTCGTTCTATAAGGGTTCGGATTATATACTATAATACTTTTACGTTTTTCTGTAGGCTTGTAGATACTATAGCTAGTCCGATATTATCTATATACGAGAGCGGATAGACGTTAGAGAGGTCGACAAAGAGGTTCTAGATATAGATAAGGAAGAGAATTAGGGAGATTGGACTGCTCTATAGGACGCCTATCTCTATCTTGTTTTCTTCCTCTATCTATCCGTCGAAGGCTAGTCGAAGAACTCGTTTTAAGAGAAACGAGTCTATCTACTCTACTATCGCGTACGAGAGGCGTAGAGAGATAAGAATCTATAGTAGTTTACTTTTCGAAACGTAGTCGAAGGCTCCCTTTATATCTAGAAACGCTACCGAGGGTTTATATCCTCTTAGTTTTGCTTATTCGATAAAGTTCGTAAGTAGAAGGATAGTATCTACTATAGACCTCTTCTTTCTACCTCCTATCTACAAGTCGTATAGGAGGGGCCCTATCTCGGCGTATTTCCTAAGCTTTTAGGCTAGTATCCGTTCGCTAACTTTCCCTAAATAGTTAAGTAGCGAGATAATTCTATAGGCCTTTAGGATCGAGTAGTCCGGCTTATTTAGCTTAGCTAGCGTAATTCCGATCGCTTTCCGCTAGTATAAGAGGTAGTATCCCCTTATAATAAGCGTTCCGTATACCTTTAGAAAGGTGTTCGGGATTGCTTTATACGCGTAGGATATTATATCTTATATTATGCTGTCTAGACTGGGTGTCTTTTCTTTAACTTTAGTCGAGGAGTATACTATACTTATCTCTTCCTCTATTAGCGGATTCTACTCCTAGTCTCCTACTCTATATAAGTTCTACCGCGTATATAGCAGTTAAGTTAGTAGAGGCTTTAGGAATAGTACTACTTTTAAAATAGTATATTTCCTCTAGAATAAAGTTTCTCCCTAGATCGCTAGTATTAGGCTCTAATTTCTCGGCTTTATATATAACATAGCTTTAAATATTAAGGCTAAGTCGGTTTTCTATAGGAAGGTATTCTAGTATTATCGCTTCGCTTATTTTATAGCTAGGAAGTAATAGTTCTTTACTATAAGGTACTCCCTCTTCTTAGTTGCGCTTAGGGTGTCTCCGTTACTAAACACTCGTTTATAGACGCGGTTCAAGTGTCTCTGTATATCCTATAGCTCTAGTATCTACTATAGCTTCGATTTAGACGATACTCGCCTTATAGGGATAGCGGACGTATACGCTCTCTCTATTAGGTTTATAAACTCGTTCGCTAGTGCCTCTAGGTTCTTAGTTTCTCTAATACTACTTTCGTTGTTTTATAGTATTATAGTAAACTATTCCTAGTTAGCCTTTTAAACGTCGTATTATTTTCGTATCTCTGTTATTGTTTCTATTCCGGCGGGTCTCCCCTTATACTATACTATAATAGCAGCGTGCCTGCGAAGACCTACTGTACGCGTCCACGTCGCCGCAGGTGGAAACGGAGCATCGAGGATGCGACGGCCAAGTACAGAGGCGACGAGCGAAGGGGCGGCGCCGCCGGGCGCTCCGCCGCGGTGGTGGGAGGCAGACGCGCGACGCGACGCTCCCACTACGCTACACGTCCTACTCCCTTCGTCGGACGGCGTGCCTCCTCGTAAAGAAGGACACAGAGGATACTAGGATACGAAAACCACCCGACGCGTTCCTACTCTGCCGTCGCGCGCAGAGCCCGAACTGCGGCGTTCTACTCGCTGCAGGAATGTGGAAGCCCTAGGGACGCGACAGGGCACCTCTGGATCTAAAAGGCTCTAGGTACGCGTTGGATCAGCGAGAAAGACGCGTCGAGGGACAATAGAAGCGGAACTCGAGAGAACCTGTTAAGGCTTACTATATACTATAGGTACGGAACCTGTTAATACGCCCGCTACGCCGCAACCCCTCGAAGACGTTATTAAGCCCTCTTTCGACGAAACTGTTAAGGCCTCCTCTATACGTGTACCTCAAACTATTTAAAAAAAAGAATGCGGACAGGGAAGGGGAGGGGTCACAGTCCATCGAAGAAGGAGATGTTACAGCGATTCGTAGAGGGGGACATAGCGATGCATATAGGCCAGCCGTATACTAGGTACACGCAGGAGAAACACAGGCCAGCTCGCGAGCGAAGTGGACACAGATTTGGTTAGTAGAGGGATACGCTAATAGCCTGCCCGGCGTGGGGTCTATTAAGGCTGCCTCTGCAAGACACGGTCGGCCTGTCGTAGGGAGACCCTTATAGGCAACGCGAAACGGAAACCGTAAGGTAACCGCGGGGCGTAGTGCGTAGTAGCCACTGCTGGCTCCGGAGACCTCACCCCTTTAATAGGCTCTAACCTCCGGTACACCTGATAGCAGGTAGGATCAAACCCCGGCCGGAGAGACTACTACGTGGCTCGAGAGAACGGATGCGCGTGTCGGTACACAGAGAGACAGGACCGTCCGGCATAGGACGGCACGCTGGTGGTGTGTGCTTAAGGAGCAAACAACGAGTTACTTGGGCTAAGAGAGGCCTCGCCTACCTCGATTAGTAGAAGCCGGCGGTATAAGGCCAAAGGGCATGAGATAAGGCTGAAAACCAAGGCAGGGCCCAGTAGACAATGGGGCACCTCGCACCTGCTTAGATATACAAGAATCTAATAACTGTTGTCGAGAGAAGGCGAAGAGGACTACAACGACAAGCCGCCAGCCTGCAGCCTAGCGCACCGAAGGCGACAAAAAACACCTAGCACTACACAAGGGACTAACTAGGCCGCAAAGCACGATGGTTACTCTCCTACGAACAGAACATATCGGATTTAACCACTACCTAGCTAAGCGCAGAGTCCCAGGAGTGTCCCCTGGGTGCGAGTGCGGACAAGGCACGCAAACAGCCAAGCATATATGCGTGTTCTGCCCACTCCGACAAGGAAATAGGCAAAGCCTATTCGCCGACGCAGGCACGTCCAACTGGGAGACACTAACGACTACAAAGAAAGGCCTCCTCGCTGTAGCGAAATGGCTTATACGGGAAGGCACACTCGGCCAATTCTCGCTAGCGCGAGAGGAAGAAGAGGCGCAGACGACCCGAGGTCGGGTTACGAGGAGAGAGGCAGGCACCTAGTGAGAGGGAGGGCTCCCACAGATACTGTGTACGTCCTAAGGAGAACAAACAAGGGGACAACCGAGTAGCGGCCGGTTGCAGAGAACAGAGGAAGGTCTAAGGAGTTTTATGCCGGCGAGGCCCTGTCGGGCCTTAAGGGCTTTTGTACTTAACAACCAAGGATAGGACACTCCGCTTACTCGGAGACGAGGTAGTACGGTAAAAGATTGTCATATCATATCATATAATAGTAGCGTAGTTAGAGCCGCACTATATTGTTTTCTAGTATATTTCCTCTCTAGATAGGCTACCTCGTATAAAAGTAAGGTCTAGTATACTTAGTGTTACTAGGTTCGGCCTATAGAAGGTAGGGGTCCCTAATATATTCCGTAGTAGAAATTCCTTATCCTCGAGCTAAGCGTAGAAGTCCCGGGTCCTAGTACTATTATCGGTACTATTTAGGTCCTAGCTTAGGTGCCGTATATTAAAATCTCCTCCTAAAATAACGTATCGGCTAATCGGGTATCTATATAGGCACCTTTCTAGCGTCTATGTCTCTTCTTCGTCTCTCTCGTTATATACGTTTAAGATTTAGATATATACTCCTCTCTTATTATATATATTAAGTGCCTAGAAGTCGGGGTCGTCGTTCTTATCTAGTATATATTTGTAGGTAGTTTAGTAGCGAATATATACTACTACTCGCGGCCTCTACTCTCGAGGGAGGTCTAGTAGGAGCGGGGTATACCCTTAGTATAGGATAGACCTTATATATTGCCCGTTCTCGTATAGGGTCTACGGTTCCTATACTAGAACTATATCTACTCTTTCCTATATCCCGACTTCTAGAAGGGATTCTAGTACTAGTATACTCCTATTTGCATTCCCTTATATAAGAACTAGAGGTATATCTAGCATTCTTAAGGCTTTTTCGCCTTTAGCTTATCTATTGCCTTATAGGTGCGGCAGCTTGTTCTACCTATAAATAGGTATCTATTGTTTACTCGTTGCGCTTCTTCTAGTAAAGCAAAAGCGAGTAGTATCGAGGTACTAATCTTTTGTTCCCGTATTTCGCGGTTTGTAAGCTAGATTAGGTCTATAGCTAGCTTTACTCCTTAGTTATATGTCTCGATTTCGTACCGGATGTCTTATAGTACTGTCTCGGAGTAGAATTCTTCCGTAGAGACACCGTATACTACTACCTTATACTATACTTTGTCTTTAAGGAGGCGGGTTGTTAGTATATACTCTAGGATAGAGTTAATGTTGTCGAGGGCTAGTTATTTGCTCTTCTCGTCCTTAAAGGTAAGGACTAGGTTCCCTTTTTGTATTAGGCTAGCAGCTAGTACTTAGGCGTGTTCTAGGTCTCTATTTGCAAACATTATATTAATATCGTCTCGTATCCTCTTTAAGTCGGCCTTCGCTCCTATAGAGAGCTAGAGAATAAGCTATAGTTGGGGTAGATTTGACTTCTAAGGTAGCGTTTTGCTCTAGGTTTGCGTTATATCCTAAGGCGGCCCTATCTTCTTTTGTTGTCTTCTTAGTTAGATAACTATCTAATTGTCCTATATTTTAGCGTGTTGTCGGTTAGTATCTACGCTATTAGCTATATTTCTTAGGGTATTTCCTCGGAGAGTATCCGCGTAAGTGCGCTAGGGTTTTTCTACTTCTAGTAGGCGTTCTTAACCTCTTATCTTTCCTATAGCTTTTCGGATGTCTTAAGCTGCTTTTTAAAGGGATACTACCTCTATTGCGATCGTTTGGGCTTAACGTTCTATCCTCTTACCTTCGGTATAGTCTCGAAAGACTTCGAGTAGGTTAAGAACTCTTATTTGTTCGTTGTTTTCGTTTTTTAGTAGAGCTGCTACTTCTACTAGGAGTGTGCGGGCGTCTTCTATTTTCTTCTCGACCGTTCGGCGTATTATTGTATTTTAGAAGGGGTTCGGAGGTAGGGGTTAGAAGCTAAAGGCTTGTTATCTTCTCTCTTCTTCGGTAGTTAGCTCGAGAAGGTGCCTAGGTCTTTTCTTTAGGATTATTAGGATAAGGGGCTATATAGTTTCCTCGAGGTCTATATTAACGTCCTTATAGCCTTATTGTCTCGTTTCCTATATAAGTTATTAGATTAGGGAGGGTTAGGAGTCTAGGTTAGAGGTCTAGGTCCTCGCTACTACTAGGGGTGTTCCTATATTCGTAGTACTATTGTCTCTTCCTATTAGAGTAGTAGCTATCTTTAAGAGGGGCGTCGTTTAGGGTGCCTAGGTTAGGGCTTCGGGGCGTTCGGGATGTAGCCGCCTCGTCCCGGGCGTAAGCGTAGGCGCGCGGAAGTACGAAAGTTGTCCTCTCGAGAGCTGGTTCTTTATACTGCAATTGCGCAACGGCGCTAAGGTATATCGGGGAGCTGCGTAGCTTAAAATAGTACTTAGAGGAAAGGCTTCCTCCTATACTATGTTTTAGAGTCGGTCGGTCGTTAGCGGCTAAAATCGTCGCGTATATTATTATATGTCTAGGCGGGAGTAGCGGCGATAGTAGTAGTAGTAGTAGTAGTAGTAGTAGTAGTAATAGTAGTAGCAGCGCCGTCGTCGTCGTCGTCGTCGTCGTTACTTTAATATATTAGTCTAATTGCCTTACTAGAAGCTACTAGCTTCTAGATTAATCTCGAAGACTAACCTAAAGTTACCGCTAAAGTCGCTCTTAAAATTATTATTATCGTCGTTGTTGGCGGCGGTAGCTAGGGGTAGTAGTAGTAGTAGTAGGTAGAGGGAGAGGCGTAGAGCGCGTAAGGTATCCGTATTAAAGCTAAATCTATATTAGATCTATTTTATCGCAAGGCTATAAATCTACTATACGACAAAATTATAAGGACATACTACTAGTCTTTACGACGGCTTTAGCGCGAGGCGCTAGAGATTATACCGCTAAGTAGTATAGTAGTAGTAGCGCCTATTATTATTCTCTAAGAACTATAAGTCTTACTATATTAGAAGAGCTACTACGAATTAATCTACCTTATTAATCTCTATAAAGGGAGGCGCGCCGACTAGCGGACGCGCTATATTAGCGGAGGATATATAGGCGGAGAAGGCATAGGTAGCGGCGGAGGCGTTAGTAGTAGTAATAGTAGTAGTAGTAGTAGTAGTCGTAGTAGTAGTAGTTACTACTAAGGAAGAGAAAGGCGAGGAACTTATTATAATAATAATAGCGTAAACGAATTTCCTTATAATATATATAGCTATTATTTAGTTAAGACGAAATAAAATTAAATAGTAATAATATACGGAATAATCGATTATAGCTATTATCGTATTTACCTATTATTATAGTTGCCTTTTCTTATTACCTAATTAGTAGTATCTATTAATTATATCGATTTAAAGTGCCCTTTATCTCGATATAGCGCGTGTATATAAACGTATTATATAGCTACGTAAAGCTAAGTATTATAGCTATTCTAGGTCTTCTTAGGCGATTTCTTAATAGAAGTCTTAATAGAGTTTAGCGACTATTCTTCGGCTTCTACCTCCGAGGAAGCCTTAATAGAAGTCTTAATAGAAGTTTTAATAGAAGTCTTAACGAGGTTTAGCGACTCTTCTTCGGCTTCTACCTCCGAGGAAGCCTTAATAGGAGTCTTAATAGAAGTCTTAATAGAAGTCTTAATAGGGTTTAGCGACTCTTCTTTAGCTTCTACTTCTAAGGAAGTCTTCTTAGGCGATCTCTTAATAGTATCTTAACGGGTTTTAGCGACTCTTTAGTCTTAGTTAGTATAGCTTTACCTTATATACTATCTTATCTACTACCTTTCCCGGAGCGGAGTAGTACGATAAGACTACTAGGTAGAGAATTCTATCGCATAGTACGCATCTATATTATACGACGGAATAGTATACCTAGTAGTCTATAAACTACTAATTAGCGTAAACCTTACCTTACTACGTTATTAGCTATTAAAGCGCGAGTATTATATAGCTTATAAAGCTTACCTATACGAAACTTACTTCTACTTATACGAAGAGTATATATACTACGGCTTTTCCTTTTTAAACCTTCCTTTTTTCCTTATACTTCCTTCTTAGTACTACGTTACTACTTCTACCTAGTAAGTTATTAATAAAGTACTAAGATCCCTCTTACGATTAGAGAGTAGCTCTCTCTTCTCGAGCTAATATATAAGGAGTTAAATCTCTAATTACTAGCTTTAGTTATAGATACTTTCTATAGAAGCTTATTATACCTCGCTAGCGCTTTAAGTAGAAGTACGTCTATATACCGAGAGGATCTTAATGCTTTAGCTTTAGTACGCCGGTTTAGGAAGACAAAGTTCTAATATCGCGGTATTAGGAGGCTTAATAACCTTTGTTCGGGAACCGAAAGGTTTTAGTAAGCTACTATTGTCCTTCTTTATCTTCTAGGCTTATCTTAGGTACTTAATACCTTTAAGCAGCCCTAATAACTTCGGCCTAATAATACTACCTAAGCTCGGTTAGATAACTTGTCGCTATAACCTCTACCGTTTAGTAAAGTTGTAAGTAACTCTTAGTCCTTATTGTTTCTAGGAGCTTCTCTTTCTATACTAGATACAGCACTCGAAACTATATTAGATCTAACTCTCTATTACTAACTAGGATTTTTAAACGCGTTCGCCCTACGTTATATAGGTCCTCTTTAGCTATCCTTTATTAAGAACCTTCTAGCTACTCCCTATACTTCTAGGTAACGCTTAGCTAGCGATTAGTATTCTCTTCGGAGTTATAGTTAGAGATACTATTAGGTCGGTATTAAATTAACCTAACTAGCTTACTCGACAAGTTACTTAGAATTATATATACTTCGGCGCAAAAAGGCGGTCTAATAGGTGCAATCGCTATACCTAATATAGCCTCCGTCTAATAATAACTAGCTATGTCTTCGAGGGCGTACTTTTAGCGATAAGGCCGATTTCTTTAAAACTCCTTATAAAAGTTATAAAATATATTGCGACCGGGCTGTTTCTATAGTCTTTCTAGCAGCTAATTATAGGCCGCGAAATACCTTCGTTCTCGGTATATCGCGTGCGGTAGGCGATAGAAGGTAGGCGATAGAAGTTAGGCGATAGGCGGTATAGGTAGTATAGGTAGTAGGCAGTAAAAGGCGGAAGGTAGAAAGCAGAAGGTAGAAGGTAGAAGGCGGAAGGCGGAACGTAGAAGGTAGAAGGTAGAAGGTAGTCTTAAAGCTAGGACGTAAAAAAAGCTATACTAAATATTACTACTATTTCCTATAGACGTAATAGTATATGCGCATTATAGAATCCTACCTTCCTTATAGCCTAAGATTATATATAACGACTACCTAATAGCGTATAAGATAAAGCGCATCGATCGACTCCTACCTCTAGTAAAACTCCGGATATACGGAGGACTTATAGAGTAAGACTACGAAGAAATCCGACGTTCGCAAATATACTAAGGTTACCTTCTAGGGAACCTAATTGTGTCGCCTGCCTATATTACTACTAGGCGACGAAAATAGTAGCCTAGAGTAGCCCGTAGACTTTAATAGCTAGCATCCTCGACTAGTACGCGCTAGATAGTAGAACTTTGCGATAGTAGCTTCCTATATATCGTATACTTAACTTAAGGTTATAGTATATCTAGATACTCTACCTATAACGCAACCGCTATATTAATAAGAAGATTAACAAACATAGCTACGAGCTATATAGCTAGCTTCCTAAGGGCAAAAACGAGCTTTATACCTTTTAAAACATACGCCCTCGAAGAAGTTTACGTAGTCTATAATATTGTGTTTACTAACAAACCTTAGGATAATAGCGTCTTTAGCTAATAAAAGATCTCTACCGCTATCTAGAATATAGAGCTAGAAACCTTACCTTCGAAGATCGATCTTATACTAAATCTACGGAGAATATAGAGAGTAAGAGGCCCCTTTATTGCTGCTAGAAGTATGTCGAGGAACTTAATATAGCTCGCAACTAGAGAGTAAGAGGCCCCTTTAATACTACTAAAAGTATATCGAGGAACTTAATATAGCTCGTAACAAGATCGTCGAGGAACTTAATATAGCTTATAACAAGATCGTCGTATAGCAGTTACGATAATTAGAACCTTAAGAGTGTAGCCCGGGTTATAATAAGATCGTCGTATAGTAGTTACGATAATTAGAACCTTAAGGGTGTAGTCTAGGTTATAATATAAATCCTATCGCGTAGATCTAAAGTGCCTACTAGATAATATACCCGAGTATATTAGTCTCTATAAGAGCGGCTAAGATTGCTAGTCTAGATCTAAAGTACCTACTAGATAATATACCTAAAGTATATTAGTCTCCGCGTCTAAACTTCGATAACGAGATCGTATACAAACCCCTAAACTAGATACTTTAAGAGTAGTAGCTATATATAGAACCTTCGAGTAGCTGCTTAAGATATACAAACTACGTATTATTACTATAGAATAGGTCTTAGGGATTATATAATACGACGAAGGATAGTACCTCTAAGCGTAGATTTATATATTATTACTATAGAATAGGTCTTAGGGATTATGTAATACGGCGAAGGACAGCACCTCCGAATATAATACGACGAAGGATAGCACCTCCGAGTATAGATTTATATATTATTACTATAAAATAGGTCTTAGGGATTATATAATACGGCGAAGGATAGCACCTCCGAGCGCAGATTTATACTCTTACTAAGTCTAGCTACGACGTGCGCTAGAGATCGTACAATCTTCTATACTATAGCAATATCTAAGCTCGCTATCGACTAATTACGAGCCTCGTAGTACGTAGCTAACTGTATTAAATGTTATTTATGCTTACTAACGATTATTTTATAGCCTAGGCTAAATTCTTCCCGTACTAGCTCTAACTAGACTACAAATAACTATACGATAATAAAAGGAGAAAGGTAGATAAAAGAAAGTATATATATAGGCATTAGCTAGAAATACAATTTTGTCGCCCGCCTATACCTATACTATACGACGAAAATCGCAGCCCTACGCAGCTCTACGCAGTCCTTCGCGCTTATTAGTACGCGCCCTTAATTAGCTAGCGCTCTTAATTAGCTAGCGCCCTTAATTAGCTAGCGCCCTTAATTAGCTAGCGCCTCTAATTAGACTATAAGGGAACTTAAGAAACTTTAAGAGACAGAATAGCGAGTCTATTAAGAACCTAATTTTCTCGCTCTAGTAAATCTCTACTAGGCGACGAAAATCGTAGCCTTAATTAAGTAGCCCGCTGTATTTAATTCGTCTAACCTTACCTATTGCGCTTTATATCTTATTATCCTATAGCTTGTCGTCCTCTACCTTAGTAACCGACTCGCTAGTGCCTTTAAGGGTACTAGTAGTACTAGTAGTACTAGTAGCATCTAGTACTCCGATTCGGCGAGATAGAGTACGCTAAATCTAGAAGGATAGGTTAAATATAAAGCGCCTCCTTAATAAGGCTTCGTACTATTCCTTAGTTAAAGTACGAATTCGTAGTAGCGAGTCGTCTTCTACGATCTCCTAAGTAGCGCTACCGCGTCGCTCTACTTACTAATTCTTAGCTGCTTCCTAAGCCCTACGAGAAGAAGTAGCCGATTAACTACTTCGACGGATAGTTTAGTTAGCTTCCTATATAGCTATAGTAGCCTATCTAACTTATATATCCTCGGCAGTATTACTTGCGCGTGCCTCTCGACTCGGCGTACGGCTACTACTTAGATTAGGGCCTAGAGTCTGTATTCGTACGTCTAAAGAACTAGTAAAGCTACTACGACGACTCGTATTAGGACTACTAATTCTAGGCACTTATATAGCGGTACGCTTAGACTCTAAAACGGATCTCGCTATACGCTTCTCTACTCTTACCTATACTATAGCACTTTTTAGAGTGCCGCTAGTAATACGACTACGACCTCGAACGGAGCTACCTCTACTACGAGCCCGACCTTACCGTCTATCGTTAAGCTCTAGATTATAGTTATAATTATTAGTCGCAGCGGTATCTACTCGACGGTAAAGAGACTATATTAACAACGTAGCTTACTAAGCTAAGCTCCTAGTACGCTAATCTAAGCTATTTCGACGCTATATCGTAGTAAGTGCCGGGCGCTTAACGATAGCTTAGTACTCCTATTATTTAGTATTCTTCGCGGCTCTTATATCCTTACGATTACGCGCCTTCTTATCCTTATCTGCCGTCTACTTAGATAGCGTATCTATAGTAGCCTCTTAGATCCTAGAGACTAGATTGTCGATAGAAATATTATTACGACGATCGCTGCCTCTAGCTTTATACTAACGCTAAAAGTCTAGCGCGAACGTCTTAATCTAATCGATACTAAAGCGCTTACCGTCTACGTTGTTCTTAGCATCTATAAGTACTTCGTAGCGAATATACTAGCTTAGCTCCTAAAGCAACTACTCGTCTTCAAGTAGTAGATTATATAGAAGATCGGCTATTAGATTGTCGAAGTTAATAGTATAATCGAGCGCGAACTTCTTACGTACTATGTCCGAGAAGATCGCCTTTAGCCTCGGTAAGAAGAAGGCCTACTTCGATCTAGCGCGTAGTACCTTTATAGGTAGAGGAACTTCTAGAATCTCTCGTACTAGATCGAGTATAGTAGATAGGGCTAGATTATAGGCATTATAGTAAGAATCCGGATCTATAGGTAGCGATTCGTATATCCTTAGAGGTTTATCGTAATACTAGTTATAGACCTTGCGATAGTACTATAGCTTAGGCAAGTATTAGCCGTTTACTATAAGATAGATAATCTTAGGTGTCTTATTACGCTATCCTATCTCCTATTTAGTCTAGTCCTTCTTATTACCTATATCTCTATCGTTATTACTATTACCGTCTTAATCTAGGTTATCTAGTAAGCTATTACTAATAACCTCTATATTACGGAGGCTACTCGGACGATAGGTAGCGTATATATGTCCGCGTATACTCTCTACTCGATATGTAATAGCATTAGTAACACCGGCGCGAGGCACTATCGAGTCGTAGCTACTACTCTTAGGTACCTACTTCTACTTATTATCGAGCTAGTACGAGAAGAACTATATAAAAGTACCCCTTAGACCCGTCGTATAAATATAACGGCCTACTTTCTAATTAATATCGTTAATGTCTTTAGTAATTAGCATCTTCTAAAGTATTACTACCTTAATATTACGAACATTATAGCTATACGTAAGGGATAGAGTACTATTTATAATACGGATCTTCGAATCCTCCTTAAAGTACTCCGCGTACTAGTAGTCCTTATCGAATTTAGGAATATATATAGTATAAAACGATACGACATAGTAGATATTAAGTCGAGGATCGTTTCTACCGTATTAGTACTTCTTCTTATCGCTCTAGTTATCCTTTATTAATAGGACTAGACTATTACGTAGAAAGGTAGTTATCTACTCGACTAATCTACAACTATTCTCGAAATTTAGCGTCTTATTAATTATCTCTAGAGTAGGCTCGTTAGCCTTATTAACGGCATTGTTTAGCTACTAATATAGTAGCTTATAGTTGCCGAGTATGTCCTTTAGGATAGGCTTTAGTAGGTACGTAAGATCGGTCCGATTAATACTAGCCTAAACGACTTTAGTTATAAATAGCTTGTCTCCTAGTTCGCGGAAGCTACTATATAATAGTATATACTTGCGAGTATTAGCTAAATAGATAGTAGAGCAGCTAAGCTAAACAATATCCTATAGTACTATATCTCGAACCTTAAAGATCTAAGAGTATTTCTTACGGAAGTACTTACCTTACTTCTAAACAAGATAGTACTCGTTAATTGCAAATATACCGATCCGATTACTACCTATAGTCTATAACTAGTCTTAGAATTCTTCTATTACTATCTATTCTAGACTAAGAGCGACGATACCGAACTTACTAGTCGCTAGCTTTATATATTACTACAGACCTAGGCGACGATTTCAACCGCCAACGACCGACCGACTCTAAAACATAGTATAGGAGGAAGCTGTCTCCGTTTCAGCCCCTCGGATGTCGCTCGGTACTGCTCCGAGCGTTGTGCGAAATTCAGAGTCCAGCTGCGTTAAAGCCTGTTGAAATTTTAACAGGGCTTTAGCTAAGGAATTCTTACTCTACCCGAGGGTCTAACTAAAAGTAGCCCTAAAGGGACAGCTATCCGCTCCGTAATAGCGAAATTAGCGACCGCCTATATATACAACAAGGAAGTAGGCGCATATAAAAGCGCATGCATTTGCGAGTCCAAAGAACCTAAAATCAAGTTAAGGCGATAAGTGGTCGTCGAGATATTATCGCCCGCGTGCGACTAGTCTAGGCTTAGCGCCCGACGGCTAGCTGTTCACCCTCTACTACTTGAGGGCGACAATTAAAACACGACCTATTTACCTGCAAATACAATCGCGGAGGGTGAACGGCCCGTCCTAAGCAACTCTTTAGTGGGACTTATAGCGGGAAACCCCCTTGTTTATCTATAATCACCTCTTCGAGAACGGTAATAGCGAGGTAACCGATATCCGATTTCCTCCAAACTTCGTAGGCTCTATCGAACAGGCAATCGAGCGTGATTCGCTTCCTTAGAAAAGCTATAGTCGGTGCTAGTGTTAAGCATTCGAGTCGTCTAGCTAGCGCACTACCGTCCGCGAATTTCGTCGCCTATAGCGCTTACTACTAGGCGACGAAATTGCTAGATAGCGTGCGAATCTTCTGCTATATATTTGTAGCAATTATTAAGTCAGCTAGCAATTATTAAGACATCCAGCAATTATTAAGACATCTAGCAATTATTAAGACATCTAGTAAGCGACTTAAGACATCTAGCAAGCGACTTAAGAGGCCGTTAAATTAATAGGCCGTCTATATATTTTGTCGCCTACGGCTGTTATTACTAGGCGACGAAATTGCTAACTAGCAGCTTTATACGACAACTCGAATTGGTCTAGCATTTTATAAAGTGCTCCGGCTAATACTCGAGTCAAACTACCTAATAACATATACTGTCTTCGAATTTCGTCGCCCGTAGTACGTATTACTAGGCGACGAAATTGCTAGATAGCAGCAAGCTCCTATTATGTCCCGCGACATCGAAATAAGTAATAGCGACCCTCTAACTAACCTATCTAAGTTGCCTCTACTCCGACCGGCGGCTGCTAGGGTTTAAGATAATAGGGTCGAGGAGATAGAGCGTTTAATACAGCAGATAAGAAGCGATAATAGTCTATTAAGCGAGGAACAGTAACAATAGGAGTTGAGTCGTGCGTAGCGTTATAAGAGGCGCACTCGCGAGCTCGAGGCTTAGTATCGCGAGCAGACCGGCGAGATAGCGTAGTAGGGTTAAGAGGATCCGCGGAAGTTCTCTAATAATCCGTTAGGTTTAAGTAATAACGAGTCCTCTAGTAGCAACGAGTTAGATAATAATATTTTATTAGAGTCTAACGAGGAGATTATCTAGAAGGAGGAGAGTAAGACTAAGAGTGTTATAGTAAGTACTATCGCCGGTAATAAGGACCTGCTTTACGAAGAGGGCAGTAACGAAGAAGATTACGAAGATAATCTAGATTAGCGCTAGCGTTAGTCTGCCCGCACTCTAGAGCAGAAGTACCGCGATATTATAGATACAATTAACGGGACTTATATAACTACTACTAGCTTTATTAAGCGCTAGATAGGCACACTAGGTACTAGGACCTTTTGACGCCGATTTAAGCGCTTCGCTAAAGAGATAGTTCCGGATAAGCGAGTCGTATGCGGCCGTATTATAAGAGAGGAGTTAAAGGCTTTAGTAATAAAGGGTGGCATCTTCTTTAGCTCTTATAATCCTAAGAAGTCTATAACTAGGCGCGAAATAGCTAGTATAGTGTAGGTGATCTAGGAGTATGCCCCGATATAGTAGAGACTAATTAAGTCTATCCTACCTAATAAGAAGGTTCCCTAGCATATAATTACTACTAGACAGTATGTACTGCACTAGTACAAGTAGGGCCGGATAGACAAGCGCGCGATATCTATTACTACTACCGTTACTTACTTAATCGCCCTTATCGATTTAGACTAGTTCGTAAAGACAATAGGGGTCTATCTCTATACCTCTAGTACTAAGCGTCGCGTTGTTAACGTAATCGCTAATCTTAGCAGTAGTAAAGGCTTTACTACTATCTAGAAGGTAATTAAGCAGAATGCAAAGGCCGTCTAAAAGGCTAGCCTCGAACTCGCGTAGAGTCGGTAGTCCTATTTTTGCCTTAATAACTACTAGGCTGCACTTAATATACGGGCGACTAAGACGTAGACAACCGATGTCGAGATGTAGTCTATAACTAGCAACTATATTGCTAAGAATAGTTACATCCTAGAAGTAGAGTTAACGACGGCGATATACTATCTAGAGAAGCTACTATAGTCTGCTAACATCTTTCGCAACATTCTCTACGATACGTATAAGATAGCGTTGTCGCTATACTTTATTAACTAGGCATTAAACATTAGTTATAGTAAGCAGTTAAAGGAGGTTTTCGACAGCTTTAATTTCGATATACTATCTAACTTCGAAGGCTTTAACCTAAGCGATAGCGATTAGAACTAGCGCTTTCTATAGCTAGCTATCGAGGAGTTGGACATTACTAGGCCTACTAAGGTGTATCTAATAGCTTTATCGATAAATAACGAGTCGTCTATCTAGGGCATAAAGGAGGTGTTGCGAGATATACTAATCCGTAACGCTAGCTTTTCCGAGGACTAGTTCGACGACGCTGCCTTCAACCGCCTTTTACTAGTAGTAGGCGATTAGATAACAGTTGACCGCATTTAGTTAATCTAAGTAGAGAGTATCGAATCTATACGCTCGTGGGACCGCGCTAACAAGCTCGTACCAATTCTAGTATAGTTCTATATAGGCATAAACCTCTCCTTTATACTACTTTAGACGCACTAGAGAACGAATAGTAAGGATAAACAACTAGCAGGGCTATCGTTACCGAACGATCTGCGCTTTTTAGCTACTTGCGTAGCGTAAGCAAGAAGTTACTAAAGTTCTTCGAGACCTAGAAACTACTTAAGCGTTCGTACGGAGCTCGTATTACGGCTATGTTTATTTAGGCGCTAACGGACAAGCGCTTAATCTGTTACTAAGAAGGCCGATTACAAATTAAGGCTGTCTAAGATGCTATGTAGAAGCTCTAGCCTCGATAGTATCTTAATATTGTTATAGCGATCGGATAGTAGGCTTTTACTATAGAGGCGTAGAGTAGTAAGGATATAGAGAATAGGAGAGTAGTTGACCCTACGTTTACTAACTAGTATCGCTTGCTATAGGAGGTTAAGATAATAAAGACTATACGTACGTCTATTCGGAAGATAGATGTTAGTTACCTCCGCTACATAGTTAACCTCCTTATTCCTATCTTCCTCGGTGCTAGCTAGCGCAACTACAGCAAGGCTATAATCTAGTTTCGTATACTACTAGATAATGCGATTGCGGACGAGAAGCTCTAAGAGAGTATATTAGCTATAGGCGTTATTAACATCTTAGGCTTTTACGATAAGGCTATTACCTCTAACGAACTAATCGAGAAGTATAACAGAATTCTCCGAGAAGTTATATAGAGTAGCGGCAACTCTATACGTACTACCTAAAAGGTAATGCATTATAAGGGTTTGAACATAGTACTAGCCCGCGTCGCCTAGTAGATAATCGAGACGGGCTTTAGAGCTAAGCAGACTACCTTATACTCCTAGAAGAGTGTTGTAGTTAATATCTGTTCGTACGCCGACAAGCTCTAAGCTAAAGGCCTTATAAAGAAGCGTCTACTCGAGGGCGATATAAACGAACTAGTTCGTAGCCTTTCCGATAATATCTAAGCTATCGGATACGCTATACTTCCCTAGGCAGTTTAAGCAGCTAATGCGACTAATAAGGCTAAGTATAAGGGCTAGACTCGGAATGCTAGTAACGAAGAGATCGAAGGTAGTACTAACCCTATCGATAGCGCGGATACTAGACAGGAGTAGGCGGATATTAACAATTACGATGCTAAAGGCGACCTACTAGAGCCGCTTAATATAACTAGAGAGGCTTAATATAACTGTACTACTAAGGATTGTCTTATTAAATTTCGTCGCCTGCTAGGGCTATTACTAGAGAAGGAAAAGGGATCCTCTCTATCGCTACGCGACGGCATTTCCGTAGCCTATATATCGCCTCTACTATGCTTCCTCTACTATACTTCCTCTACTATACTTCCTCTACTACTATCTTTCTCTATTGCGTACGCTACGCCCTTAATCTGCGTACCCTCTCGTCCTTTAGCGCTACTCTCGTCGCGGTGCGCGTATTGTTTTGTTTGTTTGTTTGTTTATTCCATTTACGTCCTATAGGAGTTAAAGACTATGTAGGACGGGAGCTAGTACTACGTACTGGCTGCCTGCTGCAGTTCTCTTCTTGTCCTTGTTCGCGCCTCCTAGACATTTCGGGCCGTTGCCCTCTACCGTATATAGCTGGTATTACGCTATAGAAGAAAGAAATAACTAAGGGATTATAACTAAAGGGAAAATTCGAAACGAGTGTCTCTTAGAGTCTTCTCCTCCTTCTAGGAGTATTACGTTGCTCCCTAGTCTTCGCTATAGCCCCGGTCGAGGTGCTATCGCCTTGTTCTAATCTTCGAGGTCCTAATAAATTTTAGGACTAGTTCTCTCCTCGCTAGGTTATCTAGTATAGCCTCGAGTGTTCTAGCGTTGCGGATCTCCTTCGGTCTCTAGTCTATATAGTCTTTGTAGGCTAGTAGGAGGTGTTCTGGAGTCTCTCTTCCTCCGTAGTAGCACCGGTTGTCTTCTACTTTTCCTATCCTCTTTAGGTAACTCTTAAAGTACCCGTGTCCGAGGCGGAAGGAGTAGTACGCGCTTGCTACTACGCGTGTTGCGCGGATCTTAGTAGATAGATTTCCTATCTACCTAAATCGCGAGTAGTAGCTCTATAGTCTTCTTACTACCTTTGCTTTCTGCGTTTCGTACAACTGCTTCTATCGTTCGAGTATATACTCTCTAATATTCGCTATTATCCTTATCTTGTCGGTGTAGTAGAAGTATGCGTTTCTTACGCGTAGTACTTGTAGGGTAGATGTATACTGTACTGTTTAGAGTAGCCTTCCTATAGGAATTGGAATACTCGTTCTCGGGAGGGCTGTATTTCGTAGTTTTAACGTAAGAGGGGAGTCGTATAGGAGGTCCTATACCCGCAGCTCGTACCTAATTACCTATTGTTCCAGCCGGAGAGATGTTGGTAGTAGGCCTGCTTCTACTTCTACGGGTGCATTTAGGGTTGTCCGGAAGACTCCTAGGATCCTTTTCGTAGCTCTCGCTTAGACTGCTTCGAGCGGTTTTACTACCCGCTTTAATTTCTACTAGACTAGGGCTCCGTAGTCGCTAATCGCTATAACGCATACCTTATAGAGTTGTCTAAGAGAGTAGGCGGTTAGGCCGTTCTCTATATTTGCTAGGCAGTAGAGCCTATTAAAGGCGGCGTTAGTAGTAGCGGCTCTAGTAGCTATATATTCTTTAAAGGTAAGGTGGGCGTCGAACTAGATTCCAAGCTATCGGACTACTTTCCTTATAGGTTCTATTCTAGTACCGTACGGGAGAGCGATATCTATTCTAGAGTCTTTCCCTTTCGAGAAGTGGAGGAGCTCTGTCTTCGCTAGGTCGAACTAGATACACTCTGCTTCTACTCGTTCTATAAGGGTCCGGATTGTGCGTTGTAGTACTCTTGCGTTTTTCCGTAGGCTTGTAGACGCTATAGCTAGTCCGATATCGTCTATATACGAGAGCGGATAGACGTCGGGGAGGTCGATAAAGAGGTTCCGGATATAGATAAGGAAGAGAATTGGGGAGATTGGGCTGCCCTACGGGACGCCTATCTCTACCTCGTTCTCTTCCTCTATCTGTCCGTCGAAGGCTAGTTAGAGGACTCGTTTCGAGAGGAACGAGTCTGTCTACTCTACTATCGCGTATAGGAGGCGTAGAGAGATAAGAGTCTATAGTAGTTTACTCTTCGAAACGTAGTCGAAGGCTCCCTTTATGTCTAGAAACGCTACCGAGGGTTTGTGTCCCTTTAGTTTTACTTATTTGATAAAGTTCGTAAGTAGAAGGGTAGTATCTACTATAGACCTCTTCTTTCTGCCTCCTATCTGCGAGTCGTATAGGAGGGGCCCTATCTTAGCGTATTTCCCAAGCCTTTAGGCTAGTATCCGCTCGCTAACTTTCCCTAGATAGTTAAGTAGCGAGATAATTCTATAGGCCTTTAGGATCGAGTAGTCCGGCTTGTTTAGCTTAGCTAGCGTAATTCCAATCGCTTTCCGCCAGCATAAGGGGTGGTATCCCCTTGTAATAAGCGTCCTATATACCTTAAGAAAGGTGTTCGGGATTGCTTTATACGCGTAGGATATTATCTCTTATATTATGCCGTCTAGACTAGGTGTTTTGCCTTTAACTTTAGTCGAGGAGCATACTATGCGTATCTCTTCCTCTATTAGTAGGTTCTACTCCCAATCTCCTACTCTATACGAGTTCTACCGCGTACGTAGCGGTTGGGTCGGTGGGGGTTTTAGGAATAGTGCTAATTTTAAGGTAGTACACTTCCCCTAGAATAAAGTCTCTCCTTAGATTGCCGGTATTAGGCCTTAATTTCTCGGCTTTGTATAAGATATAGCCTTAAATATCGAGGCCGGGTCGGTTTTCTATAGGAAGGTATTCTAGTATTAACGCTTCGCTTGTTTTATAGCTAGGAAGTAGCGGTTCTTTACTATAAGGTACTCCCTCTTCTCGGCTATACTCGGGGTGTTTCCGTTACTAAATATTCGTTTATAGGCGCGGTTTATGTGCCTCCGCGTTTCCTATAGCTCCGGTGTCTACTATAGCTTCGATTTAGACGATACTCGCCTTATAGGGATAGCGGACGTGTACGCTCTCTCTATTAGGTTTGTAAACTCGTTCGCTAGTACTTCTAAGTTCTTAGTTTCCTTAACACTATACTCGTTGTCTTGTAGTATTATAGTAAACTGTTCCTAGTCGGCCTTTTGAACGTCGTATTGTTTCCGCGTCTCTGTTATAGTTTCTATTCCGGCGGGTCTCCCCTAGTACTATACTATAATAGTAGCGTGGTTAGAGCCGCACTATATTGTTTTCTAGTGTATTTCCTCTCTAGATAGGCTGCCTCGTATAAAAGTAAGGTCTAGTACACTTGGTGTTACTAGGTTCGGCCTATAGAAGGTAGGGGTCCCTAATACATTCCGTAGTAGAAATTCCTTATCTTCGAGCTAAGCGTAGAAGACCCGGGTCCTAGTACTATTGTCGGTGCTGTTTAGGTCCTAGCTTAGGTGCCGTATATTAAAATCCCCTCCTAGGATAGCGTGTCGGCTAATCGGGTGTCTATATAGGTACCTTTCTAGCGTCTATGTCCCTTCTTCGTCTCTCTCGTTATATACGTTTAAGATTTAGATACATACTCCTCTCTTATCGTATATATTAAGTGCCTAGAAGTTAGGGTCGTCGTTCTTGTCTAGTATATATTCGTAGGTAGTTTGGCGACGAATATATACTACTACTCGCGGCCTCTGCTCTCGAGGGAGGTCTAGTAGGAGTGGGGTGTATCCTTAGTATAGGATAGACCTTATATATTACCCGTTCTCGTATAGGATCTATAGTTCCTATACTAGAATTATATCCGCTCTTTCTTATATCCTAACTTCTAGAAGGGATTCTAGTACCGGTATACTTCTATTTGCATTCCCTTATATAAGAACTAGAGGTGTATCTAGCATTCCGAAGGCTTTTTCGTCTTTAGCTTATCTTTTGCCTTACGGGTGCGGCAGCTTATTCCACCTATAAATAGGTATCCGTTGTTTACTCGTTGCGCTTCTTCTAGCGAGGCGAAGGCGAGTAGTATCGAGGCACTAATCTTTTATTCCCGTATTTCGCGGTTTATAAGCTAGATTAGGTCTATAGCTAGCTTTACTCCTTAGTTATATGTCTCGATTTCGTACCGGATGTCTTATAGTGCTATCTTGGAGTAGAATTCTTCTATAGAGACACCGTATACTACTACCTTATGCTATGCTTTGTCCTCTAGGAGGCGTGTTGTCGGTATATACTCTAGGATAGAGTTAATGTTGTCGAGGGCTAGTTGCTTACTCTTCTCGTCCTTAAAGGTAAGGACTAGGTTTCCCTTTTGTATTAGGCTAGCAGCGAGTACTTGGGCGTGTTCTAGACCCTTATTTGCAAATATTATATTAATGTTGTCCCGTATCTTCTTTGGGTCTGCTTTCGCTTCTATAGAGAGCTAGAGGATAAGTTGTAGTTGAGACATCTTTGTGTTTTAGGGTAGCGTTTAGCTCTAGGTTTGCGTTATGTCTTAGAGTAGCCCTATCTTCTTTTGTTGTCTCTTCGGCTAGATAACTGTCTATTTGTCCTGTGTTTTAGCGTATTATCGGTTAGTGTCTACGCTATTAGCTGCATCTCTTAGGACATTTTCTCGGAGGGTATCTACGTAGGTGCGATGTGGTTTCTCTACCTCGAGTTAGCGATCTTGTCCCCTTGTCTTTCCTATAGCTTTTCGGATGTCTTGTACTACTTTTTAAAGGGATACTACCTCTGTTGCGATTGTCTAGGCTTGTCGTTCAATCCTCTTACCTTCTATATAGTCTCGAAAGACTTCGAGTAGGTTAAGAACTTCGGTTTGTTCGTCGTTTTTTAGTAGGGCTACTGCTTCTACTAGGAGTGTACGGGCGTCTTCTATTTTCTTCCTAGCCGTTCGGCGTGTTATTGTGTTTTGGAAGGGGTTCGGAGGTGGGGTTAGAAGCTAAAGGCTTGTTGTCCTCTCTCTTCTTCGGTAGTTGGCTCGAGGAGGTGTCTAGGTCTTTTCTTTTAGATCGTAGGGATAAGAGGCTATATAGTTTCTTCGAGGTCCATATCTACATCCTTGTAGTCTTGTCGTCTAGTTTCCTATAGAAGCTAGTAGGTTGGGGAGGGTTAGGGGTCTGGATTAGAGGTCTAGGTTCTTGTAGTAACTGTAGGTGTCTCTACTTCTATAGTACTATCGTCTCTTCCTATTAGAGTAGTAGCTATCTTTAAGGAGGGGCGTCGTTTCGGGTGCCTAGGTTAGGGCTTCGGGGCGTTCGGGACGTTGCCGCCTCGTCCTAGCCGTAGGCGTAGGCGCGCGGAAGTGCGAAAGTTGTCCTCTCGAGAGCTGGTTCTTTATACTATAATTGCGCAACGGCGCCGAGGTGTATCGGGGAGCTACGTAGCTTAAAATAGTACTTAGAGGAAGGGCTTCCTCCTATACTATATTTTGGAGTCGGTCGGTCGTTGGCGGCTGAGTTGGATGCTTGATGTTCTGCGCGGTGCGCGTAGATTTCCTATAAACGAACTTAAGATTGCGCTAAATCCACCTAGCAATCTAGGAAGTTCCGTCGCCTAGTAGAAAACGTTACTAGGCGACGGAATTGCCTAGATTCTTAGGAAGTAGTAGTATACCGAGGGAGTAATAACTCTATTCGTAGACTCGTCGTTAATCTAATTAGCGACATCGCTCCCGTACTTATGCTCTAAGTCGGGATTGCGCCGAGTCCACCTACTAACGTATATGCCTACTAAGAATCTACGGAGTTCTATCGCCTAGTAACGTTTTCTACTAGGCGACGGAACTCCGCAGATTCTTAGTAGCAACGACAGCTACTACAAGACATCCTAGTAATAAAGAAGTAAACTATAAACACTATACTATAGAAGACGTCTATTAATTTTAAGACTATTTATACACGTAGACCCAACGATAACAGTAGTAGCGGCGGCAGCAGCGCGCACCTAACAATCTTAATAGTAGTAGTAGTAGCAGTAGTATCTAAACATAGGCACCTACATCCTTGTAGTAGATATAGGGCCTATAAACCCTCTCGCTAGGGGCGACTAAATAGTCTTAAATATGTCCCCAGCGGATATAGCGAGTACACGGACTAGGCTAGCGCGGAGCGCCTAATTCTATCGCGTTTCTAACGCGAACTAGACGATTGCGCTAGTTAAAGCGACTAGCAGCAGCAGAGGTAAGGGCGTTAGCCTAGCGAGCGTCCGACACCGACCACCAGTGGTCTTGTGCCGTAGGACGGCGCACGACGAATCGACCAGACCCGCGAGGGCGGCCGACACCACGGCGGTGCGGTGGTGGTAGTGGTGGTGGTGGGGGCGGCGGGTTGGCGGCAGCGGCGGGAGGAGCGGCGGGAGGGGCGGCAGCGGCGGAGCAGCGGCGATAGTAGTAGTAGTAGTAGTAGTAGTAATAGCAGTAGCAGCGCCGTCGTCGTCGTCGTCGTCGTCGTTACTTTAACATATTAGTCTAATTGCCTTACTAGAAGCTGCTAGCTTCTAGATTAATCTCGAAGACTAACCTAAAGTTACCGCTAAAGTCGCCTTCAAAATTATTATTATCGTCGTCGTCGGCGGCAGTAGCTAGAAGTAGTAGTAGTAGTAGTAGGCGGAGGGAGAGGCGTAGAGCGCGTAAGGTATCCGTATTAAAGCTAAATCTATATTAGATCCATTTTATCGCAAGGCCGCAAATCTACTATACGACAAAATTGTAAGGATATACTGCTAGTCTTTACGATAGCTTTAGCGCGAGGCGCTAGAGATTATGCTACTAAGCGGTATAGTAGTAGTAGCGCCTATTATTATTCTCTAAGAACTGTAAGTCTTACTATATTAGAAGGGCTACTACGAATTAATCTACCTCGTTAATCTCTATAAAGGGAGGCGCGCCGACTAGCGGACGCGCTATATTAGCGGAGGATATATAGGCGGAGGAGGCATAGGCGGCGGCGGAGGCGTTAGTAGTAGTAATAGTGGTAGTAGTAGTAGTAGTAGTAGTTGCTACTAAGGAAGAGAAAGGCGAGGAACTCGTTACGATAATAACGGCGTAAACGAATTTTTTATAATATATGCAGCTATTGTTTAGTTAAGACAAAATAAAATTAAATAGCAATAATATATAGAATAATCGATTGCAGCTATTGTCGCATTTACCTATTGTTGTAGTTGCTTTTTCTCGTTACCTAATTAGTAGCATCTATTAATTGTATCGATTTAAAGTGCCCTTTATCTCGATATAGCGCGTGTGCGTAAACGTATTATATAGCTGCGTAAAGCTAAGTATTATAGCTATTCTAGGTCTTCTTAGGCGATTTCTTAACGGGAGTCTTAACGGGGTTTAGCGACTGTTCTTCGGCTTCTACCTCCGAGGAAGCCTTAATAGGAGTCTTAACAGGAGTCTTAACAGGAGTCTTAATAGGGTTTAGCGACTCTTCTTCGGCTTCTACCTCCGAGGAAGTCTCTTCTTAAGCGATCTCTTAATAGTATCTTAATAGGTTTTAGCGACTCTTCTTCGGCTTCTACTTCTAAGGAAGTCTTCTTAGGCGATCTCTTAATAGTGTCTTAACGGGTTTTGGCGACTCTTTAGTCTTAGTCGGTGTAGCTTTGCCTTATATACTATCTTATCTACTACCTTCTCCGGGGTAGAGTAGTACGATAAGACTACTAGGCAGAGAATTCTGTCGCATAGTACGCATCTATATTATACGACGGAATAGTATGCCTAGTAGTCTACAAACTGCTAATTAGCGCAAACCTCACCTTACTGCGTTATTAGCCGTTAAAGCGCGAGTATTATATAGCTTATAAAGCTCACCTATACGAAACTTACTTCCACCTACACGAAGGGTATATATACTGCGGCTTTTCTTTTTAAACCTTCCTTTTTCCTTATACTTCCTTCTTAGCACTACGTTACTACTTCTACCTAGCAAGTTATTAATAAAGTACTAAGATCCCTCTTACGATTAGAGAGTAGCTCTCTCTTCTCGAGCCAATATACAAGGAGTTGAATCTCTAATTACTAGCTTTAGTTGTAGACACTTTCTATAGAAGCTTATTATACCTCGCTAGCGCTTTAAGTAAAAGTACGTCTATATACTAAGAGGATCTTAATACTTTAGCTTTAGTGCGCCGGTTTAGGAAGACAAAGTTCTAATGTCGCGGTATTAGGAGGCTCAACAACCTTTGTTCGGGAACCGAAAGGTTTTAGTAAGCTACTATTGTCCTTCTTTACCTTCTAGGCTTATCCTAGGTACTTAATGCCTTTAAGTAGCTCTAATAACTTCGGCCTAATAATACTACCTAAGCTCGGTTAGATAACTTGTCGCTATAACCTCTACCGTTTAGTAAAGTTGTAAGTAACTCTTAGTCCTTATTGTTTCTAGGGGCTTCTCTTTCTATACTAGATGCGGCACTCGAAACTATATTAGATCTAACTCCCCGTTACTAACTAGGATTTTTAAACGCGTTCGCCCTACGTTATATAGGTCCCCTTTAGCTATCCTCTATTAAGAACCTTCTAGCTACTCCCTATACTCCTAGGTAACGCTTAGCTAGCAATTAGTATTCTCTTCGAAGTTGTAGTTAGAGATGCTATTAGGTTAGTATTAGATTAACCTAACTAGCTTGCTCGATAAGTTACTTAGAATTATGTATACTTCGGCGCGAAAAGGCGGTCTAACAAGTGCAATCGCTATACCTAATATAGCCTCCGTCTAATAATAACCGGCTATATCTTTAAGAGCGTACTCTTAGCGATAAGGCCGATTCCTTCAAAACCCCTTATAAAAGTTATAAAATATATTGCGACTAGGCTGTTTCTATAGTCTTTCTAGCAGCTAATTATAGGCCGCGAAATACCTTCGTTCTCGGTATATCGCGGGCGGTAGGCGATAGGAGGTAGGCGATAGGAGGTATAGGCGGTATAGGTAGTAGGCGGTAGAAGGCGGAAGGTAGAAGGCGGAAGATAGAAGGTGGAAGGCGGAAGGCGGAAAGTAGAAGGTAGAAGGTAGAAGGTAGTCTTAAAGCCGGGACGTAAAAGAGCCGTACTAAATATTACTGCTATTTCCTATAGACGTAACAGTATATACGTATTATAGAATCCTACCTTCCCTATAGCCTAAGATTATATATAACGACTACCTAACAGCGTATAAGACAAAGCGCATCGATCGACTCCTACCTCTAATAAGATTCCGGACATACGGAGGACTTATAGAGTAAGACTACGAAGAAATCCGACGTTCGCAAACATACTAAGGTTACCTTCTAGGGAACCTAATTGTGTCGCCTACCTATATTACTACTAGGCGACGAAAATAGCAGCCTAGAGCAGCCTATAGACTTTAACAGCTAGCATCCTCGACTAACTAGCACGCGCTAGATAGTAGAACTTTGCGATAGCAGCTTCCTATACATCGTATACTTAACTTAAGGTTATAGTATGTCTAGATGCTCTACCTACAACGCAACCGCTATATTAATAAGAAGATTAACAAATATAGCTACGAGCTATATAGCTAGCTTCCTAAGGGCAAAAACGAGCTTTGTGCCTTTTAAAACATGCGCCCTCGAAGAAGTTTAGCTCGCTATCGACTAATTACGAGCCTCGTAGTACGTAGCTAACTGCATTAAATGTTGTTTATGCTTACTAACGATTATTCTATAGCCTAGGCCAAATTCTTCCTGTACTAGCCCCAGCTAGACTGCAAATAACTATGCGATAATAAAAGGAGAAAGGCAGATAAAAGAAAGCATATATATAGGCATTAGCTAGGGACACAATTTCGTCGCCCGCCTATACCTATACTATGCGACGAAAATCGCAGCCCTACGCAGCCCTACGCAGTCCTTCGCGCTTATTAGCACGCGCCCTCAATTAGCTAGCGCCTTTAATTAGCTAGCGCCCTCAATTAGCTAGCGCCCTTAATTAGCTAGCGCCCTTAATTAGCTAGCGCCTCTAATTAGACTATAAGGGAACTTAAGAAACTTTAAGAGATAGAATAGCAAGTCTATTAAGAACCCAATTTTCTCGCCCTAGCAAATCTCTACTAGGCGACGAAAATCGCAGCCTCAATTAAGTAGCCCGCTATATTTAATTCGTCCAACCTCACCTATTGCGCTTTATATCTTGTTATCCTATAGCTTATCGTCCTCCGCCTTAGTAACCGACTCGCTAGTGCCTTTAAGGGTACTAGCAGCACTAGTAGCACTAGCAGCATCTAGTACTCCGATTCGGCGAGATAGGGCACGCTAAATCTAGAAGGATAAGTTAAATATAAGGCGCCTCCTTAATAAGGCTTCGTGCTGTTCCTTAGTTAAAGTGCGAATCCGTAGCAGCGAGTCGTCTTCTGCAATCTCCCAAGTAGCGCTGCCGCGTCGCTCTGCTTACTAATTCTTAGCTGCTTCCTAAGCCCTACGAGAAGGAGTAGCCGATCGACTACTTCGACGGACAGTTTAGTTAGCTTCCTATATAGCCGTAGTAGCCTGTCTAACTTATATATCCTCGGCAGTATTGCTTGCGCGTGCCTCTCGACTCGGCGTACGGCTACTACTTAGATTAGGGCCTAGGGTCTATATTCGCACGTCTAAAGAACTAGTAAGGCTACTACAACGACTCGTATTAGGACTACTAATTCTAGGCACTTGTGCAGCGGTACGCTCGGACTTTAAAACGGATCTCGCTGCACGCTTCTCTGCTCTTACCTATACTATAGTACCTTTTAGAGTGCCGCTAGTAATACGACTGCGACCTCGAACGGAGCTACCTCTACTACGAGCCTGACCTTGCCGTCTATCGTTAAGCTCTAGATTATAGTTATAATTATTAGTCGCAGTAGCATCTGCTCGACGGTAAAGAGACTGCATTAACAATGTAGCTTGCTAAGCTAAGCTCCTAGTACGCTAATCTAAGCTATTTCGACGCTATGTCGCAGTAAGTGCCGGGCGCTTAACGATAGCTTAGTGCTGCTGTTATTTAGTGTTCTTCGCGGCTCTTATATCCTTACGATTACGCGCCTTCTTGTCCTTGTCTGCCGTCTACTCGGATAGCGTATCTATAGCAGCCTCTCGGATCCTAGAGACTAGATTGTCGATAGGAATATTATTGCAACGATCGCTGCCTCTAGCTTCGTACTAACGCTAAAAGTCTAGCGCGAATGTCTTAATCTCATCGATACTAAAGCGCTTACCGTCTACGTTGTTCTTAGTATCTATAAGTACTTCGTAGCAAATATACTAGCTTAGCTCCTAAAGCAACTACTTGTCTTCGAGTAGTAGATTATATAGGAGATCGGCTATTAGATTGTCGAAGTTAATAGTATAATTAAGCGCGAACTTCTTACGTACTATGTCCGAGAAGATCGCCTTTAGCCTCGGTAAGAAGAAGGCCTGCTTCGATCTAGCGCGTAGTGCCTTTATAGGTAGAGGAACTTCTAGAATCTCTCGCACTAGATCGAGTATAGCGGACAGGGCTAAATTGTAGGCATTGCAGTAAGAATCCGGATCCACGGGTAGCGATTCGTATATCCTTAGAGGTTTATCGTAATACTAGTTACAGACCTTACGATAGTACTATAGCTTAGGCAAGTATTAGCTGTTTACTATAAGACGGATAATCTTAGGTGTCTTATTACGCTATCCTATCTCCTATTTAGTCTAGTCCTTCTTGTCGCCTACATCTCTATCGTCGTTGCTATTACTGTCTTAATCTAGGTTACCTAGTAAGCTATTACTAATAACCTCTATATTGCGGAGGCTACTCGGACGATAGGCAGCGTATATATGTCCGCGCATACTCTCTACTCGATATGCAACAGCGTTAGCAACACCGGCGCGAGGCACTATCGAGTCGTAGCTGCTACCTTTAGGCACCTGCTTCTACTTGTTATCGAGCTAGTACGGGAAGAACTATACGAAGGTACCCCTTAGACCCGTCGTACGAACACAACGGCCTACTTTCTAATTAATGTCGTTAATATCTTTAGTAATTGGCATCTTCTAAAGTGTTACTACCTTAATATTACAAACATTGTAGCTATACGTAAGGGATGGAGTACTATTTATAATGCGGATCTTCGAATCCTCCTTAGAGTACTCCGCGTACCGGTAGTCCTTATCGAATTTAGGAATGTGTATAGTATAAAACGACACAATATAGTAGATATTAAGTCGAGGATCGTTTCTACTATATTAGTACTTCTTCTTATCGCCCTAGTTATCCTTTATTAATAGGACTAGACTATTACGTAGAAAGGCAGTTATCTGCTCGACTAATCTACGACCATCCTCGAAATTTAGCGTCTTATTAATTATCTCTAGGGTAGGCTCGTTGGCCTCGTTAACGGCATTGTTTAGCTATTAATATAGCAGCTTGTAGTTGCCGAGTATATCCTTTAGGATAGGCTTTAGTAGGTACGTAAGATCGGTCCGATTAATACTAGCCTAAACGACTTTAGTTATAAATAGCTTGTCTCCTAGTTCGCGGAAGCTACTATATAATAGCGTATACTTGCGAGTATCGGCTAAATAGGTAGTAGAGCAGCTAAGCTAAACAACATCCTATAGCACTATATCTCGAACCTTAAAGATCTAAGAGTATTCCTTACGGAAGTGCTTACCCCACTTCTAAATAAGATAGCACTCGTTAATCGCAAATATACCGATCCGATTACTACCTATAGTCCGCAACTAGTTTTAGAATTCTTCTATTACTATCTGTTCTAGACTAAAGGCGACGATACCGAACTTGCTAGTCGCTAGCTTTACGTAGAGCTAGGGATCTGCCTTCTTGCTCTTAGTAGTAACGAGCATGTACTATATAAGGTTTGAGTTGTTGTTGCGCATCGTGCGCTTAATATCGGCTCTTTATTCTTTGCCGACTCGGTTTAGAGGTACGACTTAGATTACAATACGTCTAGTAAGAAAGTAGTAGCTCTAGTATAGGAGACTCTTGCCGGCTCTAGTCGCTGCCAACCCAATAACATCCTTCTTTGTAAAGATAAGTATATATAGGATATCTACCTAGAACTCGGTAGGCATATAGCTTTTACTAGGATACTATATATCGAGGACAACTTCTAATCTAGTACGAACAACGTCCTTCTAGACTAGCAGCGAGTACATACTGTTGCCTACGTCGTATACCAACATCTAGATCTGTTCGAGTATTATATCTAGGACATCTAAGAGGCGGCGACGGAAATATATAGTCTAGACAGACGCTAGTGCTTGCTATATTAGTAATAGAACTGTTAGAATCGACTATTACGGAGCTAATCGAGATATAGCCGCGCGACCTAGAAGACGAGGCAGAAGTAGTGCGTTAATATGCTGTTAATCTCTTACGCGCTCGTTCTTTTCTATACGCTTTGCTTTACGGCGACTCTTAACCTAAGGAGCTAGCATATTGCTAAGTTTAGTCGCCTGTAGGTAGCGCTACTAGGCGAGGACGAGCTAGTTCTACGTAGTAGAGTTTTGTCGCCTACGAAGAAGCTTACTATACGACGAAATTTAAGAATAGAGCGCTCGAGGAGGCCGTCTTAGAGTTTTGTCGCCTACAGAGAAGCTTACTATACGACGAAATTTAAGAATAGAACGCTCGAGGAGGCTATCTTGCAACAAAGGTAGGGAGGGCAAACTACAAACGATAAGCAGCAATAATAAGAAATAGCGCGAGTTACCTAGAGTATAGTATTCTATACTAGAATTTCGTCGCTTGTAGAGAAGCTTACTATACGACGAAATTTGAGAATAGAACGCTCTAGGAGGCTGTCTCGTAACGAAGGTAGTAATAAGGATAGACTACAAACGATAAGTAGTAATAAGGACAAACAGCGCGCCTTATTACGTTACTCCGAGCCTGTTTACCTACGCCTATACGTACTATTTACCTACGCCTAGCTATGTGCTAGGCCTACGCCAATTATGTAGGCTACTAGGTTAGTTAGCGAAGCCTCCGGACTAATTAGGAGCGTTCTTTATGCTATAGATTATTAGTATGTTATCGGAAATAGCGGCAAACGCGTTTTCTAGTTAGGGTAGAGAGGGCCTTAGAGTAGGCTTGCGATTAGCTGCTAAGATAGCACTTAACTACGCAAATTAGCAAATCCGTAACTATAGGTCGATAGCGCGTATCTTACTAAGAGGGCTCGAAGTATTAGCGGGTCGTTCTATAGTCGTGTTATTACTTTACAAATCGCTAAATTTAGCTAAATTGCTTTATATAAATAGAGCGGACAGATGTTAATCCCTTTGTCTAATTGGAACGCACTTAATAAATTGTCTATAGGCGTATACATCGATGTTTCGGTAATATAAGTGCGTTTGCTAGCGACGCTGCGTAATAGATTTTTAATATAGGCAGTAGTAGAGGAGTATTTTTAAATTTTCGATTTTCCTATATATAGAGCGAGCGGATAGATAACCGAATACAGCTTCTTTTGCTTAGGCCCTCTATAGAAGAGCGAGCCTAGTCCCTTACCTTCTATATAGAGTAATATATTGTAATAGTAACTGCCGTAGTATGCGCACCGCAGGTGCGCTAAACGCTAGTAGAAGGTGAGGTGCACGAATTTCGTCGCCCGCGTGTACGCGCTATAGCGCGATACTACGTAATAGCGAGCACTTCGGAGGAGGGCCTAAGAAGAAGGTAGGGAGGAAGCCCTTCCTCTAAGTACTATTTTAAGCTACGTAGCTCCCTAATACACCTCGGCGCCGTTGCGCAATTGCAGTATAAAGAACTAGCTCTCGAGAGGACAACTTTCGCACTTCCGCGCGCCTACGCTTACGGCTAGGACAAGGCGGCAACGTCCCGAACGCCTCGAAGCCCTAACCTAGGCACCCTAAACGACGCCCCTCCTTAAAGATAGCTACTACTCTAATAGGAAGAGACGATAGTACTATAGAAGTAGAGACACCTACAGTTACTACAAGAACCTAGACCTCTAATCTAGACCCCTAACCCTCCCTAACCTACTAGCTTCTATAGGAAACTAGACGATAAGACTATAAGGATATAGATATAGACCTCGAAGGAACTATATAGCCTCTTATCCCTACGATCTAAAAGAAAAGACCTAGATACCTCCTCGAGCTAACTACTAAAGAAGAGAGAGGATAATAGGCCTTTAGCTTCTAACCCCTACCTCCGAACCCCTTCTAAAACACAATAATACGCCGAACGGCTAGAAAGAAAATAGAAGACGCCTATATACTCCTAGTAGAAGTAGTAGCTCTACTAAAAAACGACGAACAAACCGAAGTTCTTAACCTACTCGAAGTCTTTCGAGACTATATAGAAGGTAAGAGGATTGAACGACAAGCCTAGATAATCGCAACAGAGGTAGTATCCCTTTAAAAAGCAGCATAAGACATCTAAAAAGCTATAGGAAAGATAAGGAGACAAGAACGCTAACTCGAGGTAGAGAAACTATATCGCACCTATGCGGATACTCTCTAAGAAAATGTCCTAAGAGATGCAGCTAATAGCGTAGACACTAATCGACAATACGCTAAAACATAGGACAAATAGACAGTTATCTAGCCGAAGAGACAATAAAAGAAGATAGGGCTACCCTAAGATATAACGCAAACCTAGAGCTAAACGCTACTCTAAAACACAAAGATATCTTAACTACAACTTATCCTCTAGCTCTCTATAGGAGCGAAAGCTAACCTAAAGAAGATACGGGACGACATTAATATAATGTTTGTAAATAGGGGTCTAGAACACGCCTAAGTACTCGCTACTAGCCTAATATAAAAGGGAAACCTAGTCCTTACCTTTAAGGACGAGAAGAGCAAGCAACTAGCCCTCGATAACATTAACCCTATCCTAGAGTATATACCGATAACACGCCTTCTTAAGGACAAAGTATAGCATAAGGTAGTAGTATATAGGGTCTCTATAGAAGAATTCTACTCCGAGACAGTACTATAAGATATTTAGTACGAAATCGAGATATATAACTAAGGAGTAAAGCTAGCTATAGACCTAATCTAGCTTACAAACCGCGAAATACGGGAACAAAAGATTAGTGCCTCGATACTACTCGCCTTCGCCTTATTAGAAGAAGCGTAACGAGTAAATAATAGATACCTATTTATAGGTAGAATAAGCTGCCGTACCCGTAAGGCAAAAGATAAGCTAAAGACGAAAAAGCCTTCGGAATGCTAGATACACCTCTAGTTCTTATATAAGGGAATGCAAATAGAAGTATACTAGCACTAGAATCCCTTCTAGAAGTCGGGATATAAGAAAGAGCGGATATAATTCTAGTATAGGAACTATGAATCCTATACGAGAACAGGTAATATATAAGGTCTATCCTATACTAAGGATACACCCTACTCCTACTAGACCTCCCTCGAGAGTAGAGGCCGCGAGTAGTAGTATATATTCGTCGCTAAACTACCTACGAATGTATACTAGACAAGAACGACGACCCTAACTTCTAGGCACTTAATATATACGATAAGAGAGGAGTATATATCTAAATCTTAAACGTATATAACGAGAGAGACGAAGAAGGGACATGGACGCTAGAAAGGTGCCTATATAGATACCCGATTAGCCGACATGCTATCCTAGGAGGATTTTAATATATAGCATCTAAGCTAGGACCTAAATAGCACCGATAATAGTACTAGGACCCGGGACTTCTACGCTTAGCTCGAGAATAAGGAATTTCTACTACGGAATATATTAGGGACCCCTACCTTCTATAGGCCGAACCTAGTAACACCGAGTATACTAGACCTTACTTTTATACGAGGCGGCCTATCTAGAGAGGAAATACACTAGAAAACAATACAGTGCGGCTCTGACCACGCTGCTATTATAGTACAGTACTAGGGGAGACCCGCCAGAATAGAAACTATAATAGAGACGCGGAAACAATACGACGTTTAAAAGGCCGACTAGGAACAGTTTACTATAATACTACAAGACAACGAGTATAGTGTTAGAGAAACTAAGAACTTAGAGGCACTAGCGAACGAGTTTATAAACCTAATAGAGAGAGCGTGTACGTCCGCTATCCCTATAAGGCGAGTATTATCTAAATCGAAGCTATAGTAGACACCGGAGCTATAGGAAACGCAGAGGCATATGAACCGCGCCTATAAACGAATATTTAGCAACGGAAACACCCCGAGTATAGCTAAGAAGAGGGAGTACCTTATAGTAAAGAACCGCTACTTTCTAGCTATAAAACAAGCAAAGCGTTAATACTAGAATACCTTCCTATAGAAAACCGACCTAGCCTCGATATTTAAGGCTATGTCTTATATAAAGCCGAGAAATCAAGGCCTAATACCGGCAATCTAAGGCGAGACTTTATTCTAAGGAAAGTGTACTACTTTAAAATTAGTACTATTCCTAAAACTCTTACTAACCTAACCGCTACGTACGCGGTGGAACTCGTATAGAGTAGGAGATTGGGAGTAGAACCTACTAATAGAGGAAGAGATACGTATAGTATACTCCTCGACTAAAGTTAAAAGCAAAACACCTAGTCTAGATAGTATAATATAAGAGATAATATCCTACGCGTATAAAGCAATCCCGAACACCTTTCTTAAGGTATACGGGACGCTTATTACAAGGGGATACTACCCCTTATACTAGCGGAAAGCGATTGGAATTACGCTAGCTAAGCTAAACAAGCCGGACTACTCGATTCTAAAGGCCTATAGAATTATCTCGCTACTTAACTATCTAGGGAAAGTTAGCGAGCGGATACTAGCTTAAAGGCTTGGGAAATATACTAAGATAGGGCCCCTCCTATACGACTTATAGATAGAAGGCAGAAAGAAGAGGTCTATAGTAGATACTACCCTTCTACTTACGAACTTTATTAAATAAGCAAAACTAAAGGGACACAAACCCTTAGTAGCATTTCTAGACATAAAGGGAGCCTTTAACTACGTTTCGAAGAGTAAACTACTATAGACTCTTATCTCTCTACGCCTCCCGTACGCGATAGTAGAGTAGATAGACTCGTTCCTCTCGAAACGAGTCCTCTAACTAGCCTTCGACAGATAGATAGAGGAAGAGAACGAGGTAGAGATGGGCGTCCTATAGAGCAGCCTAATCTCCCTAATTCTCTTCCTTATCTATATCTAGAACCTCTTTATCGACCTTCCTAACGTCTATCTACTCTCGTATATAGACGATATCGGACTAGCTATAGCGTCTACAAGCCTACGGAAAAACGTAAGGGTACTACAACGTATAATCCGGACCCTTATAGAACGAGCAGAAGCAGAGTGCATCTAGTTCGACCTAGCGAAGACAGAGCTCCTCTACTTCTTAAAAGGGAAAGACTCTAGAATAGATATCGCTCTTCTATACGGTACTAGAATAGAACCTATAAGGAAAGCAGTCCGATAGCTTAGAATCTAGTTCGACGCCTACCTTACCTTTAAAGAACATATAGCTACTAGAGCCGCTACTACTAACGCCGCCTTTAATAGGCTCTACCGCCTAGCAAATATAGAGAACGGCCTAACCGCCTACTCTCTTAGACAACTCTATAAGGCATACGTTATAGCGATTAGCGACTACGGAGCCCTAGTCTAGTAGAAATTAAAGCGGGCGCTAAAACTGCTTAAAGTAGTCTAAGCGAGAGCTACGAAAAGGATCCTAGGAGTCTTCCGGACAACCTCGAATGCACCTATAGAAGTAGAAGCAGGCCTACTACCAACATCTCTCTAGCTAGAACAATAGGTAATTAGGTACAGACTATAGGTATAGGACCTCCCGTACGACTCCCCTCTTACGGCGAAACTACGAAACACAGCCCTTCTAAGAACGAGTATTCTAATTTCTATAGGAAGGCTACTCTAAATAGTATAGTATATATTTACCCTATAAGCACTACGCGCAAGAAACGTATACTTCTACTACACCGACAAGATAAGGACAACAGCGAATATTAAAGAGTATATACTCGAACGATAGAAGTAGTTATACGAAACGTAGAAAGTAAAGACAGTAAGAAGACTACAGAGCTACTACTCGCGATTTAGGTAGATAGGAAATCTATCTACTAAGATCCGCGCAACACGCGTAGTAGCAAGCGCGTACTACTCCTTCCGCCTTAGATACGGATACTTTAAGAGTTACCTAAAAGGATAGGAAAAGTAGAAGACAACCGGTGCTACTACGGAGGAAGAGAGACTCTAGAACACCTCCTACTAGCCTATAAAGACTATATAGACTAGAGACCGAAGGAGATCCGTAACGCTAGAATACTCGAGGCTGTACTAGATAATCCGGCGAGGAGAGAACTAGTCCTAGAATTTATTAGGACCTCGAAGATTAGAACAAGGCGATAGCACCTCGACCGGGGCTATAGCGAAGACTAGGGAGTAACGCAACACTCCTAGAAGGAGGAGAAGACTCTAAGAGACACTTGTTTCGAATTTTTCCCTTTAGTTATAATCCTTTAGTTATTTCTTTCTTCTATAGCGTAATACCGGCTATATATAGTAGAGGGCAACAGCCCGAAATGTCTAGGAGGCGCGAATAAGGACAAGAAGAGAACTGCAGTAGGTAGCTAGTACGTAGTACTAGCTCCTGTCCTATATAGTCTTTAACTCCTATAGGACGTAAATAGAATAAACAAACAAACAAACAACAAACAAACAATAGTCGCTAGCTTTACGTAGAGCTAAGAATCTACCTTCTTGCTCTTAGTAGTAACGAGTATATACTATATAAGGTTTAAGTTATTATTACGCATCGTACGCTCGATATTAGCTCTTTATTCTTTACTAACTCGGTTTAGAGGCACGACTTAGATTATAATACGTCTAGTAAGAAAGTAGTAGCTCTAGTATAGGAGACTCTTACTAGCTCTAGTCGCTACTAACCCGATAACATCCTTCTTTATAAAGATAAGTATATATAGAATATCTACCTAGAACTTAGTAGGTATATAGCTCTTACTAGAATACTATATATCGAGGACAACTTCTAATCTAGTACGAATAATGTCCTTCTAGACTAGTAGCAAGTATATACTATTACCTACGTCGTATACTAATATCTAGATCTATTTAAGTATTATATCTAGGATATCTAAGAGATAGCGACGGAAATATATAGTCTAGATAGACGCTAGTACTCGCTATATTAGTAATAGAACTATTAGAATCGACTATTATAGAGCTAATTAAGATATAGCCGCGCGACCTAGAAGACGAGGTAGAAGTAGTACGTTAATATACTATTAATCTCTTACGCGCTCGTTCTTTTCTATACGCTTCGCCTTATAGCGACTCTTAACCTAAGGAGCTAGTATATTACTAAGTTTAGTCGCCCGTAGGTAGTACTACTAGGTAAGGATAAGCTAGTTCTACGTACTAGAGTTTTGTCGCCTACGAAGAAGCTTACTATATAACGAAATTTAAGAATAGAGCGCTTAAGGAGGCTGTCTTAGAGTTTTGTCGCCTACAAAGAAGCTTACTATACGACGAAATTTAAGAATAGAACGCTCGAGGAGGCTGTCTCGTAATAAAGGTAGGGAGGGCAAACTATAAACGATAAGTAGCGATAATAAGAAATAGCGCGAGTTACTTAGAGTATAGTATTCTATACTAGAATTTCGTCGCTTATAGAGAAGCTTACTATACGACGAAATTTAAGAATAGAACGCTCTAGGAGGCTGTCTCGTAACGAAGGTAGTAATAAGGATAGACTATAAACGACAAGTAGTAATAAGGACAAATAGCGCGCCCTATTACGTTACTCTAAGCCTATTTACCTACGCCTATACGTACTATTTACCTACGCCTAGCTATATACTAGGCCTACGCTAATTATATAGGCTACTAGGTTAGTTAGCGAAGCCTCCGGACTAATTAGGAGCGTTCTTTATACTATAGATTATTAGTATATTATCGGAAATAGCGGTAAACGCGTTTTCTAGTTAGAGTAGAGGGGGCCTTAGAGTAGGCTTGCGATTAGCCGCTAAGATAGTACTTAACTACGCAAATCGGCAAATTTGTAACTATAGGTCGATAGCGCGTATCTTACTAAGAGGGCTCGAAGTATTAGCGGGTCGTTCTATAGTCGTGTTATTACTTTACAAATCGCTAAATTTAGCTAAATTGCTTTATATAAATAGAGCGGACAGATGTTAATCTAGAGGAGCTCACAGAACATTAAGCATCCAACTCAGCCGCCAACGACCGACTGACTCCAAAACATAGTATAGGAGGAAGCCCTTCCTCCAAGCACTATTTTAAGCTACGCAGCTCCCCAATACATCTCGGCGCCGTTGCGCAATTGTAGTATAAAGAACCAGCTCTCGAGAGGACAACTTTCGCACTTCCGCGCGCCCACGCCTGCGGCTAGGACGAGGCGGTAACGTCCCGAACGCCTCGAAGCCCTAACCTAGGCACCCGAAACAACGCCCCTCCTTAAAGATAGCTACTACTCTAATAGGAAGAGACGATAGTACTATAGAAGTAGAGACACCTACAGTTACTACAAGAACCTAGACCTCTAATCCAGACCCCAACCCTCCCTAACCTACTAGCTTCTATAGGAAACTAGACGATAAGACTATAAGGATATAGATATAGACCTCGAAGAAACTATATAGCCTCTTGTCCCTACGATCCAAAAGAAAAGACCTAGACACCTCCTCGAGCCAACTACCGAAGAAGAGAGAGACAACAGGCCTTTAGCTTCTAACCCCTACCTTCGAACCCCTTCTAAAACATAATAACACGCCGAACGGCTAGGAAGAAAATAGAAGACGCCCGCACACTCCTAGTAGAAGCAGCAGCCCTACTAAAAACGACGAACAAACCGAAGTTCTTAACCTACTCGAAGTCTTTCGAGACTATATAGAAGGTAAGAGGATTGAACGATAAGCTTAGACAATCGCAACAGAGGTAGTATCCCTTTAAAAAGCAGTACAAGATATCTGAAAAGCTGCAGGAAAGACAAGAAGACAAGATCGCCAACTCGAGGCAGAGAAACTATATCGCACCTACGTAGATACCCTCTGAGAAAATGTCCTAAGAGATGCAGCTAATAGCGTAGACACTAACCGACAATACGCTAAAATATAGGACAAATAGACAGTTATCTAGCTGAAGAGACAACAAAAGAAGATAGGGCTACTCTAAGACATAACGCAAACCTAGAGCTAAACGCTACCCTAAAACATAAAGATGTCTCAACTATAACTTATCCTCTAGCTCTCTATAGGAGCGAAAGCAGACCTAAAGAAGATATAGGACGACATTAATATAATGTTTGCAAATAAGGGTCTAGAACACGCCCAAGTACTCGCTGCTAGCCTAACATAAAAGGAAACCTAGTCCTTACCTTTAAGGACGAGAAGAGCAAGCAACTAGCCCTCGACAATATTAACTCTATCCTAGAGTACATACTAATAACACGCCTCCTAGAGGATAAAGCATAGCATAAGGTAGTAGTACACGGTGTCTCTATAGAAGAATTCTACTCCGAGATAGCACTATAAGACATCCGGTACGAAATCGAGACATATAACTAAGGAGTAAAGCTAGCTATAGACCTAATCTAGCTTACAAACCGCGAAATACGGGAACAAAAGATTGGTGCCTCGATACTACTCGCCTTCGCCTCGCTAGAAGAAGCGCAACGAGTAAACAACAGATACCTGTTTATAGGTAGAACAAGCTGCCGCACCCGTAAGGCAAAAGATAAGCTAAAGACGAAAAAGCCTTCGGAATGCTAGATACACCTCTAGTTCTTATATAAGGGAATACAAATAGAAGTATACCGGTACTAGAATCCCTTCTAGAAGTCGGGATATAAGAAAGAGCGGATATAATTCTAGTATAGGAACCATGGATCCTATACGAGAACGGGCAATATATAAGGTCTATCCTATACTAAGGATACACCCTACTCCTACCAGACCTCCCTCGAGAGTAGAGGCCGCGAGTAGTAGCATATATTCGTCGCTAAACTACCTACGAATGTATACCGGACAAGAACGACGACCCTGACTTCCAGGCACTTAATATATACGATAAGAGAGGAGTATGTATCTAAATCTTAAACGTATATAACGAGAGAAACGAAGAAGGGACATAGACGCTAGAAAGGTGCCTATATAGACACCCGATTAGCCGACACGCTATCCTAGGAGGATTTCAACATACGGCACCTAAGCTGGGACCTAAATAGTACCGACAACAGTACTAGGACCCGGGTCTTCTACGCTTAGCTCGAAGATAAGGAATTTCTACTACGGAATGTATTAGGGACCCCTACCTTCTATAGGCCGAACCTAGTAACACCGAGTGTACTAGACCTTACTTTTACACGAGGCAGCCTATCTAGAGAGGAAATATACTGGAAAACAATACAGTGCGGCTCTAACCACGCTGCTATTATAGTATAGTACTAGGGGAGACCCGCCGGAATAGAAACTATAATAGAGACGCGGAAACAATACGACGTTTAAAAGGCCGACTAGGAACAGTTTACTATAATACTATAAGACAACGAGTATAGTGTTAGGGAAACTAAGAACTTAGAGGTACTAGCGAACGAGTTTATAAACCTAATAGAGAAAGCGTGCACGTCCGCTATCCCTATAAGGCGAGTATCGTCCAAATCGAAGCCATGGTAGACACCGGAGCTACAGGAAACGCGGAGGCATATGAACCGCGCCTATAAACGAATATTTAGTAATGGAAACACCCCGAGTATAGCCGAGAAGAGGGAGTACCTTATAGTAAAGAACCGCTACTTCCTAGCTATAAAATAAGCGAAGCGTTAACACTAGAATACCTTCCTATAGAAAACCGACCCGGCCTCGATATTTAAGGCTATGTCTTATATAAAGCCGAGAAATTAAGGCCTAATACCGGCAATCTAAGGAGAGACTTTATTCTAGGGAAAGTATACTACCTTAAAATTAGCACTATTCCTAAAACCCCTACCGACCCAACCGCTACGTACGTAGTAGAACTCGTATAGAGTAGGAGATTGGGAGTAGAACCCACTAACAGAGGAAGAGATACGTATAGCATACTCCTCGACTAAAGTTAAAGGCAAAACACCTAGTCTAGACGGCATAATATAAGAGATAATATCCTACGCGTATAAAGCAATCCCGAACACCTTTCTTAAGGTATATAGGACGCTTATTACGAGGGGATACCACCCCTTACGCTAGCGGAAAGCGATTGGAATCACGCTAGCTAAGCCAAACAAGCCGGACTACTCGATCCCAAAGGCCTATAGAATTATCTTGCTACTTAACTGTCTAGGGAAAGTTAGCGAGCGGATACTAGCCTAAAGGCTTGGGAAATACGCTAAGATAGGGCCTCTTCTACACGACTCGCAGATAGGAGGCAGAAAGAAGAGGTCTATAGTAGATACTACTCTTCTACTTACGAACTTTATCGAATAAGCAAAACTAAAGAGACATAAACCCTCGGTAGCGTTTCTAGATATAAAGGGAGCCTTCGACTACGTTTCGAAGAGTAAACTACTATAGACTCTTATCTCTCTACGCCTCCCGTACGCGATAGTGGAGTGGATAGACTCGTTCCTCTCGAAACAAGTCCTCTAACTAGCCTTCGACGGATAGATAGAGGAAGAGAACGAGGTAGAGATAGGCGTCCCGTAGGGCAGCCCAATCTCCCTAATTCTCTTCCTTATCTATATCCGGAACCTCTTTATCGACCTCTCCGACGTCTATCCGCTCTCGTATATAGACGATATCGGACTAGCTATAGCGTCTACAAGCCTACGGAAAAACGTAAGGGTACTACAACGTATAATCCGGACCCTTACAGAACGAGCAGAAGCAGAGTGCATCTAGTTCGACCTAGCGAAGACAGAGCTCCTCTACTTCTCGAAAGGGAAAGACTCTAGAATAGATATCGCTCTCCTATATAGTACTAGAATAGAACCTATAAGGAAAGCAGTCCGATAGCTTGGAATCTAGTTCGACGCCCACCTTACCTTTAAAGAACATATAGCTACTAGAGCCGCTACTACTAACGCCGCCTTTAATAGGCTCTACCGCCTAGCAAATATAGAGAACAGCCTAACCGCCTACTCTCTTAGACAACTCTACAAGGCATGCGTTATAGCGATTAGCAACTACGGAGCCCTAGTCTAGTAGAAATTAAAGCGGGCGGTAAAACTGCTCGAAGCAGTTTAAGCGAGAGCTACGAAAAGGATCCTAGGAGTCTTCTAGACAACCCTAAATGCACCTATAGAAGTAGAAGCAGGCCTACTACCAACATCTCTCCGGCTAGAACAACAGGTAATTAGGTACGGGCTACGGGTATAGGACCTCCTGTACGACTCCCTCTTACGTTAAAACTACGAAATATAGCCCTCCCGAGAACGAGCATTCCAATTCCTATAGGAAGGCTACTCCAAATAGTACGGTATATATCTACCCTATAAGCACTACGCGCAAGAAACGCATACTTCTACTACACCGACAAGATAAGGACAATAGCGAATATTAGAGAGTATATACTCGAACGATAGAAGCAGTTGTACGAAACGTAGAAAGCAAAGACAGTAAGAAGACTACAGAGCTACTACTCGCGATTTAGGTGGACAGGAAATCTATCTACTAAGATCCGCGCAATACGCGTAGTAGTAAGCGCGTACTACTCCTTCCGCCTCGGATACGGGTACTTTAAGAGTTACCTAAAGAGGATAGGAAAAGTAGAAGACGACCGGTGCTACTACGGAGGAAGAGAGACTCTAGAACACCTCCTACTAGCCTATAAAGACTATATAGACTAGAGACCGAAGGAGATCCGTAACGCTAGAATACTCGAGGCTGTACTAGATAATCCGGCGAGGAGAGAACTAGTCCTAGAATTTATTAGGACCTCGAAGATTAGAACAAGGCGATAGCACCTCGACCGGGGCTATAGCGAAGACTAGGGAGCAACGTAATACTCCTAGAAGGAGGAGAAGACTCCGAGAGACACTCGTTTCGAATTTTCCCTTTAGTTATAATCCCTTAGTTATTTCTTTCTTCTATAGCGTAATACCGGCTATATATAGTAGAGGGCAACGGCCCGAAATGTCTAGGAGGCGCGAATAAGGACAAGAAGAGAACTGCAGCAGGCAGCCGGTACGTAGTACTAGCTCCCGTCCTACATAGTCTTTAACTCCTATAGGACGTAAATGGAATAAACAAACAAACAAACAAACAAAGACAGATGTTAATCCCTTTGTCTAATTGGAACGCACTTAATAAATTGTCTATAGGCGTATACATCGATGTTTCGGTAATGTAAGTGCGTTTGCTAGCGACGCTGCGTAATAGATTTTTAATATAGGTAGTAGTAGAGGAGTATTTTCAAATTTTCGATTTTCCTATATATAGAGCGAGCGGATAGATAACCGAATGCAGCTTCTTTTGCTTAGGCCCTCTATAGAAGAGCGAGCCTAGTCCCTTACCTTCTATATAGAGTAATGTGTTGTGATAGTGACTGCCGTAGTATGCGCACCGCAGGTGCGCTGGACGCTGGCAGAAGGTGAGGTGCACGAATTTCGTCGCCCGCGTGCACGCGCTACGGCGCGACACCACGTGACAGCGAGCACTTCGGAGGAGGGCCTGAGAAGGAGGCAGTTCAAAATCGTGCATTGCGAAAGGAATTCGTAGTGGCGAGCACCCAGCTTTCGGCCTCCGTACTCCTCCGCGGGGAATGCCTCGGAGCCGAGAATGGTCCGCAACCTTCCACACATATCATCTGGTCATCGATCAATGCAGCACCATCAACACTATCCCACACCATGGCTGCTCCAATGATCAACACAATGCGCTCCGCGCAATCAAATATCTGCAGACAATGCGCTGCATCAATGCGATCCAAGACTCTCGTCGCCAACCCCACCGCCACACTCAAACATGAGCTCCGCTCCCGAACATCATCACCCACAATCCCATCCCGCCCCTTCACCTTCACCGCCCCGCGCCCGCGCCAAAAGACCATCCAAGAAGCCAAATCCCAATACCGCCTCGGCCCCTTCTCCTGGCAAGCCGGCCTGCTCTTTCTCCTCGCCGGCGGCGGCCTCACCCTCTATTTCCGCTACGAAAAAGCCCGCATGGCACGCGCCCGCATCGCCGAAGCCAACAAGGGCATCGGCAAGCCCCTCGTCGGCGGGCCCTTCCACCTCATCGACCACCACGGCAGCGAGTACACAGAAGAGAACCTCAAGGGAAAGTACTCGCTCGTCTACTTTGGCTTCACGCACTGTCCGGACATTTGCCCGGAGGAGTTGGACAAGATGGCGGGCATGATTGATCGGGTCAAGGAGAAGCAAGGGAATAAGATGCGGAGTGTGTTTATCTCGTGCGACCCCGCGCGGGATACCCCCGAGGTGTTGCGGCGGTATTTGGCCGAGTTCCATGAGGATATTGTGGGCTTGGTCGGGACGTGGGAGGAGGTCAAGGCCGTATGTAAGGCGTACCGCGTCTATTTCTCGACGCCGCCGGATGTGAAGCCCGGGCAGGATTATTTGGTGGATCATTCGATTTATTTCTATTTGATGGGTGAGTTTGGCCAGGAGCTTGCAAAGTGGTGATAGCGGCTGTGTGTGTGCTGACTGAAGTTGCAGATCCGGAAGGAGATTTTGTGGAGGCGATTGGCAGGAATTTTACCGTCGATGCCGCGGCAAAGGTCATTAATGATCATATCGCGGATTGGAAGGGAAAGATTGATACTTCGTAGTAAGGGGTCTGGATGATTCATGAAGTGCGCTCGATCTGCATATTGTGCCGATAGAGCAAAGTCTCGACCTGCTGAGTCAAGCCTCGTTCTACTGCTGGCAAACGTGGCTGCGCGCTACGATTGTTGTAAGTAAGTCTGGCTGCCGACTGAATGCAGCCGCTCCTGCTGAACCACTAGCCTGCAGCGAACTGCCTAGACTCTGGCAAAAGCCATGTCGTCAACCTCCTCTCCTCAGATCACCACTTCACTAAGTTCCTCTCCCTCGACCAAACATCCAAGGCGGCTTCCACGAGCTCCTCGCGCATGTGATAGAGCTCGCTGTCCGCTGCAGTCGGCGTGCGATTCGCGTCAGGGTTTTCGAGTCTCTCGACCATCTTGATGGAAATCTCAAGCAGCAGAGCGCGCTTAGCGTCGGGTCCAAGTTCCCATCCTCAAGGGCGTATCCGTCGACAAGATCCTGGCTGGACATCTCCGATGCGAGGCAATCGATACACCACTTCCACAATGGCGAGCCTTGTAGACTGAACATGGACATGTCCGCGCAGCGCTGGAGCAGGTCTTTCGCGTCGTAATCACGCTTCGCGATCGCATCCACAATCGCATTCATGTATTGTGCGTCGAGCAGCCAGCGGCCGCGCAGCCATTCCAATGCTGCACAAGGGCCGCTATAATGGCATTCATCGATGAGATCTTCGTTGATGGCACCGGTGTATCGCCAGTTGATGTACGGCTTAATTGTGTCGGGGCCCTTACCAAGCTTTATTGCATGAGGCCAGTCACCTTCTTCCACCATAAACGTGTTGCCATCGGCCAGAACGCGTTGGAAGTGGATCCAGGTGTTGGTGATCACATCGCGGTGCACGAGTATGCGAGACTTGCCGTCCTCGGATTGCAGCTCTACCACTTCGGTGAAGTCGGATCTGTGCGCTCGGTCAGCAGCTGCAATGCTCGATGAACACGGAACGTCAGACGCACATGTATCGTGGATCCGACACGAGGGCTATTAAATTTGAGGTAGACATGGCTGGCTGCGGCTCAGAGGATGAAAGCCAGTGGATTGGTGTAGCTGTTGTTGGTGCTGGCTCTGTTCAAAGGGGAGGTGTGGGCAAGCGAAGAGAAGGTCGATATTTATACTCGGCGCGCGGCCGGCGATAGTGAGCGCACGTGTTGCATGTGATTGCCTAGATTGTGTGCTCTGCTTCACTCGAGCTGCAGCAGGCATTCAATTCTGTGCCACCTGTAGCTTCATGAATCACTGAGGGAGGTGAATGGACGCAAACCTTTGGGGAGCATACATTCAGCGATCAAAAATCTGCATTGGTACGGAAATTGCAAGCCTCTCTTCATGCTCAGCACTACATACGGGCCATTGGGCACTCGAGACCGCACAGGGCACTGGGGGAGTTCGAAATCAATGAAGTTTTTCTTGGTCGCGGGCGAGCATGTCTTATGCTGCCCGGGAACGGTTCGAAGATGCGATTTTCTTCGCACAACACCCCTTGGATGGACTTTGCTGCGGAGTTTGCTACGTCTCGTGAGCGAACCCTTCGTTGCTACTCGTAGATCACAATGTTCTTCTGGACGGCCATTCTCCCTCCCGATTGCATCAGATCGTGACCCGATTGCCTTTATTTCAGAGATGGAGTCCTCCTCAATTCTGCCAATACGAACCGAGCCAGCAGCGGCAGAAAACAGCAACTCTTCACGCCCACCATTCAGCCCGATGAGTCGTCACCTACCACTCGTATCCATACCACCTCACCACCGACTCTCCTTCCTCACAGCTCTTGGACCGCGCCATCGCCTACAGCCACTAGCTGCATAGACTTCTCACCCGCCTCCACGCCTAGCCCGGCCGCCAGCTCCCCTGAACATGGCTCGACATGCGCGCATGGTGCATCAAAGGCTACAAACTCGTGGTCCGGCTTCACCAAGTCGGCGCTCATGTGTACAAGCTCGAATTTGGGCCGAAGGAGGAACTTCAAGCCGCAATCTATCTGTGCCAGTGCAATCACGAGAGTCCTTCCTCTGCGGCTGTAGTTTTGCAGGGGAGGATCGATGTCGCTGTACACTTCTGGCAGGAGGAGCGGCGGATTGGAAGGGTGAAATGAGATGCGGAGGTGATTGAGCAGGCGGGCCGCTTTGAAGCTGTCTACTTGCAACAGTGTTGAATTCAAAGTACAAGGAAGGAAAGTTTCCATGAATGTGCTGCGGCAATGTGCCCAACAGGCATCGATGACGTGTGTGAAGACGAGACCGTGGTTGTTCGCGTACCAAGTGAGCGTCATCAAGAGCGCGCCGAAGCAGAAGAAGTCGTTCATACCTGCCATGTGGCGCGCTCCACCTTTGAGCTCGCTGAGACGTGGGTCTATACCTGTTAGGTGTACTTCCCGAAGGACCATACTGCTTTGGGATGATTCCTGTCTGATGACTTTGGACATGGTGGGAACATGCTTATAGGTCATGGCAGCTCGGAGTGCAGATGGAACCTTAGTTTATTGACACAAGACACCAATTCACACCCTACTCATATCTGCACAAGCTCGAACTTCTATTGTGAACCATAAAAAAAGGTCTTCTAGTATCCCTCCTTGCCCCACTTGTTGTACTTCTCGTGAAGCTCCTGGAAATCGTGTCAGTAATCAATCCATATGGCACCTTTCAATGTCCCTCTTGGCTTGTGCGCTGTCCCAGATATTCCTCACCTTTGGCAGATTCACGTTTGGAATAATGACCTCATTCAATGCGCTTGGAGCATCCTTCTTTCCCTTGCTCGGGTCTCCGCCTGGGTGATACTGGTAGCGAGCCTCACCACCCGACTTCCATGGCTCGGAGCCTTCTACGCGGGCGACTTTGTTTTCAGAGGAAGAGGATGTGGGGTTGCTGGAGAAGTGCCAGCCTGCGAGGCCGAAAGCGCCGGTCATGATGGTGAGGAGGATCTATGTCATGTAATCAGCTTACCGTACACCAAATTTTGCGCTGAACAGAGAGATGTACGTAAAGCTCAGGATCCTTGCGGGCTCCCTTGCGGAGGACATCCTGCTTCTCGGGCTGTTCGGCGCTGCTCACGGCATCGGCGTATGTGCGGCGGAGGGTGGGCTGACGGACAGCGCGAGTGGCGGAGAAAGCGGCTCTTCGAGCGACGAAGGACATGGTGGGCGAGGAGAAGGACCGTTGGCGGTGGTGGGGGGAGAGGGAGCTGGGAGATAGAGACGATGATGTGATGTCAAGCAAAGTCCCATTGCTCTCTCGCCAGCAGCGAGTGCGGCTCTGCGGGAGGAGCCGCATTTAGCTTTGATTGAGCACATCTCACGTCTGGTGTGGCGCGTGGAGGAGATCATCGCCATTTCCTTTGCATTGCAGCACCGCGCATTGACGCCCGACCGACCACTCCCCTCCACTGCTCCGACGACACTCCTTCTCCTCATCCGCCCCCATATTCTCCTCCTCTTCCCGCCACCGGCCGTACCACAGAACATCCACCACCATCCAGGAGCGACGCCGGAGATGCCCCTTCTCCCCTGACCTTTGCACGATTATGTAGCACATCCCCGCGACACCCCAAACAACACACCGCTTGGGGCGCAACACGCGGTAGGATCGCACCATGGCCGACCCGCCGCGGCCGTCCAGCTCGCAGTCCAACCTCACGGCAGAGCAGACCCGCTCAGCCCTGACAGCCGCCGGTCCCGTCGGGGAGCCCGGACTTCCTCCGGCACGGCCGACTAGCGATGTCACCAGCAGAGAGCGAGACAGTCGCACGTCGACACAGCGGAGTTTCCGCCCGCTGAGCAAAAGAGATGATTCCTCACGGCCGGCCTCGAGCATGAGTGGGCCCACCCATGTCCCATCCCTCGCACTCCAGACTTCCTTCCGACCGATGAGCCCGCAGAAGCTCCAGGCGCAGCGCGGACAGAACGTCGCTCCTCCCAGCAGCACGCAGGGCGGGCATCAACTGCAGCGGAGCGTGGACGAGATTGGAGAATCCAGGAAAAGCCAACATCGATCGAGCCTGGCATCGATCAATACAGCCCGAGAGGCGGCGATTGCTTCGCGGGATGGGGAAGAAGAACCACCACCTTTGCCGGTCGGCAGCCGAGGTGGGCGAGGCGACTCGATTGGGGCCAGCGTCGATGTCTCCTTCAGCCCCGCTGTAGCACAGAGTGTATTAAGTAAGGACAGTCAGCTCCCACTGAACCCGCGAGGGCAAGCGCGGAACATACGATCCGCCATGGAAAAGCCTCCCACATCGCCCAAGTCACTACGTAACTCCATAGGGTGGGGTTCGATCAGGAGCAAGCGAGAGAGCGCGGTGCCGCGACCATCGGCTAAGGACCATGAGAAGCTGCCTTCGACACCACCCTCCCCGACTATGAATGCAAAGGAGAAGCCGACTTCGCCCCGCAAGACGTCGGCGGTATTGAAATCCACAAAATCAGGGCGAAATTACCAATACTACGCCGGCAACTATCTCTTCTTCTGTCTGGGCCGATTCATGAACACCAGAGCAAAACCACTCAATGTCATCACTTGCATTCTGACAGTGCTGCCGGCGGTGCTCTTCTTTGCGTTTTCTGCACCCTGGCTCTGGGACAACGTTTCACCGGCATTGCCCATCATCTTTGCATACATATTTTTCGTGGCATTTTCCGCATTTTTGCATGCAGCACTTTCCGACCCGGGAGTCATTCCTCGAAAGCTCCATCCGCATCCGGAGAACCTGAACGAGGAGCGCGATCCGCTCACAGTGGGACCACCAACCACAGAATGGGTCATGGTCAAGACTTTTCCTTCTAAGCAGATGAAGGTCAAATTGGAAGCACACGCCGCAGAAAACGGCACGGCGGGATCCAATGGTGCCATGACCGCAATGGAGGTCCCCACGAAGTATTGTAAGACATGCAACATTTGGCGACCTCCACGTGCACATCACTGCCGCGTGTGCGATGCTTGCATCGAGACACAAGATCATCACTGCGTCTGGCTGAATAACTGTGTCGGACGGAGGAATTACAGGTTCTTCTTCGCCTACATCGGTTTCAGCAGCATCATGGCCATCTTCTTGATTGCATTTTCGATAACCCACGTCGCAGCATACGCCAGTCAAAACGACATTTCTTTTGGAGAATCTCTTTCTGGACGAACGCAAGAGCGCGTTGCCTTCTCCATGTTTATCTACGCCCTTCTCGCCCTTCCTTACCCTGGCAGTCTCTTTGGCTACCACCTCTTTCTCATCGCCCGCGGCGAAACAACCCGCGAATACCTCAACAGCCACAAGTTCCTGCCAAAGGATCGTCACCGCCCCTTTTCGCAGTCCTCGATGCTGAAGAACTGGATTTCCGTTCTAGTCCGCCCCCGCCCGCCAAGTTATCTTGCTTTCAAAAAGGCTTATCAGCACGGCGATATTCGCCTCGGACACACCCTTCCCGTGAAACAACGTGCCGAAAAGGCCCAATTGGACGCGGCGAGGAGTCAGAGTCGTGTTGATGGCTTGAAGAAGAGGTTTAGTGTTCCTCGCGGTAGGAGCAGCAACAACAAGTTCCGAAAACCTGGAATGCAACAACAAGCCAACGGTGGTGCTGAGAGGGACGTCGTTGAGATGAAGGATTTGCAGAAGCAAGAACAGCAGCAAGGTCCGCCCAAGACGGCGGATAGCGGGATCGGTGGTGGCGGGAGTAGTTTTCGGAGCCAGTTGAAGAAGGCGCTGCCTGGCGGGGCGAATAATACGCCGAGGTAGTCGTCATGCGTTCTCGCATTTTTGTCGGTTTTTTTTTTGCGAGCGATGGCGTTGACCTGCTGAAGAAGAAGCTTCTTGTATGTTTTGTTTGTTGATGGGCTTGGCAGCAGAGTCATCCTGCCGTAATGGTGGCCTTCTTGTATGTTTGTTATAGTGGAAGCGAGTGAGAAAGAGATGCGAGTGTGATGAGAGAGCAAAGTGAAGAAGTGATGAGAGGAGGGCACACAGTGTACAGTAGTTGTTATCTTGACAGTGTGAACGCGAGCACCCTTTCTTAAATTGGGGGATAATTCTTTGAGCATCAGCGTTGGCAACATTGGTAGAAAGTGCTACACCCACTTCTGCTTGTCAGTTCGTCGCATGTGTACTACGTACATGCACCCACGACCCTCGAGAAAGCTCTACCACTGTATTCCACCACTCGAACGAAGATGATCATGCCTTCCCGCTTGTGCAGTCCTTTCTTTACAGCACTTCTCAAGCGTTAAGCGTCAACGTTATCTCGTCCCACGCAATCTGCGGCCAACAGCACCACCAGTAGCCTGATTGGTACAATACAAGCGCGCAAACAAATACAACCCGCTGGACCCCAGGGTCACGGTTGTATCGACGCTGAATGTCCGCGTGGTGTTGAGGAATTGCCCCGAGGTCCACAGCCGGGTGCCCACGGCGGTGGAGTCTGCAAAGCAGGACTGGGGCGCCACGCCGCTGGGGAAGGTGACAGCGAACTTGGCCGTGAGACGCGCAGTTTGGCCGGCGTCGAAAGTGACGGTGTCTTGGCGGAGGTCGATCGTTTGGGTCTGGGTGGATCCTTGGTTGGTGGAGAAGGGATTCATGCTTCCCGTGGCGGTGCCGTTGACGACGGAAATGGTGAGAGTGGAAGGGCTGTTTTGTGCTCGCCAGGGGTCGAGGGATGCGCCGCTGAAGTCGCTGTTCTTGAGGATCTGGATGGGCGCCAGTATTGTTGGACTGTAGCCGCTTTCGGCTCCGAGCAGCGAGAAGTGGATGTTGTCGAAGGACATGGTCAAGGGGGTTGCGCCATATGAGCAGCTCTGTCCGATCGTGATGGCTCGCGGAGTGTAGGTCGAGAGGAGAGTTCCGCTCACCGAGTAGGTCCTCTTCACAGCTACCCCAGGTACCAGCGTCGGTTGCGCGAAATAGGGATTGGATAGTCTCATTCCATCAAAATATGCGAAGCAAGTCCGAGAAATTGTTCCCTGGAGTGTCCAATACACGTCTGCAGTGAAAGTGAAAGTGGCTCCTGTAGGCGGGATGAAGGTCGATGTCAAATAGTTGTTGCCGCCATACGTGCAATTGGGAAACGTAATTGAGCTTGAGAGAAAATGTCAGCGTTGTGTGTCAAGAGTTTTGCTCGCCGGTCGGACACATAGACTTACGCCATTCCATTCGACACCGTCCAGCCAAAGGTGCCACAACTGCCGGTATTAATCTGCGGCGTCCAGGAGGTCAGACCATTGGAAAAGTCTCCGTTCTGAATCGAGTTCTACGCACTGACACCTTGCGATGCGGTCTGGCGCATGGCGACATAGGTGATGACACTGCCAGGACTGCGCTGCGGACCCGCTGTGGTCTTCAATTCGCACAACATTGCTGGGGACCCATTTTGCCGCTCCGCAATTCGTCCCCTCTTGGACGCAGCGATCAATGCAAATTTCGAAATTGTCAGCCGGAGCGATCGGCAGACCTGGCATTTTTTTCCCAACGATGTCGGCTGCGCACGTGAGAACGAATTGAGCGCCATCGCGAGCTGTGTAGAGTGTGCCATCGGAGACACAGTTCGCGACGGGAGTCGGAGAGATCTGAATTGTCTGGGTAGAGACAACAGTAGTAGACGAAGTGACAGTGCTGACTGGGGTGATTGTTGTCGCTGCCGTGACATAGACTGTCGCCAGGGGGGGGGGGTTGGAAGTGGTTGACAGAGTGAGGGATCTCGTGGGCGTGGTATAAACGGTCTCCTGCGGAACAAAGGTCGAGAATGGAGTGACGAAGACCGATGGCGTATACGTACTGAGTGGGGTGACGTATACTGTGGGTGTAGCGTACGCTGTTGCGGAGGGAATCGTCGTGAACAACGGCTTGACGAAGAATGACGACGTAATTGTGGTTAGCGGAGTGACATAAATTGTCGGCGTCGTGAATTCGGTGTACACAGGCGTAATCGTTGCCATCTCGGTGACCAAGACTGTCGGCGTGATGGTTCGCCTCGGAGTCATGAATACGGTCGGTGTAGTATGGGTTGTAGTCATCGGAATTGTAGTCGAAAGTGGTGTTTCGTAGACCACGGGGGTAAAAGTGCTTGTTGGAGTGATGATATCAGTGGGCGTGGTAGTAGTTGTAACGGTAGGTATAGTCGTAGAGAGAGGAGTGACAATGACTGACGGAGTCTTGCCTTCAGTTGCCTGAGGAGTAATAGTAGTGGTAGGAGTAATGAACACGGTTGGCGTCACGCTTGTTGTACCAGCCAAATTCATGGTCTGTTGATGTCAGAAAGAGTCCTTTGGGCTATGTATGGGTCAACATACCCTGCTAATCGTTGTTACAGATCCAGAAGTAACTGTGTGAATCTTAGTAGGAGTCGGAATACCGAAGCATCCGCATGCTGACGAGACGGACGACCTGGTTATGGCCGAGAGTACGATAACCTGAGGCGGAAGGGTCAGAGTAGCCGACGTCGTGGTCAGGAACGTGGTCGAGGATATTGACGGGGTGGGCGGGCCTGGAGGGCCTGGAGGACCTGGAGGGGGCCTAATTTGTCGCCTCTGGGGATTGACGGTCGTGATAGTGGTCTTGACAGTGCTCGAAATTTTAACAAAACTCGTGAAGGTCGAGGTAGCAGCAGTGATAGTGATAGTGTTGTCTGCGCTTTGCGTGACAATGCTAGTATCAGCTGTGAAGACAGATGTATCGCCTGTCACGGAAGTGGGGTCCGCGCCGAGCTATATGTATTGTCAGGTCTTGCTGGAGTGCTGATCCTAATGATGGTTGCAAACCACTGTGAGAGTACTTGTGGCGGCCGTGATAACAACTGTATCCACTGTACTAGTGACAGGATCGGCTGTCATCTGCAAGGGCTGTCAATATGCGCACAGAATCCAACCACACAGACGAGTCTCACCGTGACCGTTTCCTCTGTTATCGATGCGGCGTCGGCGGTGAGCTCGTAACATGTCAGCGTACTAACAGCGGCATAAGGGCTTAGGCTAGGACATACAGTAAGAGCAGTAGCGTCTGCTGTGATAACTTGAGTCGGGAGAGTGGAAGTCACAGTGCTGGCTTCGATTGTAAGTGTTTCCTCCGTCACAAATTCTGGGTCCGCAGTCTTAGTGACGAAAGCGCTAGCTGCCGTTACAGTCTGGGTCGTCGGAGTGATGGTGGTAGCTTCGGCAGTAATCGTTGTAGTCTGCGAATCAGAGCATCGGCAGTGATGGTCGACGTGTAAGTATCGGCGGTGATAACCTTCGTCGCCGCCGTCAAGGTTACGGGAGGGTCGGTGATGGTCACAGTGAACGTGCCGGTCTGGCCGACGGGAGGGGCTGTGATCTGAATGAGGTCAGCAATGCCCAGGAGCAGTGAGTGGAGGCAGAGCTAGACAGTTGATGTGACGGGTGGTGCTGTCACGACTATTGCATCAGTCGTCAGAGTGACAGGGCTGGCAGTCTTCGTAGACGTGTGTGTAGCAGCGTCGATTGTCACCATTGGCGCCGTAGAAGTGATTGCAGCTGCCGTGAAAGTGCTCACTGCAGTGGTTGAAGTAATGTTGATAGTCGTGCTCTGGATCGAAACCACAGTTGCTGTAGAGGTCTTCGTCGTGATCCCTAGCCAGGTCGGGCAGAATGGTGTCGACGATGGGTAGCCATTGATCAACAAGATGATCGGCACATGTGAGGTGCATGTCCCAGTGAAGGTGGGACCAGCGAGGACCTCGGACAACAAAGATAGAGCCAGAAGCAAACTGATCGCTGGTTTACTCGCCATCTTGACGTTGAGATGAACAACACAGCAGAAACGTTGCGTATGTTGAATAGCAGCGTCTCAACTTTATGCCATATCTCGACGTGACTGTATACATCCTAGGGCTGGCGCATAGCAGTGTTCTGAGTCCGCCACAAATGCCACCGAAAGTGCGCCACGCTTTGGAAGTCGCCCTGTACCCTGGGTCCACTGTGGTCTGGAGACTTGGGCTTGACATGGACAAGCAATAGGAAGCCGTACATAGAAGCCATGGCGCGTCGTGATCCAACCAGCGTAGGTCAACGTGTAGCTAGCGATGCTGCATAGGTGAAGCCCGAATGCCTTCTGACCAGAGCCAAAGGGGCAAACGGACACTTGACAAGGCTGCAGCTCGACCCGCGCGCCTTTGTACAAAGAAGGTCCTCGCATCTTGGCTGTAGACTTGGCATTTGCGCCGTTGGTGGGACTCTATCGCCACGGCACTGGTATGCAGCGGCGAGAAAAGTATTTCGAGAGCTGCAGATGTGGGTTGCATGTCTGAGTAAACTGGCTGATACGTCAAGTTTCTGCAACAGAGACGTGCAAGTGTCGCTGATCGCATAGACAAGAGGAGCATCTTCATTGAAACATTCCACAAGTACTCTTGCCAAGCGTAGCAAGGTAGGGAGATGCGGCTGAGGTGCCTCGTGGAAGGCACGTGGCTGACTAGGACCATTATCTGCTTACGGGTCTAGTCTTATTTCTCGACCGCCATTAGCTATGCGGGCAGATGTAAATGAGCCAGGGCGGATTAGATTAATCTTTGTATGGAATCGGCGCCCTCGCTGGAAGACCGGGCGCCGACAAAGGGCTTTCAGAGACTGCGCTTCGTATCGATCCCCAATTCTATGATACGCACTGGCTGGAGAGAAGACATTTTCTCCCTTCTCTTCGCGCTACCAACAAAAGCCACTGTCTGTCGTCGAGAATATATCATGCGCTCAATGCCAAAAAATACCTGCACGTCCTTGCTCCTAAACAACCACTCATCACCGCATAATACTCTCCTGCGCCTACTCATCACCCAGAGCCGCATCGCACTCCCACGCTCATTGAACCGCTCCTTCATTCCTGTCCCGCCCTTTGCCACGACCATCCGTCGCTCTTACGAAAGCTTCGCAAAATTCAACGTACTCTGCCTCATCATCTTCGTCCCATTGCTCACGCTACTAAGAGCATGCTTGACCCTATCACGCATGCTATTAGACCGCTTTGGCACACCAGCATCAGACTTCTCAGATTTCTCAGCTTTACTCGTGCACTTTGTCTCTGCGATCTCCTCCTTCTGAACGTCAGGCTGAGGGGCAGTAGCAGGTCGCAACGTCTCAGCTTGACTGCTGACTTTGCTTAAATTCGTGCCAATCGAGTTCCCGTGGACAGCCGAGACAGTCGGACGGCGAGGAGCAACGGCAATGGCGGATTCATCATCTTCTTCCTCCATGACTTCGGAAATTTCAACGCGGTCAATCTCGACCGAGGTCTTGACTGACGCGGTTGTCTTTCTCGAAGTTCCAGTGCTGCGACTGGTAGGAGGGCGAGAAGACGCCTTGGACGTGGGGCGAACGTCCTTCATGTCAATGTCCTCGGTGAATTTGGAGCCCGTGGAGGTGGTGCGGATGTGCTTAGGGCGGGACAATTTCTTGACCACGTTGACTTTCAGATCTTCATCGCTTTCGTCTTCGATCGCTGGGTTTTCTGTGGCAACTGTCGGCTTGTCGTCATCCTCTGCCTTGAAGGCCTTCTGCTGCTTTGGCGCAGGCTTCTTGCGTGCAGGTTTCGCGGGAGGAGGAGCGGGTCGGGGTCCCTCGCCGCGTCTCGCAGCCAGACGTTGAGCACGAATCGAATTCTTCTCCGCCTCCTCTTTCAATCGCTTCTCCTCCTTCAGCTTTGCCTTTACTTCAGGATCATCCACCGCAAGCCAGCCACGCCATCCACTGCCACGATCGTCGTGCTCCTGCTTCTTTCGTGCCTCCTGCTGCGCACGCTTCTGTGCCTCTTCGAAAGCAATGCGGAGTCTCTCCTGCTCTTCCTTGGCCAGCTTCTTGATCTCGTCGGCCCGGAGACGTCTGCCTAGATAGCCTCTGCAGTTCCACGAACCACAATAGCACGTCTGTCGGGTATCGCCAAAGTTGTCGAAATTGTAGTCATAGCTCAGCTCTTCGTTGGTCATGATCCCAGAGGGTCCAGCGTAGATGCCCATCCTCGGCACGCCACCAACCTTGGTCATGCGGACCTCGCAATTGGGATCGCACGAATGATTGATGAAACGTGCGGCACTACCTTTGGTTCCATCGAGCACAAGCCCCCTCTCCATCTCCATCAGATAGTAGCATTGCTTGTTCATGTACAGATTGAGCATCCGGTTCTGACATTCCTCTTCAGTGATGATCTCGCCAGTATATTCCATGATGATCTGGCCAGGTCTGAATGAGCGCGCTGCACGAATGCCATGTCCTCGCTGCTGAGTCTTGACAACCTCGACACCAATGTCAAAACGTCCGCCCTTCTTAAGACGGGTAGCTAGCTCGTGGAAAGGACGATTGCTGCAGTCATCACCCAATCTGCAATTCTTCTCGTCGCACTCGTATTGCATAACACGGTTCAAGCAGTCATCGTCACATCCGGTGCCTGGCTGATCCGGCTTCTTACACGAGCAGTATGAAGGCTGCAGCTTGTCGTCCTTGTTCCATGAAGATTTTGCCTCGCCAATCACGCGATTCTTGTTCAATTTGTGCCAGTCCTTGGGCTTCTCATCCATTCTCTTGTCATTGTGAGGCGCGTATACATCATAAGGTATTCTCATCGAACGCGTCTTATTGGCGTCGAGGTATCCAAACATGGGCAGATTGAAATTCAGGTGCTTCTTCTTTGGCATTTCTTGCGTTTCGTCGACAGTTGCTGAACAGACGCTGGGCGGATGGTTTTTCTTCAACTTCTTCTGCTTGGTGGCGGGCTTATTGGGACCAAAGTCCGTATCCTGACCTGCATACAGCCCCTGCACTTGCCACTTCTTCACCCTGTTGCCCGCAGAAGTCTTCTGAAGAGGGCTCGTAACGATCACGGGTGCAATCTCTGGCTGAAGGGCCTTGGTCGTCTTGACGCGTTTCTTCGGCCGAGGCGCCTCGAATTCTTGATCAAGATCGATCTCGTCCAGCACACCTTTGGGACCCATCTCCAGCTCCTTCAGCATCTTCGTCTTCCGAGGGCTGTCCTGTTCCTCCACCAAGCCTAATTTCTTTTTGCCCGCCTCCACCATGTCACGCGTGCGTTTGCCCAGCGTGGAGGCCACGTTCCTCGCGCGCTCCTTCATGCTGGGGCGACGATCCATTTTCTTCGCTGGCACCTTTCCCTTGTCCTTCTTGGGCGTCCTCGCGAGCATCTTCTCCAGATCGTCCTCGAGCTCCATGTCGATGTCCTCGTTCTCAATGACGTCTGGTTCCACATTCCGATCGACGAGTGTCTTTCCCGACAGTCCCGAAGCCTTGCGGAAGGTGCTGCTGCTGTTCACGGCTATCGGCTGCTCTGAAACCTGCGCGTCCAGCAATTGCTTGACATTGTAGTTGACTGACACCCGCGTGCGTCGTGCTCTGCCCCACGACGAAGGCTCCTCTCGATCGCCTGCTTCATTGCCGCCCTTGACCGAGTGCGTGCTGCGATCATCGCCCACGCTGGTGGGAGGTGTGGACGCGGCAGGCTGCTCCGACATATCGTCCAGGTCCATGACGGCGCCCGACACGTCAATGTTGGAGAGGGCGGAGTCGGAGGTGGACGAAATACGCGTCAATGTCTGCCTCCGGGGGGCTATGGTGCCTGGCACGAGTGTGGGCGTGCAATGTCGTCGATTGCCTGCACGGCGACGCGACTTATCGACGCGAGATAGAGTGGGGAAGGATGAGGTCCAGGGTGTGCTGTTGGTCAGACAGTTGAGATATGATGAAGAAGAAGACACGGCACGCGACGAAGCAGATGACACGCGCCTCCAAGTTACGAGCGGAACATGAGCAGCGGCAGCGTCGGGGGCAGTGGTGGTGCAAGATGTCTCGTCATACGAGGGATGGCGATGTTTGGCAGCCAAGAGAGATTCATGTCCACAGCAGCCAGCAGCACCTCCTCCAGGGTGGAGCGCCATATTAACTAGGAGGCCACCACTTCGTCTCGGCGATTTTGCGATTTGGCGAACCTTCACTTATATTACTATATAATTTTCGCTTTCCTATAATAATACTACGCCTATAAAGATCTATTATATATCTCTACGTAGTTATAGGTAGGAAATTGTTTGTTTATTTTATTTATTTCTTCTATTTTCGTCCTATAGAAGTCTACGACTATATAGAACGGGAGCTAGTACTAGCTACCTACTATATATATCTTCTTACCTTATTTGTATCTTCTAGATATCTCGAGCTATTACTCTTTACTATTATTAGGTAGTAACGCGACTCTCTAGTATATAGATAAAAGTATAGACCTATATATAATATACTTCTTCTTAGTAGTACGGTATATATTTAGCTAGCCTCTCCTCTATAGATAGAATAATATCCTTCCTCGTCTATACCTATTACCTCTTTTAGTATACCTCTTATAAGAGCGACTTACTACTCTAATCTACTACCTTCTTAGGCCCTCCTCCGAAGTACTCGCTATTACGTAGTATCGCGCTATAGCGCGTATACGTAGGCGACGAAATTTGTATATCTTACCTTCTACTAGCGTCTAGCGCACCTATAGTACGTACACTATAGTAGTTACTATTATAATATATTACTATATATAGAAGATAAGGAACTAGGCTCGCTCTTCTATAGAGAGCCTAAGTAAAAGAAGCTATATTCGGTTATCTATCTACTTACTCTATATATAGAAAAATCGAAAATTTAGAAATACTTCTCTACTACTACTTATATTAAAAATCTATTACGTAGCGTCGGTAGCAAACGTACTTATATTACTAAAACAACAATATATACGCCTATAAACAATTTATTAAGTGCGTTCTAATTAGATAAAAGAATTAACATCTGTCCGCTCTATTTATATAAAGTAATTTAGCTAAATTTGTCGATTTATAAAGCAATAATACGACTATAGAACGACCAACTAATACTCCGAGCTTCTTTAATAAGGTACGCGCTATTAACCTATAGTTATAGATTTACTAATTTGCGTAGTTAAGTACTATCTTAGTAGCTAATTATAAGCCTATTTTAAAGCCTCCTCTACCCTAACTAGAAAACGCGTTTGCTACTATTTCTAATAATATACTAATAATCTATAGTATAAAGAACGCTTCTAATTAGTCTAGAGACTTCGCTAGCTAACCTAGTAGCCTATATAATTAGCGTAGGAATATAAATATAATAGTAACGGCGACGACTAAAGGCGGAGGCCTTAGAGCCTCTTAGTACGCGTATATACACCTAGAGCGCACTACTAACGTTAATAGTAGAACAGCGCGCGACGAGAATAGAGGCCGCTACCCTCCGGACGCGTCGCGCGCTAGGCTAGCTAACGAGGCTAGTAGCGACAATACCGCTAAAACTAATAAACTAAAGGACGACTCTTATATAATAGAACTAAGAACTATCGAGGCCGACATCGAACGAGCTCTTTAATATAGAGGCCTGCCTTAAGATCTTCTCTAGACCCTCCTACGCGCCTAAAAGTATACCTAACTTGCGATCTAATACTATAGCGAGATATACTATATAGTAGCAAAACTATAATAGATTAGCGATAATATTAAGGCGATATAAAAGTCCTAACGTATAAACACTTTATAAGCGTATATATAGTCGTAGGTACAGATAGCGGCTAGAGCTAATCTAATACTAACTACCTAGCTAAAGCACCTAGAGGGCGCCTATATAATTATAGTTAATATAGGCTCTATAGAGGTAAGAGAGGAAACGAAGAAGTAAGACGCAAAGGAAATATAAGCAAGAATAGGAATATATATAGTAGTAGCGGTCTAGAAACTACTAAGCGGTAACCTAAGAGTGCTAGTATATAGCGTAGAGGATAAAAAGAGGCTAGAGGGAAACTAAAAGTAGCTAAAAGAGATATAGCCTAAGGCGGAAGTCTAATAGAATAGATACTAGGTCCTAATCTATAAGGTTCTTACCAATATAGATATTAGAGAGAAATAGCTTTAAGAGACAATATAAGAGGAAAACGCGAAGTATATCTTAGATCTACGCGTACTAAAGGTAGAGTAGCTAGGGAACGTAAGAGCGCGAGAGAGTAAACACATATTATTAGTTATTATAATAGTCTAGAGCGAGGCGTAGGTAAGGGAGATAGTAAATAAAGGACTCCTATATAATAGCAACTTCTAGGCTATAGAGCCCTTCTACCTATAATAAAGAGTCGTATAATGCCTCCGATATAATAGGTTCGGGTACGTTAAAAACTACTATAAGGAGACTACCGAGAAATGCGAAAAGTATATAGAGGAGTATAGGACAGATATATATATAGCAACAACTAGGAAATATAGCAACTATAACGGGAACTACGCTTTCTAGAAGAGAATCTATAAGATTAAATAGGCCGCGCACGCTAAAAAGGATAAGTTCTACAAGTTCTTCGTATAGAAATAGGTAGTCTATACGCAATAGACGACTATATACGACGGTTTTACGCTCGTATAAAATAAGAAGAGGCTAGGCCTACAACTAGAACGGTTAGCTTAAGAGAGAGAGCCTATACTAGCGGGTATATAAGCGACTAGCGCGGTAAGGCTAGGGCGGCTAAAGGGCACGATAATAGCGATAATAAAAGGAAGGAGATAGACGAGAAAACTTCTATTCTAGCGAGTTACCCGAAGTAGCTAACCTAACTATAAAGATAAAGACAAAGATATAGGTATAGAAATACTCGTCTAAAGTTAATAACCTATATAATAAATAGATATACTCTATAGATCTAGCCGCTAGATACTAGTATATATACTTACGCCGCGTATCCGCTAACTACCTACCGACCCTTAAATATAGTATAGGAGGAAGCCCTTCCTCTAAGCACTATTTTAAGCTACGTAGCTCCCGATACACTCCGGCGCCGTCGCGCAATTGCAGTATAAAGAACCAGCTCTCGAGAGGATAACTTTCGCACTTCCGCGCGCTCGCGTCCGCGCTTAGGGTAAGGCGGCTACGTCCTAAACGCTCTAAAGCCCTAACTTAGGCACCCCTAACAACGCCTCTCCTCGAAGATAGATACTACTCTAATAGGAAGGAACAATAGTACTATAGAAGTAGAGATACCTATAGTTACTATAAGAACCTAGACCTCTAATCTAGACCCCCAACCCTCCCCAACCTACTAGCTTCTATAGGAAACTAGACGACAAGACTATAAGGATATAGATATAGACCTCGAAGGAACTATATAGCCTCTTGTCCCTACGATCTAAAAGAAAAGACCTAGACACCTTCTTAAGCTAACTACCGAAGAAGAGAGAGGACAATAGGCCTTTAGCTTCTAACCCCTACCTCCGAACCTCTTCTAAAACACAATAATACGCCGAACGGCTAGGAAGAAAATAGAAGACGCCTATACACTCCTAGTAGAAGTAGTAGCTCTACTAAAAAACGACGAATAAACCGAAGTTCTTAACCTACTCGAAGTCTTTCGAGACTATACCGAAAGTAAGAGGATCGAACGTTAAGCCTAGACAATCGCAACAGAGGTAGTATCCCTCTAAAAAGCAGTATAAGACATCCGAAAAGCTGCAGGAAAGATAAGGGGACAAGAACGCTAACTTAAGGTAGAGAAACTATATCGCACCTACGCGGATACTCTTTAAGAAAATGTCCTAAGAGATATAGCTAATAGCGTAGACACTAATCGATAATACGCTAAAACATAGAACAAATAGATAGTTATCTAGCCGAAGAGACAACAAAAGAAGATAAAGCCACCCTAAGATATAACGTAAACTTAGAGCTAAACGCTACCCTAAAAGACAAAGATATCTTAACTATAACTTATCCTCTAGCTCTCTATAGGAGCGAAAGCTAACCTAAAGAAGATATAAGACAATATTAATATAATGTTTACAAATAGAGGCTTAGAATACGCTTAAGTACTCGCTACTAGCTTAATATAAAGGGAAACCTAGTCCTTACTTTTAAGGACGAGAAAAGCAAGCAACTAGCTATTAATAACATTAACTCTATTATAGAGTATATACTAACAACCCGCCTCCTCGAGGACAAAGTATAGTATAAGGTAGTAGTACACAGTGTCTCTACGGAGAAATTCTACTCTAAGACGGCACTATAAGACATCTAGTACGAAATCGAGACATATAACTAAGGAGTGAAGCTAGTTACAAACCTAATCTAGCTTATAAACTGCGAAATATAGGAACAAAAGATTAGTGCCTCGATACTACTCGCCTTTACCTCGCTAGAAGAAGCGTAATAAGTAAATAATAGATACCTATTTATAGGTAGAACAAGCTGCTACACTCGTAAGGCAAAAGATAAGCTAAAGACGAAAAAGCCTTAGGAATACTAGATATACCTCTAGTTCTTATATAAGGGAATGCAAATAGGAGTATACTAGTACTAGAATCTCTTCTAGAAGTCGGGATATAGGAAAGAGCGGATATAGTTCTAGTATAGGAACTATAGATCCTATACGAGAACGGGCAATATATAAGGTCTATCCTATACTAAGGGTATACCCTACTCCTACTAGACCTCCCTCGAGAGCAGAGGCCGCGAGTAGTAGTATATATTCGTCGCTAAACTACCTACGAATATATACCGAACAAGAACGACGACCCTAACTTCTAGGCACTTAATATATACGATAAGAGAGGAGTATGTATCTAAATCTTAAATATATATAACGAGAGAGACGAAGAAGGGATATAGACGCTAGAAAGGTGCTTATATAGACACTCGATTAGCCGATACGCTATCCTAGGAGAGGATTTTAATATATAGCACCTAAGCTAGGACCTAAATAGTACTAACAATAGTACTAGGACCCGGGACTTCTACGCTTAGCTCGAGGATAAGGAATTTCTACTACGGAATATATTAGAGACCCCTACCTTCTATAGGCCGAACCTAGTAATACCGAGTGTACTAGACCTTACTTTTATACGAGGCGGCCTATCTAGAGAGGAAATATACTAGAAAACAATATAGTGCGGCTCCGACTACGCTACTATTATAGTATAGTACTAGAGGAGACCCGCTGGAATAGAAACTATAATAGAGACGCGGAAATAATACGACGTTTAAAAGGCCGACTAGGAACAGTTTACTATAATACTATAAGACAACGAGTATAATATTAGGGAAACTAAGAACTTAGAGGCACTAGCGAACAAGTTTACAAACCTAATAGAGAGAGCGTATACGTCCGCTATCTCTATAAGGCGAGTATCGTCTAAATCGAAGCTATAGTAGACACCGGAGCTATAGGAAACGCAGAGGCATATAAACCGCGCCTATAAACGAATATTTAGTAATAGAAACACCCCGAGTATAGCCGAGAAGAGGGAGTACCTTATAGTAAAGAACCGCTACTTCCTAGCTATAAAATAAGCGAAGCGTTAATACTAGAATACCTTCCTATAGAAAACCGACCTAGCCTCGATATTCAAAGCTATATCTTATATAAAGCTGAGAAATTAGGGCCTAATACCGGTAATCTAAGGAGAGACTTTATTCTAGGAGAAGTATACTACCTTAAAATTAGCACTATTCCTAAAACCCCTACCGACCTAACCGCTACGTACGCGGTGGAACTCGTATAAAGTAGGAGATTAGGAGTGGAACCTACTAATAGAGGAAGAGATACGTATAGCATACTCCTCGACTAAAGTTAAAGGCAAAACACCCGGTCTAGATAGTATAATATAAGAGATAATATCCTACGCGTATAAAGCAATCTTAAACACCTTTCTTAAGGTATACGGGACGCTTATTATAAGAGGATACTACCCCTTATGCTAGTAGAAAGCGATTAGAATTACGCTAGCTAAGCTAAACAAGCCGGACTACTTAATCCTAAAGGCCTATAGAATTATCTCGCTACTTAACTATCTAGGGAAAGTTAGCGAGCGGATACTAGCCTAAAGGCTTAGGAAATACGCTAAGATAGGGCCCCTCCTATACGACTCGCAGATAGGAGGCAGAAAGAAGAGGTCTATAGTAGATACTACCCTTCTACTTACGAACTTTATCGAATAGGTAAAACTAAAAGACACAAACCCTTAGTAGCGTTTCTAGATATAAAGGGAGCCTTTAACTATGTTTCGAAGAGTAAACTACTATAGACTCTAATCTCTCTACGCCTCCTGTACGCGATAGTAGAGTAAATAGACTCGTTTCTCTCGAAATAAGTCCTCTAACTAGCTTTTAACAAACAGATAGAGGAAGAAAACGAGGTAGAGATAGGCGTCCCGTAGGGCAGCCCAATCTCCCTAATTCTCTTCCTTATCTATATCTAGAACCTCTTTATCGACCTCCCTAACGTCTATCTACTCTCGTATATAGACAATATTAGACTAGCTATAGCGTCTACAAGCCTATAGAAAAACGTAAGAGTACTATAGCGCACAATCCGGACCCTTATAGAGCGAGTAGAAGCAGAATACATCTAGTTCGACCTAGCGAAGATAGAGCTCCTCTACTTCTCGAAAGGAAAAGACTCTAGAATAGATATCGCTCTCCTATATAGTACTAGGATAGAACCTATAAGGAAAGTAGTCTAATAGCTTGGAATCTAGTTCGACGCCTACCTTACCTTTAAAGAACATATAGCTACTAGAGCCGCTACTACTAACGCTGCCTTTAATAGGCTCTACTACCTAGCAAATATAGAGAACGGCCTAACCGCCTACTCTCTTAGACAACTCTATAAGGCATACGTTATAGCGATTAGCGACTACAGAGCCCCGGTCTAGTAGAAATTAAAGCGAGCGCTAAAACCGCTTAAAGTAGTCTAAGCAAGAGCTATAAAAAGAATCCTAGAAGTCTTCTAAACAACTCTAAATGCACCCGTAGAAGTAGAAGCAGGCCTACTACTAACATCTCTCCGGCTAGAACAATAGGTAATTAGGTATAGACTACGGGTATAGGACCTCCTATACGACTCCCTCTCGCGTCGAAACTACGAAATATAGCCCTCCCGAGAACAAGTATTCTAATTCTTATAGGAAGGCTACTTTAAATAGTATAGTATATATCTACTCTATAAGTACTACGCGTAAGAAACGTATACTTCTACTATACCGATAAGATAAGGACAATAGCGAATATTAGAGAGTATATACTTAAATAATAGAAGTAGTTATACGAAACGTAGAAAGTAAAGACAGTAAGAAGACTATAGAGCTACTACTCGCAATTTAGGTAGATAGGAAATCTATCTACTAAGATCCGTGCAATACGCGTAGTAGTAAGCGCGTACTACTCCTTCCGCCTCGGATATAAGTACTTTAAGAGTTACCTAAAGAGGATAGGAAAAGTAGAAGACGACCGGTACTACTATAGAGGAAGAGAGACTCTAGAACACCTCTTACTAGCCTACAAAGACTATGCGGACTAGAGACCGAAGGAGATCCGTAACGCTACAACACTCGAGGCTATACTAGATAATTCGGTAAGAAGAGAACTAGTCCTAGAATTTATTAGGACCTCGAAGATTAAAATAAGGCGATAGCACCTCGACCGGGGCTATAGCGAGGACTAGGGAGCAACGCAACACTCCTAGAAGGAGGAGAAGACTCTAAGAGACACTCGTTTTGTATTTTTCCCTTTAGTTATAATCTCTTAGTTATTTCTTTCTTCTATAGCGTAATACTAGCTATATACGGTAGAGGGCAACGGCCCGAAATGTCTAGGAGGCGCGAATAAGGACAAGAAGAGAACTGCAGTAGGTAGCCGGTACGTAGTACTAGCTCCCGTCCTATATAGTCTTCGACTCCTATAGGACGTAAATAGAATAAACAAACAAACAAACAAACAAACAAACCCTATAGATCTACTAATATAACGTAAACTATAGCCGAATAATTTAGTCGCTCCTCCTATAGGAGCTAGACCCGAGGGAAACGCAGATCGTAGTACTCTAAGAACCGTAGATTAACCTCTAAATAAGGTAGACAAAGATAAGTAAGTACTATTACTAAATCGTCCTAATAGAGAGCTACGTAAGAGTCGTATTCCTAGTCTCGAAATCCCTTAATACCTTAGAGTAGAAGTAAGTCGAAATAGCCTCTATAGACGTAGTATCTATTTAAATATAGATAAGAGACGGACTACTTACAATCTATAACGTATATAACCCTAGTAGAGCACCTAGCTATACGGAACTAGGCACTATACTAGGTACTATAGAAGCTATACGACTAGTAAACGTAAGGAACCTAGGCTTAGAGTAGATCTTACTTGGAGATTTTAATTTATATTACCCGAGGTAGGGAGGAAACCTTACGTAGAACTAGTACGCTATATTAGACCGACTAATCCGAGCTACCGAGCAGTTAGGACTTAAGCTTATAATCGAGCCTAGAACGGTTATATAGGAGAAATAGGAATATAGCTACTAAATGCTAGACCTAGTATTTATAATAGCTAGAGCGCTACAACGCGTTACTATATATTAAACGAACTAGGAACGCGCCTATAGATCGGACTACCTTCTAATTATAACTACGATCGAGGACACGGAGCTAAGAGAAGCTATATAGGACCTAAGACTATAGTAGAAAAAGGTAGACTAGAACGAGATATAGAAGAGAATCTAGGTAAAGAGTAGCGAGCTCTATAGCGAGGAGATCTATACTAAAGGTAATATAGATAGGTAGGCGGAAGCGTTATAAGGGATTATATAGGACACTATACGAGAGATAGTTCTATATACTAGACTATCTCTATTCGCAAGAGAAAGCTAAACTCTAGAGACAAAACACCTAATAAGGATAGCGAGATTAGTAAGACGGGAATAGTATAATAGTAGGACTAGGGCTAATTACGAGGCGTATATAGTAGCTAACTACGTAAGGTCGAAATAGGTTAGAAGAGACATAAACCTATTCTAGAGGGCGATAATTAAGGAAATAATATAGAACCCGGATAAAATATAGAAACTAGCTAGGTAGGTAAGAGAAAGAGCCGGAAAACTATAACTACCTCCATAGTTCCTAGATATACTTATTAGACCCCTAGAGCTAAACTAGAGGAAAAGCTAGAATAACGCGGAGAAAGCGGAAGCTCTCGCTATATACTTCTTCCCGGAACCTAAGGCAGCCGACCTAAGCAATATAGACTAAGACACAATCCTAGAACCGATATATATAGAGCTTATAGTTATAGAAGCAGAAGTACTAGGAACAATTATATAGCTACTAACTAAGAAAGCTATAGGACCGGACCAGATACCGAACGAGCTTCTAAAGAGATATAAGACCCGCCTCGCTCCGCTACTCGCTAAGCTATATATAGCGTGCCTTATAATAGGCTACTACTCTACTACGTTTAAGAAATCGACTATAGTTGTCCTTAGGAAACTATAGAAGCTAGACTATATAAAGCCTAACGCATATAGGCCTATAGCTCTACTAAATATAATAGCGAAAATACTAGAGGCTATAGTTATAGGAAGGATATCTAAAGTTATAAAGAGAGAGGCCTACTACCGGAGGCGCAAATAGGGGTAAGGCTAGGTCGGTCTACGCTTATAGCACTTAAACTAATTACGGAATAAGTACGGACGATTTAGGATACTAACCTAGAGGTAGTAGCGTCTATACTATACCTAGATATATTAGGAGCTTTCGACAACGTCTTATACGCCTAGCTACTTTATAATATCGTAATATAGGGCTTCCTAGCGTAGGTTATAGGATTTATCGAGTCCTTCCTTTAGAGCCGTATAACTAAACTCCGCCTTAGAGACTATATAGATAAAAAATAGCTCTAGAGGACAGGGATCCTCTAAGAGTTAACGTTATTCTCTATTCTCTTCCTATTCTTTATAGAGACACTACTCTCTACGATCTAGGCCTAGTATATGCTAGTAATAGGATTTGTAGACGATACTAATATACTTATATAGAGGAATAGTATAGTAGACAACTATAGAAGGCTCGAGGCTATATACGAAAAATATATATAGTAGGTAAAGAGATATAGCGTAGCTTTCGTACTATAGAAATACTAATTAATCTACTTTATAAGATTCCATAAGTACGACCTAAAGGCTATAGTACAAATCTAAGGCTTTAAAGAAGGACTATCGCCGTTACTACGGTTACTAGAAGTCTAGCTAGATACTAAACTAACGTAGGGACCGCACGTTAAGAAGGCCGCGGAAAAGAGGGCGTCCTAAATAAACTTACTCTAGAGGCTCTACAAATCTATATAAAGAGCGTCGTTCTAGAAGGCGAGATATATTTATATAGCTATAGTCCGACCCGCGATAATATATAGGTGCTAGCTCTAGGCGAACTCTACCGGAACGGTAGGATACTAGAAAGGACTTATAGAACCGCTCGAGAAAGTATAGAACGTAGCGCTACGATACATTATAGGAGCCTATAAGAGCGTAAACTAAATAGTTCTCTAGAGCGAATCTAGGATTACTCCGATCTACCTCTATATCTAGGATATAGTAAGGTAATACGCGGTAAAGTAGAGTAATAATAGAGTAGACGAATACATCCGGAAACAACGGTAGTAGGTGCTCCGCTAAAACTAATATAGATAGAGGCGAGGACGCTAGAGGAAAGATAACCTATTACAAAGGGAGACTATCTAAGCTATAGTCTAAGGATAGAAGGGAGAGGCGCGAGAAGGTAGAAGTAGCTAAGTAGACGAGGAGTAAAAAAGGATATAGATGCGAGAGAAGACAAAAAGGACTATAACGATAAGCCGCTAGCTTGTAGCCTAGCGTACTAAAGGCAACAAAAACATCTAGCAATATATAAGAGACTAACTAGGCTATAAAGTATAATAGTTACTCTTCTACGAACAGAATATATCGGATTTAACTACTACCTAGCTAAGCGAAGAGTCTTAGAAGTATCCCCTAGGTGCGAGTACGGATAGAGCACGTAAATAGCTAAATATATATATATGTTCTACCTACTCTGATAAAGTAATAGGTAGAGCCTATTCGCCGACGCAAGTATGTCCGACTAGGAGACACTAATAACTATAAAGAAAGGCCTCCTCGCTATAGCGAAATAGCTTATACAGGAAGGCACACTTAGCTAATTCTCGCTAGCGCGAGAAGAAGAAGAGGCGTAGACGACCCGAGGTTATATAATAGGGAGAGAGGCAGGCACCTAGTAAGAGAAAGAGCTCCTATAGATACTATATACGTCCTAAGGAGAACAAATAAAGAGACAACCGAGTAGCGGCTAGTTGTAAAGAATAGAGGGAGGTCTAAGAAGTTTTATGCTAGCGAGGCCCTATCGGGCCTTAAAGGCTTTTATACTTAAAAACTAAAGATAGGACACTCCGCTTACTCGGAGACGAGGTAGTTCGGTAAAAGATTATTATATTATATATAATTAGCGTAGGCTTAGTATACGGCTAAGCGTAAGTAAATAGTATAAATAGGCGTAGGTAAATAGTACGAATAGGCGTAGGTAAATAGGCTTAGAGTAATGTAATAGAGCGCGCTATTTGTCTTTATTACTACTTATTATTTATTACTATCTTTATCGCTACCTTCGTTATAAGACGGCCTCCTCGAGCGTTCTATTCTTAAATTTTATCGTATAGTAAGCTTCTCTATAGGCGACGAAATTCTAGTATAGAATACTATACTTTAGGTAACTCGCGCTATTTATTATTATCGCTACTTATCGTTTATAGTTTACCTTTCCTACTTTTATTATAAGATAGCCTTCTCGAGCGTTCTATTCTTAAATTTCGTCGTATAGTAAGCTTCTCTATAGGTAATAAAACTCTAGTACGTAGAGCCCGCTAGTCTAATAATCTATCTCGTCCTCGCCTAGTAGCGCTACTTATAGGTAACGAAACTTAGTAATATACTAGCTCCTTAGGTTAAGAGTTGCTATAAAGCGAAGCGTATAGAAAAGAACGAGCGCGTAAGAGATTAATAGCGTATTAACGACGTACTACTTCTACTTTGTCTTCTAGGTCGCGCGGCTATATCTCGTATAGCTCCGTAATAGTCGATTCTAATAGTTCTATTACTAATATAGCGAGTACTAGCGTCTATCTAGACTATATATTTCTATCGCTATCTCTTAGATATCTTAGATATAATACTCGAATAGATCTAAATATTAGTATATAACGTAGGTAATAGTATATACTTACTACTAGTCTAGAAGAACGTTATTTATACTAGATTAGAAGTTGTTCTCGATATATAGTATCCTAGTAAGGGCTATATACCTACCGAGTTCTAGGTAGATATTTTATATATACTTATCTTTATAAAGAAGGATATTATTAGGTTAGTAGCGACTAGAGCTAGTAAGAGTCTCCTATACTAGAGCTACTACTTTCTTACTACATGTATTATAATCTAAGTCGTACCTTTAAGCCGAGTTAGTAAAGAATAAAAAGCTAATATCGAGCGTATAATATATAATAATAACTTAAACCTTATATAGTATTAGAAAGTACAGCCTAGTTAGACATTCTAAGAGACACTTTAGGACACTAGATTAGGTAATATAGGTTATATAACACTAGGTTACATAACTTAGCTAATACTCTATCTTAGGAGTAAGATGCAACCTATATATAATAACTACAATTATAACAGTTAGTTCCTACCTATTACTCCGCCCCTCTCCTACTTAAGTTATATCGAGCGACGACTTAAACACCTAAACTTAATAGGTTATAAGCCCGGGTCTATAGAGTAGAGCCCTAGGTAGAAAGAGTTAGCCTTCTTATCCTTAAAGAAGGACTATAGTACTAATAGCGACAGAGAAGTAGAAAAGAGTACTAGGAGACCTAAGGTATACCTATCTACACTATATACTAAGGCTTTAGAAGATCCTAGCATAGTTCTAGAAGTTCCTAAAGGTGTAGGTAAGACAGAAAAGAACCTAGTAAAGCACACTTAATTAAGAGTATAAAGAGGAAAGGATTAGTCTTATATCTAGTACTAGTTTAGATAAGCCTATACTAAGTACTAAGTACTACTAATACCTTAGATTATACTTAAATCTAGGAAGGTAGAAGACTAGAGGCTCTCTATAAGTAGGATACTATCTAGCCTATAAGAGCCTAGGCTATAAGGGTTAAACCTTATAGAGCCTTATCTAAGAGAGACGAGTCTTAGGAAGACAAGTTAGGTCTAGAATCTAATTTATATAGTAAGGAAGGCAGCAATCTAGAAACTACCTAGTTACTTTAGAAGAGTTTTAATTTTCTAGAGTTAGTTTTAAGTTTTTGCTTTTAATTTGCAAAATAGATTAAGAGAGTAACTTTAGTAAGAGAAGGACCCCAATCCTCTTAAGAGAGAACTAGAGACTATAGTTTAGACTATAAGAGAATATCCTTAAAGGTAAGGAAGTATTCTAGGTTATCTTAGACCTAAGAGACACAGATATATAAATACTAGAATTAGACCTATTAGAGGATTTATTATCTAAAGGAAAAGGAAGAGCTAGATTCCCTAGGTTAGAGCACTTAAAATATAGCCTAGTATAGAGGAAGGACAATATAAAGGTAATACACCTCCTACTTAAAAGCTTAGAAGATAATAACTAAGATAAGGTAATAGATAAGACAAGGGTATATAATATTTAAACGAAACTATATACTAAGTATAGTAAAGTCTAAGAAGTATATACTATTATAATTATCTAGGAGTTTATTACCTTTAAGATAGAGCTAGAGGATATAATTAGGAAGTTATAGATCTACTTTTAGAATCTAGGAAGGAGAATTATAGAGATTAATATAAGAGAGGTATACTTTAAGCTCCTAAGTATAAGGATTAAATTCCTACTACACTCTCTCCTAGATTAGTATAAGAGTATAAGGCAGACTATCTAGGCATAGAGGAACTTAGAACCTAAACAAATCCTCTAGCTTCTTAAAGTAGAAGAGTCTAAATAGAATAGACTCCTATCCTAAGAGACGGCAATATTTACTAAAGGAAGGACACAAGTTAGAGGCACATTCCTATATAACCTCTATTAAGATAAGCACCTAAATAGGACTAGCAACTATCCCCTCCTAAGCAAAGTAAAGGAAGCTATTAAGACTAAGATATATAAGGTTTAGAAGAGAACCTTACTATCTAGAAATAGAAGGAGCTCCTTACCTAGTAAAGAAGAGTTAAAAGAGCTAGTAAGGAGGCTTAACCTAGAAGTACAATCTCTTAGAGAGAAGGTTAAATTAATCCTAAGGAAACACACCTCTAAGAAGGCTTATACCGCCTAGGAAGAGGGCAAGTCTTTAGTAAATTTAGATATATCCCTATTTCTATTAGAGGATAAAGATGTTAACGAAGTTGTATACTTAACTATAGAAGCAAAAGGTAAGTATATACTATTAGAATAGCTACTTAATTCCTATACTTTATTCTATATAACTAACTAAGCATCCCTTTTAGAGAACTAAAGCCTCTTTAGGTTAGAAAATGGATTAAGGTTAGTAGTAGCTACCTATATACTACATATGTTAAGAAGGCAGTAATAGGTAGAAGGAAAGGTAAGTAGATTATACTAAAGGATGTTTTGTTTATCTCTAGTCTTAGAGTAAATCTTGTCTCTTAAAGTTAGTTTAGCTAGTAGTTTAGTGTTTAACTACTAAAATTTATACTTATTTTACCCTCTAGAAAACCCGTTATCTAGACAAAATTAAAAGAAGGAGTTCTATTTATTAAAAAGATTAATAAGTCTCTAGAGGAGGTTGCCTTTATATATAACACCTAAGAGATAAATAGAGCTTTTTGCTAAATTTGGGTGTTTGGGTCGTCGCTCGATGCGGCTTAAGTAGGAGAGGGGCGGAGCAATAGGTAGGAACTAACCGTTGTAATTGTAGTTGTTATATATAGGTTGCATCTCACTCCTAAGATAGGGTATTAGCTAAGTTATATAACCTAGTATTATATAACCTATGTTACCTAATCTAGTGTCCTAAAGTGTCTCTTAGAATGTCTAACTAGACTACACTTTCCAACACTTCTACTTAGGCTAGATGGTCTTCTGCCTACACTTTCCTATATTTAGATTCATCCCTAAATCCTGCTTCCTTTAGGTCTATAGGTTAATCTATAGTTGGGGCATAAGTCTTTTGCATCCCTTATATAAGCTAGAGCTACCTTACAAACTCCTAGAACTATAGCCTATTCTTTGGTTTGGTAAGGCTATTAGCTACTATCTCTTTAGTTGGAACATACTCTACTACAATCTTTCTCTACTACTAAAGATGCCTAATATAGTTGTATACAACATTAATATATTTTAACCTCTTATAGGTATAGGTATCCTTAACAAGTATTAAGGCAGCTTAGTTGTCTTTTATAAGCTAGACTAGTCTTAGCTCCCTTATAGTATTAGAGTATACTTTTATAGTTGGTTAGAAGGAGCACTCTTCTACTAACTCTATATAATCCATCTTCCTAAGAAGTGCTGCTAGGAACTAAGATTGCTTTATATATACATTTATAGCTATATACTTAGCTTCTATTGTTAATGTTGTAATAGACTTTTGCTTCCTACTTATCTAAGAAACTAGGGCTCCGTAGAGGAAGAAGATACTTCTAAGAATTGAGACTCTATCTGCTTTGTCTATTATATAGTTAGAGTTTGAATATCTAATTAGCTTTCCTCTATCTCTCCTATATATTAATCTAAGGTCTGGGAATAATCTTAGGTATCTTACTAATTTCTTTAGAGCTTGCATGTGTTTCTTAGTAGGATCTAAGATATAGGAACTTAGTTTTTGTTTGTTTTTGTTTGTTTGTTTATTCCATTTACGTCCTATAGGAGTTAAAGACTATGTAGGACGGGAGCTAGTACTACGTACCGGCTGCCTACTGCAGTTCTCTTCTTGTCCTTATTCGCGCCTCCTAGACATTTCGGGCCGTTGCCCTCTACCGTATATAGCCGGTATTACGCTATAGAAGAAAGAAATAACTAAGGGATTATAACTAAAGGGAAAATTCGAAACGAGTGTCTCTCGGAGTCTTCTCCTCCTTCTAGGAGTGTTGCGTTGCTCCCTAGTCTTCGCTATAGCCCCGGTCGAGGTGCTATCGCCTTATTCTAATCTTCGAGGTCCTAATAAATTCTAGGACTAGTTCTCTCCTCGCCGGGTCATCTAGTACAGCCTCGAGTGTTCTAGCGTTGCGGATCTCCTTCGGTCTCTAGTCCACATAGTCTTTGTAGGCTAGTAAGAGGTGTTCTAGAGTCTCTCTTCCTCCGTAGTAGCACTAGTCGTCTTCTACTTTTCCTATCCTCTTTAGGTAACTCTTAAAGTACCCGTGTCCGAGGCGGAAGGAGTAGTACGCGCTTACTACTACGCGTGTTACGCGGATCTTAGTAGATAGATTTCCTGTCCACCTAAATCGCGAGTAGTAGCTCTGTAGTCTTCTTACTGTCTTTGCTTTCTGCGTTTCGTACAACTGCTTCCATCGTTCAGTATATACTCTCTAATATTCGCTATTGTCCTTATCTTGTCGGTGTAGTAGAAGTATGCGTTTCTTACGCGTAGTGCTTGTAGGGTAGATGTATACCGTACTATTTAGAGTAGCCTTCCTATAGGAATTGGAATGCTCGTTCTCGGGAGGGCTGTATTTCGTAGTTTTAACGTAAGAGGGAGTCGTACGGGAGGTCCTGTACCTGTAGCCCGTACCTAATTACCTATTGTTCTAGCCGGAGAGATGTTGGTAGTAGGCCTGCTTCTACTTCTGCGGGTGCATTTAAGGTTGTCCGGAAGACTTCTAGGATCCTTTTCGTAGCTCTCGCTTAGACTGCTTCGAGCGGTTTTACCGCCCGCTTTGATTTCCACTAGACTGGGGCTCCGTAGTCGCTAATCGCTATAACGCATGCCTTATAGAGTTGTCTAAGAGAGTAGGCGGTTAGGCCGTTCTCTATATTTGCTAGGCGGTAGAGCCTATTAAAGGCGGCGTTAGTAGCAGCGGCTCTAGTAGCTATATGTTCTTTAAAGGTAAGGTGGGCGTCGAACCAGATTCCAAGCCATCGGACTGCTTTCCTTGTAGGTTCTATTCTAGTACCGCACGGGAAAGCGATATCTATTCTAGAGTCTTTCTCTTTCGAGAAGTGGAGGAGCTCTGTCTTCGCTAGGTCGAACTAGATGCACTCTACTTCTGCTCGTTCTGTAAGGGTCCGGATTGTGCGTTATAGTACCCTTGCGTTTTTCTGTAGGCTTGTAGACGCTATAGCTAGTCCGATATCGTCTATATACGAGAGCGGATAGACGTCGGAGAGGTCGATAAAGAGGTTCCGGATATAGATAAGGAAGAGAATTAGGGAGATTAGGCTGCTCTGCGGGACGCCTATCTCTACCTTATTCTCTTCCTCTATCTGTCCGTCGAAGGCTAGTTAGAGGACTCGTTTCGAGAGGAACGAGTCTATTTACTCCACTATCGCGTACGGGAGGCGTAGAGAGATAAGAGTCTATAGTAGTTTACTCTTCGAAACGTGGTCGAAGGCTCCCTTTATGTCTAGAAACGCTACCGAGGGTTTGTATCTCTTTAGTTTTGCTTGTTCGACAAAGTTCGTAAGTAGAAGGGTAGTATCTACTACAGACCTCTTCTTTCTGCCTCCTATCTGCGAGTCGTGTAGGAGGGGCCCTATCTCAGCGTATTTCCCAAGCCTTTGGGCTAGTATCTGCTCGCTAACTTTCCCTAGATAGTTAAGTAGCGAGATAATTCTATAGGCCTTTAGGATCGAGTAGTCCGGCTTGTTTAGCTTAGCTAGCGTGATTCCAATCGCTTTCCGCTAGCGTAAGGGGTAGTATCCCCTCGTAATAAGCGTCCCGTATACCTTAAGAAAGGTGTTCGGGATTGCTTTATACGCGTAGGATATTATCTCTTATATTATGCCGTCTAGACTAGGTGTTTTGCCTTTAACTTTAGTCGAGGAGCATACTATGCGTATCTCTTCCTCTATTAGTAGGTTCCACTCCCAATCTCCTACTCTATACGAGTTCCACCGCGTACGTAGCGGTTGGGTCGGTAGGGGTTTTAGGAATAGTACTAATTTTAAGGTAGTACACTTTCCCTAGAATAAAGTCTCTCCTTAGATTGCTAGTATTAGGCCTTAATTTCTCGGCTTTGTGTAAGACATAGCCTTAAATATCGAGGCCGGGTCGGTTTTCTATAGGAAGGTATTCTAGTGTTAACGCTTCGCTTATTTTATAGCTAGGAAGTAGCGGTTCTTCACCGTAAGGTACTCCCTCTTCTCGGCTATACTCGGGGTGTTTCCGTTGCTAAATATTCGTTTGTAGGCGCGGTTCATGTGCCTCCGCGTTTCCTGTAGCTCCGGTGTCTACTATAGCTTCGATTTGGACGATACTCGCCTTATAGGGATAGCGGACGTGCACGCTTTCTCTATTAGGTTTGTAAACTCGTTCGCTAGTGCCTCTAAGTTCTCAGTTTCCCTAACACTATACTCGTTGTCTTGTAGTATTGTGGTAAACTGTTCCTAGTCGGCCTTTTGAACGTCGTATTGTTTCCGCGTCTCTGTTGTAGTTTCTATTCCGGCGGGTCTCCCCTAGTACTGTACTATAATAGCAGCGTGGTCAGAGCCGCACTGTATTGTTTTCCAGTGTATTTCCTCTCTAGATAGGCTGCCTCGTGTAAAAGTAAGGTCTAGTACACTCGGTATTACTAGGTTCGGCCTATAGAAGGTAGGGGTCCCTAATACATTCCGTAGTAGAAATTCCTTATCTTCGAGCCAAGCGTAGAAGACCCGGGTCCTAGTACTATTGTCGGTACTGTTTAGGTCCTAGCTTGGGTGCCGTATGTTAAAATCCCCTCCTAGGATAGCGTATCGGCTAATCGGGTGTCTATATAGGCACCTTTCTAGCGTCCATGTCCCTTCTTCGTCTCTCTCGTTATATACGTTTAAGATTTGGATACATACTCCTCTCTTATCGTATATATTAAGTGCCTAGAAGTCAGGGTCGTCGTTCTTGTCCGGTATGTATTCGTAGGTAGTTTGGCGACGAATATATGCTACTACTCGCGGCCTCTGCTCTCGAGGGAGGTCTGGTAGGAGTGGGGTGTATCCTTGGTATAGGATAGACCTTATATATTGCCCGTTCTCGTATAGGATCCATAGTTCCTGTACTAGAATTATATCCGCTCTTTCTTATATCCCGACTTCTAGAAGGGATTCTAGTGCCGGTATACTTCTATTTGCATTCCCTTGTATAAGAACTAGAGGTGTATCTAGCATTCCGAAGGCTTTTTCGTCTTTAGCTTGTCTTTTGCCTTACGGGTGCAGTAGCTTATTCTACCTATAAATAGGTATCCGTTATTTACTCGTTGCGCTTCTTCTAGCGAGGCGAAGGCGAGTAGTATCGAGGCACTAATCTTTTGTTCCCGTATTTCGCGGTTTATAAGCTAGATTGGGTCTGTAGCTAGCTTTACTCCTTAGTTATATGTCTCGATTTCGTACCGGATGTCTTGTAGTGCTGTCTCGGAGTAGAATTCTTCTATAGAGACACTGTATACTACTACCTTATGCTATGCTTTGTCCTCTAGGAGGCGTGTTGTCGGTATGCACTCTAGGATAGAGTTAATGTTGTCGAGGGCTAGTTGCTTGCTCTTCTCGTCCTTAAAGGTAAGGACTAGGTTTCCCTTTTGTGTTGGGCTAGCAGCGAGTACTTAGGCGTGTTCTAGACCCTTATTTGCAAACATTGTATTAATGTCGTCCCGTATCTTCTTTGGGTCTGCTTTCGCTCCTATAGAGAGCTGGAGGATAAGTTGTAGTTGAGACATCTTTGTGTTTTGGGGTAGCGTTTGGCTCTGGGTTTGCGTTGTGTCTTAGGGTGGCCCTGTCTTCTTTTGTTGTCTCTTCGGCTAGATAACTGTCTATTTGTCCTGTGTTTTAGCGTATTGTCGGTTAGTGTCTACGCTATTAGCTGCATCTCTTAGGACATTTTCTTGGAGGGTATCTGCGTAGGTGCAATGTGGTTTCTCTGCCTCGAGTTAGCGATCTTGTCCCCTTGTCTTTCCTGCAGCTTTTCGGATGTCTTGTGCTACTTTTTAAAGGGATACTACCTCTATTGCAATTGTCTGGGCTTGTTGTTCAATCCTCTTACCTTTTATATAGTCTCGAAAGACTTCGAGTAGGTTAAGAACTTCGGTTTGTTCGTCGTTTTTTAGCAGGGCTGCTGCTTCTACTAGGAGTGTGCGGGCGTCTTCTATTTTCTTCCTAGCCGTTCGGCGTGTTATTATGTTTTAGAAGGGGTTCGGAGGTGGGGTTGGAAGCTAAAGGCCTGTTGTCCTTTCTCTTCTTCGGTAGTTGGCTCGAGGAGGTGTCTCGGTCTTTTCTTTTGGATCGCAGGGACAAGAGGCTGTATAGTTTCTTCGAGGTCCATATCTACATCCTTATAGTCTTGTCGTCTAGTTTCCTATAGAAGCTGGTGGGTTGGGGAGGGTTAGGGGTCTGGATTAGAGGTCCAGGTTCTTGTAGTAACTGTAGGTGTCTCTACTTCTATAGTACTATCGTCTCTTCCTATTGGAGTAGTAGCTATCTTTGAGGAGGGGCGTCGTTTCGGGTGCCTAGGTTAGGGCTTCGGGGCGTTCGGGACGTTGCCGCCTCGTCCTAGCCGCAGGCGTAGGCGCGCAGAAGTGCGAAAGTTGTCCTCTCGAGAGCTGGTTCTTTATACTTCAATTGCGCAACAGCGCCGAGGTGTATCGGGGAGCTGCGTAGCTTAAAATAGTGCTTGGAGGAAGGGCTTCCTCCTATACTATGTTTTGGAGTCGGTCGGTCGTTGGCGGCTGAGTTGGATGCTTGATAGGAACTTAGTCTTCCTAAGGGAAAAGCAATATCTAGTCTTGTTATTATTATAGGCTATATCTAGGTACCTATTTAGCTCTAGTACTCTGTCTTTAATCCTCTCTTATTATATAAGCCTAGTAGGCTTAAGCTCTTATAGCTATCTATAGGTAAGAGAGTTAGATAGGCTATCTCTTTATGTAGATAGAACTTTAAAAGATTCTCCTAGATATAATGTTTCTAATTAAGTTTTAGAGTTCCTACAACTCTATCTCTTATTAGCCTTATTCCTAGGATTTTCTCTAGCTCTCTAAGATCCTTAATCTTAAAGATCTTTCTAAGTTCTTCCTTAAACTAAAGCATATCCTTTAACTTTAGTGCTATAATAGGGATATTATCTATATAAGTAAGGACTATAATGCTCCTCCTATAGTAGATAAGTAGGCATAGGTCTACTTCTAATTAAATAAACCTAATCTGTTCTAGCTTTGAGACATAGAGCTTGTTCTAGTCTCTTACTACTTACTTTAGTTTATATAGGCTCCTTAGGATTTATAGGACTATGTTAGGTAGTATATTAATACCTAGAGGTAGAAGTATAAAGATTTCTTCTTATAGGGTGCTCTTAGTAAATGCATTGTTTATATCTACCTAGTGCAACTCTAGGTCCTTCTTATATATAACAGCTATAAATACTCTTAGCGTATTATGCCTTACTATAAGTATAAAGGTCTCTTAGAAGTCTACTCCGTATTTCTAAGAGAATCCCCTTATAACTAGTCTTGCCTTAAACTTCTTAATAGTACTACTAATTAGCCTCTTTATATTAAACACCTACTTAGAAGTAATAAGGTTTGCTCCTTTAGGAGGGATAACCCCTTTCTAGGTATTATTAGTCTAGAGAGTAGTAAGTTCTTTCTAGATTGCCTCCTTCTATATGTGTCCTTATTTGGGATCCTAAATTGCCTCTTTATAGGACTTTAGAATAGGTACCTCTTGTCTCTAAGAGATAGCTAGTACTAATACTATAAATACAACTTCTTTAACCTCTATAAGGGCTTCCTAAATCTACTATCCCTTATTTTCTATATACGAGAGGAATGCCTTCTATTACTTAGCTGCTAGTAGTTCCTCTTTATCTCTCTGTCTCTTCTAAAGAACCTACCTAGTAACTATGCTATAGGTCCTTAGTTCTAGTCCTTGCCCTTTATCTAAGACAGATCTTCTTCTCTTTTAGGACTTTGTAGATTGGATCCCCTCCTAACCCCTATATCCTAGTAGATCTTGTGCAATATTAAGCTTCTTTTCTATTGCCTTTCTACTAGCTATAGTCCTTTCTTATCTAATAGGCTACTAGTTTAACTTAGGTGGTTAGGTGGCCCTATTTTCCTCCTACTAAGGCTATACTGCTTTAGGGTTTTCTTCTCTTAGATCCTCTACTCTCTAGTATTCCTCCTTATCTTTTAGTATAAGTAAAAGTTATATAAAGAGGGGTTTAATAGGTGCTATAGGCTTTTAAGTAATACGACCTAGTTAGGTCGTATTAGTATAGGCTATAGGCTCCTGCTTCTTTAGTCTTCTAACTGGGTTCCTAACTAGTGCTCTACTGTCTTAATTAAGTCTAAGAATATTTAACTCTATATCTCCTCCTTTCTTAGCCTTAAAAAATATAGTAGTACTATAGGCCTTTATAGCTCTTATATTAGGTTCCTAGAAAAGCTACATTTTAGTAGTGTTAGGGACATATCTAATAAACACGGCTTCCTTACCCCTGTTTATTAGCTTGTTAGATCTTATCCTAGCTAGCTAAGACCTTAGGTCTATAGACACTACTGCTTTGCAGCCCTAGACTCTAAAGTGTAAAACTAAGGGTTAAATGCCTAAAAAGGCTTCCTTAGGTAATACCTTAAGGCTATTAATTTCTAGTCTATTTAGTAGTGCATTCCTAACAATAGTGCATGTATCTAATGCTTTAGGCTAGAATTTAATTAGCATGTTTGATTCCTTAATTATGGCTCTTATATAGTCTTTAGAAGTCTGGATTAACCTTTCTATAACTCTATTTTAGATAGAATTGTAGGCTTTAGTAGTATAGAAGGTAATTCCCTTATCCTTTTCCTACTATTTTAATAAAGTAAGAAGCTCTCTTGCCCTATTACTCCTTATAATTTGGATAGGATTTCTAGACTATAATTCTGCCTTCCTTCTCTAAATCCTTAAGGCTTCTAGTGCATCTTCTCTAGACCTTAACGGAATAGTCTATTTCTTTCTTAAGAAGTTATTAACTATCTCAAGCTACTATCTAAAGCCTAGTCTTAAGATTGGCAAAGGTCTATAGATATTAATTAATATAAGAGACAGCCTTTAGGGCTTTCTTTTAATAACCTTCTCTCTATATTTCTTTATCTTTACTAATATATAGACCCTGTAGCTATGCTACTCTTTTGGGATTTGGATCTAGGATTTTAGGTTTAAAACCTAGTGCAAGTCTTTTAAAAGATCCTTTCTAAAGTATATACATCTTCTATACTAGAGCTCCCACTGTTCTTAGGGATCCTCTATTACTATAAAGGCAAAAGCTCTATTTATCTCCTAGGTGTTATATATAAAGGCAACCTCCTCTAGAAACTTGTTAATTTCTTTAATAAATGGAACTTCTCCTTTTAACTTTGTCTAGACAATAGGTTTTCTAGAGGGTAAAACAAGTATAAATTTTAGTAGTTAAATACTAAACTACTAGCTAAACTAACTCTAAGAGACAAGATTTACTCTAAGACTAGAGACAAATAAAACATCCTTTAGTACAATCTACTTACCTTTCCTCCTACCTATTACTACCTTCCTAATATATATAGTATATAGGTAGCTACTACTAACTTTAATCTATTTTCTAACCTAAAGAGGCTTTAGTTCTCTAAAAAGGGATGCTTAGTTAGTTATATAGAATAAAGTATAGGAATTAAGTAGCTATTCTAATAGTATGTACTTGCCTTTTGCTTCTATAGTTAAGTGTGCAACTTTATTAATATCTTTATCCTCTAATAGGGATAGGGATGCATCTAAATTTGCTAAAGACTTGCCCTCTTCCTAGGCGGTATAAGCCTTCTTAGAGGTGTGTTTCCTTAGGATCGATTTAACCTTCTCTTTAAGGGATTATACTTCTAGGTTAAGCCTCTTTACTAGCTCTTTTAACTCGTCTTTGCTAGGTAAGGAGCTCCTCCTATTTCTAGATAGTAAGGTTCTCTTCTAAACCTTATATGTCTTAATCTTAATAGCTTCCTTTACTTTGCTTAGAAGGGGACAGTTACTAGTCCTATTTGGGTGCTTGTCTTAATAGAGGTTATATAGGAATGTACCTCTAACTTATATCCTTCCTTTAGTAAACATTGCTGTCTCTTAGGATAGGAGTCTATTCTATTTAGACTCTTCTACTTTAAGAAGCTAGAGGATTTGTTTAGGATCTAGGTTCTTCTATGCCTAGATAGTCTACCTTATACTCTTATACTAATCTAGGAGAGAGTGTAGTAGGAATTTAATCCTTATACTCGGGAGCTTAAAGTATGCCTCCCTTGTATTAATCTCTACAATTCTCCTCCCTAGATTCTAAAGGTAGATCTATAACTTCCTAATTATATCCTTTAGCTCTATCTTAAAGGTAACAAACTCCTAGATAATTGTAATAGCATATGCTTCTTAGACTTTGCTATACTTGGTATATAGTTTCGTCTAGATATTATATGCCCTTATCTTATCTATTACCTTATCTTAGTTATTATCCTCTAAGCTTTTAAGTAGGAGGTATATTGCCTTTATATTGTCCTTCCTCTATACTAGGCTATGTTTTGAGTGCTCTAACCTAGGGAATCTAGCTCTTCCTTTTCCTTTAGATAATAAACCCTTAGATAGGTCTAATTCTAGTGTTTGTGCATCTGTGTCTCTTAGGTCTAAGATAACCTAGAATATTTCCTTACTTTTAAGAATGTTCTCTTATAGTCTAAACTATAGTCTCTAGTTCTCTTTTAAGAGGATTGGGGTCCTTCTCTTACTAAAGTTACTCTCTTAATTTATTTTATAAATTAAAAACAAAACTTAAAACTAACTTTAGAAAATCAAAACTCTTCTAAAGTAACTAGGCAGTTTCTAGATTGCTGCCTTCCTTGCTATACAAATTAGATCCCAGACCTAACTTGTCTTTCTAAGACTCGTTTCTCTTAGATAAGGCCCTATAAGGTTTGACTCTTATAGCCTAGGCTCTTATAGGCTAGATAGTGTCCTACTTATAGAGAGCCTCTAGTCTTCTACTTTCCTAGGTTTAAGTATAATCTAAGGTATTAGTAGTACTTGGTGCTTAGTATAGGCTTATCTAAAGTAGTACTAGATATAAGACTAATCCTTTCCTCTTTATACTCTTAATTAAGTATGCCTTACTAGGTTCTTTTCTATCTTACCTATACTTTTAGGAACTTCTAGAACTATACTAGGATCTTCTAAAGCCTTAGTATATAGTGCAGATAGGTATACCTTAGGTCTCTTAGTGCTCTTTTCTGCTTCCCTATCGCTATTAGTACTATAGTCCTCCTTTAAGGATAAGAAGGCTAACTCTTTCTACCTAGGGCTCTACTCTACAAACCTGGGCTTATAACCTGTTAAATTTGGGTGTTTGGGTCGTCGCTCGATGTAGCTTAAGTAGGAGAGGGGCGGAGTAATAGGTAGGAACCAACCGTTATAATTATAGTTATTATATATAGGTTGCATCTTACTCCTAAGATAGGGTATTAGCTAAGTTATATAACCTAGTGTTACATGACCTATGTTACCTAATCTAGTGTCCTAAAGTGTCTCTTAGAATGTCTAACTAGACTGCACTTTCTAATACTTTTGCTTTTATAGTAACAAAGGATCTCTAAGAATAGTAGGAGCTCTAGTATAGAAGGTGTATATACTTTAGAAAGGATCTTTTAAAAGACTTGCACTAGGTTTTAAACCTAAAATCCTAGATCTAAATCCTAAAAGAGTAGTATAGCTATAGAGTCTATATATTAGTAAATGTTAGAAAGTGCAGTCTAGTTAGACACTCTAAGAGACACTTTGGGACACTAGATTAGGTAACATAGGTTATGTAACACTAGGTTACATACTAACGCCGCCTTTAAAAAACATAGTATAGGAGGAAGCCCTTCCTCCAAGCACTATTTTAAGCTACGTAGCTCCTCGATACACCTCCGCGCTAGTGCGCAATTGTAGTATAAAGAACCAGCTCTCGAGAGGACAACTTTCGCACTTCCGCGCGCCCGCGCTTGCGCCCGGGACGAAGCGGCTACGTCCTGTACGCTCCGAAGCCCTAACCTAGGCACCTTAAACGGCGCCCCCTTAAAGATAGCTACTACTCTAATAGGAAGAGACAATAGTACTACGGATATAGGGACACCCCTAGCAGCAGCGAGGACCTAGACCTCTAACCCAGACCCCTAACCCTCCCTAACCTAACAACTTATATAGGAAACTCGATAATAAGGCTATAAGAACGTTAATATAGACCTCGAGCAAACTATATAGCCCCTTGTCCCAACGATCCTAAAGAAAAGACCTAGGCACCTCCTCGAGCTAACTACCGAAGAAGAGAGAGGATAACAAGCCTTTAGCTTCTAACCCCTACCTCCGAACCCCTTCCAAAACACAATAATACGCCAAACGGTCGAGAAGAAAATAGAAGACGCCTGCACACTCCTAGTAGAAGTAGCAGCCCTACTAAAAAACAAAAACGACGAACAAATAAGAGTCCTTAACCTACTCGAAGTCTTTCGAGACTATACCGAAGATAAGAGGATAGAACGTTAAGCCCAAACGATCGCAATAGAGGTAGTTTCCCTTTAAAAAGCAGCTTAAGACATCCGAAAAGCTATAGGAAAGACAAGAGGATAAGAACGCCTACTAGAAGTAGAAAAACCCTAGCGCACTTACGCGGATACTCTCTAAGGAAATACTCTAAGAGATATAGCTAATAGCGTAGATACTAACTAACAATACGCTAAAATATAGGACAATTAGATAGTTATCTAACTAAGAAGGCAATAAAAGAAGATAGGGCCACTCTAGGATATAACGCAAAACTAGAGCAAAACACTACCTTAGAAGGCAAAGCTACCCTAGCTATAACTTATCCTCTAGCTCTCTATAGGAGCGAAGGCCGACCCAAAGAGGATACGAGACGATATTAATACAATGTTCGCAAATAGAGGCCTAGAACACGCCTAAGTACTAGCTACTAGCTTAATACAAAAGGGAACCTAGTCCTTACCTTTAAGAACGAGAAGAGCAAACAACTAGCCCTTAATAATATTAACTCTATCCTAGAGTATATACCGACAACCCGCCTCCTTAAGGACAAAGCATAGTATAAGGTAGTAGTATATAGTATCTCTACGGAAGAATTCTACTCCGAGATAGTACTATAAGACATCCGGCACGAAATCGAGACATATAACTAAGGAGTGAAGCTAGCTATAGACCTAATCTAGCTTACAAACCGCGAAATATAGGAACAAAAGATTAGTGCCTCGATACTACTCGCTTTTGCCTCGCTAGAAGAAGCGTAGCGAGTAAATAACGGATACCTATTTATAGGTAGAACAAGCTGCCGCACCCGTAAGGCAATAGATAAGCTAAAGGCGAAAAAGCCTCGAGAATACTAGATATACCTCTAGTTCTTATATAAGGGAATACAAATAGGAGTATACTAGCACTAGAATCCCTTCTAGAAGTCGGGATATAAGAAAGAGCGGATATAGTTCTAGTATAGGAACCGTGGATCCTATACGAGAATAGGCAATATACAAGGTCTATCTTATACTAAGGGTACACCCCGCTCCTACTAGACCTCCCTTAAGAGCAGAGGCCGCGAGTAGTAGTATATATTCGCCGCTAAACTACCTACGAATATATACTAGATAAGAACGACGACCCCGACTTCTAGGCACTTAATATATACGACAAGAGAGGAGTATATATCCAAATCTTAAACGTATATAACGAGAGAAACGAAGAAGGGACATGGACGCTAGAAAGGTGCCTATATAGACACCCGATTAGCCGACACGTTATCCTAGGAGGAGATTTTAATATACGGCACCTAAGCTAGGACCTAAACAGCACCGACAACAGTACTAGGACCCGGGACTTCTACGCTTGGCTCGAGGATAAGGAATTTCTACTACGGAACGTATTAGGGACCCCTACCTTCTATAGGCCGAACCTAGTAACACCGAGTATACTAGACCTTACTTTTATACGAGGCGGCCTATCTAGAGAGGAAATATACTAGAAAACAATATAGTGCGGCTCCGACCACGCTACTATTATAGTATAGTATAAGGGGAGACCCGCTAGAATAGAAACAACGACAGAGACGCGGAAACAATACGACGTTTAAAAGGCCGACTAGGAATAGTTTACTATAATACTACAAGACAACGAGAGTAGTGTTAGAGAAACTAAGAACCTAGAGGCACTAGCGAACGAGTTTACAAACCTAATAGAGAGAGCGTATACGTCCGCTATCCCTATAAGGCGAGTATCGTCCAAATCGAAACTATAGTAGATACCGGAGCTATAGGATATGCGGAGACACTTGAACCGCGTCTACAAACGAGTGTTTAGTAACGGAGACACTCCGAGCGCAACTAAGAAGAGGGAGTACCTTATAGTAAAGAACCGTTACTTCCTAGCTATAAAATAAGCGAAGCGACAATACTAGAATACCTTCCTATAGAAAACCGACCTAGCCTTAATATTTAAAGCTATGTTATATATAAAGCCGAGAAATTAGAGCCTAATACCAGCGATTTAGGGAGAAACTTTATTCTAGGGGAAATATACTACCTTAAAAGCAGCACTATTCCTAAAGCCTCTACCGACCTAACCGCTATGCACGCGGTAGAACTCGTATAGAGTAGGAGACTGGGAGTAGAATCCGCTAACAGAGGAAGAGATAAGCGCAGCATACTCCTCGACTAAAGTTAAAGGAAAGACACCCGGTCTAGACGGTATAATATAAGATATAATATCCTACGCGTATAAAGCAATCCCGAACACCTTTCTAAAGGTATACGGAACGCTTATTACGAGAGGATACTACCCCGTATACTAGCGGAAAGCGATCGGAATTACGCTAGCTAAGCCTAATAAGCCGGACTACTTAATCCTAAAGGCCTATAGAATTATCTCGCTACTTAACTATCTAGGGAAAGTTAGCGAGCGGATACTAGCCTAAAGGCTTGGGAAATATACTAAGATAGGGCCCCTCCTACACGACTTGTAGATAGGAGGTAGAAAGAAGAGGTCTGTAGTAGATACTGCCCTTCTACTTACGAACTTTATCGAATAAGCAAAACTAAGAGGATACAAACCCTTAGTAGCGTTTCTAGATATAAAGGGAGCCTTCGACCACGTTTCGAAGAGTAAACTACTATAGACTCTTATCTCTCTACGCCTCCTATACGCGATAGTAGAGTAGATAGACTCGTTCCTCTCGAAACGAGTCCTCCGACTAGCCTTCGACGGATAGATAGAGGAAGAAAACGAGGTAGAGATAGGCGTCCCGTAGGGCAGTCTAATCTCCCTAATTCTCTTTCTTATCTATATCCGGAACCTCTTTATCGACCTCCCTAACGTCTATCTGCTCTTATATATAGACGATATCGGACTAGCTATAGTATCTATAAGCTTACGGAAAAACGTAAGAGTACTATAGTATACAATCTGGACCTTTATAGAACGAGCAGAAGCAGAATATATCTAGTTCGACCTAGCGAAGACAGAGCTCCTCTACTTCTTAAAAGGAAAAGATTCTAAAATAGATATTACCCTCCTATACGGTACTAGGATAGAACCTATAAGGAAAGTAGTCCGATAGCTTAAAATCTAGTTCGACGCCTATCTTACCTTTAAAGAACATATAGCTACTAGAGCCGCTGCTACTAACGCCGCCTTTAATAGGCTATACCGCCTAGCAAATATAGAGAATAGCCTAACTACCTATTCTCTTAGACAACTCTATAAGGCATACGTAATAGCGATTAGCGACTACGGAGCCCTAGTCTAGTAGAAATTAAAGCGAGCACTAAAACCGCTCGAAGTAGTACAAGCGAGAGCTACGAAAAGAATCCTAGGTGTCTTTAGGACAGCTCCGAACGCACCCGTAGAAGTGGAAGCAGGCCTACTACTAACGTCCCTCCGCCTAGAACAACAGGTAATTAGATACGGACTGTAGGTACAGGACCTCCCGTACGACTCTCCCTTAGCGTCGAGCCTATAGAATACAGCCCTCCTAAGAACGAGTATTCTAATACCTATAGGAAGGCTACTCTAAACAGTACGGTACACATCTACCCTACAAGTACTACGCGTAAGAAACGCATACTTCTACTACACCGACAAGATAAGGATAGCGGCGAATATTAGAGAGTATATACTCGAACGATAGAAGTAGTTATACGAAACGCAAAAAGCAAAGACAGTAAGAAGACTATAGAGCTACTACTCGCGATATAGATAGACAGGAAATCTATCTACTAAGATCCGAGCAACACGCGAAGTAGCAAGCGCATACTACTCCTTCCGCCTTAGATACAGATACTTTAAGAGTTACCTAAAGAGGATAGGAAAAGTAGAAGACGACCGATACTACTACGGAGGTAGAGAGACCCTAGAACATCTCCTACTAGCCTATAAAGACTATACGGACTAGAGACCGAAAGAAATCCATAACGCTAGAGCACTCGAGGCAGTACTAGAGGACCTAGCTAGGAGAGAACTAGTCCTAGAGTTTATTAGGACCTTAAGAATAGGAACAAGGCGCTAGCACCTCGACCGGAGGTATAGTAGGGACGAGGGAGCGAACGCAGCACCCTAAAAGGAGGAAGACTCTATGAAACGCTCGTTTCTAACTATCCCCTTTAGTTATAATTTCCTTATTTATTTCTTTCTTATATAGCGTTATACCGGCTACATACGGTAGAGGGCAACAGCCCGAAATATCTAGGAGGCGCGAATAAGGAAAAGAAGAGAACCGCAACAGGAAGCCTATACGTAGTACTAGCTCCCGTCCTATATAGTCTTCGACTCCTATAGGACGTAAATGGATTAAACAAACAAACAAACTAGGTTATATAACTTAGCTAATGCTCTATCTTAGGAGTGAGATGCAACCTATATATAACAACTACAATTACAACAGTTAGTTCCTACCTATTGCTCCGCCCCTCTCCTGCTTAAGCCGCATCGAGCGACGACCTAACGACCCAAATTTAATAGGTTATAAGCCCAGGTTTATAGAGCAGAGCCCTAGGTAGAAAGAGTTAGCCTTCTTATCCTTAAAGGAGGACTATAGTACTAATAGCGATAGAGAAGCAGAAAAGAGTACTAGGAGACCTAAGGTATATCTATCTATACTATATACTAAGGCTTTAGAAGATCCTAATATAATTCTAGAAGTTCCTAAAGGTATAGGTAAGATAGAAAAGAACCTAGTAAGGCATACTTAATTAAAAGTATAAAGAGGAAAGGATTAGTCTTATATCTAGCACCACTTTAGATAAGCCTATACTAAGCACTAAGTATTGCTAATACCTTAGATTATACTTAAATCTAGAAAGGTAGAAGACTAGAGGCTCTCTATAAGTAGGACACTATCTAGCCTATAAGAGCCTAGGCTATAAGGGTCAAACCTTATAGGGCCTTATCTAAGAGAGACGAGTCTTAGAAAGACAAATTAGGTCTAGGATCTAATTTGTATAGCAAGGAAGGCAGCAATCTAGAAACTGCCTAGTTACTTTAGAAGAGTTTTGATTTTCTAGAGTTAGTTTTAAGTTTTTACTTTTAATTTGCAAAATAGATTAAGAGAGTAGATTTAGCAAGAGAAGAGCTGCTCTAATTCTCTTAAGAGAGAACTAGAGAACATAGTTTAGTCTGCTTTAGGACCACCTTAAAGGACAAGATGTATTTTGGACAGTATCTAGAGAGAAAGCCCTAGAAGCATATATACTAACCTCTAAGAACTTAGGAAGAAGCCTGCGAAGACCTACTGTACGCGTCCACGTCGCCGCAGGTGGAAACGGAGCATCGAGGATGCGACGGCCAAGTACAGAGGCGACGAGCGAAGGGGCGGCGCCGCCGGGCGCTCCGCCGCGGTGGTGGGAGGCAGACGCGCGACGCGACGCTCCCACTACGCTACACGTCCTACTCCCTTCGTCGGACGGCGTGCCTCCTCGTAAAGAAGGACACAGAGGATACTGGGATACGAAAACCACCCGACGCGTTCCTACTCTGCCGTCGCGCGCAGAGCCCGAACTGCGGCGTTCTACTCGCTGCAGGAATGTGGAAGCCCTAGGGACGCGACAGGGCACCTCTGGATCTGAAAGGCTCTGGGTACGCGTTGGATTAGCGAGAAAGACGCGTCGAGGGACAATAGAAGCGGAACTCGAGAGAACCTGTTAAGGCTTACTACATACTATAGGTACGGAACCTGTTAATACGCCCGCTACGCCGCAACCCCTCGAAGACGTTGTTAAGCCCTCTTTCGACGAAACTGTTAAGGCCTCCTCTATACGTGTACCTCAAACTATTTAAAAAAAAGAATGCGGACAGGGAAGGGGAGGGGTTACAGTCCATCGAAGAAGGAGATGTTACAGCGATTCGTAGAGGGGGACATAGCGATGCACACAGGCCAGCCGTATACTAGGTACACGCAGGAGAAACACAGGCCAGCTCGCGAGCGAAGTGGACACAGATTTGGTTAGTAGAGGGATACGCTAATGGCCTGCCCGGCGTGGGGTCTATTAAGGCTGCCTCTACAAGACACGGTCGGCCTGTCGTGGGGAGACCCTTATAGGCAACGCGAAACGGAAACCGTAAGGTGACCGCGGGGCGTAGTGCGTAGTAGCTACTGCTGGCTCCGGAGACCTCACCCCTTTAATGGGCTCTGACCTCCGGTGCACCTGATAGCAGGCGGGATCAAACCCCGGCCGGAGAGACTACTATGTGGCTCGAGAGAACGGATATGCGTGTCGGTATATAGAGAGACAGGACCGTCCGGTATAGGACGGCACGCTGGTGGTGTGTGCTTAAGGAGCAAACAACGAGTTACTTGGGCTAAGAGAGGCCTCGCCTACCTCGATTAGTAGAAGCCGGCGGTATAAGGCTAAAGGGCATGAGATAAGGCTGAAAACCAAGGCAGGGCCCAGTAGACAATAGGGCACCTCGCACCTGCTTAGATATACAAGAATCTAATAACTGTTGCCGGCTAGAACAACAGGTAATTAGGTACGGGCTGCGGGTACAGGACCTCCCGTACGACTCCCTCTTACGTTAAAACTACGAAATACAGCCCTCCCGAGAACGAGCATTCCAATTCCTATAGGAAGGCTACTCCAAACAGTACGGTATACATCTACCCTACAAGCACTACGCGCAAGAAACGCATACTTCTACTGCACCGACAAGATAAGGACAACAACGAATATTAGAGAGTATATACTCGAACGATGGAAGCAGTTGTACGAAACGCAGAAAGCAAAGACAGTAAGAAGACCACAGAGCTACTACTCGCGATTTAGGTGGACAGGAAATCTATCTACTAAGATCCGCGCAACACGCGTAGTAGCAAGCGCGTACTACTCCTTCCGCCTCGGACACGGGTACTTTAAGAGTTACCTAAAGAGGATAGGAAAAGTAGAAGACGACCGGTGCTACTGCGGAGGAAAAGAGACTCCAGAACACCTCCTACTAGCCTGCAAAGACTATGTGGACCAGAGACCGAAGGAGATCCGCAACGCTAGAACACTCGAGGCTGTACTAGATGATCCGGCGAGGAGAGAACTAGTCCTAGAATTTATTAGGACCTCGAAGATTGGAACAAGGCGATGGCACCTCGACCGGGGCTACAGCGAAGACTAGGGAGCAACGTAACACTCCTAGAAGGAGGAGAAGACTCCGAGAGACACTCGTTTCGAATTTTCCCTTTAGTTATAATCCCTTAGTTATTTCTTTCTTCTATAGCGTGATACCGGCTATATACGGTAGAGGGCAACGGCCCGAAATGTCTAGGAGGCGCGAACAAGGACAAGAAGAGAACTGCAGCAGGCAGCCGGTACGTAGTACTAGCTCCCGTCCTACATAGTCTTTGACTCCTATAGGACGTAAATGGAATAAACAAACAAACAAACAAACAAACTTAGGAAGAAGGTTATTACTTTCGGATCTTCTAGGCATCTAGGACTTAATTTATAGCCCTACTTAGAGGAAAGCAAATACAAAGGCGAGATATAAGATTATTATCTACCTATTATAAGATAACTAAGACGAAATTCTTAAAGAGAAAAGTACAAAGGTTGTATAGGACAAAATAAAAGCCAAATACAGCAAGGTATATATAGCATATACAATATTAATTATATAGAAGTTTATTAACTTTAAGATACTAGAGGATATAACAATAAGGAAGGCCTAGGTCCACCTTAGCAATCTAGCGAGAAGGATTATAGAGATTAACCTATAGGAAGCCTACTACAAAGAGCTAGAGAGGAGGCTTAAACACCTCCTCTAGGTACTTCCTAAGGTGTACTAAAGCATAAAGGACACTATCTTAGCCTAGCTATCTCTAACATATAAGAACTCCCTATAATTGCTTAAGTTATATAAAGTAAGACTTAACCCATTTTAAGAGACAGCAATGTTTGCTAAAGGAAGGACACAAGTTAGAGGCATATTTCTATATAATCTCTATTAGGACAAGCACCTAAATAGGACTAGCAACTATCCCCTCCTTAGCGAAGCAAAGGAAGCTATTAAGACTAAGACATATAAGGTTTAGAAGAGAACCTTACTATCTAGGAATAAGAGGAGCTCCTTACCTAGCAAAGAAGAGTTAAAAGAGCTAGTAAGGAGGCTCAACCTAGAAGTACAATCCCTTAAAGAGAAGGCCAAGTTAATCCTAAGGAAACACACTTCTAAGAAGGCTTATGCTGCCTAAGAAGAGGGCAAGTCTTTAGCAAATTTAGATGCATCCCTATTCCTATTAGAGGATAAAGATGTTAATAAAGTTGCATACTTAACTATAGAAGCAAAAGGTAAGTACATGCTATTAGAATAGCTACTTAATTCCTATGCTTTATCCTATATAACTAACTAAGCATCCCTTTTTAGAGAACTAAAGCCTCTTTAGGTTAGAAAATAGATTAAGGTTAGTAGTAGCTACCTATATACTACATATGTTAGGAAGGCAGTAATAGGTAGGAGGAAAGGTAAGTAGATTGTACTAAAGGATGTTTTGTTTATTCCTAGTCTTAGAGTAAATCTTGTCTCTTAGAGTTAGTTTAGCTAGCAGTTTAGTGTTTAACTACTAAAATTTATACTTGTTTCACCTTCTAGAAAACCCGTTGTCTAGACAAAATTAAAAGGAGGAGTTCTATTTATTAAAGAAATTAACAAGTCCCTAGAGGAGGTTGCCTTTATATATAATACCTAGGAGATAAATAGAGCTTTTGCCTTTATAGTAATAGAGGATTCCCAAAAACAGTAGGAGCTCTAGTATAGAAGATATGCATACTTTAGAAAGGATCTTTTAAAAGACTTATACTAGGTATTAAACCTAAAATCCTAGATCCAAATCCTAAAAGAGTAGTATAGCTATAGGGTCTATATATTAGTAAAGATAAAGAAACACAAAGGAAAGGTTGTTAAGAGAAAGCCTTAAAAGCTATCTCTTATATTAATTAACATCTGTAGACCTTTACTAATCTTAAGACTTAGCTTTAGATAGTAGCTTAAGATAGTTAATAACTTCTTAAGAAAGAAATAGACTGTTCCGTTAAGGTCTAGAGAAGATGTACTAGAAGCCTTAAGGATTTAGAGAAGAAAGGCAGAATTGTAGTCTAGAAATCCTATCTAAATTGTAAGGAGTAATAGGGCAAGAGAACTTCTTACTTTACTAAAGTAGTAGAAGAAGGATAAAGGAATCACCTTCTACACTACTAAAGCCTACAATTCCATCTAGAATAGAGTTGTAGAAAGGTTAATCTAGACCTCTAAAGACTATATAAGAGCTATAATTAAGGACTTAAATATACTAATTAAATTCTGGCCTAAAGCATTAGACGCGTACACCGTTATTAGAAATGCACTACTAAATAGACTAGAAATTAATAGCCTTAAGGTATTACCTAAGGAAGCCTTTTTAGGCATTTAACTCTTAGTTTTACACTTTAGAGTCTAGGGCTATAAAGTAGTAGTATCTATAGACCTAAGGTCTTAGCTAGCTAGGATAAGATCTAACAAGCTAATAAACAGGGGCAAGGAAGCCGTGTTTATTGGATATGTCCCTAATACTGCTAAAATGTAGCTTTTCTAGGAACCTAATATAAGAGCTATAAAGGCCTATAGCACTACTATATTTTTAAGGCTAAGAAAGGAGGAGATATAGAATTAAATGTTCTTAGGCTTAATTAAGACAGCAGAGCACTAGTTAGGAACCTAGTTAGAAGACCAAAGAAGTAGGAGCCTACAGCCTATACTAATGCAACCTAGCTAGGTCGCAGGAATATAGTTAGGCCCCGGGGCCTAACTAGCTAGGTCGCAGGAATATAGTCGGGCCCCTAGAGCCTAACTATCCTATTAAACCCCTCTTTATGCAACTTCCACCTACACCGAAGGATAAGGATAAGTACTAGAGAGTAGAGGATCTAGGAGAAGAAAACCCTAAGGCAGTATAGCCTTAGTAGGAGGAAAATAGGACCACCTAACTACCTAAGTCAAACTAGCAGCCTATTAGACAAGAAAGGACTGCAGCTAGTAGAGAGGCAACAGAAAAGAAGCTTAATATTATATAAGATCCACTAGGATATAGGGGTTAGGAGGGGATCTAATCTATAAAGTCCTAAAAGAGAAGAAGATCTGTCTTAGATAAGGGGTAAGGACTAGAACTAAGGACCTATAGTATAGTTATTAGGCAGGTTCTTTAGAAGAGACAGAGAGATAAAGAGGAACTGCTAGCAGCTAAGCAACAGAAGGCATTCCTCTTATATATAGAAAATAAGGGACAGTAGATTTAAGAAGCCCTTATAGAGGTTAAAGAAGTTGCATTTGCAGTATTAGCACTAGCTATCTCTTAGAGACAAGAGGTACCTATTCTAAAGTCCTATAAAGAGGCAATTTAGGATCCCAAATAGGGACATATATAGAAGGAGGCAATCTAGAAAGAACTTACTACCCTCTAGACTAATAACACCTAGAAAGGGGTTGTCCCTCCTAAGAGAGCAAACCTTATTACTTCTAAGTAGGTGTTTAATATAAAGAGGCTAATTAGTAGTACTATTAAGAAGTTTAAAGCAAGACTAGTTATAAGGGGATTCTCTTAGAAATACAGAATAGACTTCTAAGAGACCTTTGCACCTATAGTAAGGCATAATACTCTAAGAGTATTTATAGCTATTATATATAAGAAGGATCTAGAGTTGCACTAGGTAGATATAAACAACGCATTTACTAAGAGCACCCTATAAGAAGAAATCTTTATACTTCCACCCTTAGGTGTTAATATACTACCTAATATAGTCCTACAAATCCTAAGGAGCCTATATAGACTAAAGTAAGCAGCAAGAGACTAGAACAAGCTCTATATCTTAAAGCTGGAACAGATTAGGTTTATTTAATTAGAGGTAGACCTATGCCTACTTATCTACTATAAAAGGAGCATTATAGTCCTTACTTATGTAGATAATATCCCTATTGTAGTACTAAAGTTAAAGGATATGCTTTAGTTTAAGGAAGAACTTAGAAAGATCTTTAAGATTAAGAATCTTAGAGAGCTAGAGAAAATCCTAGGAATAAGGCTAATAAGAGACAGAGTTGTAGGAACTCTAAAACTTAATTAGAAATATTATATCTAGGAGAATCTTTTAAAGTTCTATCTATATAAAGAGATAGCCCATCCAACTCTCTTACCTATAGATAGCTATAAGAGCTTAAGCCTACTAGGCTTATATAATAAGAAAGGATTAAAGATAGAGTACTAGAGCCAAACAGGTACCTAGATGTAGCCTATAACAATAACAAGACTAGACATTGCTTTTCCTCTAGGAAGACTAAGTTCCTATGTCTTAGATCCTACTAGGAAACATATATAAGCTCTAAAGAAATTAGCAAGATACCTAAGATTATTCCTAGACCTTAGATTAATATATAGGAGAGGTAGAGGAAAGCTAATTAGATACTTAGACTCTAACTATGTAATAGACAAAGCAGACAGAGTCTTAATCCTTAGAAGCATCTTCTTCCTCTATAGAGCCCTAGTTTCTTAAATAAGTAGGGAGCAAAAGTCTGTTGCGACATCAACAATAGAGGCTAAGTATATAGCTATAAATATATATACAAAGCAATCTTAGTTCCTAGCAGTACTTCTTAGGGAGATAGATTGTATAGAGTTAGTAGAAGAATGCTCCTTCCAACTAACTATAAAAGCACACCCTAATACTATAAGGGAGCTAAGACTAGTCTAGCTTATAGGAGATAACTAAGCTGCCTTAACCCTAGTTAAGGATGCCTATACCTATAAGAGGTTAAAACATATTAATGTTGCATATAACTATATTAGGCATCTCTAGTAGCAGAGAAAGATTGCAGTAGAGTATGTTCTAACTAAAGAGATGGTTGCTAATAGCCTTACTAAACTAAAGAATAGGCCACAGTTCCAGGAGTTTGTAAGGCAGCTCTAGCTTATATAAGGAATGTAGGAAAGTGCAGGTAGAAGACTATCTGGCCTAAGTGGGAGTGTTGGAAAGTATAGTCTAGTTAGACATTCTAAGAGACACTTTGAGACACTAGATTAGGTAATATAGGTTATATGACACTAGGTTACATAACTTAGCTGATGCCCCATCTTAGGAGTGAGATGCAACCTATACATAACAACTACAATTACAACGGTTGGTTCCTACCTATTGCTCCGCCCCTCTCCTACTTAAGCCGCATCGAGCGACGACCTAACGACCCAAATTCAACAGTAAAGATAAAGAAATATAAAGGGAAGGTTATTAAAAGAAAGCTCTAAAGGCTGTCTCTTATATTAATTAACATCTATAGACCTTTACTAATCTTAAGACTAGGCTTTAGATAGTAGCTTAAGATAGTTAATAACTTCTTAAGAAAGAAATGGACTATTCTGTTAAGGTCTAGAGAAGATACACTAGAAGCTTTAAGAATTTAGAGAAGGAAGGCAGAATTATAGTCTAGAAATCCTATCTAAATTATAAGGAGTAATAGAGTAAGAGAACTTCTTACTTTACTAAAGTAGTAGAAGAAGGATAAAGGAATTACCTTCTATACTACTAAAGCCTATAATTCTATCTAAAATAGAGTTATAGAAAAGTTAATCCAGACCTCTAAAGACTATATAAGAGCTATAATTAAGGAATTAAACATACTAATTAAATTCTAGCCTAAAGCATTAGACGCGTACACTATTATTAGGAATGTACTACTAAATAGACTAGAAATTAATAGCCTTAAAGTGTTACCTAAGGAAGCCTTTTTAGGCATTTAACCCTTAGTTTTATACTTTAGAGTCTAGGGCTATAAAGTAGTAGTATCTATAGACCTAAGGTCTTAGCTAGCTAGAATAAGATCTAATAAGCTAATAAATAGGGGCAAGGAAGCCGTATTTATTAGATATGTCCCTAATACTACTAAAATATAGCTTTTCTAGGAACCTAATATAAGGGCTATAAAGGCCTATAGTACTACTATATTTTTTAAGGCTAAGAAAGGAGGAGATATAGAGTTAAATGTTCTTAGACTTAATTAAGATAGCAGAGCACTAGTTAGAAACCTAGTTAGAAGACTAAAGAAGTAGGAGCCTATAGCTAATACTAATACAACCTAACTAGGTCGTATTACCTAAAAGCCTATAGCACCTATTAAACCCCTCTTTATATAACTTCCACCTATACCGAAGGATAAGGATAAATACTAGAGAGTAGAGGATCTAGGAGAAGAAAACCCTAAGATAGTATAGCCTTAGTAGGAGGAAAATAGGACCACCTAACTACCTAAGTTAAACTAGCAGCCTATTAGATAAGAAAGGACTGCAGCTAGTAGAAAGGCAACAGAAAAGAAGCTTAATATTATATAAGATCTACTAGGATATAGGAGTTAGGAGAGGATCTAATCTATAAAGTCCTAAAAGAGAAGAAGATCTATCTTAGATAAGAAGTAAGGACTAGAACTAAGGACCTATAGCATAGTTACTAGGTAGGTTCTTTAGAAGAGATAGAGAGATAAAGAGGAACTGCTAGCAGCTAAGTAATAGAAGGCATTCCTCTCGTATATAGAAAATAAGGGATAGTAGATTTAGGAAGCCCTTATAGAGGTTAAAGAAGTTGCATTTGTAGTATTAGTACTAGCTATCTCTTAGAGATAAGAGGTGCCTATTCCAAAGTCCTATAAAGAGGCAATTTAGGATCCTAAATAGGGATATATATAGAAGGAGGCAATCTAAAAAGAACTTACTACTCTCTAGACTAATAATACCTAGAAAGGAGTTGTCCCTTCTAAGGGAGCAAACCTTATTACTTCTAAGTAGGTGTTTAATATAAAGAGGCTAATTAGTAGTATTATTAAGAAGTTTAAAGCAAGACTAGTTATAAGGGATTCTCTTAGAAATACGGAGTAGACTTCTAAGAGACCTTTGCACCTATAGTAAAGCATAATACGCTAAGAGTATTTATAGCTATTATATATAAGAAGGACCTAGAGTTGCACTAGGTAGATATAAATAATGTATTTACTAAGAGCACTCTATAAGAAGAAATCTTTATACTTCTACTCTTAGGTGTTAATATACTACCTAATATAGTCCTATAAATCCTAAGGAGCCTATATAGACTAAAGCAAGTAGCGAGAGACTAGAATAAGCTCTATATCTTAAAGCTAGAATAGATTAGGTTTATTTAATTAGAAGTAGACCTATGCCTACTTATCTACTATAGGAGGAGTATTATAGTCCTTACTTATATAAATAATATCCCTATTATAGTACTAAAGTTAAAGGATATGCTTTAGTTTAAGGAAGAACTTAGAAAGATCTTTAAGATTAAGGATCTTAGAGAGCTAGAGAAAATCCTAGGAATAAGGCTAATAAGAGATAGAGTTGCAGGAACTCTAAAACTTAATTAGGAACATTATATCTAGGAGAATCTTTTAAAGTTCCATCTATATAAAGAGATAGCCTATCCAACTCTCTCACCTATAGATAGCTATAAGAGCTTAAGCCTACTAGGCTTATATAATAAGAGAGGATTAAAGATAGAGTACTAGAGCTAAATAGGTACCTAGATGTAGCCTATAATAATAATAAGACTAGATATTGCTTTTCCCTAGAAAGACTAAGCTCCTATATCTTAGATCCTACTAAGAAACATATATAAGCTCTAAAGAAATTAGCAAAATACCTAAGATTATTCCTAGACCTTAGATTAATATATAGGAGAGGTAGAGGAAAGCTAATCGAATACTTAGACTCTAACTATATAATAGATAAAGCAGACAGAGTCTTAATCCTTAGAAGCATCTTCTTCCTCTATAGAGCCCTAGTTTCTTAGATAAGTAGGAAGTAAAAGTCTATTACGACATTAATAATAGAAGCTAAGTATATAGCTATAAATATATATATAAAGTAATCTTAGTTCCTAGTAGCACTTCTTAGAGAGATAGATTATATAGGGTTAGTAGGAGAATGCTCCTTCTAACTAACTATAAAAGCATACCCTAATACTATAAGAGAGCTAAGACTAGTCTAGCTTATAGGAGACAACTAAGCTGCCTTAACCCTTATTAAGGATGCCTATACCTATAAGAGGTTAAAATATATTAATATTATATACAACTATATTAGGCATCTCTAGTAGTAGAGAAAGATTGTAGTAGAGTATATTCCAACTAAAGAGATAGTTGCTAATAGCCTTACTAAGCTAAAGAATAGGCTACAGTTCTAGGAGTTTGTAAGGCAGCTCTAGCTTATATAAGGGATGCAAAAGATTTATGCCCCAACTATAGATTAACCTATAGACCTAAAGGAAGCAAAAGTCTAAAGACTAACCCTACCTAAACAATTAGGAAGAGGTTGTATTTAGAGACACTAGACCTTGGAATCGAACTAAGATAAATTAGGTACATAGCTCTAACTATGTTGCTATAGCACCTAATAAGTTATTAGGATTTGGGGATAAATCTAAATATAGGAAAGTGCAGGCAGAAGACCATCTAGCCTAAGTAGGAGTGTTGGAAAGTGCAGCCTAGTTAGACATTCTAAGAGACACTTTGGGACACTAGATTAGGTAACATAGGTTATATAATACTAGGTTATATAACTTAGCTAATGCTCTATCTTAGGAGTAAGATGCAACCTATATATAACAACTACAATTATAACGGTTAGTTCCTACCTATTGCTCCGCCCCTCTCCTACTTAAGCCGCATCGAGCGACGACCCAAACACCTAAAATTAACATATAGTATATATAAATATAAATATCGGAGAAAAATCGCTACTACTAGAAGGCCCTCGGGCCTCCTAAAACGTATCTATCTATCTAGATAGAGAACAACCTATTAGTAGCTAGAAGGCTAGTAGTAGAACTAAGGCTAGCACTCTTAACTCTATTAAGCTACCTTCTAGCTCTAACTATATACTATCTAGCTCCTAGAGCTAGAAACTAATACAAAGAACCTAAACTATAAGTAACTAACTCTAAAAGACTCTAATTAACTTTATAGAAACTATCTAAGAAGCCTTAGATAAACTCTAAAGATAAACTTCTTCCTTTCTTCTCTCTCTTTTCTAGAGAGCCTAATAGGCTCTCCTCTATTAGGCCTAGACCTAGGCTATTAATACTACTCTTCTAGAACTCTAGAAGGCTATTAAGAAGTAGCTATAGGTTGCTGCTTCTATACTATAAATATAGGTATAGAAGGCTACTTAATTTTAAATCCTACCTATAATACTAAGAGTCTTAATACCTTAGGCAACTATAATTATTATAGTAAAGATAGGTAATCTAAAAGAAAGAGAAGAAGTAAAAGGAATAATAGATAGATAGATTTATATTACTAGACTACTTTAAGCTAGAGTAAATAGTACTCTCTAATTATATTATTTTAAAAGAGAAAAACATACTAGGTATATAGAAAAACTTTTTACGTCTTCTTTCTTCTATATAGTTTTAGCCTTCTACCTCTTATTTTGCTTTACTTTTAATTAAAAAGAGCTTATCTATAAGCTCTAGACTTTCCTTTCTCCTCCTCTCCTCTCTTCTTTCTCTTCGCCTATCCTTTTCCTACTAGTAACTCTCTAAACTAAGGAGGATTACCTCCCTTCTAGTAAGTAAGAACTAGTCTAGAACTCCCTTCTAAATAAGCTACTTTACTATAGCCTATAGGCCTCTCTTAGTACCTATTATTTCCTTCTAGTTATAGGTTCCTACTACTATAAAAAGTTTCTATCTATTAGCCTAGTAGTTTAAATAGAAGATATAGATATATTTTAGGTCCTAGATTCTATAGCTATATAGGTAGTCTAGAGTAATTCCTAGAACTCTTCTCTTTATAAGATACTTTCTAAATCTATTATAGTCTATCTAGAGTTAGGTAACTATTATACTCTCTAGCCTTATAAGGCCTTAGTATATCTTAATCCTCTTAACTAGTTGTGTTATTATCTATACTATAGAGAGCTCTCTTCCTCTCTTTACTCTTTTAGCTTTCTTCTACTTTCTTTCCTATTCCTAGCTTACCTATTATCCCTTTCTCCTAAGAGTAGCTAGTATTCCCTTCTAGGCTTTAATTAGGTTTATAATCTCTTTATATCTAGTCTATACCTCTATCTAGTTTTGTCCTAGTCTTCTACTATACCTCCTCTTTACTTATACTCTAGTAATTCTTAGGTATTACCTCTAGATATATTAGTATATAGCCTTATCCTATTACTTCTATATATTTTATCTTATAAGGTCTTAAGTATAGAGGTAGATTAGAGTAATATTTGCCTCCCTATATAATACTACTACTAAGACAGACTTATAGGAGCCTATAATTACTTTAAGAGCTTAGTTCTATACTTTTATAATAGAGTTTATAAGGCTCTTATTATATCCTTTTATCCTAGCTAGGTTAGACTATACTAGGCTTATATATATTATTATAGGCCTTACTACTATAGTATATAGGTGTCTAGCCTTCTAGAAGGATGCTCCCTATATAGACTTATATAGTCTCTAGAGGGATTGTATCTAGTACGCTCCCTTCTCTATAGCCTTCTTAATATATAGTCCTTATCTAAGCTTTATATCTACTTAGACTCTAAGTAGCCTAAGGCAGAGGACTAGTCCTTCCTTAAATTCTTAGATTCTAATTATAGCCTCTATATTATATAATCTACTTCTTATAAAGTAGATAAGCTAGTACTTTTATAATATAAATACTACTCTATATCTGTCTACCTATTCCTTATACTTTTAGTAGGCTTCCTCTAGCTTCTTATAGTTTTCCTCTATTAATATACTTTAAGTAAGGATGTTTATATTATCTACGAACTCTATTACTAAGACCTGCGTCTTCTAGAGAGAAGAGAGGAGGGTAGATATAAAGAAAAGAAATAGAATTAGAGAAAGAGTAGATTCCTATAGAATTCCTATATTCTATAGTCTTTTCTAGTCTAGGAACGACTCTAGCCTAAGACATATAGTCCTATTCTAGAGAAATAACTAGATAAAGTTTACTAGGTAATCTAGGAAGCCTTAGATTCTAAGGTTATAGAGGAGTCTCTAGTAGAATATATTATTAAATGCTTCTAAGATATCTAGGTATAGTATAGATGCTACTGCCCTCTTATTAGTTTTCTAGATTGTTCTAACTTATTCTATAACTGGCTCTAGTATAGAGATAGTAGATCTCTCTAGCTTTACTTCTATCTATAAGTTTAAAAGGAGGCCTCTTTCCTCTACTTTTTTAGATATCCTTCTAGCTATAATAGCTTCTAGGGTCTTTATAAGAGTGTTTAGGAGAGCAATAGGTCTATATGCCCCTAGCTTAGTATAGTTAGGCTTTTAAGGCTTTCTAAGAACTACTATTATAGAGTACTTAAATAGTTAGAGGTAGTATTCTTACTAGAGGTAGGCTGAGAAGAACCGGGCTAGAGTTAGTATAAGAGTGTTTCTATAGTACTTAAGGACTGTATTCTATATTTAGTCTAGTCCTAGAGCCTTCTTCTCTAGAAAGTGTTTTAAGATATTAAGAACTTCCTCTTCTTAGACCTATTATTCTATCTAGAACTAGGAAGGGAGAGTTGTACCCTAGATATCTCTTAGGTCTACTAGTCTTAGAGGAGGGAAGAAGTATTCTACTAGGATTCTAGCTTTACCTAGGTCTATATTACTATCTATATATATTTAACTCTATATCTCTAGGAATTATAGTAAGGTATAGCTCTAGTTAGCTTTTTCCTTATCTATTTTATAAGTTTATAGACCCTATAAAAAACATAAATATTAGAGAAAAATCGCTACTACTAGGAGGCCCTCGGGCCTCCTAAAACGCATCTGTCTATCTAGATAGAGGACAGCCTATCGGCAGCTAGGAGGCTAGTAGCAGAACTGAGGCTAGCACCCTTAATTCTACTAGGCTGCCTCCTAGCCCTAACTATATACTATCTAGCCCCTAGGGCTAGAAACTAATACAAAGAACCCAAACTGTAAGTAACTAACTCTAAAAGAACCTAATTAACCTTATAGAAACTATCTAAGAAGCCTTAGATTAATCCTAGAGACAAACCTCCTCCTCCCTCCTCTCCCTCCTCTAGAGGGCCTAATAGGCCCTCCTCTATTAGGCCCAGACCTAGGCTATTAACACCACCCTTCTAGAGCTCTAGAAGGCTATTAAGAAGCAGCCGCAGGTTGCTGCTTCTATACTACAGATATAGGTATAGAAGGCTGCCTAATTTCAAATCCTACCTATAATACTAAGAGTGTTAATACCTTAGGCAACTACAATTATTGCAGTAAAGATAGGCAATTAAAAAGAAAGGGAGGAAGTAAAGGGAATAATAGGCTTAGAAATTAAGGAAAAGCTTAGACTATAGGTAGTAGCAGTATAGAAGCTACTAAGTAGAGATCTAAGGGTAATCCTCTAGAGGGAGAATAAGAAGAGGAGAATAGAAGAAGACTAGCAATAGCTAGTAAAAACATAGCTAGAGGCTAGGATTAGTAGACCGCTATATTAGGTCCAAGTCTATAGGATTAGAGTAGGCTAGAACCTTAAAGACAAAAATAGTATTAGGAAAATAGAGGAAGAGATAGCATATAAAATCCTATATATAAAGATTAAAAGGGCCTTATAGCTAAAAGGGGAAAAGGCTAGAGAGGGCTAAAGACACTCTATAGCAGTCCTAGGATTCCTAGAGGAGAAGACTACTAATATAGTAGCTTACTATAGGATCTTCCTCTAAGCAAACTAGCACCTAGCTAAGAGGTACTTCCTATAGGAGAGGGCAATCTAGTATATAAAATATAGCAAGTACGAATATATCGTAAAGTACTATAGGGCTAAGAAGGATACGTGCGGAAAATGTATAAGGGAGTATAAGACCTTAGAGTACAATATAGAGAAGCTAAAGTATAGTACCTACGGAGGCTCCCACTTCTTATTTATAAGGGTGTGCAAGTTTAAGCAGTCTGCTATCTTAAAGGCTAGAGGACTAAAGGAATTCCTTTATAAGAAATTAGAGCAACTAGGGACAGATAGTAAGGGATTTACGAGTGTTAGTAATAGCTAGAAAAGGAGGATATTATTTTAAGGAGAAGAGGACAAGCAGACTAGGCCGAATAGGCCCCTAGGGAAGCTAATAGAGTTAAACTCGACTATTATAACTAGGAGACAATAGCTAAATAAGATTAACTTATATATATAGTAAGGGCTAGAATAAAGTAGCTAGGTAAGTTCCGCTTTTAAAAAGCCTAAGCAAATAGAGACAGAGAACACTTAGAGAAATTAGGATAAATAATATATCTCTACAAATCTACTAGCATAATATTAACTATATACCAACTATCTAGGACTAGCTCCTAGACCGAATAGACTTAAAGACTACCTAAGTTATTGCAATCTAGGAGCCCTAGATTAGCCTATTTAATAGGAAGACAAAGCAGAGTAGGAAATACTATATAGTACTTCCTCTAAGGACTAAGAACTAGTACCTAAGAGTAGCTATCTATATCTCCTAGGAGCTAGACCCAATATTATAGACACTAAGCTTCCACCAAACTAGAGACCTAGTCTTAGTAACTATCTAGACCTATAATAGGACAATTAAAATCCATAACTACTATAACCCCTTAAGGCCTACCTCCTATATAGACCTAGGAACTATTCCTACTCTATAGGAGGCTACCTAGTAAGATAAGCAAGGATAGGAAGGACAAACAGAGTAGGTTATACTAGGAGACTTTAACCTTTACTATCTAAAGTAGGGAGGAAACACTATAGTTAACTAATATAGGATAGCAGACTCCCTTATTGCCCTTATAGCCTAGTAGGGCCTCTAGCTCCTCTTAGAACTAGGTACTATTATATAGGAAAGACATAGGTTAAGCTGCTAGATACTAGACCTCATCTTTGTAAGCTAGTCTATCTAAGAGAGACTCTAAGAGTGCATAGCCCTTCTAGACCTCCAACTTAGGTTAGACTATATCCTAATTAGAACTACTATTAAGGTACTACAAATGCAAATAAGGACCTAGGCTCCTAGGCCCTAGTAGTAGAAAGCAGATTAGAAAAAGGTATAGGAGGTGCTAAACTAGGAGCTCTAGAAACTAATAGACTAATTAATAAACAGTTTAACTTAGCTAGACTCCTTTATATAGGCACTCTAAGGAAAGATTTAGAGGGTTATATAAGCTACAATCCTATATATAAGACCCTTACTATATATAAGAATAGTATAGTCCTAGGAATATAGACAGGCTATTACCTAGGCAAACTAGGCTAGGAGAGCATAGAGAGAAATAAGGATATAGAAAGCCTATAAGCTATACCTAAAGGCTAGCTATAGAAGGATAAAGTAGGTTAGGAGAGACCTTAACCTCTTATAGAGGAAGACAGTCTAGGAGATTATATAGAACCTAAGTAAGATCTAGAAGCTTATAAGATAGGTAAGGGAAAAGGCTAACTAGAGCCATACCTTGCTACAATTCCTAGAGATATAAAGTTAAACATATATAGATAGTAATATAGACTTAGGTAAAGCTAGAATCCTAGTAGAATACTTCTTCCCTCCTCTAAGACTAGTAGACCTAAGGGACATCTAGAGCACAACTCTCCCTCTCTAGTTCTAGATAGAATAATAGGTCTAGGAAGAGGAAGTCCTTAATATCCTAAAACACCTCCTAGAGAAGAAGGCCCTAGGACTAGACTAAATATAAAACATATTCCTTAAGTACTATAGGAATACTCTTATACTAATTCTAGCCCAGTTCTTCTTAGCCTACCTCTAGTAAGAATACTACCTCTAACTATTTAAGCACTTAATAATAGTAGTTCTTAGGAAGCCCTAAAAGCCTAACTATACTAAGCTAGAAGCATATAGACCTATTGCCCTTCTAAATACTCTTATAAAGACCTTAGAAGCTATTATAGCTAGAAGGATCTCTAAGGAGGTAGAGGAAAGAAGCCTCCTTCTAGACTTATAGATAGAGGTAAGACTAGGGAGATCTACTATCTCTGCACTTAAGCTAGTAATAGAATAAGTTAGGACAATCTAGAAAACTAATAAGAGGGTAGTAGTATCTATACTATACCTAGATATCTTAGGAGCATTTAATAATATGTCCTACTAGAGACTTCTCTATAACCTTAGAATCTAGAGCTTCCTAGATTACCTAGTAAACTTTATTTAGTTTTTGTTTGTTTGTTTGTTTGTTTATTCCATTTACGTCCTATAGGAGTCGAAGACTATATAGGACGGGAGCTAGTACTACGTATAAGCTACCTACTATAGTTTTCTTCTTTTTCGTATTCGCGCCTCCTAGATATTTCGGGCCGTTGCCCTCTATCGTTTGTAGCCGACGGTAAGCTATACTTCTATAAAAGAAAGGCTCTTATACCTCATAAGGAGGTAGGGGGAGGGGGTCTTCCTCCGTAGCCCTTATACTTTGTCCTAAATTCTAACTTCTAAAATTTTTATCTATAGTAGGTCTTGGCGCTTGGCGCCAAGGCCCACACGCACACATCTAGAATTTAGAATCGAGTCTTAAGGAGGGTATCGAATAGTGTCTAGAGGATAGTCTAGTTCTTATACCTACTTATCTTCTTCTTCTTCTTAGTACTAATAGGTAGGTAGATAAAGTCTCCTATCGGGTTAGGGTTTCTCCTCCTTAGAATGCTGCCTTCTTACTTAAGGAAGGATAGCTCTATATTCTAGGTTAAGTAGTATTCTCTTTTAAGGCTCCTTCTAGAGGTAGCTACCTTCTATAGCCCGTCTCTACTCTTCTCTTCCTCTTTTCCTACTCTTTTTATATATTATAGCTGTCTTGTTTTAGGTTGGTTTAGGTCGGTTCGGGCTGGTTTAGGAGGGAGATATAGAAGGGAGTCTCCTTATCTTAGATTCCCGTCGTTTTCGCCTACGACGGAGTAAGAAGATTCGGCTCTATTATAAGCGACAAGTTCGTAGCTAGTACCGCGTATAGGTACTTCTCGTCGCTAGCTACTTTATTTAGTTATTTCTCTAGAATAGGACTATATATCTTAGGCTAGGGTCGTACCTAAACTAGAAAAGACTACAGAATATAGGGATCCTATAGGGATCTACTCTTTCCTAATCCTATTTCTCTTCTTTATATCTACCCTTCTTTCTCCTCTCTAGAGGGTATAGGTCTTAGTAATAGGGTTCGTAGATAATACAAACATCCTTACCTAGAGTATATTAATAGAGGAAAACTATAAGAAGCTAGAGGAAGCCTACTAAAAGTATAAGAAATAGGTAGATAGATATAAGGTAGCATTTGCACTATAAAAGTACTAGCTTATCTACTTTATAAGAAGCAGATTATACAATATAGAGGCTACGATTAGGATCTAAGGATTTAAGGAAGGGCTAGTCTCCTCCCTTAGGCTACTTAGAGTCTAGGTAGATATAAAGCTTAGATAGGGACGGACTATATATTAAGAAGGCTATAGAGAAGGGAGCGCACTAGATGCAGTCCCTCTAGAGACTATATAAGTCTATATAGGGAGCATCCTTCTAGAAGGCTAGACACCTATATACTATAGTAGTAAGGCCTGTAATAATATATGCAAGCCTAGTATAGTCCAACCTAGCTAGAACAAAAGAATATAATAGGAGCCTTACAAACCCGATTACAAAAGTGTAGAACCAAGCCCTTAGAGTAATTATAGGATCCTATAAGTCTATCTTAGTAGTAGTACTATATAGGGAGGCAAACATTACTCCAATCTACCTCTATACTTAGAACCTTATAAGACAAAATATATAGAAGCAATAGGATAAGGCTATATACTAACATATCTAGAGGCAATACCTAAGGATTACTAGAGCACAAGTAAGAAGGAGGTATAGTAGGAGACTAAGACAAAACTAGACAGAAGTGCAGACTAGATATAAAGAGATTATAAACCTAATTAAAGCCTAGGAGGGAATACTAGCTACCCCTAAGAGAAAGAAATAGTAGGCAAGCTAGAAATAGGAAAAAGAATAAAAGAAGGCTAAAAGAGTAAAGAGGGAAGAGAGCTCCCTATAGTATAGATAATAATACGACTAGTTAAGGGGATCGAAATACACTATAGCTTTATAAGGCTAAAGAGTATAATAGTTACCTAACTCTAGATAGGCTATAACGGATTTAGAAAGCACCTTATAGAGAAGGGAGTCCTAGGAATTACCCTAGACTGCCTATATAACTATAGAATCTAGAACCTAAAATATATCTACATCTTCTACCTAAACTACTAGGCTAATAGACAGAAACTTTTTATAGTAGTAGGAACCTATAACTAGAAGGAGATAATAGGCACTAAGAGAGGCCTATAGACTATAGCAAAGTAGCTTATTTAGGAGGGAGTCCTAGACTAGTTCTTACTTACTAGGAAGGAGGCAATCCTTTCTAGTTTAGGAAGTTACTAGTAGGAAAAGGATAGGCGTAGAGAGAGAAGAGAGGAGAGGAAGATAAGAGGAAGTCTAGGGCTTATAGGTAAGCTCTCTTTTATTAAAAGTAAAGCAAAATAAGAGGTAGAAGGCTAAAACTATATAGAAGAAAGAAGATATAAGGGGTTTTTCTATATACCTAGTATGTTTTTCCCTTTTAAAACAATATAATTAGAGAGTACTATTTACTCTAGCTCGAGGTAGTCTAGTAATATAAATCTATCTATCTATCTATTTTATAAGTTTCTAGATCTTACTTAGGTCCTATATAATCTCTTAGATATAGAATACTAAAGTACTAGGAATATAAATATAATAGCAACGGCGACGACTAAAGGCGGAGGCCTTAGGGCCTCTTAGTACGCGTATATACACCTAGAGCGCACTGCTAACGTTAATAATGGAATAGCGCGCGACGAGAATAGAAGCCGCTACCCTCCGGACGCGTCGCGCGCTAGGCTAGCTAACGAGGCTAGTAGCGGCAATACTACTAAAACCGATAAACTAAAGGACGACTCTTATATAATAGAACTAAGAACTATCGAGGCCGACATCGAACGAGCTCTTTAATATAGAGGCCTACCTTAAGACCTTCTCTAGACTCTCCTACGCGCCTAAAAGTATACCCGACTCGCGATCTAATACTATAGCAAGACATACTATATAATAGCGAAACTGCAACAGATTAGCGATAATATTAAGGCAATACAAAAGTCCTAATGCATAAACACCTTATAGGCGCGTATATAGTCGTAGGTATAGATAGCGGCTAGAGCTAATCCGATACTAACTACCTAGCTAAAGCACCTAGAGGGAGCTTATATAATTATAGTTAATATAGGCTCCGTAGAGGTAAGAGAGGAAACGAAGAAGTAAGACGTAAAGGGAATATAAATAAGGATAGGAATATATATAGTAGCAGCGGTCTAGAAGCTACCGAGCGGTAACCTAAGAGTGCTAGTATATAGTATAGAGGATAAGAAGAGGCTAGAGAGAAACTAAAAGTAGCTAAAAGAGATATAGCTTAAAGCGGAAGTCTAATAGAATAGATACTAGGTCCTAATCTATAAGGTCCTTACGAATATAAATATTAGAGAGAAACAGCTTTAGAAGATAGTATAGGAGGAAAACGCGAGGTATATCCCGGATCTACGCGTACTAAAGGCAGAGTAGCTAGAAAACGTAAGAGCGCGAGAGGGCAAATATATATTATTAGCTATTATAATAGTTTAGAGCGAGGCGCAGGTAAGGGAGATAGTAAATAAAGGACTCCTATATAATAGTAACTTCTAGGCTATAAAGCCCTTCTACCTATAATAAAGAGTCGTATAATGCCTCTAATATAATAGGTTCGGGCACGTTAAAAACTACTATAAGGAGACTACCGAGAAATATAGGAAGTATATAGGGAGTATAGGATAGATATATATATAGTAACAACTAGGAAATGCAGCAACTATAATAGGAACCACGCTTCCTAAGAGAGAATCTATAAGATTAAATAGGCTACGTACGCAAAAAGGATAAGTTCTATAAGTTCTTCGTATAGAAATAGGCAGTCTATACGTAATAGACGACTATATACGACGGTTTTACGCTTATATAGAATAAGAAGAGGCTAGGCTTACAACTAGAACGGTTAGCTTAAGAGGGAGAGCCTATACTAGCGGGTATACAAGCGACCGGCGTAGTAAGGCTAGAGCAGCTAAGAGGCATAATAGTAGCGATAATAGAAGAAAGAAGATAGACGAGAAAACTTCTATTCTAGCAGGTTACCCGAAGTAGCTAACCCAACTATAAAGATAAAGACAAAGACATAGGTATAGAAATACTCGTCTAAAGTTAATAAGCTATATAATAAATAGATATACCCTATAGATCTACTAATATAACGTAAACTATAGCCGAATAATTTAGTCGCTCCTCCTATAGGAGCTAGACCCGAGGGAAACGCAGATCGTAGCACTCTAGGAACCGTAGATTAACCCCTAAATAAGGCAGATAAAGACAAGTAAGCACTATTACTAAATTGTCCTAATAGGGGGGCACGCAAGAGTCGCATTCCTAGTCTCGAAATACCTTAACACCTTAGAGTAGAAGCAAGTCGAAATAGCCTCTATAGACGCAGTGTCTATCTAAATATAGATAAGGGACGGACTACTTATAATCTATAACGTATATAACCCTAGTAGACTACCTAGCTATATAGAACTAGGCACTATACCGGTTGCTATAGAAGCTATACGACTAGTAAACGCGAGGAACCTAGGCTTAGAGCAGATCTTACTCGGAGATTTTAATCTATACTACCCGAGGTAGGGAGGAAACCTTACGTAGAACTAGTACGCTATATCGGACCGACTAATCCGGGCTACTAAGCAGGTAGGACTTAAGCTTGCAATCGAGCCCGGAACGGTTATATAGGAGAAATAGGGATATAGCTACTAAACGCTAGACCTAGTATTTATAATAGCTAGGGCGCTGCAACGCGTTACTATATATTAAACGGACTAGGAACGCGCCTATAGATCGGACCACCTTTTAATTATAACTACGATCGAGGATACGGAGCTAAGAGAGGCTATATAGGACCCGAGACTATAGTAGAAAAAGGTAGACTAGGACGAGATATAGGAGAGAATCTAGGCAAAGAGTAGTAGGCTCCGCAGCGAGGAGATCTATACTAAAAGTAACGTAGATAGGTAGGCGGAAGCGCTATAAGGGATTATATAGGACACTATTCGAGAGAGGGTTCTATATACTAGGCTATCCCTATTCGCAAGAGAAAGCTAAACCTCGGAGACAAAACACCTAATAAGGATAGCGAGATTAGTAAGACGGGAATAGTATAATAGTAGGACTAGGGCTAATTACGAGGCGTATATAGTAGCTAACTACGTAAGGTCGAAATAGGTTAGAAGAGATATAAACCTATCCTAGAGGGCGACAATTAAGGAAATAACGCAGAACCCGGACAAAATATAGAAACTAGCTAGGTAGGCAAGAGAAAGAGCCGGAAAACTACAACTACCTCCGCAGTTCCCGGACATGCTAATTGGACCCCTAGGGCCAAACTAGAGGAAAAGCTAGAACAACGCGGAGAAAGCGGAAGCCCTCGCTATATACTTCTCCCCGGAACCTAAGGCAGCCGACCTAAGCGATATAGACTAAGACACGATCCTAGAACCGATATATATAGAGCTCGTAGTTATAGAAGCGGAAGTACTAGAAACGATCGTATAGCTACTAACTAAGAAAGCTATAGGACCGGACTAGATACTAAACGAGCTCCTAAAAGGATATAAGACCCGCCTCGCTCCGCTACTCGCCAAGCTATATATAGCGTGCCTTACGATAGGCTACTACTCTACTATGTTTAAGAAATCGACTATAGTCGTCCTTAGGAAACCGTAGAAGCTAGACTATACAAAGCCTAACGCATATAGGCCTATAGCTCTGCTAAACACAATAGCGAAAACACTAGAGGCTATAGTTGTAGGAAGGATGTCTAAGGTCGCGGAAGAGAGAGGCCTACTACTAGAGGCGCAGATAGGGGCAAGGCTAGGTCGGTCTACGCTCACAGTACTTAAACTAATTACGGAACAAGTACAGACGATTTAGGACACTAACCTAGGGGTAGTAGCGTCTATACTATACCTAGATATATTAGGAGCTTTCGATAACGTCTTATACGCCCGGCTACTTTATAACATCGCAATATAGGGTTTTCTAGCGTAGGTTATAGGATTTATCGAGTCCTTGCTTTAGAGCCGTATAACTAAACTCCGCCTCGGAGACTATACGAACAAAGAACGGCCCTAGAGGATAGAGATCCCCTAAGAGTTAACGTTGTCTTCTATTCTCTTCCTATTCTTTATAGAGACACTACTCCCTACAATCTAGGCCTAGTATATGCTAGTTTTGTTTGTTTGTTTGTTTGTTTAATCTATTTACGTCCTATAGGAGTCGAAGACTATATAGGACGGGAGCTAGTACTACGTATAGGCTTCCTACTGCGGTTCTCTTCTTTTTTATTCGCGCCTTCTAGACATTTCGGGCCGTTGCCCTCTACTATATATAGCCGGTATAACGCTATATAAGAAAGAAATAAATAAGGAAATTATAACTAAAGGGAATAGTTCGAAACGAGCGTTTCTCGGAGTCTTCCCCTCCTTCTAGGGTGCTACGTTCGCTCCCTAGTCCCTACTATACCTCCGGTTAAGGTGCTAGCGCCTTGTTCCAATTCTCGAGGTTCTAATAAACTCTAGGACTAGTTCTCTCCTAGCCGGGTCCTCTAGTACCGCCTCGAGTACTCTAGCGTTATAGATTTCTTTCGGTCTCTAGTCCGTATAGTCTTTATAGGCTAGTAAGAGATGTTCTAGAGTCTCTCTTCCTCTATAGTAGTATCGGTCGTCTTCTACTTTTCCTATCCTCTTTAGGTAACTCTTAAAGTATCCGTATCCGAGGCGGAAGGAGTAGTACGCGCTTACTACTTCACGTGTTACTTAGATCTTAGTAGATAGATTTCCTATCTATCTAAATCGCGAGTAGTAGCTCTATAGTCTTCTTACTGTCTTTACTTTCTACGTTTCGTACAACTACTTCTATCGTTCGAGTATATACTCTCTAATATTCGCTACTATCCTTATTTTGTCGGTGTAGTAGAAGTATACGTTTCTTGCGCGTAGTACTTATAGGGTAGATGTGTATTATACTATTTAGAGTAGCCTTCCTATAGGTATTAGAATACTCGTTCTTAGGAGGGCTATATTCTATAGGTTCGACGCTAAGGGAGAGTCGTATAGGAGGTCTTATACCTATAGTTTATATCTAATTACCTGTTATTCTAGGCGGAGAAACGTAGGTAGTAGGCCTGCTTCTACTTTTATAGGTGCGTTTAGAGTTGTCCTAAAGACTCCTAGAATCCTTTTCGTAGCTCTCGCTTATACTACTTCGAGCGGTTTTAGCGCTCGCTTTAATTTCTACTAGACTAGGGCTCCGTAGTCGCTAATCGCTGTTACGTATACCTTATAGAGTTATCTAAGAGAATAGGTAGTTAAGCTATTCTCTATATTTACTAGGCAGTATAGCCTATTAAAGGCAGCGTTAGTAGTAGCGGCTCTAGTAGCTATATATTCTTTAAAGGTAAGGTAGGCGTCGAACTAGATTCTAAGCTATCAGACTACTTTCCTTATAGGTTCTATCCTAGTACTATATAGAAGGGCAATATCTATTCTAGAGTCTTTTCCTTTCGTGAAGTAGAGAAGCCCTATCTTCGCTAGGTCGAACTAGATGCATTCTACTTCTACTCGTTCTATAAGGGTCTAGATTATGCGCTATAATACCTTTACGTTTTTCCGTAGGCTTGTAGATACTATAGCTAATCTAATATCGTCTATATACGAGAGCGGATAGACGTTAGGGAGGTCGATAAAGAGGTTCTAGATATAGATAAGGAAGAGAATTAGGAGATTAGACTACTCTGCGGGACGCCTATCTCTACCTTATTTTCTTCCTCTATCTGTCTATTAAAAGCTAGTTAGAGGACTCGTTTTAAGAGGAACGAGTCTATCTACTCTACTATCGCGTACGGGAGGCGTAGAGAGATAAGAGTCTATAGTAGTTTACTCTTTAAAACATAGTCGAAGGCTCCCTTAATATCTAGAAACGCTACCGAGAGTTTATATCCCTTTAGTTTTACTTATTTAATAAAGTTTGTAAGTAGAAGGGTAGTATCTACTATAGACCTCTTCTTTCTACCTCCTATCTGCGAGTCGTATAGGAGGGGCCCTATCTTAGCGTATTTCCTAAGCCTTTAGGCTAGTATCTACTTACTAACTTTCCCTAGACAGTTAAGTAGCGAGATAATTCTATAGGCCTTTAGGATCGAGTAGTCCGGCTTGTTTAGCTTAGCTAGCGTAATTCCAATTGCTTTCCGCTAGTATAAGGGATAGTATCCCCTCGTAATAAGCGTTCCGTATACTTTAAGAAAGGCGTTCGGGATTGCTTTATACGCGTAGGATATTATATCTTATATTATACTATCTAGACTAGGTATCTTTCCTTTAACTTTAGTTAAGGAGTATACTACGCTTATCTCTTCCTCTATTAGCGGATTCCACTTCTAGTCTCCTACTTTATACGAGTTCTACCGCGTGCGTAGCGGTTAGGTCGGTAGGGGCTTTAGGAATAGTACTACTTTTAAAGCAGTACATTTCTTCTAGAATAAAGTTTCTCCTTAGATTGCCGGTATTAGGCTCTAATTTCTCGGCTTTGTATACGATATAGCTTTAAATATTAAGGCTAGGTCGGTTTTTTATAGGAAGGTATTCTAGTATTTTCGCTTCGCTTATTTTATAGCTAGGAAGTAACGGTTCTTTACCGTAAGATACTCCCTCTTCTTAGCTACGCTCGGGGTGTCTCCGTTACTAAACACTCGTTTGTAGACGTAGTTTAAATGTCTCCGTATGTCCTATAGCTCCGGTGTCTACTATAGCTTTAATTTAGACGATACTCGCCTTATAGGGATAGTAGACGCACATGCTCTCTCTATTAGGTTCGTAAACTCGTTCGCTAGTGCCTCTAGGTTTTTAGTTTCTCTAATACTACTCTCGTTATTTTATAGTATTATAGTAAACTGTTCCTAGTCGGCCTTTTAAACGTCGTATTGTTTCCGTATCTCTATTATTATTTCTATTCCGGCGGGTCTCTTCTAGTACTATACTATAATAGTAGCGTAGTCGGAGCTGCACTATATTGTTTTCTAGTATATTTCCTCTCTAAATAGGCTGCCTTATATAAAAGTAAGGTCTAGTATACTCGGTGTTACTAGGTTCGGCCTATAGAAGGTAGGGGTCCCTAATATATTCTATAGTAGAAATTCCTTATCCTCGAGCTAAGCGTAGAAGTCCTGGGTCCTAGTACTATTGTCGGTACTATTTAGGTCCTAGCTTAGGTGCCGTATATTAAAATCCTCCTAGGATAACGTATCGGCTAATCGGGTGTCTATATAGGTATCTTTCTAGCGTCTATGTCCCTTCTTCGTCTCTCTTGTTATATACGTTTAAGATTTAAATATATACCTCTCTCTTGTCGTATATATTAAGTGCCTAGAAGTCGGAGTTGTCGTTCTTATCTAGTATATATTCGTAGGTAGTTTAGCGACAAATATATGCTACTACTCGCGGCCTCTACTCTCGAGGGAGGTCTAGTAGGAGCGGGGTATACCCTTAGTATAGGATAGACCTTATATATTGCCTGTTCTCGTATAGGATTTACGGTTCCTATACTAGAACTATATCCGCTCTTTCCTATATTCCGACTTCTAGAAGGGATTCTAGTGCCGGTATACTCCTATTTGCATTCCCTTATATAAGAACTAGAGGTTTGTTATTTGTTTATTTAATCTATTTACGTCCTATAGGAGTCGAAGACTATATAGGACGGGAGCTAGTACTACGTATAAGCTACCTACTACGTTTTTCTTCTTTTTCGTATTCGCGCCTCCTAGACATTTCGGGCCGTTGCTCTCTATCGTTTGTAGCCGACGGTAAGCTATGCTTCTACAAAAGAAAGGCTCTTACACCCTATAAGGGGGTAGGGGGAGTCTTCCTCCGCAGCCCTCGCACTTTGTTCTAAATTCCAACTTCTAAAATTTCCATCTATAGTGGGTCTTGGCGCTTAGCGCTAAGGCCTATACGCATATATCTAGAATTTAGAATCGAGTCTTAAGGAGGGTATCGAATAGTATCTAGAGGATAGTCTAGTTCTTATACCTACTTATCTTCTTCTTCTTCTTAGTACCGATAAGTAGGTAGACAAAGTCTCCTATTGGCTAGGGTTTCTCCTCCTTAGAGTGCTGCCTTCTTACTTAAGGAAGGATAGCTCTATATTCCGAGTTAAGTAGTATTCTCTTTCGAGGCTCCTTCTAGAGGCAGCTACCCTCTATAGCCCTTTTCTACCCTTCTCTTCCTCTTTTCCTACTCTTTTTATATATTGTAGCTGTCTTGTTTTGGGTTGGTTTAAGTCGGTTTAGGCTGGTTTAGGAGGTGGGAGATATAGGAGGGAGTCCCCTTGTCTTAGATTCCTATCGTTTTCGCCTACGACGAAGTAAGAAGATTCGGCTCTGTCGCAAGCGACAGGTTCGTAGCTAGCACCGCGTATAGGTACTTCTCGTCGCTAGCCAAGAACTAGAGGTGTATCTAGTATTCTTAAGGCTTTTTGTCTTTAGCTTATCTATTGCTTTATAGGTGCGGTAGCTTGTTCTACCTATAAATAGGTATTTGTTATTTACTTATTACACTTCTTCTAGCGAGGCAAAGGCGAGTAGTATCGAGGTACTAATCTTTTGTTCCTGTATTTCGCGGTTTATAAGCTAGATTAGGTCTATAACTAGCTTTACTCCTTAGTTATATGTCCCGATTTCGTACTAAATGTCTTATAGTACTATCTTAAAGTAGAATTCTTCCGTAGAGACACCGTATACTACTATCTTATACTATGCTTTGTCCTCGAGGAGGCGGGTTGTCGGTATATACTCTAGGATAGAGTTAATGTTATCTAGGGCTAGTTATTTACTCTTCTCGTCCTTAAAGGTAAGAACTAGGTTTCCTTTTTATATTAGGCTAGTAGCTAGTATTTAGGCGTATTCTAGGCCTCTATTTACGAACATTATATTAATATCGTGTCGTATCTTCTTTAGGTCGGCCTTCGCTCCTATAGAGAGCTAGAGGATAAGTTGTAGTTAAGGTAGCTTTAACTTCTAAGGTAGCGTTTTGCTCTAGGTTTGCGTTATATCCTAGAGTAGCTCTATCTTCTTTTGTTGTCTTCTCGGTTAGATAACTGTCTAATTATCCTATATTTTAGCGTATTGTTAGTTAGTATCTACGCTATTAGCTATATCTCTTAGAGTGTTTTCTCGGAGAGTATCCGCGTAAGTACGCTAGAGTTTTTCTACTTCTAGTAGGCGTTCTTATTCTTTTGTTTTTCCTACGGCTTTTCGGATATCTTAAGCTACTTTTTAAAGGGATACTACCTCTATTACGATTGTTTAAGCTTAACGTTCGATCCTCTTACCTTCGGTATAGTCTTTAAAAACTTCGAGTAAGTTAAGGATTCTAGTTTACTCGTCGTTTTTTAGTAAAGCTACTACTTCTACTAGGAGTATATAGGCGTCTTCTATTTTCTTCTTAGCGGTTTAGTAGATTATTATATTTTAGAAGAGGTTCGGAGGTAGGAGTTAGAAGCTAAAGGCCTATTATCCTCTCTCTTCTTTAGTAGTTAGCTCGAGGAGGTGCTTAGGTCTTTTCTTTAGGATCGTTGGGACAAGAGGCTATATAGTTTCCTCGAGGTCTATATTAATATCCTTATAGCCTTATTATCCAGTTTCCTATATAAGCTATTAGGTTAGAGAGGGTTAGGGGTCTAGGTTAGAGGTCTAGGTCCTCGTAGCTACTAGGAGTGTTCCTATGTCCGTAGTACTATTGTCTCTTCCTATTAGAGTAGTAGACATCTTAAGGGGGCGTCGTTTAGGGTGCCTAGGTTAGGGCTTTAGGGCGTTCGGGACGTAGCTACCTTATTCCGGGCGTAGGCGTAGGCGCGCGGAAGTACGAAAGTTGTCCTCTTAAGAGCTAGTTCTTTATACTATAATTGCGCGACGGCGCCGAAGTGTATCGGAGAGCTACGTAGCTTAAAATAGTGCTTAGAGGAAGGGCTTCTTCCTATACTATGTTTTAGAGTCGGTCGGTCGTTAGCAGCTAAAATCGTCGCGTATAAAGAGCGTTTGTCTAGTAATAGTTAGTATGTGCTAGTAATAGGATTCGTAGACGATACTAATATACTTATATAGGGAATAGTACGGTAGACAACTATAGAAGGCTCGAGGCTATATACGAAAAATATATGTAGTAGGTAAAGAGATATAGCGCAGCTTTCGTACTATAGAAATACTAATTAATCTACTTTATAAGATTCCGTAAGCACGACCTAAAGGCTATAGTACAAATCTAAGGCTTTAAAGAAGGACTATCGCCGTTACTACGGTTACTAGGAGTCTAGCTAGACACTAAACTAATATAGGGACTATACGTTAAGAAGGCCGCGGAAAAGGGGGCGTCCTAGATAAACTTACTCTAGAGGCTCTGCAAATCTATATAGGGAGCGTCGTTCTAGAAGGCAAGACATATTTATATAGCTATAGTCCGACCTACTATAATATATAGGTACTAGCTTTAGGCGAACCTTATAGGAATAGTAGGATACTAGAAAGGACTTATAAAACTACTCGAGAAAGTATAGAACATAGCGCTACGACATATTATAGAAGCCTATAAAAGCGTAAACTAAATAGTTCTCTAGAGCGAATCTAGGATTACTCTAATCTACCTCTATATCTAGGATATAGTAAGGTAACACGTAGTAAAGTAGAGCAATAATAGAGTAGACGAACACATCTAGGAACAATAGTAGTAGGTGCTTCGCTAAAACTAATATAGACGGGGGCGAGGACGCCAGAGGAAAGACAACCTATTACGGAGGGAGACTATCCGAGCTATAGTCTAAGGATAGGAGAGAGAGGCGCGAGGAGGTAGAAGCAGCTAGGTAGACGAGGAGTAGAGAAGGACATAGATATAAGAGAAGACGAAAAGGACTATAACGACAAGCTACTAGCCTATAGCCTAGCGTACCGAAGGCGACAAAAAACACCTAGTAATATATAAGAGACTAACTAGGCTATAAAGTACGATAGTTACTCTCCTACGAATAGAATATATTAGATTTAACTACTACCTAGCTAAGCGTAGAGTCCTAGGAGTATCCTCTAGGTGCGAGTATAGATAGAGTACGTATATAGCTAAACATATATATATATTCTACCTACTCCGATAAGGCAATAGGTAGAGCCTATTCGCTAACGTAGGCACGTCCGACTAGGAGACATTAACGACTATAAAGAAAGGCCTCCTCGCTATAGCGAAATAGCTTATATAGGAAGGTATACTCGGCTAATTCTCGCGAGCGCAAGAAGAAGAAGAGGCGTAGACGACCTAAGGTCGTATAACGGGGAGAGAGGCAGGCACCTAGTAAGAGGGAGGGCTCTTATAGATACTATATACGTCCTAAGGAGAACAAATAAAAGGACAACTAAGTAGCGGCCGGTTATAAAGAATAGAGGAAGGTCTAAGGAGTTTTATACTAGCGAGGCCCTATCGGGCCTTAAAGGCTTTTATACTTAAAAACTAAAGATAGGATACTCTACTTACTCGGAGACGAGTTAGTTCGGTAAAAGATTATTATATTATATTATATATAATCTCTTAGACTATCTTCCTTTATAAGAGGTTTAGGTCCCTTCTAACCTACTTAGTCCTTCTATAGCTAGCCTCTAGGTATAACTTATAGGCTTCCTATATCTTTGTTTCTCTCTATACTCTTCTAGCCTAATTTGCCTAAGTAATAGCCTATCTATATTCCTAGGACTATACTATTCTTATATATAGTAAGGGTCTTATATATAGGATTGTAGCTTATATAACTCTCTAAATCTTTTTCTAGAGTGCCTATATAAAGGAGTCTAGCTAGGTTAGACTATCTATTAGTTAGTCTATTAGTTCCTAGAGCTTCTAGTTTAGTACTTCCTATACCTTCTTCTAATCTACTTTCTACTATTAGAGCCTAGGAGCCTAGGTCCTTATTTATATCTATAGTGCTTCGATAGTAGTTCTAATTAGGATATAGTCTAACTTAAGTTAAAGGTCTAGAAGGGCTATATATTCTTAGAGTCTCTCTTAGATAGACTAGCTTATAAAAATAAGGTCTAGTATTTAGTAGCTTAACCTATGTCTTTCCTATATAATAGTACCTAGTTCTAAGAGGAGTTAGAGGCTCTACTAGGCTATAAGAGTAATAAGAGAATCTACTATTCTATATTAGTTAACTATAGTATTTTCTCTCTACTTTAGATAGTAAAGATTAAAGTCTTCTAGTATAACCTACTTTATTTATTCTTCCTATTCTTACTTATCTTACTAGGTAGCCTTCTATAGAGTAGGAATAGTTCCTAGGTCTATATAGGAGGTAGGCTCTAAGAGGTTATAGCAGTTATAGATCTTAACTGTCCTATTATAGGTCTAGATAGTTACTAAGACTAGGTCCCTAGTTTAGTAGAAGCTTGGTTTCTATAATATTAGGTCCAGCTCCTAGGAGATATAGATAGCTACTCTTAAGTACTAGTTCTTAGTCCTTAGAGAGAGTATTATATAGTATTTCCTACTCTACTTTATCTTCCTATTAAATAGGCTAATCTAAGGCTCCTAGATTGCAATAATTTAGGTAGTCTTTAGGTCTATTTAGCTTAGAAGCTAGTCCTAGACAGTTAGTATATAGTTAATATTATATTAGTAAATCTATAGAGATATATTATTTATCCTAACTTCCTTAGGTGTTCTCTACCTCTATTTGCTTAGGCTCCTTAAAAGTAAGGCTTACCTAGCTACTTTGTTCTAGCCCTTACTATATATATAAGTTAATCTTATTTAGCTATTATCTCCTAGTTATAATAGTCGAGTTTAACTCTATTAGCTTCCTTAGGGGCCTATTTAGCCTAGTCTACTTATCCTCTTCTTTTAGAATAGTGTCCTTTTTTCTAGCTATTACTAATACCTATAATTCTCTTACTATCTATCTCTAGTTGCTTTAATTTCTTATAGAGGAATTCCTTTAGTCCTCTAGCTTTTAAAATAGTAGACTGCTTAAACTTATATACTCTTATAAATAAGAAGTAGGAGCCTTTATAGTTACTATACTTTAGCTTCTCTATACTAATATAATATAACAATCTTTTACCGTACTACCTCGTCTCCGAGTAAGCGGAGTATCCTATCTTTAGCTTTTAAGTATAAAAGCTCTTAAGGCCCGATAGGGCCTCTCTAGCATAAAACTCCTTAGACCTCCCTCTGCTCTTTACAACCGGCCGCTACTCGGTTGTCCCCTTATTTGTTCTCCTTAGGACGTATATAGTATCTGTAGGAGCCCTCCCTCTTACTAGGTGCCTACCTCTCTCTTCGAAGTACGACCTCGGGTCGTCTACGCCTCTTCCTTCTCTCGCGCTAGCGAGAATTAGCCGAGTATACCTTCCCGAATAAGCTATTTTGCTATAGTAAGGAGGCCTTTCTTTATAGTTGTTAGTATCTTCTAGTCGGACGTGCCTACGTTAGCGAATAGGCTCTGCTTATTTCTTTATCAGAGTAGGTAGAACACGTATATATGCTTAGCTATTTACGTACTTTATCCGTACTTATACCTAGGGGATACTCCTAGGACCCTACGCTTAGCTAGGTAGTAGTTAAATCCGATATATTCTGTCCGTAGGAGAGTAACTATTATACTTTGTAGCCTAGTTAGTCCCTTATATATTACTAGGTGTTTTTTGTCTTCTTCGGTGCGCTAGGCTACGGGCTAGCAGCTTATTATTATAATCCTTCTTGTCTTTTCTTACATCTATATCTTTCTTTACTCCTCGTCTACCTAGCTGCTTCCGCCTTCTTATAGTTCTCCCTTCTATCTTTAGACTATAGCCTAGATAGTTTCCCTCTATAATAGGTTATCTTTCCTCCGGTGTCCTCGCCTCTATCTATATTAGTTTCGGCGGAGCACTCTCTACCGTTATTCCTAAAGGTGTTTGTCTACTCTATTATTACTCTACTTTACTACGTATTGCCTTACTATGTCCTAAGTATAAAAGTAGATCGGGGTAATTCCGGATTCGCTTTAGAGAACTATCTAGTTTACGCTCTTATAGGCTCCTATAATATGTCGTAGCGCTACGTTCTATACTCTCTCGAGCGGTTTTATAAGTTCTTTCTAGTATCCTACTATTCCTATAGAGTTCGCCTAGAGCTAGTACTCGTATATTATAGTAGGTCGGACTATAGCTATATAGATATATCTCGCCTTCTAGAATAACGCTCCCTATATAGATTTGTAGAGCCTCTAAAGTAAGTTTATCTAGAATGCCCCCTTTTCGCAGCCTTCTTAATATGCGGTCTCTACGTTAGTTTAGTATCTAGCTAGACTCCTAGTAACTATAGTAACGGCGATAGTTTTTCTTTAAAGCCTTAGATCTATACTATAGCCTTTAGGTCGTACTTGCGGGATCTTATAAAGTAGATTAACTAGTATTTTTATAGTGCGAAAGCTGCGCCATATCTCTTTGCCTACTATATACATTTTTATATATAGCTTCGAGCCTCCTATAGTTGTCCGCCGTACTATTGCCCTATATAAGTATGTTAGTATCGTCTACGAATCCTATTACTAGTATATATTAGGCCTAGATCGCGGGGAGTAGTGTTTCTATAAAGAATAGGAAGAGAATAGGGGACAACGTTAACTCTTAGGAGATCTCTATTCTCTAGGAGCGTTCTCTATCTATATAGTCTCCGAGGCGAAGTTTAGTTATGCGGCCCTAAAGAAAGGACTTAATAAATCCTACTACTTACGCCGGGAAGCCCTATATTATAATATTATAAAGCAGCCGGGCGTATAAGACGTTGTCGAACGCTCCTAATATATCTAGGCATAGTATAGACGCTACTACCTCTAGGTTAGTATCCTAGATCGTCTATACTTGTTCCGTAATTAGTTTAAGTACTATAAGTATAGACCGACCTAGCCTTGCCTCTATCTATACCTCTAGTAGTAGGCCTCTTTCTTCCGCGACCTTAGATATCCTTCCTACGACTATAGCCTCTAGCGTTTTTACTATTATATTTAGTAGAGCTATAGGCCTATACGCGTTAGGCTTTATATAGTCTAGCTTCTATAGTTTCCTAAGAACAACTATAGTCGATTTCTTAAACGTAGTAGGGTAGTAGCCTATTATAAGGCACGCCGTATATAGCTTAGCGAGTAGTAGTGCGAGGCGGGCCTTATATTTTTTAGAAGCTTGTTCGGTATCCGGTCCGGTCCTATAGCTTTCTTAGTTGGTAGCTATGCGATCGTTCCTAGTACTTCCGCTTCTATAACTACGAGCTCTATATATATCGGTTCTAGGATCGTGTCTTAGTCTATATCGCTTAGGTCGGCTGCCTTAGGTTCCGGAAAGAAGTATATAGCGAGGGCTTCTACTTTCTCTGCATTATTCTAGCTTTTCCTCTAGTTTAGCTCTAGAGGTCTAATTAGTATATCTAGGAACTATAGAGGCGGTTATAGTTTTCCGGCTCTTTCTCTCGCCTATCTAGCTAGCTTCTATATTTTGTCTAGGTTCTACGTTATTTCCTTAATTGTCGCCCTCTAGGATAGGTTTATATCTCTTCTAACCTGTTTCGACCTTATATAGTTAGCTGCTATATACGCCTTGTAATTAGCCCTAGTCCTACTATTATACTATTCCCGTCTTACTAATCTCGCTATCCTTATTAGATGTTATATCTTAGAAGTCTAGCTTTCTCTCGCGAATAGAAATAGCCTAGCGTATAGAACCCTCTCTCGAATAGTATCTTATATAATCTCTTATAGCGCTTCTACCCACCTATCTACGTTACTCTTAGTATAGATCTCCTCGCTGCGGAGCCCGCTACTCTTTGCCTAGATCCTCTCCTATATCTCGTCCTAGTCTGCTCTTTTCTACTATAGTCTCGGGTCCTACGTCGCCTCTCTTAGCTCTATATCCTCGATTGTAGTTATAATTAGAAGGTAGTCCAATCTATAGGCGCGTTTCTAGTCTATTTAATACGTAATAACGCGTTACTGCGCTCTAGCTATTATAAATACTAGGTCTAGCGTTTAGTAACTATATCCCTATTTCTCCTATATAACCGTTCTAGGCTCGATTACAAGGTTAAGTCCTACCTACTTAGTAGCCTAGATTAGTCGGTCCGACATAGCGTACTAGTAGCATATAATTACATTCGTTCCTACAAACTTATATAAGGTAGGTAGGTAAAGCCTACCTACGCTTTCCCGCTTAGGGACACCCTTGTACCTTTATTGCTTCGAGAGAGAGGCCCTAGGCTAAAGCCTCTACTCTACGCTCTATATACTATTTGCTTCTTAAGCCTTAGTTATACTCTTTCGGGCTATAGCGAGCTAAAGACTAGTCGCCTCTCTTCTAAAACCGATATACGCGTCCGTCCTCTCGGGCTAAGTAGATAGTGTCTTAGTCGCTACTATTGCCTACTACGCTCTAGGAGAATAACTCCCTTCGCGTTACTATACCGCATCTCTTTAGCTATAGCCGGCTATGTCTCGTAGGCTTGCTCGAGCGTCTACTCCTAGCTAGGTAGTAGTGCTCTTGCGTTTCCACCTACTAACTAATATATCGCCTCCTCCTTACCTCCTTACGCCTTATACCCTCCTCTTCTTACTTCGAGTCTTCCCTTCGGCTTGCCTCTCTATATCTCCTTTGCCTACTTCTCTATATAGGCCTTCCTAGGCTTCCGAGCGCTTCTAGGTAGCTACTAGACTAGGTGTCCTTTATCGTAAGGCTATACTTCGGGCAAAACCCTCCTACTCGTAATTAAGTAATTAATAGGCCCCTATAGGCTTCGTAGCGTTATTCCGAGTTCTATTGCCCGCTAACTAACGCTATCCTTCTAGCTCTTTTGCCTCGGCTCTTTTAAGTGTATAACGCATCTGCTTCTGGCCTTAATAACGCGTACGCTCTCCGAGCCCTCTCGAAGTCTTCTAGAGGTAGGTAGTTCGGATCTAGAGACTATATATTAGGTAACTTGTTGTCCTTTTAGCTTTAAATACCCTTAGCTAAGGATTTCTCCTATATACTAGAGGTGTCCTATTAACGCCTAGAAGTTCCGCGGCTCTTTCGTACGCTTACGATTAAGCGGACCTGTTTCTAACGTAGGTAGGTCGTCGTTAGATAGTTTTAAAACCATTTCGGTAGTAGTCCTCTATTCGGAGTTGTCTTAGCGAAACCGCACCAGATTTCGCACTCTACGATTCCGCTCTACTACGCTATATACTTTGCTAGTATAGTCGAGGCATTGCCTCTCCTACCTATTTCTACCTACGGCCGCGTAGAAGCGTACAATTAGTCTTCGTAGGCAGCTTCTCTATACTATACTCTAAGGTCCTATACTCCTTTATATATTTTTATATATATTCTTTTTAGCTCTATAGTACTTTATAATATATCTATACTTACTATATTTTATATACTAGATTGCTTTCTTCTATAGGAAGTACCTTTTAGCTAGGTTTGTTTATTTGTTTATTTATTCCATTTACGTCCTATAGAAGTCGAAGACTATATAGGACGGGAGCTAGTACTACGTATAAGCTACCTACTACGGTTTTCTTCTTTTTCGTATTCGCGCCTCCTAGACATTTCGGGCTATTGCCCTCTATTGTTTGTAGCCGATAGTAAGCTATGCTTCTATAAAAGAAAGGCTCTTATACTCTATAAGGAGGTAGGGGGAGGGGGTCTTCCTCCGCAGCCCTCGCACTTTGTTCTAAATTCCAACTTCTAAAATTTCTATCTATAGTGGGTCTTGGCGCTTAGCGCTAAGGCCTATACGCACATATCTAGAATTTAGAATCGAGTCTTAAGGAGGGTATCGAATAGTATCTAGAGGATAGTCTAGTTCTTATACCTACTTATCTTCTTCTTCTTCTTAGTACCGATAAGTAGGTAGACAAAGTCTCCTATTAGCTAGGGTTTCTCCTCCTTAGAGTGCTGCCTTCTTACTTAAGGAAGGATAGCCCTATATTCCGAGTTAAGTAGTATTCTCTTTCGAGGCTCCTTCTAGAGGCAGCTACCCTTTATAGCTCGTCTCTACTCTTCTCTTCCTCTTTTTCTACTCTTTTTATATATTGTAGCTATCTTGTTTTAGGTTGGTTTAGGTCGGTTCGGGCTGGTTTAGGAGGTAGGAGATATAGGAGGGAGTCTCCTTATCTTAGATTTCTATCGTTTTCGCCTACGATAAAGTAAGAAGATTCGGCTCTATCGTAAGCGATAGGTTCGTAGCTAGTACCGCGTATAGGTACTTCTCGTCGCTAGCCCCTTTTAGCTAGGTACTAGTTTACTTAAAGGAAGATCCTATAGTAAGCTACTATATTAGTAGTCTTCTCCTCTAGGAATCCTAGAACTACTATAAAGTATCTTTAGCCCTTCCTAGCCTTTTCCTCTTTTAGCTATAAGGCCCTTTTAATCTTTATATATAGGATTTTATATACTATCTCTTCCTCTATTTTTCTAATACTATTTTTGTCTTTAAGGTCCTAGCCTACTTTAATCCTATAGACCTAGACTTAATATAGCGGCCTACTAACCTTAGCCTCTAGCTATGCTTTTACTAGCTATTGCTAGTCTTCTTCTATTCTCCTCTTTTTATTCTTTCTTTAGAGAATTACTTTTAGATCTCTACTTAGTAGCTTCTATACTACTACTACCTATAGTCTAAGCTTTTTTAATTTCTAAGCCTATTATTTCCTTTACTTCCTCTCTTTCTTTTAGATTACCTATCTTTACTATAATAATTATAGTTACCTAAAGTATTAAAACTCTTAGTATTATAAGTAGAATTTAAAATTAAATAGCCTTTTATACCTATATCTATAATATAGGAGTAGTAATCTATAGCTGCTTCTTAATAGCCTTCTAGAGCTCTAGAAGAGTAGTATTAATAGCTTAGGTCTAGGCCTAATAGAGGAGAGCTTATTAAGCTCTCTCGATATAATAGGAGCCTTATAAACCCTATTGCAAAAGTGTAGAACCAAGCTCTTAGAGTAATTATAGGATCCTATAAGTCTGTCTTAGTAGTAGTACTATATAGGGAGGCAAATATTACTCTAATCTACCTCTATACTTAGGACCTTATAAGATAAAATACGTAGAAGTAACAGAATAAGGCTATATACTAACATATTTAGAGGCAATACCTAAGGATTGCTAGGGTATAAGTAAGGAGGAGGTATAGTAGGAGACTAAGACAAAACTAGATAGAAGTACAGACTAGGTATAAGGAGATTGTAAACCTAGTTAAAGCCTAGAAGGGAATACTAGCCACCCCTAGGAGAAAGAGATAGTAAGTAAGCTAGGAATAGGAAAAAGAATAGAAGAAGGCTAAAAGAGCAAAAAGGGGAAGAGAGCTCCCTATAGCATAGATAACAATATAACTAGTTAAGGGGATTAAAATGCACTAAGGCCTTATAAGGCTAAAGAGTATAATAGTTACCTAACTCCGGATAGGCTATAACGGATTTAGGAAGCACCTTATAGAGAGGGAGTCCTAGGAATTACTCTAGACTGCCTATACAACTATAGAATCTAGGACCCAAAACATATCTATATCTTCTACCTAAACTACTAGGCAAATAGATAGAAACTTTTTATAGTAGTAGGAACCTATAACTAGAAGGAGATAATAAGCACTAAGAGAGGCCTATAAGCTATAGTAAAGTAGCTTATTTAGGAGGGAGTTCTAGACTAGTTCTTACTTACTAGGAAGGAGGTAATCCTCCCTAGTTTAGGAAGTTACTAGTAGGAAAAGGATAGGCGTAGAGAAAGAAGGGAGAAGAGGAGGATAAGAGGAAGTCTAGAGCTTATAAGTAAGCTCTCTTTATTAAAAGCAAAGTAGAATAAGAGGTAGAAGGCTAAAACTATAAGGAAGAAAGAAGACGTAGAGGGTTTTTCTATATATCTAGTATATTTTTCCCTTTTAAAATAATATAATTAGGGAGTGCTATTTACTCTAGCTTAAGGTAGTCTAGTAATATAAATCTATCTATCTATCTATTAAGCTCTCTAGAGGAAGGAAAGGAAAGAGAAGGAGGTTTGTCTTTAGAGTTTGTCTAAGGCTTCTTAGATAGTTTCTATAAGGTTAATTAGAGTCTTTTAGAGTTAGTTCCTTATAGTTTAGGTTCTTTATATTAGTTTCTAGCTCTAAGAGCTAGATATTATATAGTTAGAGCTAGGAGGTAGCCTAGTAGAGTTAAGGGTACTAGCCTTAGTTCTACTATAGGCCTTCTCGCTGCCTATAGATTGTTCTCTATCTAGATAGACAGATGCGTTTTAGGAGGCCCGAGAGCCTACTAGTAGTAGCGATTTTTCTCTAATGTTTATATTATTCTTCCTTTATTATATCTCTTTCTCTTTCTTATATAGCGTAGTACCGGCTATATATAGTAAAGGGCAACGGCCCGAGATATCTAGGAGACGCGAATAAAGTAAGAAGATATATATAGTAGGTAGCTAGTACTAGCTTCCGTTCTATATAGTCGTAGTATTAGCTCGCTAACACACACACCCTAGCCTACTAGTCCGAGCCTCGGGGATAAGCCCGAGGAGCTAGTTATAACTACTAGTAAGGGTGTAGTTCTCTTAGGAGATAGACAGTCTTTTTAGGACACAAGTAGCTTTTCTCTTATATAGACAGACAGATAGAACAAGGAGAATCCGACCCTTCGACGAGTGTTCTAGCCTTATACGAGTATTGTATAGAGTGTAGGTAAGTAAACACAGTCTAGCAGCCTAATATAGGGGCATATATACTATAGTAAAGGCCATAGCACCTACTATTATTATAAGGCATAGAGTGGACGGTTTCCGCCTTATAACTAGCGCCTTCCACCTCTCTATTGCTACCCGGTAATTAAGGGTAGTTGGGGCTACATTTCTAGAGCCGAAGGTGGGGCACGACTCGTACTATCGATGCCGGACAAGCACTACGAGAACGAAGATCTAAGGTAGAGGCGCTAATTACGCTAAAATCTCTAGATCTTAAAGAAGCATAAAGATGCACCCTTAGTATAGTAGGTCTTCGCGCCGAAAGGACTATAGGACGCTCTTAGTATAGTTATACGGATAGTATTACTATAATACGGAAAAGAGGCTCTAGTATACGCACTTAGGCGTAGTACTATTTCCTATACTTAGTTAGACTTATTAGTTAGTTAGTTAGTTATAGTACCTTATCTCGCGAATAAGGGAATATTAGTACTTAGTATTTAGAACTCTTTAGAGTATCGGTTTAACTCTAATACTCTTCGCGCGGAGAGTAGCGGAGTCGAAATTATAGAGGAGAGCCTAAATCGATAATAGAGGGCCCGAATAGAGGATTAGTAATATTAGATTATATAGAGCAAACCTAGCACTAATTTGCTAATATAAGGGGAACTATACTAACTAGAGCCTTTTCTATTCTGGACGCGGCGTAGATAAGTATTAGAGAGTATTAGGATTAGGGATACGAGGATTGCGGATAGGTTGCGAATAGTTAGGCCCTAAGGGCCCAACTATAGGAGGAAGAGTAGGCTCGCATATTGCTCCCGCAAAAGGATTTTTAAAAAAAGACTAGAACGTAATGTTAGCTAGCCCTAAGGAAGCTAAAGGACGCCGAAGCCCTTCGATCTAAGACTAGGACAATTCCCCTAAGTTTGCTCTTAATACTAGGTATATACCTATATAGCTAGATCCGAACGAGTTACCTATAGCAAATCGAACTCCGGCTACACCGACTATAATAGATCTAAATATAATAATGTCGGGAGCTATACTTAAGGCATTAGTAAGGTCTATTATAGTAGCTAATAAGCCTAAAATACTAGTACCCAGTTCCGACGGCAATCTATCCTTCGAAGGCAAGAACGCTATAGAGTTCCTAGAGTAGTATAAGAATCTGCTTAGGTAGTATAATCTAGAAGGGGAGGCCGATAACTAGAAGATATAGAGGTTTATTGCTAACTATTAAATTGTCCTACGCCCGGAAATTAAGAACCTGCCTAGAGTAGAGGAGGGGAACTAAGAGCGGTTTAAAGCTAGCTTCTTAAACTACTTCTTTAAGTCGGACGCCTTCTACGTAATTAAGTCTACTCGGTACCTAGAGGCTCTCTATAGGAAGAAGCGTACAAAATAGGATAACCTTGCTAACTACCTACGTTAGTTCCGTTTAGCGTCTAATAGTATACCTAACTAAGACATAAGTAAAGGGAGCGCACTGTCCTCCTACTGTCGGCCCTACCTATAAAAATTAGCGAGAAGATCTACTAAAAGTTTAGCCTATATCCCTAACGTGCTAAGGGTTACTATAGGTTCGACGAGATCCTAGTAACTGTCGAAAATATAGTCGAGGAGCTTAAAGGCTTCCGACTATCTTAGAAGGGTAATAACGAGCAAATAGCTGCGGTCTAACGGTCTATAGAAGCTAGCCGGCAAGACTACGTCTATAAGGTACCTTCTAGTAAGACTCTAGTCGATAATAACTTTATCCGGAAGTTTAAGAAGATGTTACTACGCTATAGCATTCTATATAGGTAAGACCTCTAGAAGGCTAGGCTAGTTAATTCTTCTAGAGTAGTGCCTAACATATAGTACGGCTAAGTTAGCGTCGTAGAGCCTAATTATGCTATATGAGCTAGCTTTAGCGCGTATGCGGCTGCTCTATCTGTACTAACGACCTTGCCGTACGTAGTCGACCCTACGATAGAAGAAAAGTGCTACTTCTATTAGGATATTAGGTACTACGCTAAGGACTGCCCTATTATGTCGTAGCTTCTAGAGGCAGGATACGTCTACTAGGATGCTCGTAGAAGATATATAGTAAAGGGAGTAAGAGGATTTCGACTTCCTCTTTTCGATAGACGGACCCTAAGGATTACTTATTTCGTATATACTATTCTGCTATCGATGCCGGAAGGAAAGAGAACTATTCCGTAGCCGCCGCACCTAAATGCTACGAAGTTGTCCGTCCTATAGTATAAGAGGGATATGAGGTAGGTGGTTCTAGGGAGCGTCTAGCTCAATTAGGATTAGACTCCTCGCCCTAGTATCTCCTACGCGAATAATAGACAGTTAGGCCCCGAGAGCCCGACTTGCTAAGGAGGAGCATCCCTACCGCCGGTAGCATAGGCGATAAGTGCGAACTAGTTGCTTTCGGACGATATTTATAAGAGGAGATCCTCTCTAACCTAGTATTATTAGCCGAGGGTTTGTAATCTTAAGGAGGAAGAGAATCTAGACTCTAGAAAGAGGAAGGTTAATATAGTAGTAGCCGCTACTATCGACAACATAAGGAAGGGCAAGGAGGCGGCCAAAGGCAAGGTAATACTACTAAGGCTGTCTTAGGATCGAGTTCTAAAGGATAGGATTAAGAAGTAGAAGAGGGCGGTAAGTATAAGGTAGCCTAGAGCTAGTATAGCTAGCTAGGACTTGTATTAGCTAGAGAACTAAGTTAGAGAGGCAGCAGGTTCGAATATAAGTAGCTAATTAACTCTAGGCCGGGTCGAAGAAGAAGAAGAGGAACCGGACATCTAGGATAAGGAGATAATAGAAGCCGGGCTAGTAAATCCTCCTATACGAAAGGCTAGGAAAGTCTCGGAGAGATAGAGGTTTAATAACTACTATCGGACGAAGGGTAAGGAGGAAGACGAATAGCAGCTAGTTAGTAGGAAGTTAAAGACCCGCCTTCTAAAGCGACTTATCTACTAGTAGTTCCCTATTAGCTTTAGGGAGTTTATTCTTCTTAGTAGATCCAAGCTAGCTATACGGATACTTTAGGACAAGATTAGAGTAGACGACTACGAACTATACGATGCACTGCGACATAAGACTATTAACACCTACTAAATAGGTGTAGAGCTCTATATAAAGTTCTACCTAGAGCTTAACGAGTAGGAGTAGCCGGCTCTAGATGCAAAGCAGGTTACAGAGTACCTTAACGCTACCCTAAAGTATAGAAAGCTAGATTCCCGGTCTTAGGTAAACAACTATAGGGCTCTTATACTCTAGCGAAATAACCGACAGACGGCCGAGGAACTATATAAGGCAGAAAAGACGGTAGACCTGTCTATAGTTATCGAAGACTATATCGCGGTACCGACTATCTAGGTACCCTACTATATTGGTCCGGAAAGGGGTAGGCGTAGCAATAAGACTACCCTAATCGATAAAGAGGTAGAGTTATACGTAATCGATAAGGAAAGAGTACGCTAATACGGTATTACTATAATATAGGACATCCCTAAGATAGGTATAAATACTACCGGCAGACAGGCCCGGATCGTCGGTATATATAGGAAGGTAGCTACTATTGTCTTTAGGGTAGAAAGTACGATTTCTATATTCGTGTCAGAGCCTAAGTAGGGACATAAGGCGGTCCCGCTTCTTCTAGGCCGGCTATAGGCTCGGAAAGTTAGGTTATTAAGTAAGAACTATAACAATAGTACGTAGGAAGGGACTATATCTAGTAAAGGTAGCGAATCTATCGTATTTATAGGGACTATTAGGAACGAAGGGTGTAGAACTATCGAAGACTTTCTCCTTATAGGAAAACAGTAAGCGGGGCCTACGCTACTACGGTTCCCGCTATCCCTTATCGTATTATAGCTAGTATAGAAGAGGACGAGATAGTTAGGCTCTAGGGGCCTAACTATATTCCGGACGACTAGAGTGTACTAGAACTCGAAGACGGAACCTCTAGGCTATCCGACTAGCATATCTTAATAGCCCTAAAGTAGTAGAAGCGCAATCGAGCCTAGCGAAAGGCTAAGTTCTATATATATACGATATATAAGCGAAAAGCCGATAAAGTAAACTCTATACTAGCCTCTATCTATAAGACGGATAGTAAAGGTCTAGGAGGTACTATCCGCTAGAAACAAATCTGTCTAGATCGAGAGGCGCTACTACCTATAGGGATAGGACCGTTCGATAGGACGTACCTAACTAAGAAGTTCTCGTAGATAGCGCGAGAGAGCCGTCTTACTCCTACGGTACTATCTAGTATTAAGCTAGGGATCGAACTAAAGAGGAGGGAGGCCCTTTTGTTATAGGAGATGCTTTATAATCGCGAGGCTACCCTAGTAGTAGATTTTACTTATCTCGGAAGAGTATATCCGAACGTCGCGCCTACCTAGGTTATACGAACGGTGCTATATACGCTGTAGCAGCATCTAGGGTTCCGGATTAACCCCTCTTTATAAGCGGTAGTAGAAAAGATACTTCGAGCTAGACTATAGGTAGGTACTCTCGAGTTTAGGTATAGAGCCTACTAGAATCCGTACTTTCTAGTTGCTAAGAAGAACCCGGGAGAGTATAGACTAATTAATGCGGCCTAGAAGATTAACTAAGTTACAATTAAGGACGCTTATCTGCCTCCGGACACCGACTCCTTCTTAGAGCACTTTATAGGATACGAAATAGCGAGCCTACTAGATATGTTCTCTAGGTATAATTAGCTCCCGCTTGCGGAGGAGAGCAGAGATCTAACTAGGTTTAATAGGCCCTTTAGGTTACTCCGAATAACGACTATTCCTTAAGGAGCGACTAACTCGGTAGCACAATTCTCTAGAGTAGTAACTACGGTCCTCTTTAACTACATTTCATATGTAGCGCTGCTATTCCTAAACGACTTTAGCGTTAAAGGCCCAAAGACAACCTATAGTAGGCAGGAAATAGAGCCCGGACTACGGCGGTTCGTAGTAGAGTATATCTAGTTATTAGATAGAGTTTTAGCAGATATGGAACGAGCCGGCATAATAGTAGCTATAAAGAAGATGCAGCTACTCTAGACTAAGGTTAAGGTAGTAGGGTATATAACCGATCGAGACGGACGGCATCTAGACGCCTCTCGTGTAGCTAAACTAACGACCTAGCCTATCCCTCGGAACTAAAAGGAAGTACGCATCTTCCTCGGTATAGTAGTGTACTTCCGTATATAGATACCCGGTTTTGCTTAAGTAGCGAAGCCTCTATATAAGCTCCTATAAAAGGATACTAAGTTCGAATAGCGGGAGGAGTATATAGCTACTAAGAATGTCTATATAGAGCATTTAGTAACTGCTCCTACGCTAGTAACCCTAGACTACTCGGACGGATCTAAACTAATTATCGTAGCTGTCGACGCAAGTAGGGATAGATAAGGTGCGGTTTTAATATAGGAAGTAGATAGAAAACAGTATCCTTCTCGATATAAAGGGGGCTATAGAATAAGGCTTAGCGGAAGTATAACGCAGGGAAACGGAAGTGCCTCGAAGTACTTAAGGCGCTACGGAAGCTTAAACCCTAGCTATTTAGCACCTTCTTTAGACTAGAAGTAGATGCGCTTACGTTGTTTTACTAGTTAAACAAAGCAGCTACGGACTTGCCTAATACGACTATTACGCGATAGATCGCCTAGATACGGCTATTTATATTTAAGGTTCGGCATATGCCTAGTAGTAGGCACTTGGGACCGGATGCCTTATCTAGACGGCTAGAGGCGGGAGAGGAGGAAGAAGGTTAGGCTACTAATAAAGACAGTAGCGATAACGAGGAAGTAATCGATTGTTAGTTCTTTAGTATGTTTTTAGGAGAGGTTTAGACAGTTAGGCCTCCGGCTTAACATTAATTCGGTTATACCTAGCGAGCTTAAGGGACATCCGGATAACTATAACTACGCGACTAAGGCGATTGCATTTATTCTAGTATATAGGAAGAGGTCTGCAGATATAGGGGCGGCGGAGTACTACAGGTATATAAGAATGTCGAAGAAGTTTGTCCTTAAGGATAGGCGTCTATTTCGATAATAATATGTAAGTGCTCTACTATAGCGAGTACTAGACCGGCTAGAAGCTAGGAAGGAAGTTATTTAACAGGTATATAATCTATATAGACACCGAAGTGCAGACAACATATATTAGACGCTATTAAGGCTATACTAGTAGGACGGTATATATACGGAATACGCAGCTTACTTTAAAATATATCGGGACTGCAACTATAGGAATAGCAATCGACGGCTAGCGCCTATACGCGAGGTACAAGTATAGTTAGTAGGAGAAAGATAGTATATTAATCTAGTTTACATCGATGCGTAGGGTTCCCTTATTATAGCATAGGAGTCCCTATCTAGATAGGTAGAGGCTAAGGTTATCTATAAGACGGCGAAGAAGATTACTACTAAGTAGGTTGCTAAGTTTATCTATAAAGACATCTTTTATAGATAGGGAGCGCCCTATAAGTATGTACTAGACAATGCTAGGACTAATCTTAGAGAGGTTAAAGCAATACTATAGAGCTATAGAATTAGGAGGCCTAGGATCTCGCCCTACTACCCGGAGAGTGTAGCTATTATAGAGGTTAGATACAAGCCGATACTAGGAGCTCTATCGAAACTATTAAAAGGAGGAGCCTAGGCGTAGACTATATATGTCCTAGTAGTGTTATAGGCAGAGAGGACTACTATAGTTAGCTCGATAGGACAAACCCCTACCGCACTTATAATCGGACGAGAAGCCGTTCTACCGATTAAGCTAGAGCATAGGACGTATAAGGTAGCAGACTAGGGAGTAATCCGGACACGCGAGGAACTACTCTATACTAGGGCTGCTGCCCTAGAGGCTATAAGTACAACTATAGAGGATACGACCGCATAGATTAAGCGGTCGAGGGAGGCAGCGAAGGAGTACTTTAATAATACCTAAAATGTCGATTAGTAGGAGTTCCGTGTTAGTAACCTAGTAATAATACATCGGACAGAACTGTAGTATTTACGCTCGGATAAACTAGCTTTCTGCTAGCAAGGGCCCTATAAGATTAGGAAGCATACTCCGCGTACGGTATAGTATAAACTAGAAGAACTAGATAGAACACCTCTTACTAGCACGTAGAACAAAGCTAGCCTAAAAGGGTAGCAAAGTAGGTAAACGGAAAGCTATAACTATAGTAATAGCAATTACGGACAGCAAACGGTTTACCTATTTACTAGCGCTAGTATAAGCATTTACTAGCATTTACCTACGAGAGGAACGCACTAGTACCTGCGCGGGAGCTATAAGAGCTGCTAACTTTTATTACAACTCCTACTTTTTACCGACATTAACTCGGCTTTCCCTACAAATACCCTTACCCTCTGCCTCCTTTTCTAACTTACTCCGCACAATGTCTAGATCTCCTCAACCCGATAACACTACTAGCCTAGTCGCGACAGCGGTAATAGTATATAAGCATAAGTTCGCAGGACTCGAGAGGAGTAGGCCTACTTACCCTACCTCGGACAACTATTAGCAACCTGTTCTAGGCGGCTTCCGACTACTATAGAGGTTATACGGAAGTACGAGAACTCTCTACTAGGATTTGTACTATTCCTAACGAAGGGACTAGGCGAGAAGTCTATATCGAGTTCTTCCGTACATTTAATATAATATAGATAGATATAAACGACATAGCCTTCGAGTTTATCGACAGTATAAACCCGTTAGATAGGAATGCTATCTAGCTAAATTCTAACTAGAGCAACTTTCCTACTTTCCGAATAGCTGTTACCGTAGGGAAGAACTAACGAGATACTCGCAACCGAGCACGCGTAGCTATCGAGACTAACTACGGCCCGGAGTAGCTAGCTTTACTATAGTTTAAGAAGGGGCTAAATAAGCTAGGAACTACGAAAGAAATGTCTGCCTTTATAGGTAGAAATCCTAGGTTTGCGGAAGCTAGACTTCTACTACGTAAGGCTATACTTTAGAGGCTAGCCCATCTAGTAGCCAATCGATCGACCAACCTAGCAGCTACGAAGGCGGATTTCGAGAAGATTTAGAAGGATAGAGCGACGATCGATAGAGTCGACCTTAATAGCGACCTCTATAAAGGGGTTATAAAGAGCTTTAATATTAAACTAACTAAAGAGTTCCTTATAAGGAAGGACAAGAGTCGCCCTATAGAGGGGCTATCGATATCTAGCCCTACTACTAGACTATTAAGACCTTCCGATACTCTAGCGCTTAGTCTAGAACCTTCGATAGACCTAGGACGTACGCGAGGGCAGACTAGGGCGATCTAGTTAGGCAGTTCTAAATAGTCGGGCCCCGGAGGCCCAGCTGCTAAGACGATAGTCGTAGGACCCTAAGCCGGACCCTCTAATACTTAGAAGCGCGCGAGCGAAGGAAGCAGGCGAGATTCGAACGCCTTATAGCCTACTAGTAGGGAGGGCTTGGCTAATAACCTAACAATCCGGTCTCGCTCTAGTAGTTACGCCTCTTAGGTATCTAATATAGCTACGAGAAAGCTATCTAGGGCGGATATAGGATTGCACCCTATATTTATAGAAGATGCAATATTAAGCTTAACTGTCGCTTAGTTCTACTAGTAGCTAACAATATTAGTATAGCGGCTAAGTAGCCTAAAGTAGTCGTTAGGGAAATTATAAGACGATTTTCGACGATTAAAGAGAGAGATAGATTAGCGTCTCCTCTCTACTTTAACTACCTACGGAAGGCTTCGTCTACTATGTTCGGACTATATACTAATATCTCTCGTATTATACTAGAAGCTCGGTTTACTATATACTATTAGTAGGACTTCGACACGATAGATAGCTATAAACTAAGCAATTATAGCTAGTTTATAGCTAGTCGTAGACCTAAGATTCCTAGCGACGTACTAGGGATCTATTAGTATAAGGCTAACCCGAATTAGGGCCTCTTACCTAAGTTCCTAATAGTAGAATTCCTTAATAAGAATATGCCTAGCAAGTTGGAGTAGAACGCGGTTAAAGAGTTTAGTATAGACGGGACTACTAGAGTCGACCTCTTCTCTTAGCTTAAGCTAATAGAGGAGTAGATTAAGATAGAGTTTAACTATTACAACTAGCACCTATAGGAGCAAGGAGGTCGGCCTAATATAGGATAGTGTCGCAATATATACTATAGCCTTATTTAGCAACTAATCCGCTAGGACCCGGTATACTAGATATACTATATAGTACTCCGTCCTAACTACGCGACGAACCTAGTCTCTTACCCCTACTATACTAAGTATATATATAGAGGTAAGAACGGCTGCACGGACAACAAGACGAACGCATTTAAGTATATCGACATATCTATTCGTAAGTTAGAAAAGAGCGAAAGGGCTAGTTAGATCTAGAGGTCGGTGTCCTTTAATAGTAAGGACAACTAGAATGCTACTCGCCTAGTTCGGGGACTTAATAATAAGAGTAAATTCGAGGCGTAGGTATATAGGTTAAAGGACTGCAACCTAGTAGAGGTAGGGTATAGATTTATTAATACTATTATAGACAAGCACTAGACGGCCGAGGATGTATCTAAGACAGGATATAACTAGACTCTTAAGCCTTATAACAAGTTCTAAGCTCGGATTACCTCACCTATATTGCCTTATAGAGTAGATGCCTCGACAAAGAAGAGACGTATAGTACTTCTATAGTTTGTACGCTATAATTCTAAAAAGAATACCCTAAAAATAGGAGAAGTAGCCGAGTCCTACTAAGACATCTATAAGGCGCACCGCGAGCTAATACCCAGACCGACCTCTCCGTCTAGGCACCCTAACAAGTACGCCGCGGTCCTATTTCCCTTCCTAGTAGCAATTTATTTAGATCCTACGACCTCTATTAGTAAGGCTCTTATAGGGATCCTTCTATAGGATAACCCGTAAGTAGCCTTCTATTCGAATAGCCTATAGTCGAGCAATCTAAGTAGGTTTTAAGAAAAGCTAATAGCGTATCGCAAGCTTACTCTTAACAACTATAAGAAGGCATTCTACGAGTTCGTCGAGATCGAGAGAAGCCGCTTCGGTAAGAACAGCTACTTTAACAACAATATAGACTTTAGCCGGAGACTAGTTTAAGACGCTAGGCTAGTAGGCGTAGCAGGCGATACCTCTAACATCTATAGTATGCCTATATAAGACGTCTAAATATAGACGAGGTCCCGATAGAACAGTTGGGCCCCGGGGGCCGACCCTTCTATAGAAGGCCTTAGGCGAGGAAAGGGGGGGGCAGCCTATTTAAGGCGGATATACGGTTAGGTTTAGGTAGGTTTCTATAGTATTAGAGCATTGCGCTAAAGGAGGGGCCGCTATAGGAGTGCGCCGCCGTCCGCATACATGCAATAGAAAGGAGGAAAACGTAGTACTAACGACACTCGTTTTATATATTTCATTTGTTACTAGCTGCTAGTCCTAAATTAGGAGCATTAGTACTAAGTAGAGGAGGAGTATGTTGGCTCGCTAACACACACACCCCAGCCTACTAGTCCGAGCCTCGGGGATAAGCCCGAGGAGCTAGTTATAACTACTAGTAAGGGTGTAGTTCTCTTAGGAGCAGAATAGTTTTTTGGGACACAAGCAGCTTTTCTCTTATATAGACAGACAGACAGAACAAGGAGAATCCGACCCTTCGACGAGTGTTCTAGCCTTATACGAGTGTTGTACAGAGTGTAGGTAAGTAAACACAGTCTAGCAGCCCAACATGGGGGCATATATGCTATAGTGAAGGCCATAGCACCTACTATTATTATAAGGCATAGAGTGGACGGTTTCCGCCTTATAACTAGCGCCTTCTACCTCTCTGTTGCTACCCGGTAATTGAGGGTGGTTGGGGCTATAGTAGACTTCTATAGAAAGAAAATAGAAGAAATAAAATAAAATAAAATAATTACTATAACGTATACTTTATAGAGTTATCTAAGAGAATTAGTAGTTAGGCTATTCTTTATACTTGCTAGGCGGTATAGCGTCTAGAGGATAGTCTAGTTCTTATACCTACTCGTCTTCTTCTTCTTCTTAGTACTAATAGGAAAGACACAGAACATCAAGCATCCAACTCAGCCGCCAACGACCGACCGACTCCAAAACATAGTATAGGAGGAAGCCCTTCCTCCAAGCACTATTTTAAGCTACGCAGCTCCCCGATACACCTCGGCGCCGTTGCGCAATTGCAGTATAAAGAACCAGCTCTCGAGAGGACAACTTTCGCACTTCCGCGCGCCCACGCCTGCGGCCGGGACGAGGCGGCAACGTCCCGAACGCCCCGAAGCCCTAACCTAGGCACCCGAAACGACGCCCCTCCTCAAAGATGGCTACTACTCCAATAGGAAGAGACGATAGTACTATAGAAGTAGAGACACCTACAGTTACTACAAGAACCTGGACCTCTAATCCAGACCCCCAACCCTCCCCAACCCACCAGCTTCTACAGGAAACTAGACGACAAGACTACAAGGATGTAGATATGGACCTCGAAGAAACTATACAGCCTCTTGTCCCTGCGATCTAAAAGAAAAGACCTAGACACCTCCTCGAGCCAACTACCGAAGAAGAGAGAGGACAACAGGCCTTTAGCTTCCAACCCCCACCTCCGAACCCCTTCCAAAACACAATAACACGCCGAACGGCCAGGAAGAAAATAGAAGACGCCCGTACACTCCTAGTAGAAGCAGCAGCCCTGCTGAAAAACGACGAACAAACCGAAGTTCTTAACCTACTCGAAGTCTTTCGAGACTATATAGAAGGTAAGAGGATTGAACGACAAGCCTAGACAATCGCAACAGAGGTAGTATCCCTTCAAAAAGCAGCACAAGACATCCGAAAAGCTGCAGGAAAGACAAGGGGACAAGATCGCCAACTCGAGGCAGAGAAACCACATCGCACCTACGTAGATACCCTCCGAGAAAATGTCCTAAGAGATGCAGCTAATAGCGTAGACACTAACCGACAATACGCTAAAACACAGGACAAATGGACAGTTATCCAGCCGAAGAGACAACAAAAGAAGACAGGGCCACCCCAAGACACAACGCAAACCCAGAGCCAAACGCTACCCCAAAACACAAAGATGTCTCAACTACAACTTATCCTCCAGCTCTCTATAGGAGCGAAAGCAGACCCAAAGAAGATACGGGACGACATTAATACAATGTTTGCAAATAAGGGTCTAGAACACGCCCAAGTACTCGCTACTAGCCCAACACAAAAGGAAACCTAGTCCTTACCTTTAAGGACGAGAAGAGCAAGCAACTAGCCCTCGACAACATTAACTCTATCCTAGAGTGCACACCGATAACACGCCTCCTAGAGGACAAAGCATGGTATAAGGTAGTAGTACACGGTGTCTCCACAGAAGAATTCTACTCCGAGACAGCACTATAAGACATCCGGTACGAAATCGAGACATATAACCAAGGAGTAAAGCTAGCTACAGACCCAATCTGGCTTACAAACCGCGAAATACGGGAACAAAAGATTGGTGCCTCGATACTACTCGCCTTCGCCTCGCTAGAAGAAGCGCAACGAGTAAACAACGGATACCTGTTTATAGGTGGAACAAGCTGCCGCACCCGTAAGGCAAAAGACAAGCCAAAGACGAAAAAGCCTTCGGAATGCTAGATACACCTCTAGTTCTTATACAAGGGAATGCAAATAGAAGTATACCGGCACTAGAATCCCTTCTAGAAGTCGGGATATAAGAAAGAGCGGATATAATTCTAGTATAGGAACCATGGATCCTATACGAGAACGGGCAATATACAAGGTCTATCCTACACCAAGGATACACCCCACTCCTACCAGACCTCCCTCGAGAGCAGAGGCCGCGAGTAGTAGCATATATTCGTCGCTAAACTACCTACGAATACATACCGGACAAGAACGACGACCCTGACTTCCAGGCACTTAATATATACGATAAGAGAGGAGTATGTATCCAAATCTTAAACGTATATAACGAGAGAGACGAAGAAGGGACATGGACGCTAGAAAGGTGCCTATATAGACACCCGATTAGCCGACACGCTATCCTAGGAGGGGATTTCAACATACGGCACCCAAGCTGGGACCTAAACAGCACCGACAACAGTACTAGGACCCGGGTCTTCTACGCTTGGCTCGAAGATAAGGAATTTCTACTACGGAATGTATTAGGGACCCCTACCTTCTATAGGCCGAACCTAGTAACACCGAGTGTACTAGACCTTACTTTTACACGAGGCAGCCTATCTAGAGAGGAAATACACTGGAAAACAATACAGTGCGGCTCTGACCACGCTGCTATTATAGTACAGTACCAGGGGAGACCCGCCGGAATAGAAACTACAACAGAGACGCGGAAACAATACGACGTTCAAAAGGCCGACTGGGAACAGTTTACTACAATACTACAAGACAACGAGTATAGTGTTAGGGAAACTGAGAACTTAGAGGCACTAGCGAACGAGTTTATAAACCTAATAGAAAAAGCGTGCACGTCCGCTATCCCTATAAGGCGAGTATCGTCTAAATCGAAGCCATGGTGGACACCGGAGCTACAGGAAACGCGGAGGCACATGAACCGCGCCTACAAACGAATATTTAGCAACGGAAACACCCCGAGTATAGCCGAGAAGAGGGAGTACCTTACGGTAAAGAACCGCTACTTCCTAGCTATAAAACAAGCGAAGCGTCAACACTGGAATACCTTCCTACAGAAAACCGACCCGGCCTCGATATTTAAGGCTATGTCTTACACAAAGCCGAGAAATCAAGGCCTAATACCGGCAATCCAAGGAGAGACTTCATTCTAGGGAAAGTATACTGCCTTAAAATTAGTACTATTCCCAAAACCCCCACCGACCCAACCGCTACGTACGCGGTGGAACTCGTATAGAGTAGGAGATTGGGAGTGGAACCCACTAACAGAGGAAGAGATACGCATAGCATGCTCCTCGACCAAAGTTAAAGGCAAAACACCTAGTCCAGACGGTATAATATAAGAGATAATATCCTACGCGTATAAAGTAATCCCGAACACCTTTCTTAAGGTATACGGGACGCTTATTACGAGGGGATACCACCCCTTACGCTGGCGGAAAGCGATTGGAATCACGCTAGCTAAGCCAAACAAGCCGGACTACTCGATCCCAAAGGCCTATAGAATCATCTCGCTACTTAACTGTCTAGGGAAAGTTAGCGAGCGGATACTAGCTCAAAGGCTTGGGAAATACGCTAAGATAGGGCCCCTCCTACACGACTCGCAGATAGGAGGCAGAAAGAAGAGGTCTGTAGTAGATACTGCCCTTCTACTTACGAACTTTGTCGAACAAGCAAAACTAAAGGGACACAAACCCTCGGTAGCGTTTCTAGACATAAAGGGAGCCTTCGACCACGTTTCGAAGAGTAAACTACTACAGACTCTTATCTCTCTACGCCTCCCGTACGCGATAGTAGAGTGGACAGACTCGTTCCTCTCGAAACGAGTCCTCTAACTAGCCTTCGACGGACAGATAGAGGAAGAGAACGAGGTAGAGATAGGCGTCCCGCAGGGCAGCCTAATCTCCCCAATTCTCTTCCTTATCTATATCCGGAACCTCTTTATCGACCTCCCCGACGTCTATCCGCTCTCGTATATAGACGATATCGGACTAGCTATAGCGTCTACAAGCCTACGGAAAAACGCAAGGGTACTACAACGCACAATCCGGACCCTTACAGAACGAGCAGAAGCAGAGTGCATCCAGTTCGACCTAGCGAAGACAGAGCTCCTCCACTTCTCGAAAGGGAAAGACTCTAGAATAGATATCGCTCTCCCGTGCGGTACTAGAATAGAACCTACAAGGAAAGCAGTCCGATAGCTTGGAATCTAGTTCGACGCCCACCTTACCTTTAAAGAACATATAGCTACTAGAGCCGCTGCTACTAACGCCGCCTTTAATAGGCTCTACCGCCTAGCAAATATAGAGAACGGCCTAACCGCCCACTCTCTTAGACAACTCTACAAGGCATGCGTTATAGCGATTAGCGACTACGGAGCCCCAGTCTAGTGGAAATCAAAGCGGGCGGTAAAACCGCTCGAAGCAGTCCAAGCGAGAGCTACGAAAAGGATCCTAGGAGTCTTCCGGACAACCCTAAATGCACCCGCAGAAGTAGAAGCAGGCCTACTACCAACATCTCTCCAGCTAGAACAACAGGTAATTAGGTACAGGCTGCGGGTATAGGACCTCCCGTACGACTCCCCTCTTACGTTAAAACTACGAAATACAGCCCTCCCGAGAACAAGCATTCCAATTCCTATAGGAAGGCTACTCCAAATAGTACGGTATATATCTACCCTATAAGCACTACGCGCAAGAAACGCATACTTCTACTGCACCGATAAGATAAGGACAATAGCGAATATTAGAGAGTATATACTCGAACGATGGAAGCAGTTATACGAAACGCAGAAAGCAAAGACAGTAAGAAGACCACAGAGCTACTACTCGCGATTTAGGTGGACAGGAAATCTATCTACTAAGATCCGCGCAACACGCGTAGTAGCAAGCGCGTACTACTCCTTCCGCCTCGGACACGGGTACTTTAAGAGTTACCTAAAGAGGATAGGAAAAGTAGAAGACGACCGGTGCTACTACGGAGGAAGAGAGACTCCAGAACACCTCCTACTAGCCTACAAAGACTATGTGGACTAGAGACCGAAGGAGATCCGCAACGCTAGAACACTCGAGGCTGTACTAGATAACCCGGCGAGGAGAGAACTAGTCCTAGAATTTATTAGGACCTCGAAGATTGGAACAAGGCGATGGCACCTCGACCGGGGCTACAGCGAAGACTAGGGAGCAACGTAACACTCCTAGAAGGAGGAGAAGACTCCGAGAGACACTCGTTTCGAATTTTCCCTTTAGTTATAATCCCTTAGTTATTTCTTTCTTCTATAGCGTAATACCGGCTATATACGGTAGAGGGCAACGGCCCGAAATGTCTAGGAGGCGCGAACAAGGACAAGAAGAGAACTGCAGCAGGCAGCCGGTACGTAGTACTAGCTCCCGTCCTATATAGTCTTTGACTCCTATAGGACGTAAATGGAATAAACAAACAAACAATAGGCGGTATAGCCTATTAAAGGCAGCGTTAGTAGTAGCGGCTCTAGTAGCTATATATTCCTTAAAAGTAAGGTAGAAGTCGAACTAGATTCTAAGCTACTAGAGTAACTAGACTACTTTTCTTATAGGTTCTATTCTCGTACTATAGAAAAGAGTAATAGCTATTCTAGAGTCTTTTCCCTTCGAGAAGTAGATAAGTTCTATCTTTACTAGGTTAAACTCGATATACTTAACCTCTACTCGTTCTATAAGAGTCCGAATTATACGTTATATTAGAAAGTGTAGCCTAGTTAGACATTCTAAGAGACACTTTAGGACACTAGATTAGGTAACATAGGTTATATAATACTAGGTTATATAACTTAGCTAATGCCCTATCTTAGGAGTAAGATGCAACCTATATATAACTAATAAAAATTATAACGGTTAGTTCTTACCTATTACTCCGGTCCTCTCCTACTTAAGCTACATCGAGCGACAACCTAAACACCTAAGTTTAATAGGTTATAAGCCTAGGTTTATAGAGTAGAGCCCTAGGTAGAAAGAGTTAGCCTTCTTATCCTTAAAGGAGGACTATAGTACTAATAGCGATAGGGAAGCAGAAAAGAGCACTAGGAGACCTAAGGTATACCTATCTACACTATATACTAAGGCTTTAGAAGATCCTAGTATAGTTCTAGAAGTTCCTAAAAGTATAGGTAAGATAGAGAAGAACCTAGTAAAGCATACTTAATTAAGAGTATAAAGAGGAAAGGATTAGTCTTATATCTAGCACCACTTTAGATAAGCCTATACTAAGCACCAAGTACTACTAATACCTTAGATTATACTTAAATCTAGGAAGGTAGAAGACTAGAGGCTCTCTATAAGTAGGATACTATCTAGCTTATAAGAGCCTAGGCTATAAGGGTTAAACCTTATAGAGCCTTATCTAAGAGAGACGAGTCTTAGAAAGACAAGTTAAGTCTAGGATCTAATTTATATAGTAAGGAAGGCAGCAATCTAGAAACTGCCTAGTTACTTTAAAAAGTTTTAATTTTCTAGAGTTAGTTTTAAGTTTTTGCTTTTAATTTGTAAAATAGATTAAGAGAGTAACTTTAGTAAGAGAAGGACCCCAATCCTCTTAAGAGAGAACTAGAGACTATAGTTTAGACTATAAGAGAACATCCTTAAAAGTAAGGAAGTATTCTAGGTTATCTTAGACCTAAGAGATATAGATATATAAATACTAGAATTAGACCTATTAAAGGATTTATTATCTAAAAGAAAAAGAAGAGCTAGATTCCTTAGGTTAGAGTACTTAAAACATAGCCTAGTATAGAGGAAGAACAATATAAAAGTAATATACCTCTTACTTAAAAGCTTAGAAAATAATAACTAAGATAAGGTAATAGATAAAATAAGAGTATATAATATCTAGACGAAACTATATACTAAGTATAGCAAAGTCTAAGAAGTATATACTGTTACAATTATCTAGGAGTTTATTACCTTTAAGATAGAGCTAGAGGATATAATTAGAAAGTTATAGATCTACCTTTAGAATCTAGAGAGGAGAATTATAGAAATTAATATAAGGAAGGTATACTTTAAGCTCCCGAGTATAAAGATTAAATTTCTACTATACTCTCTTCTAGATTCGTATAAGAGTATAAGGTAGACTATCTAAGTATAGAAGAACCTAGATTCTAAATAAATCCTCTAGCTTCTTAAAGTAGAAGAGTCTAAATAGAACAAACTTCTATCCTAAGAGACAGCAATATTTGCTAAAAGAAGGACATAAGTTAGAGGCATATTCCTATATAATCTCTATTAAGATAAGTACCTAAATAGGACTAGCAACTGTCTCCTCCTAAGTAAAGTAAAGGAAGCTATTAAGACAAAGATATATAGAGTTTAGAAGAGGACCTTACTATCTAGAAATAGGAGGAGCTCCTTACCTAGTAAAGAAGAGTTAAAAGAGCTAGTAAGGAGGCTTAACCTAGAAGTATAATTCCTTAGAGAGAAGGTTAAATTAATCCTAAGGAAATACACCTCTAAGAAGGCTTATACCGCCTAGGAACAGAGCACGTCTTTAGCAAATTTAGATGCATCCCTATCTCTATTAGAGGATAAGGATATTAATAAAGTTGCATACTTAACTATAGAAGTAAAAGGTAAGTACCTACTATTAGAATAGCTACTTAATTCCTATACTTTATCTTATATAACTAACTAAGTATTTCTTTTAGAGAACTAAAGCCTCTTTAGGTTAGAAAATAGATTAAGGTTAGTAGTAGCTATCTATATACTATATATATTAGAAAGGTAGTAATAGGTAGGAGGAAAGGCAAGTAGATTATACTAAAGGATATTTTGTTTATCCCTAGTCTTAAAGTAAATCTTATCTCTTAGAGTTAGTTTAGCTAGTAGTTTAGTATTTAACTACTAAAATTTATACTTGTTTTACTCTCTAGAAAACCTATTATCTAGACAAAATTAAAAGGAGGAGTTCTATTTATTAAAGAGATTAACAAGTCTCTAGAGGAGGTTGCCTTTATATATAATACCTAGAAGATAAATAAAGCTTTTACCTTTATAGTAATAGAGAATTCCTAAGAATAGTAGAAGCTCTAGTATAGAAGATATATATATTTTAGAAAGGATCTTTTAAAGAACTTATACTAGGTTTTAAACCTAAAATCCTAGATCTAAATCCTAAAAGAGTAGTATAGCTATAGAGTCTATATATTAGTAAAGATAAAGAAATATAAAGGTAAGGTTATCGAGAGAAAGCCTTAAAAGCTATCTCTTATATTAATTAATATTTGTAGCTCTTTACTAATCTTAAGGCTTAGTTTTAAATAGTAGCTTAAGATAGTTAATAACTACTTAAGAAAGAAATAGACTATCCTATTAAAGTCTAGAGAAAATATACTAGAAGCTCTAAAGGTTTAGAGAAAGAAGGTAGAGTTATAGTCTAGAAATTCTATCTAAATTATAAGGAGTAATAAAGTAAGAGAGCTTCTTACTTTATTAAAATAGTAGGAGAAAGATAAGAGAATTACCTTCTATACTACTAAAGCCTAAAATTCTATCTAAAATAGAGTTATAGAAAGGTTAATTTAGACCTCTAAAGACTATATAAGAGCTATAATTAAGGAATTAAATAGATAGATAGATAGATTCATATTACTAGACTACCTTAAGCTAGAGTAAACAGCACTCCCTAATTATATTGTTTTAAAAGGAAAAACATACTAGGTATGTAGAAAAACCCTTTGCGTCTTCTTTCTTCCTTATAGTTTTAGCCTTCTACCTCTTATTTTGCTTTGCTTTTAATAAAAGAGAGCTTACTTATAAGCCCTAGACTTCCCTTATTCTCCTCTTCTCTCTTCTCCCTTTATGCCTATCCTTTTCCTATTAGTAACTTCCTAAACTAGGGAGGATTGCCTCCTTTCTAGTAAGTAAGAACTAGTCTAGGACTCCTTCCTAAATAAGCTACTTTGCTATAGCCTATAGGCCTCTCTTAGTGCTTATTATCTCTTTCTAGTTATGGGTTCCTACTACTATAAAAAGTTTCTATCTATTTACTTAGTAGTTTAGGTAGAAGATATAGATATGTTTTGGGTCCTAGATTCTATAGTTGTATAGGTAGTCCGAGGTAATTCCTAGGACTTCTCTCTCTATAAGGTACTTCCTAAATCCGTTATAGCCTGTCCGGAGTTAAGTAACTATTATGCTCTCTAGCCTTATAAAGCCTTAGTATATTTCGATCTTCTTAACTAGTCGTATTATTGTCTATACTATAGGGAGCTCTCTTCCCCTTTTTACTCTTTTAGCCTTCTCCTATTCTCTTTTCTATTTCTAGCTTACTTACTATCCCTTTCTCCTAGGGGTAGCTAGTACTCCCTCCTAAGCTTTAATTAGGTTTGTAATCTCTTTATATCTAGTCTGCACTTCTATCTAGTTTTGTCTTAGTCTCCTACTATACCTCCTCCTTACTTGTACCCTAGTAATCCTTAGGCATTGCTCCTAGATATGTTAGTATATAGCCTTATCCTATTACTTCTACGTACTTTATCTTATAAGGTCCTAAGTATAGAGGTGGATTAGGGTAATGTTTGCCTCCTATGTAGTACTGCTACGAAGACAGACTTATAGGATCCTGTAATTACCCTAAGAGCTTAGTTCTATACTTTTGTAATAGGGTTTGTAAGGCTTCTATTATATCCTTTTGTCCTAGCTAGGTTAGACTATACTAGGCTTATATATATTATTATAGGCCTTACTACTATAGTATATAGGTGTCTAGCCTTCTAGAAGGATGCTCCTTATATAGACTTATATAGTCTCTAGAGGGATTGCATCTAGTGCGCTCCCTTCTCTATAGCCTTCTTAATATGTAGTCCCTATCTAAGCTTTGTATCTACCTAGACTCTAAGTAGCTTAAGGGAGGGACTAGCCCCTCCTTAAATCCTTAGATCCTAATTATAGCCTCTATATTATATAATCTGCTTCTTATAAAGTAGATAAGCTAGTACTTTTATAGTACAAATGCTACTCTATATCTGTCTGCCTATTCCTTATACTTTTAGTAGGCCTTCTCTAGCTTCTTATAGTTTTCCTCTATTAATATGCTCTAAGTAAGGATATTTGTATTATCTACGAACCCTATTACTAAGACCTATGCCCCCTAGAGAGAAGGGAGGAGGGTAGATGCAAAGAAGAGAAATAGGATTAGGGAAAGAGTAGATCCCTATAGGATCCCTATATTCTATAGTCTTTTCTAGTCTAGGTACGACCCTAGCCTAAGATATATAGTCCTATTTTAGAGGAATAACTAGATAAAGTTTACTAAGTAATCTAAGAAGCTCTAGATTCTAAGGTTATAAAGTAGTCTCTAGTAGGACATATTATTAAATGCTTCTAAGATGTCTAGGCATAGTATAGATGCTACTACCCTCTTATTAGTTTTCTAGATTGTCCTAACTTGTTCTATTACTAGCTTAAGTACAGAGATAGTGGATCTCCTAGTCTTGCCTCTATCTATAAATCTAGGAGGAGACCTCTTTCCTCTACTTTCTTAGAGATCCTTCTAGCTACAATAGCTTCTAAGGTCTTTATAAGGGTGTTTAGGAGGGCGATAGGTCTATATGCTCCTAGCTTAGTATAGTTAGGCTTTTAGGGCTTTCTAAGAACTACTATTATAGAGTGCTTAAATAGTTAGAAGTAGTATTCTTACTAGAGGCAGGCTAAGAAGAACCGGGCTAGGATTAGTGTAAGAGTGTTCCTATAGTACTTAAGGACTATATTCTATATTTAGTCTAGTCCTAGGGCCTTCTTCTCTAGGAGGTGTTTTAGGATATTAAGGACTTCCTCTTCTTAGACCTATTATTCTATCTAGAACTAGGGAGGGAGAGTTGTGCCTTAGATATTTCTTAGGTCTACTAGTCTTAGGGAGGGAAGAAGTATTCTACTAGGATTCTAGCTTTGCCTAAGTCTATATTACTATCTATATATATTTAGCTTTATATCTCTAGGAATTATAGTAAGATATAGCTCTAGTTAGCCTTTTCCCTTACCTACCTTACAAGCTTCTAGATCTTACTTGGGTCCTATATAATCTCCTAGACTGTCTTCCTCTATAAGAGGTTAAGGTCTCTCCTAACCTGCTTTGTCCTTCTATAGCTAGCCTCTAGGTATAGCTTATAGGCTTCCTATGTTCTTGTTTCTCTTTATGCTCTCCTAGCCTAATTTGCCTATATAATAGCCTATCTGCATTCCTAGGACTATGCTATTCTTATATATAGTAAGGGTCTTATATATAGGATTATAGCTTATATAACCCTCTAAATCTTCCTCTAGAGTGCCTATACGAAGGAGTCTAGCTAGGTTAGACTATCTATTAATTAGTCTATTAGTTCCTAGAGCTCCTAGTTTAGTACTTCCTATACCTTCTTCTAATCTGCTTTCTACTACTAGGGCCTAGGAGCCTAGGTCCTTATTTGCATCTATAGTACCTTAATAGTAGTTCTAATTAGGATGTAGTCTAACCTAAGTTAGAGGTCTAGAAGGGCTATGCACTCTTAGAGTCTCTCTTAGATAGACTAGCTTATAAAGATAAGGTCTAGTATCTAGTAGCTTAACCTATGTCTTTCCTATATAATAGTACCTGGTTCTAAGAGGAGCTAGAGGCCCTACTAGGCTATAAGGGCAATAAGAGAGTCTGCTATCCTATGTTAGCTAACTATAGTGTTTCCTCCCTACTTTAGATAGTGAAGGTTGAAGTCTCCTAGTATAACCTGCTCTGTTTGTCCTTCCTGTCCCTATTTATCTTACTAGGTAGCCTCCTATAGAGTAGGGATAGTTCCTAGGTCTATATAGGAGGTAGGCTCTAAGAGGTTATAGTAGTTGTAGATTTTAATTGTCCTATTGTAGGTCTAGATAGTTACTAAGACTAGGTCCCTAGTTTAGTAAAAGCTTAGTGTCTATAATATTAGGTCTAGCTCCTAGGAGACATAGATAGCTACTCTTAAGTACTAGTTCTTAGTCCTTAAAGGGAGTACTATATAGTATTTCCTACTCTACTTTGTCTTCCTATTAAATAGGCTAATCTAGGGCTCTTAGATTATAATAACTTAGGTGGTCTTTAGGTCTATTTAGTCTAGGAGCTAGTCCTAGATAATTAGTATATAGTTAATATTATATTAGTAGATTTGTAGAGATGTGTTATTTATCCTAATTTCCCTAGGTGTTCTCTGTCTCTATTTGCTCGGGCTCCTTAAAAGCGGGACTTGCCTAGCTACTTTGTTCTAGCCCTTGCTATATATATAAGTTAATCTTATTTAGCTATTGTCTCCTAGTTATAATAGTCGAGTTTGACTCTATTAGCTTCCTTAGGGGCCTATTCGGCCTAGTCTGCTTATCCTCTTCTCCTTAGAATAGTGTCCTCCTTTTCTAGCTATTACTAACACTCGTAAATCCTTTACTATCTGTCCCTAGTTGCTCTAACTTCTTATAGAGGAATTCTTTTAGTCCTCTAGCCTTTAAGATAGTAGACTGCTTAAACTTATATACCTTTGTAAATAAGAAGTAGAAGCCTCCGTAGTTACTATACTTTAGCTTCTTTATGCTGCACTCTAAGGTCTTATATTCCCTTATATATTTTTCGTATATGTCCTTCTTAGCTCTATAGTACTTTGCGATATATCCGTACTTGCTACATTTTATATACTAGATTGCCCTCTTCTATAGGAAGTACCTCTTAGCTAGGTGCTAGTTTGCTTAGAGGAAGATCCTATAGTAAGCTACTATATTAGTAGTCTTCTCCTCTAGGAATCCTAGGACTACTATAGAGTGTCTTTAGCTCTTTCTAGCCTTTTCCCCTTTTAGCTATAAGGCCCTTTTAATCTTTATATATAGGATTTTGTATACTATCTCTTCCTCTATTTTCCTAATACTGTTTTTGTCTTTAAGGTTCTAGCCTACTCTAATCCTATAGACTTGGACCTAATATAGCGGTCTACTAACCCTAGCCTCTAGCTATGTTTTTACTAGCTATTACTAGTCTTCTTCTATTCTCCTCTTCTTATTCTCCTTCTAGAGGATTACTTTTAGATCTCTACTTAGTAGCTTCTATACTACTACTACCTACGGTCTAAGCTTTTCCTTAATTTCTAGGCCTATTATTTCCTTTACTTCCTCCCTTTCTTTTAGATTGCCTATCTTTACTATAATAATTGTAGTTGCCTAAGGCATTAATACTCTTAGTATTATAGGTAGGATTTAAAATTAGGTAGCCTTCTATACCTATATCTATAGTATAGGAGCAGCAACCTATAGCTGCTTCTTAATAGCCTTCTAGAGCTCTAGAAGAGTAGTGTTAATAGCCTAGGTCTAGGCCTAATAGAGGAGGGCCTATTAGGCCTTTTAGAGAAGAGAGGAAGGAGGGAGGAGGAGGTTTGTTTTTAGAGGTTATCTAAGGCTTCTTAGATGGTTTCTATAAGGTTAATTAGGGTCTTTTAGAGTTAGTTACTTATAGTTTGGGTTCTTTGTGTTAGTTTCTAGCCTTAGAAGCTAGATAGTATATAGTTGGAGCTAGGAGGCGGCCTAGCAGAATTAAGAGTACTAGCCTTAGTTCTGCTACTAGCCTCTTAGCTGCCGATAGGCTGTCCTCTGTCTAGATAGATAGATGCGTTTTGGGAGGCCCGAGGGCCTTCTAGTAGTAGCGATTTTTCTCTAATGTTTATGTTTTTTGGAGTTAAATATATTAATTAAATTCTAGCCTAAAGTATTAGATGTATATACCGCTATTAGGAATGCACTTCTAAATAGACTAGAAATTAATAGCCTTAAGGTATTACCTAAGAAAGCGTTTTTAGGCATCTAGCTCTTAGTTTTATACTTTAGAGTCTAGGGCTACAAAGCGGTAGTATCTATAGACCTAAGGTCTTAGCTAGCTAGAATAAGATCTAACAAACTAATAAATAGAGGTAAGGAAGCCGTGTTTATTAGATATGTCCCTAATACTACTAAAATATAGCTCTTCTAGGAGCCTAATATAAGGGCTATAAAGGCCTATAGTACTACTATATTCTTTAAAGCTAAGAAAGGAGAAGATATAGAGCTAATATATATAGGATTTTATATACTGTTTCTTCTTCTATTTTTCTAATACTATTTTTGTCTTTAAGGTCCTAGCCTACTTTAATCCTATAGACCTAGACTTAATATAGCGGCCTACTAACCTTAGCCTCTAGCTATACTTTTACTAGCTATTACTAGTCTTCTTCTATTCTCCTCTTTTTATTCTTTCTTTAAAGGATTACTCTTAGATCTCTACTTAGTAGCTTCTATACTACTACTACCTATAGTCTAAGCTTTTTTTAATTTCTAAGCCTATTATTTCCTTTACTTCCTCTCTTTCTTTTAGATTACCTATCTTTACTATAATAATTATAGTTACCTAAAGTATTAAAACTCTTAGTATTATAAGTAGAATTTAAAATTAAATAGCCTTTTATACCTATATCTATAATATAGGAGTAGTAATCTATAGCTGCTTCTTAATAGCCTTCTAGAGCTCTAGAAGAGTAGTATTAATAGCTTAGGTCTAGGCCTAATAGAGGAGGGCCTATTAGGCCCTTTAGAGAAGGGAGAGGAAAAAGGAGGAGGTTTGTCTTTAAAGTTAATCTAAGGCTTCTTAGATGGTTTCTATAAGGTTAATTAGGGTCTTTTAGAGTTAGTTACTTATAGTTTGGGTTCTTTGTGTTAGTTTCTAGCCTTAGAAGCTAGATAGTATATAGTTGGAGCTAGGAGGCGGCCTAGCAGAATTAAGAGTACTAGCCTTAGTTCTGCTACTAGCCTCTTAGCTGCCGATAGGCTGTCCTCTATCTAGATAGATAGATGCGTTTTGGGAGGCCCGAGGGCCTTCTAGTAGTAGCGATTTTTCTCTAATGTTTATATTTTTTGGAGTTAAATATATTAATTAAATTCTAGCCTAAAGTATTAGATGTATATACCGCTATTAGGAATGCACTTCTAAATAGACTAGAAATTAATAGCCTTAAGGTATTACCTAAGAAAGCTTTCTTAGGCATCTAGCTCTTAGTTTTATACTTTAGAGTCTAGGGCTACAAAGCGGTAGTATCTATAGACCTAAGGTCTTAGCTAGCTAGAATAAGATCTAATAAACTAATAAATAGAGGCAAGGAAGCCGTATTTATTAGATATGTCCCTAATACTACTAAAATATAGCTCTTCTAGGAGCCTAATATAAGGGCTATAAAGGCCTATAGTACTACTATATTCTTTAAAGCTAAGAAAGGAGGAGATATAGAGTTAAATGTTCTTAGACTTAATTAAGATAGTAGAGCACTAGTTAGGAACCTAGTTAGAAGACTAAAGAAGTAGAAGCCTATAGCCTATACTAATACGACCTAGCTAGGTCGTATTACCTAAAAGCCTATAGCACCTATTAAACCCCTCTTTATATAACTTCTACCTATACTAAAGGACAAGGATAAATACTAGAGAGTAGAGGATCTAGGAGAAGAAAACCCTAAGGTAGTATAGCTCTAGTAGAAGGAAAAAGGGACTACTTAACTACCTAAGTTAAACTAGCAGCTTACTAGATAAGACAAAGCTATAGCTAGTAAAGAGTTAATAGATGTTAAACCTAATATTATATAGGATCTACTAGGATATAGGGGTTAGAAGGGGAACCTATCTATAAAGTCCTAAAAGAGAAGGAGATCTATTTCTAATAAAGGATAGAGACCTAAACTAAGGATCTATAGTATAGTTACTAAGTAGGTTCTTTAGAAGAGATAGAGAGATAAAGAGAAACTACTAGTAGCTAAGTAATAGAAGGCATTTCTCTTATATATAGAAAATAAGGGATAGTAGATTTAGGAAGCCCTTATAGAGGTTAAAGAAGTTGCATTTATAGTATTAGTACTAGCTATCTCTTAGAGATAAGAGGTGCCTATTCTAAAGTTCTATAAAGAGGCAATTTAAGATCCTAAATAGAGATATATATAGAAGGAGGCAGTCTAGAAAGAACTTACTACTCTCTAGACTAATAATACCTAGAAAGAGGTTATCTCTTCTAAGAGAGCAAACCTTATTACTTCTAAGTAGGTGTTTAATATAAAGAGGCTAATTAGTAGTACTATTAAGAAGTTTAAGGTAAGACTAGTTATAAGGGATTTTCTTAGAAATACAGAGTAGACTTCTAAGAGACCTTTGCACCTATAGTAAGGTATAATACGCTAAGAGTATTTATAGCTATTATATATAAGAAGGACCTAGAGTTGCACTAGGTAGATATAAACAATGCATTTACTAAGAGCACCCTATAAGAAGAAATCTTTATACTTCTACCTCTAGGTATTAATATACTACCTAATATAGCCCTACGAATCCTAAGGAGCCTATATAAACTAAAGCAAGTAGCGAGAGACTAGAACAAGCTCTATATCTTAAAGCTAGAACAGATTAGGTTTATTTAATTAGAGGTAGACCTATGCCTACTTATCTACTATAGGAGGAGCATTATAGTCCTTACTTATATAGATAATATCCCTATTATAGCACTAAAGTTAAAGGATGTGCTTTAGTTTAAGGAAGAACTTAGAAAGATCTTTAAGATTAAGGATCTTAGAGAGCTAGAGAAAATCCTAGGAATAAGGCTAATTGCTGAATTTGGGTGTTTGGGTCGTCGCTCGATGCGGCTTAAGCAGAAGAGGGGCGGAGCAATAGGTAGGAACTAACCGTTGTAATTATAGTTGTTATATATAGGTTGCATCTCACTCCTGAGATAGGGCATTAGCTGAGTCATGTAACCTAGTATTACATAACCTATATTACCTAATCTGGTGTCCCAAAGTGTCTCTTAGAATGTCTAACTAGACTACACTTTCTAACACTCCTACTTAGGCTAGATAGTCTTCTGCCTACACTTTCCTATATTTAGATTTATCCCTAAATCCTGCTTTCTTTAGGTCTACAGGTTAATCTATAGTTGGGGTATGAGTCTTTTATATCCCTTATATAAGCTAGAGCTGCCTTATAAACTCCTGGAACTGTAGCCTATTCTTTGGTTTGGTAAGGCTATTAGCTACTATCTCTTTAGTTGGAACATACTCTACTACAATCTTTCTCTGCTACTAAAGATGCCTAACATAGTTATATACAACATTAATATGTTTTAACCTCTTATAGGTATAGGCATCCTTAACAAGTATTAAGGCAGCTTAGTTGTCTCCTATAAGCTGGACTAGTCTTAGCTCCCTTATAGTATTAGAGTGTGCTTTTATAGTTAGTTAGAAGGAGCACTCTCCTACTAACCCTATACAATCTATTTCCTAAGAAGTGCTGCTAGGAACTAAGATTACTTTGTACATGCATTTATAGCTATATACTTAGCTTCTATTGTTGATGTTGTAATAGACTTTTGTTTCCTACTTATCTAAGAAACTAGGGCTCTATAGAGGAAGAAGATGCTTCTAAGGATTAAGACTTTGTCTGCTTTGTCTATTATATAGTTAGAGTCTAAATATCTAATTAGCTTTCCTCTACCTCTTCTATATATTAATCTAAGGTCTAGGAATAATCTTAGGTATCTTACTAATTTCTTTAGAGCTTGTATATGTTTCTTAGTAGGATCTAAGATATAGGAACTTAGTCTTTCTAAGGGAAAAGCAATGTCTAGTCTTGTTATTGTTATAGGCTATATCTAGGTACCTGTTTAGCTCTAGTACTCTGTCTTTAATCCTCTCTTATTATATAAGCCTAGTAGGCTTAAGCTCTTATAGCTATCTATAGGTGAGAGAGTTGGATGGGCTATCTCTTTATATAGATGGAACTTTAAAAGATTCTCCTAGATATAATGTTCCTAATTAAGTTTTAGAGTTCCTGTAACTCTGTCTCTTATTAGCCTTATTCCTAGGATTTTCTCTAGCTCTCTAAGATCCTTAATCTTAAAGATCTTTCTAAGTTCTTCCTTAAACCAAAGCATATCCTTTAACTTTAGTGCTGCAATAGAAATATTATCTATATAAGTAAGGACTATAATGCTCCTCCTATAGTAGATAAGTAGGTATAGGTCTACTTCTAATTAAATAAACCTAATCTGTTCCAGCTTTGAGACATAGAGCTTGTTCTAGTCTCTTACTGCTTACTTTAGTCTATATAGGCTCCTTAGGATTTGTAGGACTATATTAGGTAGTATATTAATACCTAGGGGTGGAAGTATAAAGATTTCTTCTTATAGAGTGCTCTTAGTAAATGCGTTGTTTACATCTACCTAGTGCAACTCTAGGTCCTTCTTATATACAATAGCTATAAATACTCTTAGCGTATTATGCCTTACTATAGGTGTAAAGGTCTCTTAGAAGTCTACTCTGTATTTCTAAGAGAATCCCTTGCAACTAGTCTTGCCTTAAACTTCTTAATAGTACTACTAATTAGCCTCTTTATATTAAATACTTACTTAGAAGTAATAAGGTTTGCTCCCTTAGGAGGGACAACCCCTTTCTAGGTGTTATTAGTCTAGAGGGTAGTAAGTTCTTTCTAGATTGCCTCCTTCTATATGTGTCTCTATTTAGGATCCTAAATTGCCTCTTTATAGGACTTTGGAATAGGCACCTCTTATCTCTAAGAGATAGCTAGTGCTAATGCTATAAATGCAACTTCTTTAACCTCTATAAGGGCTTCCTAAATCTACTGTCCCTTATTTTCTATATACGAGAGGAATGCCTTCTATTGCTTAGCTGCTAGCAGTTCCTCTTTATCTCTCTATCTCTTCTAAAGAACCTGCCTAGTAACTATGCTATAGGTCCTTAGTTCTAGTCCTTGCCTCTTATCTAAGATAGATCTTCTTCTCTTTTAGGACTTTATAGATTGGATCCCCTCCTAACCCCTATGTCCTAGTGAATCTTATGCAATATTAAGCTTCTTTTCTATTGCCTTTCTACTAGCTGTAGTCCTTTCTTGTCTAATAGGCTACTAGTTTAACTTAGGTGGTTAGGTGGTCCTATTTTCCTCTTACTAAGGCTATACTGCCTTAGGGTTTTCTTCTTTTAGATCCTCTACTCTCTAGTATTCCTCCTTGTCCTTTAGTGTAAGTGGAAGTTGCATAAAGAGGGGTTTAATAGGTGCTACAGGCTTCTAGGTAATGCGACCTAACTAGGTCGCATTAGGGTAAGCTATAGGCTCCTACTTCTTTAGTCTTCTAACTAAGTTCCTAACTAGTGCCCTACTGTCTTAATTAAGTCTAAGAACATTTAACTCCATATCTCCTCCTTTCTTAGCCTTAAAAAATATAGTAGTACTATAGGCCTTTATAGCCCTTATATTAGGTTCCTAGAAAAGCTACATTTTAGTAGTGTTAGGGACATATCTAATAAACACGGCTTCCTTACCCCTGTTTATTAGCTTATTAGATCTCATCCTAGCTAGCTAAGACCTTAGGTCTATAGACACTACTGCTTTGCAGCCCTAGACTCTAAAGTGTAAAACTAAGGGTTAAATGCCTAAAAAGGCTTCCTTAGGTAATACCTTAAGGCTATTAATTTCTAGTCTATTTAGTAGTGCATTCCTAACAATAGTGCATGCGTCTAATGCTTTAGGCTAGAATTTAATTAGCATGTTTGATTCCTTAATTATGGCTCTTATATAGTCTTTAGAAGTCTAGATTAACCTTTCTATAACTCTATTTTAGATAGAATTGTAGGCTTTAGTAGTATAGAAGGTAATTCCCTTATCCTTCTCCTACTATTTTAATAAAGTAAGAAGCTCTCTTGCCCTATTACTCCTTACAATTTGGATAGGATTTCTAGACTATAATTCTGCCTTCCTTCTCTAAATCCTTAAGGCTTCTAGTGCATCTTCTCTAGACCTTAACGGAATAGTCTATTTCTTTCTTAAGAAGTTATTAACTATCTTAAGCTACTATCTAAAGCCTAGTCTTAAGATTAGCAAAGGTCTATAGATGTTAATTAATATAAGAGACAGCCTTTAGGGCTTTCTTTTAATAACCTTCTCTCTATATTTCTTTATCTTTACTAATATATAGACCCTATAGCTATGCTACTCTTTTAGGATTTGGATCTAGGATTTTAGGTTTAAAACCTAGTGCAAGTCTTTTAAAAGATCCTTTCTAAAGTATATACACCTTCTATACTAGAGCTCCTACTATTCTTAGGAATCCTCTATTACTATAAAGGCAAAAGCTCTATTTATCTCCTAGGTGTTATATATAAAGGCAACCTCCTCTAGAGACTTGTTAATTTCTTTAATAAATAGAACTCCTCCTTTTAACTTTATCTAGACAATAGGTTTTCTAGAGGGTAAAACAAGTATAAATTTTAGTAGTTAAATACTAAACTACTAGCTAAACTAACTCTAAGAGACAAGATTTACTCTAAGACTAGAGACAAATAAAACATCCTTTAGTACAATCTACTTACCTTTCCTCCTACCTATTACTGCCTTCTTAATATGTGTAGCATATAGGTAGCTACTACTAACTTTAATCTATTTTCTAACCTAAAGAGGCTTTAGTTCTCTAAAAAGGGATGCTTAGTTAGTTATATAGAATAAAGTATAGGAATTAAGTAGCTATTCTAATAGTATGTACTTGCCTTTTGCTTCTATAGTTAAGTATGCAACTTTATTAATATCTTTATCCTCTAATAGGGATAGGGATGCATCTAAATTTGCTAAAGACTTGCCCTCTTCCTAGGTAGTATAAGCCTTCTTAGAGGTGTGTTTCCTTAGGATCGATTTAACCTTCTCTTTAAGGGATTATACTTCTAGGTTAAGCCTCTTTACTAGCTCTTTTAACTCTTCTTTGCTAGGTAAGGAGGTCCTCCTATTCCTAGATAGTAAGGTTCTCTTCTAAACCTTATATGTCTTAGTCTTAATAGCTTCCTTTACTTTGCTTAGGAGGGGACAGTTGCTAGTCCTATTTGGGTGCTTGTCTTAATAGAGGTTATATAGGAATGTGCCTCTAACTTATATCCTTCCTTTAGTAAACATTGCTGTCTCTTAGGATAGGAGTCTATTCTGTTTAGACTCTTCTGCTTTAAGAAGCTAGAGGATTTGTTTAGGTTCTAGGTTCTTCTATGCCTAGATAGTCTACCTTATACTCTTATACTAATCTAGGAGAGAGTGTAGTAGGAATTTAATCCTTATACTCGGGAGCTTAAAGTATGCCTCCCTTATATTAATCTCTGCAATTCTCCTCCCTAGATTCTAAAGGTGGATCTATAACTTCCTAATTATATCCTCTAGCTCTATCTTAAAGGTAACAAACTCCTAGATAATTGTAATAGTATATACTTCTTAGACTTTGCTATACTTAGTATATAGTTTCTTCTAGATATTATATGCTCTTATCTTATCTATTACCTTATCTTAGTTATTATCCTCTAAGCTTTTAAGTAGGAGGTATATTGCCTTTATATTATCCTTCCTCTATACTAGGCTATGTTTTAAGTGCTCTAACCTAGGGAATCCAGCTCTTCCTTTTCCTTTAGATAATAAACCTTTAGATAGGTCTAATTCTAGTGTTTGTACATCTGTGTCTCTTAGGTCTAAGATAACTTAGAATATTTCCTTACTTTTAAGAATGTTCTCTTATAGTCTAAACTATAGTCTCTAGTTCTCTTTTAAGAGGATTGGGGTCCTTCTCTTACTAAAGTTACTCTCTTAATTTATTTTATAAATTAAAAACAAAACTTAAAACTAACTCTAGAAAATTAAAACTCTTCTAAAGTAACTAGGCAGTTTCTAGATTGCTGCCTTCCTTGCTATATAAATTAGATCCCAGACCTAACTTGTCTTCCTAAGACTCGTCTCTCTTAGATAAGGCCCTATAAGGTTTAACTCTTATAGCCTAGGCTCTTATAGGCTAGATAGTGTCCTACTTATAGAGAGCCTCTAGTCTTCTACTTTCCTAGATTTAAGTATAATCTAAGGTATTAGTAGTACTTGGTGCTTAGTATAGGCTTATCTAAAGTAGTGCTAGATATAAGACTAATCCTTTCCTCTTTATACTCTTAATTAAGTATGCCTTACTAGGTTCTTTTCTGTCTTACCTATACCTTTAGGAACTTCTAGAACTATACTAGGATCTTCTAAAGCCTTAGTATATAGTGTAGATAGGTATACCTCAGGTCTCCTAGTGCTCTTTTCTACTTCCCTGTCGCTATTAGTACTATAGTCCTCCTTTAAGGATAAGAAGGCTAACTCTTTCTACCTAGGGCTCTGCTCTGCAAACCCGGGCTTATAACCTACTAAATTTAGGTGTTTGGGTTGTCGCTCGATGCAGCTTAAGTAGGAGAGAGGCGGAGTAATAGGTAGGAACCAACCGTTGTAATTGTAGTTGTTATATATAGGTTGCATCTCACTCCTAAGATAGGGCATTAGCTAAGTTATGTAACCTAGTGTTACATGACCTATGTTACCTAATCTGGTGTCCTAAAGTGTCTTCTAGAATGTCTAACTAGACTATACTTTCTAACACTAATAAGAGATAGAGTTGTAGGAACTCTAAAACTTAATTAGGAACATTATATCTAGGAGAATCTTTTAAAGTTCTATCTATATAAAGAGATAGCCTATCTAACTCTCTTACCTATAGATAGCTATAAGAGCTTAAGCCTACTAGGCTTATATAATAAGAGAGGATTAAAGATAGAGTACTAGAGCTAAATAGGTACCTAGATATAGCCTATAATAATAATAAGACTAGATATTGCTTTTCCTCTAGAAAGACTAAGTTCCTATATCTTAGATCCTACTAAGAAATATATATAAGCTCTAAAGAAATTAGTAAGATATCTAAGATTATTCCTAGACCTTAGATTAATATATAAAAGAGGTAGAGGAAAGCTAATTAGATACTTAGACTCTAACTATATAATAGATAAAGTAGATAGAGTCTTAATCCTTAGAAGCATCTTCTTCCTCTATAGAGCCTTAGTTTCTTAGATAAGTAGGAAGCAAAAGTCTGTTATAACATTAATAATAGAAGCTAAGTTTGTTTGTTTGTTTGTTTGTTTATTCTATTTACGTCCTATAGGAGTCGAAGACTATATAGGACGGGAGCTAGTACTACGTATAAGCTACCTACTATAGTTTTCTTCTTTTTCTTGTTCGCGCCTTCTAGACATTTCGGGCCGTTGCCCTCCATCGTTTGTAGCCGACGGTAAGCTATACTTCTATAAAAGAAAGGCTCTTCTACCCCGTAAGGGGGGTAGGGAGGGGGGGGGGTTCTTCCTCTATAGCTCTCGCTCTTTGTCCCAAATTCTAACTTCCTAAAATTTCTATCTATAGTAGGTCTTAGCGCTTGGCGCTAAGGCCTACACGCACATATCTAGAATTTAGAATCGAGTCTTAAGAAGAATATCGAATAGTATCTAGAGGATAGTCTAGTTCTTATACCTACTCGTCTTCTTCTTCTTCTTAGTACTAATAGGTAGGTAGATAAAGTTTCCTATCGGCTAGGGTTTCTCCTCCTTAGAGTGCTGCCTTCTTACTTAAGGAAGGATAGCCCTATATTCCGGGTTAAGTAGTGTTCCCTTCCGGGGCTCCTTCTAGAGGCAGCTACCCTCTATAGCCCTTTCCTACCCTTCTCTTACTCTTTTCCTACTCTTTTTATATATTGTAGCTATCTTGTTTTAGGTTAGTTTGGGTCGGTTCGGGCTAGTTTAGGAGGTAGGAGATGTAGGAGGGAGTCTCCTTATCTTGGATTCCCGTTGTTTTCGCCTACGACGGGGTAAGAAGATTCGGCTCTATCGTAAGCGATAGGTTCGTAGCTAGCACCGCGTATAGGTACTTCTCGTCGCTGGCTAATAGAAGCTAAGTATATAGCTATAAATGTATATATAAAGTAATCTTAGTTTGTTTGTTTGTTTATTTATGTTGAAGTTGGGTCGTTAGGTCGTCGCTCGATGCGGCTTAAGTAGGAGAGGAGCGGAGCAATAGGTAGGAACTAACCGTTGTAATTGTAGTTGTTATATATAGGTTGCATCTTACTCCTAAGATAGGGCATTAGCTAAGTTATATAACCTAGTGTTATATAACCTATATTACCTAATCTAGTGTCCTAAAGTGTCTCTTAGAATGTCTAACTAGGCTGCACTTTCTAACACTCCTACTTAGGCTAGATAGTCTTCTACCTACACTTTCCTATATTTAGATTTATCTCCAAATCCTAATAACTTATTAGGTGCTATAGCAATATAGTTAGAGCTATGTACCTAATCTATCTTAGTTCGATTCTAAGGCCTAGTATCTCTTAACTAAACCTCTTCCTAATTGTTTAGGTAGGGTTAGCTAAGGCTTTTGCTTCCTTTAGGTCTATAGGTTAATCTATAGTTAGAGTATAAATCTTTTGCATCCCTTATATAAGCTAGAGCTGCCTTACAAACTCCTAGAACTATAGCCTATTCTTTAGTTTAGTAAGGCTATTAGCAACTATCTCTTTAGTTGGAACATACTCTACTATAATCTTTCTCTACTACTAGAGATGCCTAACATAGTTATATATAATATTAATATGTTTTGCCTACGAAGACTAATTGCACGCCTCTACGCGGCCGCAGGTAGAAACAGGTAGGAGAGGCAATGCCTCGACTGTGCTAGCAAAGTATATAGCGTAGTAGAGCGGAATCGTGGAGTGCGAAATCCGGTGCGGTTTCGCTAAGACGACTCCGAATAGAGGACTACTACCGAAATAGGTATAAAAACTATCCGACGACGACCTACCTGCGTTAGAAACAGGTCCGCTTAATCGTAAGCGTGCGAAAGAGCCGCGGAACTCCTAGGCGTCGATAGGACACCTCTAGTATATAGGAGGAATCCTTAGCTAAGGGTATTTAGAGCTAAAAGGACAACAAGTTACCTAATATATAGTCTCTAGATCCGAACCACCTACCCTTAGAAGACTTCGAGAGGACTCGGAGAGCGTACGCGTTATTAAGGCCAGAAGCAGATGCGTTATATACTTAGAAGAGCTAAGGTAAAAGAGCTAGAAGGATAGTATTAGTTAGCGGGCAATAGAACTCGGAGTAACGCTACGAAGCCCGTAGGGGCCTATTAAGTGCTTAATTGCGAGTAGGAGGGTTTTGCCTAGGGCATAGCCTTACGACGAAGGACACCTAGTCTAGTAGCTACCCGGAAGCGCTTAGAAGCCTAGGAAGGCCTATATAGAGAAGTAGGCAAAGGAGACATAGAGAGGCGAGCTAAAGGGAAGACTCGAAGTAAGAAGGGAGGGTATAAGGCGTAAGGAGGCGAGGAAGAGGCGATATATTAGTTAGTAGGTGGAAACGCAAGAGCACTACTACCTAGCTAGGAGTAGATGCTCGAGTAAGCCTACGAGATATAGCTAGCTATAGCTAAAGAGATGCGGTATAGCAACGCGAAGAGAGTTATTCTCCTAGAGCGTAGTAGGTAATAGTAGCGACTAAGATACTGTCTACTTAGCCCGAGAGGACGGACGCGCATATCTGTTTTAGAAGAGAGGCGACCGGGCTTTAGCTCGCTATAGCCCGAAAGAGTATAACTAAGGCTTAAGGAGCAAATAGTATATAGGGCGTAGGGTAGGGGCTTTGTCCTAGGGCTCCTTCCTTAAAGCAATAAAGGCATAAAGGTGTCCCTAAGTAGGAAAGCGTAGGCAGGCTTTACCTACCTGCCTTATATAAGTTTGTAGGAACGAATATAATTATATGCTGCTAAGGGACATCTAGGGCACAACTCTCCCCTCTAGTTCTAGATAGAACAACAGGTCTAGGAAGAGGAAGTCCTTAATATCCTAAAACACCTCCTAGAGAAGAAGGCTCTAGGACTAGACTAAATACAGAACACATTCCTTAAGTACTATAGGAACACTCTTATACTAATTCTAGCCCGGTTCTTCTTAGCCGGCCTCTAGTAAGAATACTATCCCCAACTATTTAAGCACTCTATAATAGTAGTTCTTAGGAAACCCTAAAAGCCTAACTATACTAAGCTAGGAGCATACAGACCTATCGCCCTCCTAAACACCCTTATAAAGACCTTAGAAGCTATTATAGCTAGAAGGATCTCTAAAGAGGCAGAGGAAAGGGGTCTCCTCCTAGACTTATAGATAGGGGTAAGACTAGAGAGATCTACTATCTCTGCACTTAAGCTAGTAACAAAACAAGTTAGGACAATCTAGAAAACTAATAAGAGGGTAGTAGCATCTATGCTATACCTAGACATCTTAGGAGCATTTAATAATGTGTCCCACTAGAGACTCCTCTATAACCTTAGAATCTAGAGCTTCCTAGATTACCTAGTAAACTTTATCTAGTTATTCCTCTAGAATAGGACCACATGTCTTAGGCTAGGGTCGTACTTAGACTAGAAAAGACTACAGAATATAGGGATCCTATAGAGATCTACTCTTTCCCTAATTCTGTTTCTCTTCTTTGTATCTACCCTCCTCCCTCCTCTCTAGGAAGCATAAGTCTTAGTAATAGGGTTCGTAGATAATACAAATATCCTTACTTAGAGTATATTAATAGAGGAAAACTATAAGAAGCTAGAAGAGGCCTACTAAAAGTGCAAGGAATAGGTAGATAGATATAGAGCAGTATTTGTACTATAAAAGTACTAGCTTATTTACTTTATAAGAAGCAGATTATATAATATAGAGGCTACAATTAGGATCTAAGGATTTAAGGAGGGGCTAGTCCCCTCCCTTAGGCTACTTAGAGTCTAGGTAGATATAAAGCTTAGATAGGGACTATATATTAAGAAGGCTATAGAGAAGGGAGCGTACTAGATATAATCCCTCTAGAGACTATATAAGTCTATATAGGGAGCATCCTTCTAGAAGGCCAGACACCTATATACTATAGTAGTAAGGCCTATAATAACATATATAAGCCTAGTATAGTCCAACCTAGCTAGGACAAAAGAATATAATAGGAGCCTTATAAACCCTATTATAAAAGTGTAGAAATAAGCCCTTAAGGTAATTATAGGATCCTATAAGTCTATCTTAGTAGTAGTACTATATAGGGAAGCTAATATTACTCTAATCTACCTCTATACTTAGGACCTTATAAGACAAAATACGTAGAAGCAATAGAACAAGGCTATATACTAACATATCTAAAGGTAATACCTAAGGATTACTAGGGCATAGGTAAGGAGGAGGTATAGTAGGAGACTAAGACAAAACTAGATAGAAGTGTAGACTAGATATAAAGAGATTGCAAACCTAATTAAAGCCTAGAAGGAAATACTAGCTACCTCTAGAAGAAAGGGATAGTAAGTAAGCTAGGAATAGGAAAAAGAATAGAAGAAGGCTAAAAGAGTAAAGAGGGAAGAGAGCTCCCTATAGTATAGACAACAATACGACTAGTTAAGAGGATCGAAATATACTATAGCCTTATAAGGCTAGAGAGCATAATAGTTACCTAACTCCGGATAGGCTATAATAGATTTAGGAAGCACCTTATAGAGAGGGAGTTCTAGGAATTACCCCGGACTACCTATACAACTATAGAATCTAGGACTTAAAACACATCTATATCTTCTACCTAAACTACTAGGCAAATAGATAGAAACTTTTTATAGTAGTAGAAACCTATAACTAGAAGGAGATTATAAGCACTAAGAGAGGCCTATAAGCTATAGCAAAGTAGCTTATTTAGGAGGGAGTCCTAGACTAGTTCTTACTTACTAGGAAGGAGGCAATCCTCCCTAGTCTAGGAAGTTACTAGTAGGAAAAGGATAGGCGTAGAGGGAGAAGGGAGGAGAGGAGGATAAGGGGAAGTCTAGGGCTTATAAGTAAGCTCTCTTTTATTAAAAGCAAAGCAAAATAAGAGGCAGAAGGCCAAAACTATAAGGAAGAAAGAAGACGCAAAGGGTTTTTTCTACATACCTAGTATGTTTTTCCCTTTTAAAACAATGTAATTAGGGAGTGCTATTTACTCTAGCTAGAGGTAGTCTAGCAATATAAATCTATCTATCTATCTAATATGTTTTAACCTCTTATAGGTATAAGCATCTTTAATAAGGGTTAAGGCAGCTTAGTTGTCTCCTATAAGCTAGACTAGTCTTAGCTCCCTTATAGTATTAGAGTATACTTTTATAGTTAGTTAGAAGAAGTATTCTCCTACTAACTTTATATAATTTATTTCTCTAAGAATTACTACTAGGAACTAAGATTGCTTTATATATATATTTATAGCTATATACTTAGCTTCTATTATTAATATTATAATAGACTTTTGCTTCTTACTTATCTAAGAAACTAGGGCTCTATAGAGGAAGAAGATGCTTCTAAGGATTAAGACTCTGTCTACTTTATCTATTATATAGTTAGAGTCTAAGTATCTAATTAGCTTTCCTCTACCTCTCCTATATATTAATCTAAGGTCTAGGAATAATCTTAGGTATCTTACTAATTTCTTTAGAGCTTATATATATTTCTTAGTAGGATCTAAGATATAGGAACTTAGTCTTCCTAGAGGAAAAGCAATGTCTAGTCTTGTTATTGTTATAGGCTATATCTAGGTACCTATTTAGCTCTAGTACTCTGTCTTTAATCCTCTCTTATTATATAGGCCTAGTAGGCTTGAGATCTTATAGCTATCTATAGGTAAGAGAGTTAGATAAGCTATCTCTTTATATAGATAGAACTTTGAAAGATTCTCCTAGATATAATGTTCTTAATTAAGTTTTAGAGTTTCTATAACTCTGTCTCTTATTAGCCTTATTTCTAGGATTTTCTCTAGCTCTCTAAGATCCTTAATCTTAAAGATCTTTCTAAGTTCTTTTTTAAACTAAAGTACATCCTTTAACTTTAGTGCTGCAATAGGGATATTATCTATATAAGTAAGGACTATAATGCTCCTCCTATAGTAGATAAGTAGGTATAGGTCCACCTCTAATTAAATAAACCTAATCTGTTCTAGCTTTAAGATATAGAGCTTGTTCTAGTCTCTTACTACTTGCTTTAGTTTATATAGGCTCCTTAGGATTTATAGGACTATATTAGGTAGTATATTAATACCTAGGGGTAGAAGTATAAAGATTTCTTCTTATAACGTACTCTTAGTAAATGTATTGTTTATATCTACTTAGTGTAGCTCTAGGTCCTTTTTATATATAATAGCTATAAACACTCTTCTAGGAGCTCTAGGAACTAATAGACCAATTAATAGACAGTCTAACCCAGCTAGACTCCTTTATATAGGCACTCTAGGGAAAGATTTAGAGGGTTGTACAAGCCACAATCCTATATATAAGACTCTTACTATATGTAAGAATAGCATAGTCCTAGGAATGCAGATAGGCTATTACTTAGGCAAACTAGGCTAGAAGAGTATAGAGAGAAACAAGGATATAGGAAGCCTATAAGCTATACCTAGAGGCTAGCTATAGAAGGACAAAGCAGGTTAGGAGAGACCTTAACCTCTTATAGAGGAAGATAGTCTAGGAGATTATATAGGACCTAAGTAAGATCTAGAAGCTTATAAGGTAGGTAAGGGAAAAGGCTAACTAGGGCTATACCTTACTACAATTCCTAGAGATACAAAGTCAAACATATATAGATAGCAATACAGACTTAGATAAAGCTAGAATCCTAGTAGAACACTTCTTCCCTCTCTTAAGACTAGTAGACCTAAAGGACATTTAGGGCACAACTCTCCCCCTAGTTCTAGATAGAATAATAGGTTTAGAAAGAGGAGGTCTTTAATATCCTAAAACACCTTCTAGAGAAGAAGGCCCTAGGACTAGACTAAATATAGAACACATTCCTTAAGCACTATAGGAACACTCTTATACTAATCCTAGCCTAGTTCTTCTTAGCCTGCCTCTAGCAAGAATACTACCCCTAACTATTTAAGTACTCTATAATAGTAGTCCTTAGGAAGCTCTAAAAGCCTAACTATACTAAGCTAGGAGCATATAGACCTATCGCCCTCCTAAACACCCTTATAAAGACACCTACGCCGCGCACCCGCTAGCCATCTACCGACCCTTAAATATAGTACAGAAGGAAGCCCTTCCTCTAAGCACTATTTTAAGCTACGTAGCTCCCTGATACACTCCGGCGCCGTCGCGCAATTGTAGTATAAAGAACCAGCTCTCGAGAGGACAACTTTCGCACTTCCGCGCGCCTACGTCCGCGCCTAGGGCAAGGCGGCTACGTCCCGAACGCCCCGAAGCTCTAACCTAGGTACCCCTAACGACGCCTCTCCTCGAAGATAGATACTACTCTAATAGAAAGGAATAATAGTACTATAGAAGTAGAGACACCTATAGTTACTACGAGAACCTAGACCTCTAATCTAGACCCCTAATCCTCTCTAACTTACTAGCTTCTATAGGAAACTAGACAACAAGACTATAAGGATATAGATATAGACCTCGAAGGAACTATATAGCCTCTTATCCTAACAATCCTAAAGAAAAGACCTAGGCACCTCCTCGAACCGACTACCGAAGAAAAGAGAGGATAATAGGCCTTTAGCTTCTAACCCCTACCTCCGAACCCCTTCTAAAACATAATAATACGCCGAACAGCCGAGAAGAAAATAGAAGACGCCCGTATACTCCTAGTAGAAGTAGTAGCTTTACTAAAAACGACAAGTAAACTAGAATCCTTAACTTACTCGAAGTCTTTAGAGACTATATCGAAGGTAAGAGGATCGAACGTTAAGCCTAAACGATCGCAATAGAGGTAGTATCCCTTTAAAAAGCAGCTTAAGACATCCGAAAAGCTATAGGAAAAACAAGACTATAAGAACGCCTACTAGAAGTAGGAAAACCCTAGCGTACTTACGTAGATACTCTCCGAGAAAACACCCTAAAAGATATAGCTAATAGCGTAGATACTAACCGACAATACGCTAAAATATAGGACAAGTAGATAGTTATCTAACCGAGAAGACAATAAAAGAAGATAGAGCTACCCTAGGATATAACGCAAATATAGAGCTAAACGCTACTCTAAAAGACAAAGATATCTTAACTACAACTTATTCTCTAGCTCTCTATAGGAGCGAAAGCCGATCTAAAGAAGATACGAGACGACATTAATATAATGTTTGTAAATAGGGGCCTAGAATACGCCTAAGTACTCGCTACTAGCCTAATATAAAAGGGAAACCTAGTCCTTACCTTTAAGGACAAGAAAAGTAAGTAACTAGCCTTCGACAACATTAACTCTATTATAGAGTATATACCGATAACCCGCCTCCTCGAGGACAAAGCATAGTATAAGGTAGTAGTATACGGTGTCTCTACGGAAGAATTCTACTCCGAGATAGTATTATAAAACATCCGGTACAAAATCGAGACATATAACTAAGGAGTAAAGCTAGTTATAGACCCAATCTAGCTTATAAACCGCGAAAAACAGGAACAAAAGATTAGTGCCTCGATACTACTCGCCTTTACCTCGCTAAAAGAAGCGCAATAAGTAAATAACGAATACCTATTTATAGGTAGAACAAGCTGCTATACCCGTAAGGCAATAGATAAGCTAAAGACGAAAAAGCCCTAAGAATACTAGATACACCTCTAGTTCTTATATAAGGGAATGTAAATAGGAGTATACTAGCACTAGAATCCCTTCTAGAAGTCGGAATATAGGAAAGAGCGGATATAGTTCTAGTATAGGAACTGTAGATCCTATACGAGAACGGGTAATATATAAGGTCTATCCTATACTAAGGGTATACCCCGCTCCTACTAGACCTCCCTCGAGAGCAGAGGCCGCGAGTAGTAGCATATATTCGTCGCTAAACTACCTACAAATGTATACTAGACAAGAACGACGACCCCGACTTCTAAGCACTTAATATATACGATAAGAGAGGAGTATGTATCCAAATCTTAAATATATATAACGAGAGAGACGAAGAAGGGACATAGACGCTAGAAAGGTGCCTATATAGACACCCGATTAGCTAATACGCTATCCTAGGCGGGGATTTTAATATACGGCACCTAAGCTAGGACCTAAATAGCACCGATAACAGTACTAGGACCCGGGACTTCTACGCTTAGCTCGAGGATAAGGAATTTCTACTACGGAATATATTAGGGACCCCTACCTTCTATAGGCCTAACCTAGTAACACCGAGTATACTAGACCTTACTTTTATATAAGGCGGCCTATCTAGAGAGGAAATATACTAGAAAACAATATAGTGCGGCTCCGACTACGCTACTATTATAGTATAGTACTAAAGGAGACCCGCTAGAATAGAAACAATAATAGAGATACGGAAATAATACGACGTTTAAAAGGCCGACTAGGAACAGTTTACTATAATACTATAAGACAACGAGAGTAGTATTAGAGAAACTAAGAACCTAGAGGCACTAGCGAACGAGTTTATAAACCTAATAGAGAGAGCGTATACGTCCGCTATCTCTATAAGGCGAGTATCGTCTAAATCGAAGCTATAGTAGACACCGGAGCTATAGGAAACGCGGAGGCATATAAACCGCGCCTATAAACGAATATTTAGTAACGGAAACACCCCGAGTATAGCTAAGAAGAGGGAGTACCTTATAGTTAAGAACTGCTACTTCCTAGCTATAAAATAAGCGAAGTAATAATACTAGAATACCTTTCTATAGAAAACCGACCTAGCCTCGATATTTAAAGCTATGTCTTATACAAAGCCGAGAAATTAGGGCCTAATACTAGCAATCTAGGGAGAGACTTTATTTTAGGGAAGTATACGGCCTTAAAATTAGGACTTTTCTTAAAACTCCTACCGACTCAACCGCTATATACGCGGTAGAACTCGTATAGAGTAGGAGATTAGGAGTAGAACCTACTAATAGAGGAAGAGATACGTATAGTATACTCCTCGACTAAAGTTAAAGGCAAAACACCTAGTTTAGACGGCATAATATAAGAGATAATATCCTACGCGTATAAAGCAATTCCGAACACCTTTCTTAAGGTATACGGGACGCTTATTATAAGAGGATACTACCCTTTCTACTAGCGGAAAGCGATTGGAATTATACTAGCTAAGCTAAATAAGCCGGACTACTCGATCCTAAAGGCCTATAGAATTATCTCGCTACTTAACTGTCTAGGGAAAGTTAGCGAGCGGATACTAGCCTAAAGGCTTAGGAAATACGCCGAGATAGGGCCTCTCCTATACGACTCGCAGATAGGAGGTAGAAAGAAGAGGTCTATAGTAGATACTACCCTTCTACTTACGAACTTTATCGAATAAGTAAAACTAAAGGGACATAAACCCTCGGTAGCGTTTCTAGACATAAAGGGAGCCTTCGACCACGTTTTAAAGAGCAAACTACTATAGACTCTTATCTCTCTACGCCTCCCGTACGCGATAGTAGAGTAGATAAACTTATTCCTCTTAAAACGAGTCCTCTAACTAGCTTTCGACGGATAGATAGAGGAAGAAAACGAGGTAGAGATAGGCGTCCTATAAGGCAGCCTAATCTCCCTAATACTCTTCCTTATCTATATCCGGAACCTCTTTATCGACCTCTCTAATATCTACCCGCTCTCGTATATAGACGATATTAGACTAGCTATAGTATCTATAAGCCTATAGAAAAACGTAAGGGTACTATAGCGCGTAATCCGGACCCTTATAGAACGAGTAGAAGTAGAATATATTTAGTTCGACCTAGCGAAGATAGAGCTTCTCTACTTCTCGAAAGGAAAAGACTCTAGAATAGATATCGCCCTTCTATATAGTACTAGAATAGAACCTATAAGGAAAGTAGTCCGATAGCTTAGAATCTAGTTCGACCCCACCTTACCTTTAAAAACATATAGCTACTAGAGCTGCCGCTACTAACGCCGCCTTTAATAGGCTACACTGTCTAGCAAATATAGAGAATAGCTTAACCGCCTATTCTCTTAGACAACTCTATAAGGTATACGTTATAGCTATTAGCGACTATAGAGCTCTAGTCTAGTAGAAATTAAAACGAGCGCTAAAACTACTCGAAGTAGTCTAAGTAAGAGCTACGAAAAGGATCCTAGGAGTCTTCCGGACAACTCCGAACGCACCCGTAGAAGTAGAAGCAGGTCTACTACTAACATCCCTCTGCCTAGAATAATAGGTAATTAGGTACGGACTATAGGTGTAGGACCTCCCGCACGACTCCCTCTTACGCCGAACCTACGGAATATAGCTCTCCTAAGAACGAGTATTCTAATACCTATAGGAAGGCTACTTTAAATAGTACGGTACATATCTACTCTATAAGCACTACGCGTAAGAAACGTATACTTCTATAACACCGATAAGACAAGGACAATAGCGAATATTAGAGAGTATATACTCGAACGATAGAAGCAGTTATACGAAACGCAGAAAGCGAAGATAGCAAGAAGACTATAAAGCTACTACTCGCGATTTAGATAGATAGGAAATCTATCTACTAAGATCTATATAACACGCGTAGTAGCAAGCGCGTACTACTCCTTCCGCTTTAGATACGGGTACTTTAAGAGTTACCTAAAGAGGATAGGAAAAGTAGAAGACAACTAGTACTACTACGGAGGAAGAGAGACTCTAGAACACCTCCTACTAGCCTATAAAGACTATATAGACTAGAGACCGAAGGAGATCCGTAACGCTAGAACACTTAAGGCTATACTAGATAATCCGGCTAGGAGAGAACTAGTCCTAGAATTTATTAGGACCTCGAAAATTAGAACAAGGCGATAGTACCTCGACCGGGGCTATAGCGAGGACTAGAAAGCGAACGTAACACTCCTAGAAGGAGAAGAAGACTCCGAGAGACACTCGTTTCGAAGTTTTCCTTTTAGTTATAATTTCTTAGTTATTTCTTTCTTCTATAGCGTAATACCAACTATATACGGTAGAGGGCAACGGCCCGAAATGTCTAGGAGGCGCGAATAAGGAAAGAAGAGAACTGTAGTAGGTAGCTTGTACGTAGTACTAGCTCCTATCCTATATAGTCTTCGACTCCTATAGGACGTAAATAGAATAAACAAACAAACAAACAAACAAACAAACAAACCCTTATAAAGACATATATACGCGACGATTTTAGCCGCTAACAACCAACCGACTCTAAAATATAGTATAGGAGGAAGCCCTTCCTTTAAGCACTATTTTAAGCTACGTAGCTCCCCGATATACTTCGGCGCCGTTACGCAATTATAGTATAAAGAACTAGCTCTTAAGAGGACAACTTTCGTACTTCCGCGCGCCTACGCCTACGCCTAGGACGAGGCGGCTACGTCCCGAACGCCCCGAAGCCCTAACCTAGGCACTCTAAACGACGCTCCTCTTTAAAGATGTCTACTACTCTAATAGAAAGGGATAATAGTACTACGGATATAGGAACACCCCTAGTAGCTATAAGAACCTAGACCTCTAACCTAGACCCCTAACCCTCTCTAACCTAATAGCTTATATATATTATAATATAACAATCTTTTACCGTACTACCTCGTCTCCAAGTAAGCGGAGTGTCCTATCTTTAGTTTTTAAGTATAAAAGCCCTTAAGGCCCGATAGGGCCTCTCTAGTATAAAACTCCTTAGACCTCCCTCTATTCTTTACAACTAGCTACTACTCGGTTGTCCCCTTATTTGTTCTCCCTAGGACGTATATAGTATCTGTAAGAGCCCTCCCTCTTACTAGGTGCCTACCTCTCTCCCTAAAGCACGACCTTAGGTCGTCTACGCCTCTTCCTCCTCTCGCGCTAGCGAGAATTAGCTAAGTATACCTTCCTAGATAAGCTATTTCGCTATAGCGAGGAGGCCTTTCTTTGTAGTCGTTAGTGTCTTTTAGTCGGACGTGCTTACGTCGGCGAATAGGCTCTACCTATTTCCTTATCGGAGTAGGTAGAACACGTATATATATTTAGCTATTTACGTGCTTTATCTGTACTTATACTTAGAAAATACTCCTAGGACCCTACGTTTAGCTAGGTAGTAGTTAAATCCGATATATTCTATCTATAGAAGAGTAACTATCGTGCTTTGTAGCCTAGTTAGTCCCTTATATATTACTAGGTGTTTTTGTCTTCTTTAGTACGCTAGGCTGTAGGCTAGCGGCTTGTCGTTGTACTCCTTCTTGTCTTTTCTCGCATCTATATCTTTCTCTACTCCTTGTCTACCTAGCTACTTCCGCCTCCTTATAGTTCTCCCTTCTATCCTTAGACTATAGCTTAGATAGTCTCCCTCCGTAATAGGTTGTCTTTCCTCTAGTGTCCTCGCTCCTATCTGTATTGGTTTCGGCGGAGTACCCTCTATTGTTGTTCCTAAAGGTGTTTGTCTGCTCTATTGTTGCCCTACTTTACTACGTATTGCCTTACTATATCCTAAGTATAGAGGTGGATCGAGGTAATTCCGGATTCGCTCTAGAGAACTATCTAGTTTACGCTCTTATAGGCTCCTATAATATGTCGTAGCGCTACGTTCTATACTCTCTCGAGCGGTTTTATAAGTCCTTTCTAGTATCCTATCGTTTTTATAGAGTTCGCCTAAAGCTAGCACCTATATATTATAGCGGGTCGGACTATAGCTATATAGATGTGTCTTACCTTCTAGAATAACGCTCTCTATATAGATTTGTAGAGCCTCTAAAGTAAGTTTATTTAGGATGCCCCCTTTTCCGCAGCCTTCTTAACGTGCGGTCCCTACGTTAGTTTAGTGTCTAGCTAGACTCCTAGTAACTATAGTAACGGCGATAGTCCTTCTTCAAAGCCTTGGATCTATACTATAGCCTTTAGGTCGTGCTTACGGGATCTTATAAAGTGGATTAACTAGTATTTTTGCGGTGCGAAAGCTGCGCTATATCTCTTTACCTACTATATATATTTTTGTATGCGGCCTCGAGCCTTCTATAGTTATCCGCCGTGCTATTGCCCTATATAAGTATATTAGTATCGTCTACGAATCCTATTACTAGTATATACTAGGCCTGGATTGCGGGGAGTAGTATCCCTATAAAGAATAGGAAGAGAATAGAAGACAACGTTAACCTTTAGGGGATCCCTATCCTCTAGGGCCGTTCTTTGTCCGTATAGTCTCTAAGGCGGAGTTTAGTTATACGGCCCTAAAGGAAGGACTCGATAAATCCTACTACCTACGCCGGGAAGCCCTATATTGCGATATTATAAAGCAGCCGAGCGTATAAGACGTTATCGAAAGCTCCTAATATGTCTAGGTATAGTATAGACGCTACTACCCCTAGGTTGGTGTCCTAGATCGTCCGTACTTATTCCGTAATTAGTTTAAGTGCTATAAGTATAGACCGACCTAGCCTTGCCCCCATCTATGCCTCTAGTAGTAGGCCCCTCTCTTCCGCGACCTTAGACATCCTTCCTACAACTATAGCCTCTAGCGTTTTTGCTATTATATTTAGTAGAGCTATAGGCCTATACGCGTTAGGCTTTATATAGTCTAGCTTCTACGGTTTCCTAAGGACGACTATAGTCGATTTCTTAAACGTAGTAGGGTGGTAGCCTATCGTAAGGCACGCTGTATATAGCTTAGCGAGTAGTAGTGCGAGGCAGGCCTTATATCCCTTTAGGAGCTTGTTCGGTATCCGGTCCGGTTCTATAGCTTTCTTAGTCGGTAGCCGTGCGATCGTTCCTAGTACTTCCGCTTCTATAACTGCAAGCTCTATATATATTAGTTCTAAGATCGTGTCTTAGTCTATGTCGCTTAGGTCGGCTGCTTTAGGTTCCGGGAAGAAGTGTGTAGCGAGGGCTTCTACTTTCTCCGCGTTGTTCTAGCTTTTCCTCTAGTTTAGCCCTAGGGGTCTAATTAGCATATCTAGGAACTACGGGGGCAGTTATAGTTTTCCGGCTCTTTCTCTTACTTATCTAGCTAGCTTCTATATTTTGTCCGGGTTCTGCGTTATTTTTTAATTGTTGCTCTCTAGGATAGGTTTATATCTCTTCTAACTTGTTTCGACCTTATATAGTTAGCTACTATATACGCCTCGTAATTAGCTCTAGTCCTGCTATTATACTATTCCTATCTTATTAATCTCGCTGTCCTTATAAGGTGTTGTGTCTCCGGAGTCTAGCTTTCTCTCGCGAATAGGGATAGCCTAGTATATAGAACTCTCTCTTAAATAGTGTCTTATATAATCTCTTATAGCGCTTCTGCCTACCTATCTACGTTACTCTTAGTATAGATCTCCTCGCTACGGAGCCTACTACTCTTTATTTAGATCCTCTCCTATATCTCGTTCTAGTCCGCTCTTTTCTACTATAGTCTTAGGTCCTATATCGCCTCTCTTATCTCTATATCCTCGATTATAGTTATAATTAGGAGGTGGTCCGATCTATAGGCGCGTTCCTAGTCCGTTTAATACGTAACAACGCGTTACTACGCCCTAGCTATTATAAATACTAGGTCTAGCGTTTAGTAACTGCATTTCTGTTTCTCTTATATAATTGTTCCGGGCTCGATTGCAAGGTTGAGTCCTGCCTACTCGGTAGCCCGGATTAGTCGGTCCGATATAGCGTGCTAGTTCTGCGTAAGGTTTCCTCCCCACCTCGGGTAGTATAGATTAAAATCCCTAAGTAAGATCTGCTCTAAGCCTAGGTTCCTCTTATTTGCTAGTCGTATAGCTTCTATAGTAGCTAGTAGAGTACCTAGTTCTATATAGCTAGGTAGTCTACTAGGGTTGTATACGTTATAGATTATAAGTAGTCCGTCCCTTATCTATATTCGGATAGATACTACGTCTATAGAGGCCGCTTCGACTTGCTCCTACTTTAAGGTGTCGAGGTATTTTAAGACTAGGAATGCGACTCTTACGTGCCCTCTTATTAGGACGATTTAGTAGTAGTACTTGCTTGTCTTTGTCTACCTTATTTAGGGGTTAATCTACGGCTCCTAGAGTACTACGATCTACGTTTTCTTAAGTCTATCTCCTATAGGAGGAGCGACTAGATCGTTCGGCTATAGTTTATATTATATTAGTAGATCTATAGAATACGTCTATTTATTATATAGGTTGTTAACTTTAGACGAGTATCTCTATACCTATGTCTTTATCTTTATCTTTATAGTTAGGTTAGCTACTTTAGGTAATCTACTAGAATAGAAGTTTTCTTATCTATTTTCTTCCTTCTAATATTACTACTATTAGACTTCTTAGCCGCCCTAGCCTTACTACGCTAGTCGCTTGTATACCCGCTAGTATTAGCTCTCCCTCTTAAGCCGACCGTTCTAGTTGTAGGCCTAGTCTCTTTTGTTCTATATAAGCGTAAAGCCGTTATACGTAGTTGTCTATTACGTATAGGCCGCCTATTTCTACGCGAAGAACTTGTAGAATTTATCCTTTTTATATGCGTAGCCTATTTGATTTTATAGATCCTCTCCTAGGAGGCGTGGTTCCCGTTATAGTTACTATATTTCCTAGTTGTTACTATATATATATCTGTCCTATACTCCTCTATATACGTCCCGTATTTCTCGGTAGTCTCCTTATAGTAGTTTTTAACGTACCCGAACCTATTATATCGGAGGTATTATACGACTCTTTATTATAGGTAGAAGGGCTCTATAGTCTAGAAGTTGCTGTTATATAGGAGTCCTTTATTTACTATCTCCCTCGCCTACGCCTTACTCTAGACTATTATAATAACTAACGATATATATTTGCCTTCTCGCGCTCTTACTTTCCCTAGCTACTCTACTCTTAGTACTTATAGGTCTGGGATATACCTTGCGTTTTCCTTCTATACTGTCTTCTAGAGTTGTTTCTCCCTAATATCTATATTTGTAAGGACCTTATAGATTAGGACCTAGTGTCTGTTTTGTTAGATTTCTGCTTCGGGCTATATCTCTTTAAGCTACCTTTAGTTCCCCTCTAGCCTCTTCTTATCCTCTATACTATATACTAGCACCCTTAGTTTACCGCTTAGTATTATCTAGACTACTACTACTATATATATTCCTATTCTTACTTATATTCCCTTTACGTCTTACTTCTTCGTTTCCTCTCTTACCTCTACGGAGCCTATATTAACCGTAATTATATAGGCTCTCTCTAGGTGCTTCGGCTAGGTAGCTAGTGTTAGATTAGCTCTAGCTACTATCTATACCTACGACTATATACGCGCCTATATAGTGTTTGTATATTAGGACTTTTGCATTACCCTAATATTATCGCTAATCTATTATAGTTTCGCTGCTATATAGTATATCTTGCTATAGTATTAGATCGCGAGCCGGGTACGCTCTTAAGCGCGTAGAAGGGTCTAGAGGAGGTCTTAAGGCAGGCCTCTATATTAGAGAGCTCGTTCGATATCGGCTTCGATAGTTTTTAGTTCTATTATATAGGAGTCGTCCTTTAGTTTATCGGTTTTAGCGGTATTGCCGCTACTAGCCTCGCTAGCTAGCCCGGCGCGCGACGCGTCTAGAGGGTAGTAGCCTCTATTCTTGTCGCGCGCCGTTCTACTATTAATATTAGTAGTGCGCTCTAGGTATATATACGCGTACTAAGAGGCCCTAAGGCCTCCGCCTTTAGTCGTCGCCGTCGCTATTATGTTTATGTTTTTTAACTAATATATATTACCTTCCCGTCCTATATAGTCTTCGACTCCTATAGAACGTAAATAGATTAAATAAACAAACAATAAATAAAGGCGATCGCGAGTAATAGCTTATATAGGAAACTAGATAATAAGGCTATAAGGATATTAATATAGACCTCGAGGAAACTATATAGCCTCTTATCCTAACGATCCTAAAGAAAAGACCTAGGTACCTCCTCGAGCTAACTACTAAAGAAGAGAGAGGATATAAGGCCTTTAGCTTCTAACCCCTACCTCCGAACCCCTTCCAAAACACAATAACGCGCCGAACGGCCGAGAAGAAAATAGAAGACGCCTATATACTCCTAGTAGAAGTAGTAGCTTTACTAAAAACGATAAGTAAACTAGAATCCTTAACTTACTCGAAGTCTTTAGAGACTATACTAAAGGTAAGAGAATCGAACGTTAAGCCTAAACGATCGCAATAGAGGTAGTATTCCTTTAAAAAGTAGCTTAAAACATCCGAAAAGCTATAGGAAAGATAAAAGAACAAGAACGCCTACTAGAAGTAGAAAAACCTAGCGTACTTACGTAAATATTCTCCGAGAAAACACTCTAAGAGATATAGCTAATAGCGTAGATACTAACTAATAATACGCTAAAACATAGGACAATTAGACAGTTATCTAACCGAGAAGACAATAAAAGAAGATAGGGCTACTCTAGGACACAACCTAAACCTAGAGCAAAACGCTGCCTTAGAAGTTAAAGCTACCCTAACTACAACTTATCCTCTAGCTCTCTATAGGAGCGAAGGCCGACCTAAAGAGGATACGAGACGACATTAATATAATGTTCGCAAATAGAGGCCTAGAATACGCCTAAGTACTAGCTACTAGCCTAATATAAAAAGGAAACCTAGTCCTTACCTTTAAGGACGAGAAGAGCAAACAACTAGCCCTCGACAATATTAACTCTATCCTAGAGTATATACTAATAACCCGCCTCCTCGAGGACAAAGCATAGTATAAGGTAGTAGTATACGGTGTCTCTATAGAAGAATTCTACTCTAAGATAGTACTATAAGACATCTAGTACAAAATCGAGATATATAACTAAGAAGTAAAGCTAGTTATAGACCCAATCTAGCTTATAAACCGCGAAATACGGGAACAAAAGATTAGTACCTCGATACTACTCGCCTTTGCCTCGCTAGAAGAAGCGCAATAAGTAAACAACGAATACCTATTTATAGGTGGAATAAGCTACCGCATCTATAAGGCAATAGATAAGCTAAAGACAAAAAGCCTTAAGAATGCTAGATATACCTCTAGTTCTTATATAAGGGAATGTAAATAGGAGTATACTAGCACTAGAATCCCTTCTAAAAGTCAGGATATAGGAAAGAGCAGATATAGTTCTAGTATAGGAACCGTAGATCCTATACGAGAACGGGTTATATATAAGGTCTATCCTATACTAAGAGTATACCCCGCTCCTACTAGACCTCCCTCGAGAGTAGAGGCCGCGTGTAGTAGTATATATTCGTCGCTAGACTACCTACGAATATATACTAAACAAGAACGACGACCCCGACTTCTAGGTACTTAATATATACGATAAGAGAGGAGTATGTATCCAAATCTTAAACGTATATAACGAGAGAGACGAAGAAGGGATATAGACGCTAGAAAGGTGCCTATATAGACACCTAATTAGCTAATACGTTATCCTAGGAGAGGATTTTAATATATAGTACCTAAGCTAGGACCTAAATAGTACCGATAATAGTACTAGGACCCAGGACTTCTACGCTTAGCTCGAGGATAAGGAATTTCTACTACGGAATGTATTAGGGACCCCTACCTTCTATAGGCCGAACCTAGTAACACTAAGTGTACTAGACCTTACTTTTATATAAGGTAGCCTATCTAGAGAGGAAATATACTAGAAAACAATATAGTGCGGCTCCGACTACGCTACTATTATAGTATAGTACTAGGGAGACCTGCCGGAATAGAAATAATAATATAGACACGGAAATAATACAACGTTTAAAGGGCCGACTAGGAACAGTTTACTATAATACTATAAGACAACGAGGGTAGTATTAGAGATACTAAGAACCTAGAGGTACTAGCGAACGAGTTTACGAACCTAATAGAGAGAGCGTATACGTCTGCTATCCCTATAAGGCGAGTATCGTCTAAATCGAAGCTATAGTAGATACTAGAGCTATAGGATATACGGAGATATATAAACCGCGTCTATAAACGAGTGTTTAGTAATAGAGACACTCTAAGCGTAGCTAAGAAGAGGGAGTACCTTATAGTAAAGAACCGTTACTTCCTAGCTATAAAATAAGTAAAGCGAAAATACTAGAATATCTTTCTATAAAAACCGATCTAGCCTTAATATTCAAAGCTATGTCGTATACAAAGCCGAGAAATTAGAGCCTAATACCGGCAATCTAGAGAGAAACTTTATTCTAGGAGAAATGTACTACCTTAAAAGTAGTACTATTCCTAAAGCCTCTACCGACCTAGGCCAGCGACGAGAAGTACCTGTACGCGGTGCTGGCTACGAACCTGTCGCTTGCGACAGAGCCGAATCTTCTCACCCCGTCGTAGGCGAAAACGACGGGAATCCAAGACAAGGAGACTCCCTCCTACATCTCTCTCCCAAACCAGCCCGAACCGACCCAAACCAACCCAAAACAAGACAGCTACAATATACAAAAAGAGCAGGAAAAGAGGAAGAGAAGGGTAGAGACGGGCTACAGAAGGTAGCTGCCTCCAGAAGGAGCCTCGAGAGAGAACACTACTCAACCTGGAATATAGGGCCATCCTTCCTTAGGTGAGAAGGCAGCATTCTAAGGAGGAGAAACCCTGACCCGATAGGAGACTTTGTCCACCTACCTATCGGTACGAAGAAAAAAAGACGAGTAGGCATGAGAACTGGACTATCCTCTAGACACCCTTTGATACCCTCCTCAAGAATCGATTCTGAATTCTGGATGTGTGCGTGTGGGCCTTGGCGCCAAGCGCTTGGCGCCAAGACCCACTGTGGATGGAAATTTTGGAAGTTGGAATTTGGGACAAAGTGCGAGGGCTGCGGAGGAAGACCCCCTGCCCCTTACGGGGTGTGAGAGCCTTTCTTTGTGGAAGCATAGCTTACCATCGGCTACAAACGATGGAGGGCAACGGCCCGAAATGTCTAGGAGGCGCGAACACGAAAAAGAAGAAAAACGCAGCAGGCAGCTTATACGTAGTACTAGCTCCCGTCCTACATAGTCTTCGACTCCTACAGGACGTAAATGGAATAACCAACCAACCAATCTACCGACCTAACTGCTACGTACGTAGTAGAACTCGTATAGAGTAGGAGACTAGGAGTAGAATCCGCTAATAGAGAAAGAGATAGGCGTAGTATACTCCTCGACTAAAGTTAAAGGAAAGACACCCGGTCTAGACGGCATAATATAAGATATAATATCCTACGTATATAAAGCAATCCTAAACACCTTTCTTAAGGTATATAGAACGCTTATTACGAGGGATACCACCCTTATACTAGCGGAAAGCAATTAGAATTACGCTAGCTAAGCTAAATAAGCCGGACTACTCGATTCTAAAGGCTTATAGAATTATCTTACTACTTAACTGTCTAAGGAAAGTTAGTAAGCAGATACTAGCCTAAAGGCTTAGGAAATACGCTAAGATAGGACCCCTCCTATACGACTCGTAGATAGGAGGTAGAAAGAAGAGGTCTATAGTAGATACTGCCCTTCTACTTACGAACTTTATCGAATAAGTAAAACTAAAAGGACATAAACTCTTAGTAGCGTTTCTAAATATTAAGGAGCCTTCGACTATATTTCGAAGAGTAAACTACTATAGACTCTTATCTCTCTACGCCTCTCGTACGCGATAGTAGAGTAGATAGACTCGTTCCTCTTAAAATAAGTCCTCTAACTAGCCTCCGACGGACAGATAGAGGAAGAAAACGAGGTAGAGATAGGCGTCCTATAGGGCAGCCTAATCTTCCTAATTCTCTTCCTTATCTATATTCGGAACCTCTTTATCGACCTCCCTAACGTCTATCCGCTCTTATATATAGACGATATTAGACTAGCTATAGTATCTATAAGCCTACGGAAAAACGTAAGGATACTATAGCGTATAATCCGGACCCTTATAGAACGAGTAGAAGTAGAATGCATCTAGTTCGACCTAGCGAAGATAGAGCTCCTCTACTTCTTAAAAGGAAAGACTCTAGAATAGATATCGCCCTCTTATACGGTACTAGGATAGAACCTATAAAGAAAGTAGTCCGATAGCTTAGAATCTAGTTCGACCTCTACCTTACCTTTAAGGAATATATAGCTACTAGAGCCGCTACTACTAACGCCGCCTTTAATAGGCTATACCGGTTAGTAAATATAGAGAATAGCCTAACTACCTACTCTCTTAGACAACTCTATAAAGCATACGTAATAGCGATTAGCGACTACAGAGCCCTAGTCTAGTAGAAATTAAAGCGAGCGCTAAAACCGCTTAAAGTAGTATAAGCGAGAGCTATAAAAGGATCCTAAAAGTCTTTAGGACAACCCCGAACGCACCTATAGAAGTAGAAGTAGGCCTACTACTAACGTCCCTCTACCTAGAACAATAGGTAATTAGATACGGACTATAGGTATAGGACCTTCCGTACGACTCTCTCTTAGCGTCGAACCTACAGAATATAGCTCTCCTAAGAACGAGCATTCTAATACCTATAGGAAGGCTACTCTAAATAGTATAGTATATATCTACTCTATAAGCACTACGCGTAAGAAACGCATACTTCTACTATACTAATAAGATAAGGACAATAGCGAATATTAGAGAGTATATACTGAACGATAGAAGTAGTTATACGAAACATAGAAAGTAAAGATAGTAAGAAGACTATAGAGCTACTACTCGCGATTTAGATAGACAGGAAATCTATCTACTAAGATCCGAGCAACACGCGAAGTAGTAAGCGCGTACTACTCCTTCCGCCTTAGATATAGATACTTTAAGAGTTACCTAAAGAGGATAGGAAAAGTAGAAGACGACCGATACTACTACAGAGGAAGAGAGACCCTAGAACATCTCTTACTAGCCTACAAAGACTATGCGGACTAGAGACTAAAAGAAATCTATAACGCTAGAGTACTCGAGGCAGTACTAGAGGACCTAGCTAGGAGAGAACTAGTCCTAGAGTTTATTAGAACCTCGAGAATTAGAATAAGGCGCTAGCACCTCGACCGGAGGTATAGTAGGGACGAGAGAGCGAACGCAGCACCCTAGAAGAAGGGAAGACCCCGAGAAACGCTTGTTTCGAACTATTCCCTTTAGTTATAATTTCCTTATTTATTTCTTTCTTATATAGCGTTATACCGGCTATATACGGTAGAGGGCAACGGCCCGAAATGTCTAGAAGGCGCGAATAAGGAAAAGAAGAGAACTGTAGTAGGAAGCCTATATATAGTACTAGCTCCCGTCCTATATAGTCTTCGACTCCTATAGGACGTAAATAGATTAAACAAACAAATAAATAAACAAACGTTACCTTTAGTATAGATCTCCTCGCTACGGAGCCCGCTACTCTTTGCCTAGATCCTCTCCTATATCTCGTCCTAGTCTGCCTTTTTCTACTATAGTCTCGAGTCCTATATAGCCTCTCTTAGCTCCGTATCCTCGATCGTAGTTATAATTGGGAGGTGGTCCGATCCGTGGGCGCGTTCCTAGTCCGTTTAATATGTAATAACGCGTTGCAGCGCCCCAGCTATTATAAACACTAGGTCTAGCGTTTGGCAGCTATATCCCTGTTTCTCCTATATAACCGTTCCGGGCTCGATTGTAAGCTTAAGTCCTGCCTACTTAGTAGCCCGGATTAGTCGGTCCGATATAGCGTACTAGTTCTACGTAAGGTTTCTTTCCTACCTCGGGTAGTATAGATTAAAATCTCCGAGTAAGATCTGCTCTAAGCCTAGGTTCCTCGCGTTTGCTAGTCGTATAGCTTCTATAGTAACCGGTATAGTGCCTAGTTCTATATAGCTAGGTAGTCTACTAGGGTTATATACGTTATAGATTGTAAGTAGTCCGTCCCTTATCTATATTTAGATAGATACTACGTCTATAAAGGCTATTTCGACTTGCTCCTACTTTAAGGTATTAAGAGATTTCGAGACTAGGAATACGACTCTTACGTAGCTCTCTATTAGGACGATTTAGTAATAGTACTTACTTATCTTTATCTACCTTATTTAGAGGTTAATCTATAGTTCCTAGAGTACTACGATCTGCGTTTCCCTCGGGTCTAGCTTCTATAGAAGGAGCGACTAAATCGTTCAGCTATAGTTTACGTTATATTAGTAGATCTATAGAGTATATCTATTTATTATATAGGTTGTTAACTTTAGACGAGTATTTCTATACCTATATCTTCGTCTTTATCTTTATAGTTAGGTTAGCTACTTCGGGTAACCTACTAGAATAGAAGTTTTCTCGTCTGTCTCCTTCCTTCTATTATCGCCGCCGTCGTACCTCTTAGCCGCCCTAGCCTTACTACGCCGGTCGCTTGTGTGCCCGCTAGTATAGGCTCTCCCTCTTAAGCCGACCGTTCTAGTTATAGGCCTAGCCTCTTCTTATTCTATACGAGCGTAAAGCCGTCGTATATAGTCGTCTATTACGTATAGACTACCTATTTCTGTGCGAAGAACTTATAGAACTTATCCTTTTTGCGTGCGCGGCCTATTTAATCTTATAGATTCTCTTCTAGGAAGCGTAGTTCCCGTTGTAGTTGCTATATTTCCTAGTTATTACTATATATATATCTGTCCTATACTCTTCTATATATTTCCTGCATTTCTCGGTAGTCTTCTTATAGTAGTTTTTAACGTGCCCGAACCTATTACATCGGAGGCATTATACGACTCTTTATTATAGATAGAAGAGCTCTATAGCCTAGAAGTTGCTGTTATATAGGAGTCCTTTGTTTACTATCTCCCTTACCTACGCCTTGCTCTAGACTATTATAATAACTAACGACATGTGTTTGCCTTCTCGCGCTCTTGCTTTCCCTAGCTACTCTACCTTTAGTACGCGTAGATCCGGGATATACCTCGCGTTTTCCTTCTATACCGTCTCCTAAAGCTATTTCTCCCTAATATCTATATTCGTAAGGACCTTATAGATTAGGACTTAGTATCTGTTCTATTAAACTTCCGCCTTAGGCTATATCTCTTTTAGCTACTTTTAGTTTCCCTCTAGCCTCTTCTTATCCTCTGCGCTATATACTAGCACCCTTAGGTTACCGCTCGGTAGTTTCTAGACTACTGCCGCTATATATATTCCTATTCTTACTTATATTCCCTTTGCGTCTTGTTTCTTCGTTTCCTCTCTTACCTCTATAGAGCCTATATTAACCGTAATTATATAGGCGCTCTCTAGGTGCTTTAGCTAGGTAGTTAGTATCGGATTAGCTCTAGCCGCTATCTATGCCTACGACTATATATGCGCCTATAAGGTATTTATACGTTGGGACTTTTGCATCGCCTTAATATTATTACTAATCTGTTGCAGTTTCGCTGCCGTATAGTGTGTCTCGCTATAGTATTAGATTGCGAGTTAGGTGTACTCTTAGGCGCGTAGAAGGGTCTAGAGGAGGTCTTAAGGCAGGCCTCTATATTAAAGAGCTCGTTCGATATCGGCCTCGATAGTTCTTAGTTCTATTATATAAGAGTCGTCCTTTAGTTTATCGGTTTTAGCGGTATTGTCGCTACTAGCCTCGTTAGCTAGCCTAGCGCGCGACGCGTCTAGAGGGTAGCGGCCTCTATTCTCGCCGCGCGCTGTTCTACTATTAACGTTAGCAGTGCGCTCTAGGTGTATATACGCGTGCTAGGAGGCCCTAAGGCCTCCGCCTTTAGTCGTCGCCGTTGCTATTGTGTTTATGTTTACGATCTTCCTATATAATAACCTTACCGTGTCTATTACTACTAGAGTCGACAGCTAAAAGATATATATACTTTAGAAAGGATCTTTTAAAGGACTTATACTAGATATTAAACCTAAAATCCTAGATCTAAATCCTAAAAGAGTAGTATAGCTATAGGGTCTGCGTATTAGTAAAAATAAAGAAATATAGAGAGAAGGTTATTAAGAGAAAGCCCTAAAGGCTGTCTCTTATATTAATTAACATCTATAGACCTTTATTAATTTTAAGACTTAGCTTTAGATAGTAGCTTAAGATAGTTAACAACTTCTTAAGGAAGAAATAGACTATTCCGTTAAGGTCTAGAGAAGATATACTAGAAGCCTTAAGGATTTAAAGAAGAAAGGTAGAATTATAGTCTAGAAATCCTATCTAAATTATAAGGAGTAATAGGGCAAGAGAGCTTCTTACTTTATTAAAATAGTAGGAGAAGGATAAGGGAATTACCTTCCACACTACTAAAGCCTATAATTCTATTTAAAATAGAGTTATAGAAAGGTTAATCCAGACCTCTAAAGACTATATAAGAGCTATAATTAAGGAATTAAATATACTAATTAAATTCTAGCCTAAAGCATTAGATGCGTATACTATTGTTAGGAATGCACTACCGAATAGACTAGAAATTAATAGCCTTAAGGTATTACTTAAGGGCGCCTTCTTAGGTATTTAACTCTTAGTTTCATACTTTAGAGTCTAGGGCTATAAAGCAGTAGTATCTATAGACCTAAGGTCTTAGCTAGCTAGAATAAGATCTAATAAGCTAATAAACAAGGGTAAGGAAGCCGTATTTATTAGATATGTCCCTAATACTACTAAAATGTAGCTTTTCTAGGAACCTAATATAAGGGCTATAAAGGCCTATAGCACTACTATATTTTTTAAGGCTAAGAAAGGAGGAGATATAGAGTTAAATGTTCTTAGACTTAATTAAGACAATAGAGCACTAGTTAGAAACCTAGTTAAAAGACTAAAGAAGTAGGAGCCTATAGCCTATACTAATATAACCTAGCTAGGTCGCATTACCTAGAAGCCTATAGCACCTATTAAACCCCTCTTTATATAACTTCTACCTATACTAAAGGACAAGAAGGAATACTAGAGAGTAGAGGATCTAGGAGAAGAAAACCCTAAGGTAGTATAGCCTTAGTAGGAGGAAAAAGGGACTACCTAACTACCTAAGTTAAACTAGCAGCTTACTAGATAAGACAAAGCTGCAGCTAGTAGAGAGTTAATAGATATTAAGCCTAATATTATATAGGATCTACTAGGATATAGGGGTTAGGAGGGGAACCTATCTATAAAGTCCTAAAAGAGAAGGAGATCTATTTCTAATAAAGGATAGGGACCTAAACTAAGGACCTATAGCATAGTTACTAGGCAGGTTCTTTAGAAGAGATAGAGAGATAAAGAGGAACTACTAGTAGCTAAGTAATAGAAGGCATTCCTCTTATATATAGAAAATAAGGGATAGTGGATTTAGGAAGCCCTTATAGAGGTTAAAGAAGTTGCATTTGCAGCATTAGTACTAGCTATCTCTTAGAGATAAGAGGTGCCTATTCTAAAGTCCTATAAAGAGGTAATTTAGGATTTTAAATAGGGATACATATAGAAGGAGGTAGTCTAGAAAGAACTTACTACTCTCTAAATTAATAACACTTAGAAAGAGGTTGTTCCTCCTAAAGGAGCTAACCTTGTTACTTCTAAATAGGTGTTTAATATAAAGAGGCTAATTAGTAGAGCTATCGAAAAGTTTAAAGTAAGACTAGTTATAAGAGGATTCTCTTAGAAGTATAGAGTTAACTTCTAGGAGACCTTTGCACCTATAGTAAGGCATAATATACTAAGAGTGTTTATAGATAGATAGATAGATAGATAGATTCATATTGCTGGACTACCTCTAGCTAGAGTAAATAGCACTCCCTAATTATATTGTTTTAAAAGGGAAAAACATACTAGGTATATAGAAAAAACCTCTTACGTCTTCTTTCTTCCTTGCAGTTTTAGCCTTCTGCCTCTTATTTTGCTTTGCTTTTAATAAAAGAGAGCTTACCTATAAGCTCTAGACTTCCCCTTATCCTCCTCTCCTCTCTTCTCTCTCTACGCCTGTCCTTTTCCTACTAGTAACTTCCTAAACTAGAGAGGATTGCCTCCTTCCTAGTAAGTAAGAACTAGTCTAGGACTCCCTCCTAAATAAGCTACTTTGCTATAGCCTATAGGCCTCTCTTAGTGCTTATTATCTCTTTCTAGTTATAGGTTCCTACTACTATAAAAAGTTTCTATCTATTTGCCTAGTAGTTTAGGTAGAAGATATAGATGTGTTTTGGGTCCTAGATTCTATAGTTGTATAGGTAGTCCGGGGTAATTCCTAGGACTCCCCTCTCTATAAGGTGCTTCCTAAATCCGTTATAGCCTATCCGGAGTTAGGTAACTATTATGCTCTCTAGCCTTATAAGGCTGTAGTGCATTTCGATCTTCTTAACTAGTCGTATTGTTGTCTATACTATAGGGAGCTCTCTTCCTCTCTTTACTTTTTTAGCTTTCTTCTACTTTCTTTCCTATTCTTAGCTTACCTATTATCCCTTTCTCTTAAGAGTAGTTAGTATTCCCTCCTAAGCTTTAATTAGGTTTGCAATCTCTTTATATCTAGTCTATACTTTTGTCTAGTTTTGTCTTAGTCTCCTACTATACCTCCTTCTTACTTATACCCTAGCAATCCTTAGGCATTGCCTCTAGATATGTTAGTATATAGCCTTATCCTATTACTTCTGCGCATTTTGTCTTATAAGGTCCTAAGTATAGAGGTAGATTAGAGTAATATTTGCCTCCCTATATAGTACTACTACTAAGATAGATTTATAGGATCCTATAATTACCTTAAGGACTTGGTTCTACACTTTTGCAATCGGGTTTGTAAGGCTCTTATTATATCCTTTTATTCTAGCTAGGTTGGACTATACTAGGCTTACATATGTTATTATAGGCCTTACTACTATAGTATATAAGTGTCTAGCCTTCTAGAAGGATGCTCCCTATATAGACTTGTATAGTCTCTAGAGGGACTGTATCTAGTGCGCTCCCTTCTTTGTAGCCTTCTTAATATATAGTCCCTATCTAAGCTTTATATCTACCTAGACTCTAAGCAGCCTAAGGGAGGGGACTAGCTCCTCCTTAAATCCTTAGATCCTAATTATAGCCTCTATATTATGTAATCTGCTTCTTATAAAGTAGATAAGCTAGTACTTTTGTAGTACAAATGCTGCCCTATATCTATCTACCTATTTTTGTACTTTTAGTAGGCCTTCTCTAGCTTCTTATAGTTTTCCTCTATTAATATGCTTTAGGTAAGGATGTTTGTGTTATCTACGAACTCTATTACTAAGACCTATGCCCCCTAGAGAGGAGGCAGGAGAGTAGATATAAAGAAGAGAAACAGGATTAGGGAAAGAGTAGATCCCTATAGGATCCCTATATTCTATAGTCTTTTCTAGTCTAGGTACGACCCTAGCCTAAGACATATAGTCCTATTCTAGAGGAATAACTAGATAAAGTTTACTAGGTAATCTAGGAAGCCCTAGATTCTAAGGTTATAGAGGAGTCTCTAGTAGGATATATTATTAAATGCTCCTAAGATATCTAGGCATAGTATAGATGCTACTACCCTCTTATTAGTTTTCTAGATTGTCCTAACTTGTTCTATTACTAGCTTAAGTATAGAGATAGTAGATCTCCCTAGTCTTACCCCTATCTATAAGTCTAGGAGGAGACTCCTTTCCTCTACCTCCTTAGAGATCCTTCTAGCTATAATAGCTTCTAAGGTCTTTATAAGGGTTTGTTTATTTGTTTGTTGTTTGTTTAATCTATTTACGTCCTATAGGAGTCGAAGACTATATAGGACGGGAGCTAGTACTATATATAGGCTTCCTACTACAGTTCTCTTCTTTTCCTTATTCGCGCCTCCTAGACATTTCGGGCCGTTGCCCTCTACCGTATATAGCCGGTATAACGCTATATAAGAAAGAAATAAATAAGGAAATTATAACTAAAGGGAATAGTTCGAAACAAGCGTTTCTCGGGGTCTTCCCCTCCTTCTAGGGTGCTGCGTTCGCTCTCTCGTCCCTACTATACCTCCGGTCGAGGTGCTAGCGCCTTATTCTAATTCTCGAGGTCCTAATAAACTCTAGGACTAGTTCTCTCCTAGCTAGGTCCTCTAGTACTGCCTCGAGTGCTCTAGCGTTATAGATTTCTTTTAGTCTCTAGTCCGTATAGTCTTTGTAGGCTAGTAAGAGATGTTCTAGGGTCTCTCTTCCTCCGTAGTAGTATCGGTCGTCTTCTACTTTTCCTATCCTCTTTAGGTAACTCTTAAAGTATCTATATCTAAGGCGGAAGGAGTAGTACGCGCTTACTACTTCGCGTGTTGCTCGGATCTTAGTAGATAGATTTCCTGTCTACCTAAATCGCGAGTAGTAGCTCTATAGTCTTCTTACTATCTTTACTTTCTACGTTTCGTATAACTGCTTCTATCGTTCGAGTATATACTCTCTAATATTCGCTATTGTCCTTATCTTATTAGTATAGTAGAAGTATACGTTTCTTACTCGTAGTACCTATAGAGTAGATATATACTATACTATTTAGAGTAGCCTTCCTATAGGTATTAGAATGCTCGTTCTTAGGAGAGCTATATTCTGTAGGTTCGACGCTAAGAGAGAGTCGTACGGAAGGTCCTATACCTATAGTCCGTATCTAATTACCTATTGTTCTAGGTAGAGGGACGTTAGTAGTAGGCCTACTTCTACTTCTATAGGTGCGTTCGGGGTTGTCCTAAAGACTTTTAGGATCCTTTTTATAGCTCTCGCTTATACTACTTTAAGCGGTTTTAGCGCTCGCTTTAATTTCTACTAGACTAGGGCTCTGTAGTCGCTAATCGCTATTACGCATGCTTTATAGAGTTGTCTAAGAGAGTAGGTAGTTAGGCTATTCTTTATATTTACTAGGCGGTATAGCCTATTAAAGGCGGCGTTAGTAGTAGCGGCTCTAGTAGCTATATGTTCCTTAAAGGTAAGGTAAGCGTCGAACTAGATTCTAAGCTATCGGACTGCTTTCCTTATAGGTTCTATCCTAGTACTATATAGAAGGGCGATATCTATTCTAGAGTCTTTCCCTTTCGAGAAGTAGAGGAGCTCTGTCTTCGCTAGGTCGAACTAGATATATTCTGCTTCTACTCGTTCTATAAGGGTCCGGATTGTGCGCTATAGTACCTTTATGTTTTTCCGTAGGCTTATAGATACTATAGCTAGTTTAATATCGTCTATATATGAGAGCGGATAGATATTAGAGAGGTCGATAAAGAGGTTCTAGATATAGATAAGGAAGAGAATTAGGAGATTAGACTGCCCTACGGAACGCTTATCTCTACCTCATTTTCTTCCTCTATCTATCTATCGAAGGCTAGTTAGAGGACTCGTTTCGAGAGGAATAAGTTTATCTACTCTACTATCGTATACGGGAGGCGTAGAGAGATAAGAGTCTATAGTAGTTTGCTCTTTAAAACGTAGTCGAAGGCTCCCTTAATGTCTAGAAACGCTACTAAGGGTTTATAACCCTTTAGTTTTACTTGTTCGACAAAGTTCGTAAGTAGAAGGGTAGTATCTACTATAGACCTCTTCTTTCTACCTCCTATCTGCGAGTCGTATAGGAGAGGCCCTATCTCGGCGTATTTCCTAAGCCTTTAGGCTAGTATCCGCTCGCTAACTTTCCCTAGACAGTTAAGTAGCGAGATAATTCTATAGGCCTTTAGGATCGAGTAGTCCGGCTTATTTAGCTTAGCTAGTATAATTCCAATCGCTTTCCGCTAGTAGAAAGGGTAGTATCCTCTTATAATAAGCGTCCCGTATACCTTAAGAAAGGTGTTCGGAATTGCTTTATACGCGTAGGATATTATCTCTTATATTATGCCGTCTAAACTAGGTGTTTTGCCTTTAACTTTAGTCGAGGAGTATACTATACGTATCTCTTCCTCTATTAGTAGGTTCTACTCCTAATCTCCTACTCTATACGAGTTCTACCGCGTATATAGCGGTTGAGTCGGTAGGAGTTTTAAGAAAAGTCCTAATTTTAAGGCCGTATACTTCCCTAAAATAAAGTCTCTCCCTAGATTGCTAGTATTAGGCCCTAATTTCTCGGCTTTGTATAAGACATAGCTTTAAATATCGAGGCTAGGTCGGTTTTCTATAGAAAGGTATTCTAGTATTATTACTTCGCTTATTTTATAGCTAGGAAGTAGCAGTTCTTAACTATAAGGTACTCCCTCTTCTTAGCTATACTCGGGGTGTTTCCGTTACTAAATATTCGTTTATAGGCGCGGTTTATATGCCTCCGCGTTTCCTATAGCTCCGGTGTCTACTATAGCTTCGATTTAGACGATACTCGCCTTATAGAGATAGCGGACGTATACGCTCTCTCTATTAGGTTTATAAACTCGTTCGCTAGTGCCTCTAGGTTCTTAGTTTCTCTAATACTACTCTCGTTGTCTTATAGTATTATAGTAAACTGTTCCTAGTCGGCCTTTTAAACGTCGTATTGTTTCCGTATCTCTATTATTGTTTCTATTCTAGCGGGTCTCCTTTAGTACTATACTATAATAGTAGCGTAGTCGGAGCCGCACTATATTGTTTTCTAGTATATTTCCTCTCTAGATAGGCCGCCTTATATAAAAGTAAGGTCTAGTATACTCGGTGTTACTAGGTTCGGCCTATAGAAGGTAGGGGTCCCTAATACATTCCGTAGTAGAAATTCCTTATCCTCGAGCCAAGCGTAGAAGTCCCGGGTCCTAGTACTGTTATCGGTGCTATTTAGGTCCTAGCTTAGGTGCCGTATATTAAAATCCCCTCCTAGGATAGCGTATTAGCTAATCGGGTGTCTATATAGGCACCTTTCTAGCGTCTATGTCCCTTCTTCGTCTCTCTCGTTATATATGTTTAAGATTTAGATACATACTCCTCTCTTATCGTATATATTAAGTGCCTAGAAGTCGGGGTCGTCGTTCTTGTCTAGTATACATTCGTAGGTAGTTTAGCGACGAATATATACTACTACTCGCGGCCTCTGCTCTCGAGGGAGGTCTAGTAGGAGCGGGGTATACCCTTAGTATAGGATAGACCTTATATATTACCCGTTCTCGTATAGGATCTACAGTTCCTATACTAGAACTATATCCGCTCTTTCCTATATTCCGACTTCTAGAAGGGATTCTAGTGCTAGTATACTCCTATTTACATTCCCTTATATAAGAACTAGAGGTGTATCTAGTATTCTTAGGGCTTTTTCGTCTTTAGCTTATCTATTGCCTTACGGGTATAGCAGCTTGTTCTACCTATAAATAGGTATTCGTTATTTACTTATTGCGCTTCTTTTAGCGAGGTAAAGGCGAGTAGTATCGAGGCACTAATCTTTTGTTCCTGTTTTTCGCGGTTTATAAGCTAGATTGGGTCTATAACTAGCTTTACTCTTTAGTTATATGTCTCGATATCGTACTAGATGTCTTATAGTGCTGTCTTAGAGTGGAATTCTTCCGTAGAGATACTGTGTACTACTACCTTATACTATGCTTTGTCCTCGAGGAGGCGGGTTGTTAGTATATACTCTATAATAGAGTTAATGTTATCGAAGGCTAGTTGCTTGCTTTTCTCGTCCTTAAAGATAAGGACTAGGTTTCCCTTTTGTATTAGGCTAGTAGCGAGTACTTAGGCGTATTCTAGGCCCCTATTTGTAAACATTGTATTAATATCGTCCTATATCTTCTTTAGATCGGCTTTCGCTCTTATAGAGAGCTAGAGGATAAGTTGTAGTTAGGGTAGCTTTAACTTCTAAGGCAGCGTTTTGCTCTAGGTTTAGGTTATATCCTAGAGTAGCTCTATCTTCTTTTGTTATCTTCTCGGTTAGATAACTGTCTAATTGTCCTATATTTTAGCGTGTTGTCGGTTAGTATCTACGCTATTAGCTATATCTCTAAGGGTGTTTTCTTAGAGAGTATCCGCGTAAGTACGCTAGAGTTTTTCTACTTCTAGTAGGCGTTCTTATTCTTTTGTTTTTCCTATAGCTTTCCGGATGTCTTAAGCTACTTTTTAAAGGGATACTACCTCTGTTGCGATCGTTTAAGCTTAACGTTCGATCCTCTTACCTTCGGTATAGTCTCTAAAGACTTCGAGTAAGTTAAGAATTCTAGTTTGCTCGTCGTTTTTAGTAAAGCTGCTGCTTCTACTAGGAGTATATAGGCGTCTTCTATTTTCTTCTTAGCCGTTCGGCGTATTATTGTGTTTTAGAAGGGGTTTAGAGGTAGGGGTTAGAAGCTAAAGGCCTATTGTCCTCTCTCTTCTTTAGTAGTTAGTTCGAGAAGGTGCCTAGGTCTTTTCTTTAGGATTGTTGGGACAAGAGGCTATATAGTTCCTTCGAGGTCTATATCTATATCCTTATAGTCTTATCGTCTAGTTTCCTATAGAAGCTAGTAGGTTAGGGAGGGTTAGGAGTCTAGATTAGAGGTCTAGGTTCTCGTAGTAACTATAGGTGTCTCTACTTCCGTAGTGCTATCGTTCCTTCCTATTAGAGTAGTATCTATCTTCGAGGAGAGGGGTCGTTAGAGGTGCCTAAGTTAGGGCTTCGGGGCGTTCGGGACGTAGCCGCCTTGCCCTAGGCGCGGACGCAGGCGCGCGGAAGTGCGAAAGTTGTCCTTTCGAGAGCTGGTTCTTTATACTGCGATTGCGCGACGGCGCCGAAGTGTATTAGGGAGCTGCGTAGCTTAAAATAGTGCTTAGAGGGAGGGCTTCCTCCTACACTATATTTAAGGGTCGGTAGATAGCTGGCGGGTGCGCGGCGTAGGTGTCTTTATAAGGGTGTTTTTGAATTCTTCCGTAGAGATACTATGTACTACTACCTTATACTATGCTTTGTCCTCGAGGAGGCAGGTTATTAGTATATACTCTAGGATAGAGTTAATGTTGTCGAGGGCTAGTTATTTACTCTTCTTATCTTTAAAGGTAAGGACTAGGTTTCCTTTTTATATTAGGCTAGTAGCTAGTACTTAGCCGTATTCTAGGCCTCTATTTGCGAACATTATATTAATATCGTCTCGTATCCTCTTTAAGTCGGCCTTCGCTTTTATAGAGAGCTAGAGGATAAGTTGTAGTTAGGGTAGCTTTAACTTCTAAGGCAGCGTTTTGCTCTAGGTTTAGGTTATATCCTAGAGTAGCTCTATCTTCTTTTGTTATCTTCTCGGTTAGATAACTGTCTAATTGTCCTATATTTTAGCGTGTTGTTAGTTAGTATCTACGCTATTAGCTATATCTCTTAGGGTGTTTTCTCGGAGAGTATCTACGTAAGTGCGCTAGAGTTTTTCTACTTCTAGTAGGCGTTCTTGTTCTCTTATCTTTCCTATAGCTTTTCGGATGTCTTAAGCTGCTTTTTAAAGGGATACTACCTCTATTACGATCGTTTAGGCTTAACGTTCGATCCTCTTACCTTCGGTGTAGTCTCTAAAGACTTCGAGTAAGTTAAGAATTCTAGTTTGCTTATTGTTTTTAGTAAAGCTGCTACTTCTACTAGGAGTGTGCGAGCGTCTTCTATTTTCTTCTCGGCCGTTCGGCGCGTTATTATGTTTTAGAAGAGGTTCGGAGGTAGGAGTTAGAAGCTAAAGGCCTATTATCCTCTCTCTTCTTTAGTAGTTAGCTCGAGGAGGTGCCTAGGTCTTTTCTTTAGGATCGTTGGGATAAGGGGCTATATAGTTTCCTCGAGGTCTATATTAATATCCTTATAGCCTTATTATCTAGTTTCCTATATAAGCTATTAGGTTAGGGAGAGTTAGGGGTCTAGGTTAGAGGTCTAGGTCCTTATAGCTACTAGGGGTATTCCTATATCCGTAGTACTATTGTCCCTTCCTATTAGAGTAGTAGACATCTTTAAGAAGGGGCGTCGTTTAGAGTGCCTAGGTTAGGGCTTCGAGGCGTTTAAGATGTAGCCGCCTCGTCCTAGGCATAGGCGTAGGCGCGCAGAAGTACGAAAGTTGTCCTCTCGAGAGCTAGTTCTTTATACTGCAATTGCGCGACGGCGCCGAAGTGTATCGGGGAGCTGCGTAGCTTAAAATAGTACTTAAAGGAAGGGCTTCCTCCTATACTATGTTTCGGAGTCGGTCGGTCGTTAGCGGCTAAAATCGTCGCGTATATATAACTAAGAGAGGTGGAGAGAGGCGGAGCGATAACTAAAGGTAACGTAGATAGGTGGGCGAAAGCGCTATAAGGGATTATATAGGACACCGTACGAAAGAGGGTTCTATACGCTAGGCTATTTCTATTCGCGAGAGAAAGCTAGACTCCGGAGACAAAACACCTAATAAGGACAGCGAGATTAGTAAGACGGGAACAGTATAATAGTAGGACTAGAGCCAATTACGAGGCGTATATAGCAGCTAACTACGTAAGGTCGAAACAGGTTAGAAGAGATATAAACTTATCCTAGAGAGCGACAATTAAGGAAATAACGTAGAACCTAGACAAGATATAGAAACTAGCTAGGTAGGCGAGAGAAAGAGCCGGAAAACTACAACTACCTCCGCAGTTCCCAGACATGCTAATTAGACCCCTAGGGCCAAACTAGAGGAAAAGCTAGAACAACGCGGAGAAAGCGGAAGCCCTTACTATACACTTCTTCCCGGAACCTAAGGCAGCCGACCTAAGCGATATAGACTAAGACGCGATCCCAGAACCGATACATATAGAGCTCGCAGTTATAGAAGCGGAAGTACTAGGAACGATCGCACGGCTACCGACTAAGAAAGCTACAGGACCGGACTAGATACCGAACGAGCTCCTAAAGGGATGTAAGTCCCGCCTCGCTCCGCTACTCGCTAAGCTATATACGGCGTGCCTTACGATAGGCTACTACCCTACTACGTTTAAGAAATCGACTATAGTCGTCCTTAGGAAACCGTAGAAGCTAGACTATATAAAGCCTAACGTATATAGGCCTATAGCTCTACTAAATATAGTAGCGAAAACACTAGAGGCTATAGTTATAGGAAGGATGTCTAAGGTCGCGGAAGAAAGAGGCCTGCTGCTAGAGGCGCAGATAGGGGCAAGGCTAGGTCGGTCTACGCTTACCGCACTTAAACTAATTACGGAACAAGTACGGACGATTTAGGACACCAACCTAGGGGCAGTAGCGTCTATACTATGCCTAGATATATTAGGAGCTTTCGACAACGTCTTATACGCCCGGCTACTTTATAACATCGCAATATAGGGCTTTCTAGCATAAGTAGTAGGATTTATCGAGTCCTTCCTTTAGGGCCGTATAACTAAACTCCGCCTTAGAGACTATACGGACAGAGAACGGCTCTAGAGGATAGGGATCCCCTAAGGGTTAACGTTGTCCTCTATTCTCTTCCTATTCTTTATAGGGACACTACTCCCTACGATTTAGGCCTAGTATATGCTAGTAATAGGATTCGTAGACAACACTAATATACTTATATAAAGGAATAGCATAGCAGACAACTATAGAAGGCTCGAGGCTATATACGAAAAATATATATAGTAGGTAAAGAGACATAGCGCAGCTTTCGCACCGCAAAAATACTAATTAATCTACTTTATAAGATCCCGCAAACACGACCTAAAGGCTATAGTACAAATCTAAGGCTTTAAAGAAGGACTATCGCCGTTACTGCGGTTACTAGGAATCTAGCTAGATACTAAACTAATATAGGGACCGCACGTTAAGAAGGCTATAGAAAGGGGACATCCTAGATAAACTTACTCTAGAGGCTCTATAAATCTATATAGGGAGCGTCGTTCTAGAAGGCGAGACATATTTATATAGCTATAGTCCGACCTACTATAATATATAGATGCTAGCTCTAAGCAAACCCTATAGGAACGGTAGGATACTAGAAAGGACTTATAGAACTGCTCGAGAAAGTATAGAACATAGCGCTACGACATATTATAGAAGCCTATAAGAGCGTAAACTAAATAGTTCTCTAGAGCGAATCCAGGATTGCTCTAATTTACCTTTATACCTAGAATATAGCAAGGTAATACGCAGTAAAGTAGAGCAACAATAGAGCAGACGAACACCTCTAGGAACAACGGTAGTAGGTGCTCCGCTAAAACTAATATAGATAGAGGCGAGGACGCTAGAGGAAAGACAACCTATTATAAAGGGAGACTATCTAAGCTATAGTCTAAGGATAGGAGGAAGAGGCGCGAGGAGGTAGAAGCAGCTAGGCAAACGAGGAGTAGAGAAGGATATAGATACGAGAGAAGGCAAAAGGATTACAACGACAAGCCGCTAGCCTATAGCCTAGCGTACCGAAGGCGACAAAAAACACCTAGTAATACTAAGGGACTAACTAGGCTACAAAGCACGATAGTTACTCTCCTACGAATAGAATATATCGGATTTAACTACTACCTAGCTAAGCGCAGAGTCCTAGAAGTATCCTCTAGGTGCGAGTACGGATAGAGTACGCAAATAGCTAAACATATATACGTGTTCTACCTACTCCGATAAGGCAACAGGTAGAGCCTATTCGCCGACGTAGGCACATCCGACTAGGAGATACTAACGACTATAAAGAAAGGCCTCCTCGCTATAGCGAAATAGCTTATACGGGAAGGCACACTCGGCTAATTCTCGCTAGCGCGAGAGGAGGAAGAGGCGCAGACTACCTGAGGTCGTATAATAGAGAGAGAGGCAGGCACCTAGTAAGAGGGAGGGCTCCTATAGATACTATATACGTCCTAAGGAGAACAAACAAAGGGACAACCGAGTAGCGGCCGGTTGCAAAGAACAGAGGGAGGTCTAAGGAGTTTTATGCTAGCGAGGCCCTGTCGGGCCTTAAAGGCTTTTGTACTTAAAAACTAAAGATAGGACACTCCGCTTACTTGGAGACGAGGTAGTTCGGTAAAAGATTGTTATATTATATTATATATATATCTTTTATACTAGAGCTCCTACTATTCTTAGGAATCCTCTATTACTATAAAGGTAAAAGCTCTATTTATCTCCTAGGTATTATATATAAAGGCAACCTCCTCTAGGGACTTGTTAATTTCTTTAATAAATAGAACTCCTCCTTTTAATTTTTCTAGACAATAGGTTTTCTAGAGGGTAAAACAAGTATAAATTTTAGTAGTTAAATATTAAACTACTTGTTAGATTCTAACACCAACTTAGGCCTATCTAAGCCAAGTCCTAGAGGCCCGGCCCGGCCCAGGCGCTTAGCACCCCTTTATATACCATTTATTAGTATAGATAGTTTCTATATCCTTTCGCGCACCTGCGCCAACATGCGAGAGGGTCCCTTAGCGCCCCTAATAGCTGCGAGATTCACCTAGGAATCTAATAGGTTATAAGCCCAGGTTAGTGCTATTATATATACTAAACTCTTTATAGGAGGAGGACCGGGAGACTAAGAGCCGATAGTCCAAACTGGCGGCTAGTGGTTCTAGTAAGACACCGACCTAAGAAGAGCAAGGACCCAGATGCTATAGCTGGGATATTAAAGAGTTAGAAGTAGTAGAGACTGCGCTAGGAGCCTGCGGGTAAAGACAGGTATATAGAGGATAGACTATGCCCTCTATGCTTAGGGACAAAGGACAATATACCTCTATATAAAGAAGGAGCAAAACCCTTTCTATAGTTAGAACATAAGTCCCAGATTGCAACTAGGTGTAGGACCCTATAGACCCTAGCTAAGGGATTAAAAACAGCAATGCAGCTACATGCAGAATTGTAGCTAGCCTAGCCTATAGCTAAATCCGAAATATAGAAGAGAGAGGATATTAAGATAGGATAGCTAGATAAGGGATACTTTAACTAGAAGAAGAGGGAGGATATTGCAACAGAGGGCTAAAGAGAGTATAATAGCAACCTAAGGCATACTAAACCTACTATTAGCCGTTAGATAACACTTAAGAGACTAACCTCTAACTCTGTAAGAAGTCCCAAAATCCAGTGCTAGGAGAACTTACCAACTCTTAAAGGAAGATCTAGCTAGATCTAAAGGCCTAGTTTATACTAGATAAGTAATATTTAAGAAGGAAGGTTGCAATAGAGGGTCGAGGGGAGTGTTATAGCAACCTAAGACATTCCAAACCTACTATTAGCTTTATAAAACCTTACTATTAACCTAATAGCAGAGAGTACTACCTTAAACCTCTTACTACCTCTAGAGGCCGATAGGGATCCTAGATTAAGAGGAGTTATAAACCTACCTTTGTTATAAGGGAAGCTATAGGAAGTCCTAAGCTAGAGGGTGCTATAGTAGTATGTTCCCCTAACCTCTTATACTAGTAGTATAAGCACAGCCCTAGGTAAGGGCTGGATCCTATTTAAAAGGATGTCTAATCTAAGGAGGGCAAGAGGGTAATCCACCTAAGGAAAGACCCCTATATACTAACACTAAGCTAGGGAGCTACCCTGCTTTTTATTTCTTTAGGACAGAGTATACTCTTTTCCTATCCTAACTACTAATCTATAAAACTATAATAGATACCTAGAATAAATTATCTAGACTACTAAAGAGACTATACTCTATTCTTACGAAGGACAATATAGAACAATAGTTTAGAAGAATAGAAATCTTCCTAAGAGGGGAGGACCTTTTCTATACTATTAAGAATAAGACAAACGCACTAATTACCCCTAAAACATAGTACAAAGCGATCTAGTAGATATCTTTGTATATAGGGGAGGATAATAAAGAGCTTGTTTTAGAATTGCAAACTATAAGGGAAGTTTAGTAAGAGCTAAAGAAGAGATATATAGACAACTAAGCTATAGGGAGGAAGCTAGTAAAGTAGTACTTCACCTTCTAGAAGACAGATAATACAAGTATTAAGGCTGTATAGACACAGCTTTAGGTATTAGGGAAGAGGATTAAAGCTGCCTAACCTAAAATAGCTAGAGCTATTACCTAGAGTACTAGAATACAGGTTCTCTTATTAGGGCTCCCAGACTAGTAGTCTACTATTAGGGACGCTATTAATAGACAGCTGTTACTATTACCTAAAAGTATACTTTTAATTCTTTAGGAAAAAGAGGTAAGCATACCTAAGGGTAGTGCACCTATTGCCTTTATAGCCCGAGCTACATTATTAGGATTATTATCCTAGAGAGGAAGAAGAGGAGATAGTAAGATGTCTAAAAAGGGATAAAATGCAAGCTATATAAGCAGAATAGTTACTATATAACATACTGCCTATTCTTGGACCTAGCTTAAGGAATAGTAAAGTTAATATCTAAAAGCAAACTAATAGACACTAAGTCCTTAGCCTTAGTTGCATATAATTAGGATAATAGTTGGGAAGAGCAAGTGGATTAGACAGACCTAACCTACTATTAAGGGGAGTGTTGGATTCTAACACCAACTTAGGCCTGTCTAAGCCAAGTCCTAGAGGCCCGGCCCGGCCTAGGCGCTTAGTACCCCTTTATATACTATTTATTAGTATAGATAGTTTCTGTATCCTTTCGCGCACCTACGCCAATATGCGAGAGGGTCCCTTAGCGCCCCTAATAGCCGCGAGATTTACCTAAGAATCTAATACTACTAGCTAAACTAACTTTAAGAGATAAGATTTACTTTAAGACTAGGGATAAATAAAACATCCTTTAGTATAATCTGCTTGCCTTTCTTTCTACCTATTACTACCTTCCTAATATATATAGTATATAGGTAGCTACTATTAACCTTAATTTATTTTCTAATCTAAAGAGGCTTTAGTTCTCTAAAAGGGATGCTTAGTTAGTTATATAGGATAAAGTATAGGAATTAAGTAGCTATTCTAATAGTAGGTACTTGCCTTTTACTTCTATAGTTAAGTATACAACTTTATTAATATCTTTATCCTCTAATAGGAATAGGGATATATCTAAATTTGCTTAAGACTTGCTCTCTTCCTAGGTAGTATAAGCCTTTTTAGAAGTATATTTCCTTAGGATTAATTTAACCTTCTCTTTAAGGGATTGTACTTCTAGGTTAAGCCTCCTTACTAGCTCTTTTAACTCTTTCTTACTAGGTAAGGAGCTCCCTCTATTCCTAGATAGTAAGGTTCTCTTCTAAACCTTATATATCTTAGTCTTAATAGCTTCCTTTACTTTACTTAGGAGGAGATAGTTGCTAGTCCCATTTAGGTGCTTATCTTAATAGAGGTTATATAGGAATATGCCTCTAACTTATGTCCTTCCTTTAGTAAACATTGCTATCTCTTAGGATAGGAGTCTGTTCTATTTAGACTCTTCTACTTTAAGAAGCTAGAGGATTTGTTTAGGTTCTAGGTTCCTCTATACCTAGATAGTCTACCTTATACTCTTATACTAATCTAGAAGAGAGTATAGTAGGAATTTAATTCTTATATTCGGGAGCTTAAAGTATGCCTCCCTTATATTAATCTCTATAATTCTTCTCTCTAGATTCTAAAAGTAGATCTATAACTTCCTAATTATATCCTCTAGCTCTATCTTAAAGGTAATAAACTCCTAGATAATTATAATAGTATATGCTTCTTAGACTTTACTATACTTAGTATATAGTTTCGTCTAGATATTATATACTCTTATCTTATCTATTACCTTATCTTAGTTATTATTCCCTAAGCTTTTAAGTAGGAGGTATATTACCTTTATATTATCCTTCCTCTATACTAGGCTATGTTTTAAGTGCTCTAACCTAGGGAATCTAGCTCTTCTTTTTCCTTTAGATAATAAATCCTCTAATAGGTCTAATTCTAGTATTTATATATCTATGTCTCTTAGGTCTAAGATAACCTAGAATACTTCCTTACCTTTAAGGATATTCTCTTATAGTCTAAACCATAGTCTCTAGTTCTCTCTTAAGAGGATTAGGGTCCTTCTCTTACTAAAGTTACTCTCTTAATCTATTTTATAAATTAAAAGCAAAAACTTAAAACTAACTTTAGAAAATTAAAACTCTTCTAAAGTAACTAGGTAGTTTCTAGATTGCTGCCTTCCTTACTATACAAATTAGATCCTAGACCTAACTTGTCTTCCTAAGACTCGTCTCTCTTAGATAAGGCTCTATAAGGTTTAACCCTTATAGCCTAGGCTCTTATAGGCTAGATAGTATCCTACTTATAGAGAGCCTCTAGTCTTCTACCTTTCTAGATTTAAGTATAATCTAAAGTATTAGTAGTACTTAGTACTTAGTATAGGCTTATCTAAAGTAGTACTAGATATAAGACTAATCCTTTCCTCTTTATACTCTTAATTAAGTATGCTTTACTAGGTTCTTTTTTGTCTTACTTATACCTTTAGGAACTTCTAGAACTATACTAGAATCTTCTAAAGCCTTAGTATATAGTATAGATAGGTATACCTTAGGTCTCCTAGTATTCTTTTCTACTTCCCTATTACTATTAGTACTATAGTTCTTCTTTAAAGATAAGAAGGCTAACTCTTTCTACTTAAGGCTCTACTCTACAAACCTAGGCTTATAACCTGTTAAATTTAGGTCGTTAGGTTGTCGCTCGATGCGGCTTAAGTAGGAGAGGGGCGGAGCAATAGGTAGAAACTAACCGTTATAATTATAGTTGTTATATATAGGTTGTATCTTACTCCTAAGATAGGGTATTAGCTAAGTTATATAACCGAGTGTTATATAACCTATGTTACCTAATCTAGTGTCCTAAAGTGTCTCTTAGAATGTCTAACTAGGCTGCACTTTCTAATAGTTTAATCTATTTACGTCCTATAGGAGTCGAAGACTATATAGGACGGGAGCTCGTACTACGTATAGGCTTCCTACTACGGTTTTCTTCTTTTCCTTATTCGCGCCTCCTAGATATTTCGGGCCGTTGCTCTCTACTATATATATGTATATATATATATATTCTATTAACGTCCTATAGGAGTTAAAGACTATATAGGACGGGAGCTAGTACTACGTACCGGCTACCTGCTGCGGTTTTCTTCTTTTCCTTATTCGCACCTTCTAGATATTTCGGGCCGTTGCCCTCTATCGTTTGTAGCCGACGGTAAGCTATACTTCTATAAAAGAAAGGCTCTTATACCCTATAGAGGGGGGTCTTCCTCCGCAGCCTTCGCTCTTTATCCTAAATTCTAACTTCTAAAATTTCTATCTATAGTGGGTCTTAGCGCTTGGCGCTAAGGCCTATACGCATATATCTAGAATTTAGAATCGAGTCGAGTCTTAAGGAGGGTATCGAAGGGTGTCTAGAGGATAGTCTAGTTCTTATGCCTACTTATCTTAGTACTAATAGGTAGGTGGATAAAGTCTCCTATCGGGTTAGGGTTTCTCCTCCTTAGAATGCTGCCTTCTTACCTAAGGAAGGATAGCTCTATATTCCGGGTTAAGTAGTATTCTCTCTCGAGGCTCCTTCTAAAAGCAGCTACTCTATATAGCCCTTTTCTACTCTTCTCTTCCTCTTTTCCTACTCTTTCTATATGCTGTAGCTGTCTTGTTTTAGGTTGGTTTGGGTCGGTTCGGGCTGGTTTTAGAAGATAAAGGAGGGAGTCTCCTTATCTTAGTTTCCTATCGTTTTCGCCTACAACAGGGTAAGAAGATTCGGCTCTATCGACAAGCGACAGGTTCGTAGCTAGTACTGCGTATAAGTACTTCTCGTCGCTAGCCTGCCCTCTACCGTATGTAGCTAGTATTACGCTATATAAGAAAGAAATAGATAAGGGAATTATAACTAAAGGGAATAGTTCGAAACGAGTATCTCTCGGGGTCTTCTCCTCCTTCTAGGATATTACGTTTGCTCTCTAGTCTTCGCTATAGCTCCGGTCGAGGTGCTAACGCCTTATTCTAATTTTTAAAGTCCGAATAAACTCTAGGACTAGTTCTCTTCTAGCCGGATCGTCTAGTACAGCCTCGAGTGCTCTAGCGTTACGGATTTCCTTTAGTCTCTAGTCCGCATAGTCTTTATAGGCTAGTAAGAGGTGTTCTAGAGTCTCTCTTCCTCCGTAGTAGTACTAGTCGTCTTCTACTTTTCCTATCCTCTTTAGGTAACTCTTAAAGTACCTATGTCTAAGGCGGAAGGAGTAGTACGCGCTTACTACTTCGCGTATTATACAGATCTTAGTAGGTAGATTCCCTATCTATCTAAATCGCGAGTAGTAGCTCTATAGTCTTCTTACTATCTTTGCTTTCTACGTTTTGTACAACTGCTTCTATTGTTCGAGTATATACTCTCTAATATTCGCTATTGTCCTTATCTTGTTAGTATAATAGAAGTATACGTTTCTTGCGCGTAGTACTTATAGGGTAGATATGTACTATACTATTTAGAGTAGCCTTCCTATAGGTATTAGAATACTCGTTCTTAGGAGGGCTGTATTCTATAGGTTCGACGTAAGAGGGAGTCGTACGGGAGGTCCTATACCTATAGTTCGTACCTAATTACCTGTTGTTCTAGCTAGAGGGATGTTAGTAATAGGCCTGCTTCTACTTCTAGAGGTATATTCGGAGTTGTTCGAAAGACTCTTAGGATTCTTTTTATAGCTCTCGCTTAGACTGCCTCTAGCGGTTTTAGCGCTCGCTTTAATTTCTACTAGACTGGGGCTCCGTAGTCGCTAATCGCTATAACGTATACCTTATAGAGTTGTCTAAGAGAATAGGCGGTTAGGCTATTCTCTATATTTACTAGGCGGTAGAGCCTATTAAAGGCGGCGTTAGTAGCGGCAGCTCTAGTAGCTATATATTCTTTAAAGGTAAGGTAAGGGTCGAACTAGATTCTAAGCTATTAGACGGCTTTCCTTATAGGTTCTATCCTAGTACTATATAGGAGGGCGATATCTATTCTAGAGTCTTTTCCTTTCGAGAAGTAGAGAAGCTCTATCTTCGCTAGGTCGAACTAGATGTACTCTACTTCTACTCTTTCTATAAGGGTCCGGATTACGCGCTATAGCACTCTTACGTTTTTCCGTAGGCTTATAGATACTATAGCTAGTCTAATATTATCTATATATAAGAGTAGATAGATGTCGGGGAGGTCGATAAAGAGGTTCCGGATATAGATAAGGAAGAGAATTAGAAAGATTGGACTGCCTTACGGGACGCCTATCTCTATCTCGTTTTCTTCCTCTATCTATCCGTCGAAAGCTAGTTAGAGGACTCGTTTTAAGAGGAACGAGTCTATCTACTCTACTATCGCGTATAGGAGGCGTAGAGAAATAAGAGTCTATAGTAGTTTACTCTTCGAAATGTAGTCGAAGGCTCTCTTAATGTCTAGGAACGCTACCGAGAGTTTATATCCCTTTAGTTTTGCTTATTCGACAAAGTTTATAAGTAGGAGTATAGTATCTATTATAGATCTCTTCTTTCGGCCCCCTATTTAGGCGTCGTATAGTAGGGGACCTGTCTCTACGTATTTCCCTAGCCTTTAGGCTAGGATACGCTCGCTTACTTTCCCTAAGTAGTTAAGTAGCGAGATAATCCTATAAGCTTTAGAGATCGAGTAGTCCGGCTTGTTTAGCTTAGCTAGCGTAATTCCAATTGCTTTCCGCTAGTATAAGAGATAGTATCCCCTTGTAATAAGCGTTCCGTATACCTTAAGAAAGGTGTTTAGAATTGCTTTATACGCGTAGGATATTATATCTTATATTATACCGTCTAGACTAGGTGTCTTTTCTTTAACTTTAGTCGAGGAGCATGCTACGCCTATCTCTTCCTCTATTAGCGGATTCTACTCCTAGTCTCCTACTCTATACGAGTTCTACTACATACGTAGCGGTTAGGTTAGTAGGGGCTTCGGGAATAGTACTAATTTTAGAGTAGTATATTTCCTTTAGAATAAAGTTTCTCTCTAGATTGCCGGTATTAGGCTCTAATTTCTTAGCTTTGTATACGACATAGCTTTAAATATCGAGGCTAGGTCGGTTTTCTATAGAAAGGTATTCTAGTGTTTTCGCTTCGCTTATTTTATAGCTAGAAAGTAACGGTTCTTTACTATAAGGTACTCCCTCTTCTTAGCTACGCTCGGGGTGTCTCCGTTACTAAACACTCGTTTGTAGACGCGGTTTAAATATCTCCGCATGTCCTATAGCTCTGGTGTCTACTATAGCTTCGATTTAGACAATACTCGCCTTATAGAGATAGTAGACGTACACGCTCTCTCTATTAGGTTCGTAAACTCGTTTACTAGTGCCTCTAGGTTTTTAGTTTCTCTAATACTACCCTCGTTGTCTTATAGTATTATAGTAAACTATTCCTAGTCGGCTCTTTAAACGTCGTATTGTTTCCGTATCTCTATTATTGTTTCTATTCCGGCAGGTCTCCCCTAGTACTATACTATAATAGTAGCGTAGTTAGAGCCGCACTGTATTGTTTTCTAGTATATTTCCTCTCTAGATAGGCTACCTCGTATAAAAGTAAGGTCTAGTATACTCGGTATTACTAGGTTCGGCCTATAGAAGGTAGGGGTCCCTAATACATTCTGTAGTAGAAATTCCTTATCCTCGAGCTAAGCGTAGAAGTCCTAGGTCCTAGTACTATTATCGGTACTATTTAGGTCCTAGCTTAGGTACCGTATATTAAAATCCCCTCCTAGGATAACGTGTCGGCTAATCGGGTGTCTATATAGGCACCTTTCTAGCGTCTATGCCTCTTCTTCGTCTCTCTCGTTATATACGTTTAAGATATAGATATATACTCCTCTCTTATCGTATATATTAAGTACCTAGAAGTCGGGGTCGTCGTTCTTGTCTAGTATACATTCGTAGGTAGTTTAGCGACGAATATATACTACTACTCGCGGCCTCTACTCTCGAGGGAGGTCTAGTAGGAGCGGAGTATACCCTTAGTATAGGATAGACCTTATATATTACCTGTTCTCGTATAGAATCCACGGTTCCTATACTAGAACTATATCCGCTCTTTCCTATATCCTAACTTCTAGAAGGGATTCTAGTACTAGTATACTTCTATTTATATTCCCTTATATAAGAACTAGAGGTATATCTAGTATTCTTAAGGCTTTTTCGTCTTTAGCTTATCTATTGCCTTATAAGTATAGCAGCTTATTCTACCTATAAATAGGTATCCGTTGTTTACTCGTTGCGCTTCTTCTAGCGAGGTAAAGGCGAGTAGTATCGAGGCACTAATCTTTTGTTCCTATATTTCGCAGTTTGTAAGCTAGATTAGGTCTATAACTAGCTTTACTTCTTAGTTATATGTCTCGATTTCGTATTAGATATCTTATAGTGCTATCTTAGAGTAGAATTCTTCTATAGAGATACTATATACTACTACCTTATGCTATGCTTTGTCCTTAAGGAGGCGGGTTGTCGGTATATACTCTAGGATAGAGTTAATGTTGTCGAGGGCTAGTTATTTGCTCTTCTCGTCCTTAAAGGTAAGGACTAGGTTTCCTTTTTATATTAAGCTAGTAGCTAGTACTTAGGCGTATTCTAGGCCTCTATTTGCGAACATTATATTAATGTCGTCTCGTATCCTCTTTAGGTCGGCCTTCGCTCCTATAGAGAGCTAGAGGATAAGTTGTAGTTAGGGTAGCTTTAACTTCTAAGGCAGCGTTTTACTCTAGGTTTGCGTTATATCCTAGAGTAGCTCTATCTTCTTTTGTTATCTTCTTAGTTAGATAACTGTCTAATTGTCCTATGTTTTAGCGTATTATTAGTTAGTATCTACGCTATTAGCTATATCTCTTAGGGTGTTTTCTTAGAGAGTATCCGCGTAAGTGCGCTAGGGCTTTTCTACTTCTAATAGGCGTTCTTGTCCTCTTGTTTTTCCTACGGCTTTTCGGATATCTTAAGCTACTTTTTAAAGGGATACTACCTCTATTGCGATCGTTTAGGCTTAACGTTCGATCCTCTTACCTTCGGTATAGTCTCTAAAGACTTTAAGTAAGTTAAGGATTCTAGTTTACTCGTCGTTTTTAGTAAAGCTGCTACTTCTACTAGGAGTATATAGGCGTCTTCTATTTTCTTCTTAGCGGTTTAGTAGATTATTATATTTTAGAAGAGGTTCGGAGGTAGGAGTTAGAAGCTAAAGGCCTATTATCCTCTCTCTTCTTTAGTAGTCGGCTTAAGGAGGTGCCTAGGTCTTTTCTTTAGGATCGTTAGGACAAGAGGCTATATAGTTTCCTCGAGGTCTATATTAATATCCTTATAGCCTTATTGTCTAGTTTCCTATATAAGCTATTAGGTTAGGGAGGGTTAGAGGTCTAGGTTAGAGGTCTAGGTCCTCGTAGCTACTAGGGGTGTTCCTATATCCGTAGTACTATTATCCCTTCCTATTAGAGTAGTAGACATCTTAAGGGGGCGTCGTTTAGAGTGCCTAGGTTAGGGCTTCGGGGCGTTTAGGACGTAGCCGCTTTATTCCAGGCGTAGGCGCGGGCGCGCGGAAGTACGAAAGTTGTCCTCTTAAGAGCTAGTTCTTTATACTATAATTGCGCGATAGCGCCGAAGTGTATCGGGAGCTGCGTAGCTTAAAATAGTACTTAGAGGAAGGGCTTCCTCCTATACTATGTTTTAGAGTCGGTTAGTCGTTAGTAGCTAAAATCGCAAAGAGGCTATGTTTAAAGAACTAGAGGTTTGTTTGTTTGTTTGTTTGTTTGTTTGTTTATTCTATTTACGTCCTATAGAAGTCGAAGACTATATAGAATAGGAGCTAGTACTACGTACTAGCTACCTGCTATAGTTCTCTTCTTGTCCTTATTCGCGCCTCCTAGACATTTCGGGCCGTTGCCCTCTACCGTATATAGCTAGTATTACGCTATAGAAGAAAGAAATAACTAAGAGATTATAACTAAAAAGAAAAATTCGAAACGAGTATCTCTCGGAGTCTTCTCTTCCTTCTAGGAGTGTTGCGTTGCTCTCTAGTCCTCGCTATAGCTCCGGTCGAGGTGCTATCGCCTTATTCTAATCTTCGAGGTCCTAATAAATTCTAGGACTAGTTCTCTTCTCGCTAGATTATCTAGTATAGCCTCGAGTGTTCTAGCGTTGCGGATCTCCTTTAGTCTCTAGTCCGTATAGTCTTTGTAGGCTAGTAAGAGGTGTTCTAGAGTCTCTCTTCCTCCGTAGTAGCACTAGTCGTCTTCTACTTTTCCTATTCTCTTTAGATAACTCTTAAAGTACCTATATCCGAGGTGGAAGGAGTAGTACGTGCTTACTACTACGCGTGTTACACGGATCTTAGTAGATAGATTTCCTGTCTACCGAAATCGCGAGTAGTAGCTCTATAGTCTTCTTACTGTCTTTGCTTTCTACGTTTCGTATAACTGCTTCTATTATTCGAGTATATACTCTCTAATATTCGCTATTATCCTTATCTTGTCGGTGTAGTAGAAGTATACGTTTCTTACGCGTAGTACTTATAGAGTAGATATATACCGTACTATTTAGAGTAGCCTTCCTATAGGAATTAGAATGCTCGTTCTTAGGAGGGCTATATTTTGTAGTTTCGACGCGAGAGGGAGTCGTATAGGAGGTCCTATACCCGTAGTCCGTACCTAATTACCTATTATTCTAGCCGGAGGGATGTTAGTAGTAGGCCTACTTCTACTTCTATAAGTATATTCGGGGTTGTCCGGAAGACTCCTAGGATCCTTTTCGTAGCTCTCGCTTAGACTGCTTCGAGCAGTTTTAGCGCTCGCTTTAATTTCTACTAGACCGAGGCTCCGTAGTCGCTAATCGCTATAACGCATGCCTTATAGAGTTGTCTAAGAGAGTAGGCAGTTAGGCCGTTCTCTATATTTGCTAAGCGGTAGAGCCTATTAAAGGCGGCGTTAGTAGCAGCGGCTCTAGTAGCTATATGTTCTTTAAAGGTAAGGTAGGCGTCGAACTAGATTCTAAGCCATCGGACTACTTTCCTTATAGGTTCTATCCTAGTACTATACGGGAGGGCAATATCTATTTTAGAATCTTTTCCTTTCGAGAAGTAGAGGAGCTCTATCTTCGCTAGGTCGAACTAGATGCATTCTGCTTCTACTCGTTCTATAAGGGTCCGGATTATACGCTATAGTACTCTTACGTTTTTCCGTAGGCTTATAGATACTATAGCTAGTCTAATATTATCTATATACGAGAGCAAATAGATATTAGGGAGGTCGATAAAGAGGTTCTAGATATAGATAAGGAAGAGTATTAGAGAGATTAGGCTGCCTTATAGGACGCCTATCTCTACTTCGTTTTCTTCCTCTATCTATCCGTCGAAAGCTAGTTAGAGGACTCGTTTTAAGAGGAACGAGTCTATCTACTCTACTATCGCGTATAAGAGGCGTAGAGAGATAAGAGTCTATAGTAGTTTACTATTCGAAATATAGTCGAAGGCTCCTTTTATATCTAAAAACGCTACCGAGGGTTTATATCTCTTTAGTTTTGCTTATTCGATAAAGTTTATAAGTAAAAGAGTAGTATCTACTATAGACCTCTTCTTTCTACCTCTTATCTGCGAGTCGTATAGGAGGGGCCCTATCTTAGCGTATTTCCCAAGCCTTTAGGCTAGTATCCGCTCGCTAACTTTGTCTAGATAGTTAAGTAGCGAGATAATTCTATAGGCCTTTAGGATCGAGTAGTCCGGCTTATTTAGCTTAGCTAGCGTAATTCCAATCGCTTTCCGCTAGTATAAGGGGTAGTATCCCCTTGTAATAAGCGTCCTGTATACCTTAAGAAAGGTGTTCGGGATTGCTTTATACGCGTAGGATATTATCTTTTATATTATGCTGTCTAGACTAGGTGTTTTGCCTTTAACTTTAGTCGAGGAGTATACTATACGTATCTCTTCCTCTATTAGTAGGTTCTACTCCTAGTCTCCTACTCTATACGAGTTCTACCGCGTATATAGTAGTTAGGTCGGTAGGGGTTTTAGAAATAGTGCTAATTTTAAGGTAGTATACTTCCTCTAGAATAAAGTCTCTCTCTAGATTACTAGTATTAGGCCCTAATTTCTCGGCTTTATATAAGATATAGCTTTAAATATCGAGGCTAGGTCGGTTTTCTATAGAAAGGTATTCTAGTATTGTCGCTTCGCTTATTTTATAGCTAGAAAGTAGCGGTTCTTAACCGTAAGGTACTCCCTCTTCTCGGCTATACTCGGGGTGTTTCTATTACTAAATATTCGTTTATAGGTGCGGTTTATATGCCTCCGTATGTCCTATAGCTCCGGTGTCTACTATAGCTTCGATCTAGACAATACTCGCCTTAGAGGGATAGTAGACGTATATACTCTCTCTATAAGGTTCGTAAACTCGGTCGCTAGTGCCTCTAAGTTCTTAGTTTCTCTAACACTACTCTCGTTATCTTATAGTATTATAGTAAACTGTTCCTAGTCGGCCTTTTAAACGTCGTATTATTTCCGCGTCTCTATCGTCGTTTCTTCTCTAGCTGTTTTCCCTAGTACTATACTATAATAGCAGCGTAGTCGGAGCCGCACTATACTATTTTCTAGTTTATTTCCTCTCTAAATAGGCTGCCCTACGTAAAAGTAAGGTCTAGTATACTCGGTATTACTAGGTTCGGCCTATAGAAGGTAGGTATCTCTAGTACGTTCCGTAGTAGAAATTCCTTATCCTCGAGCTAAGCGTAGAAGTCTCGGGTCCTAGTACTATTATCGGTGCTATTTAGGTCCTAGCTTAGGTACCGTATATTAAAATCCCCGGCTAGGATAGCGTATTAGCTAATTGGGTGCCTATAGAGGCATCTCTCTAGCGTCTATGTCCCTTCTTCGTCTCTCTCGTTATATACGTTTAAGATTTGGGTATACAGTCCTCTCTTATTATATATATTAAGTGCCTAGAAGTCGGGGTTGTCGTGCTTGTCTAGAATACACTCGTAGGTAGTCTAGCGTCGAATATATACTATTACTCGTAGCCTCTGCTCTTTCGGGAGATCTAGTAGGAGCGGGGTATACTCTTAGTATAGGATAGACCTTATATATTGCCCGTTCTCGTATAGGACCTACGGTTTCTATACTAGAACTATATCTACTCTTTCCTATATTCTAATTTCTAGAAGAGATTCTAGTACTAGTATACTTCTATTTGCATTCCCTTATATAAGAACTAGGGGCGTATCTAGCATTCTTAAGGCTTTCTTATCTTTAGTTTGTCTTTTACTTCTTAGGTGCGGCAGCTTATTCTACCTATAAATAGGTACCTGTTACTTACTCGTTACGCTTCTTCTAGTAAGGCAAAGGCGAGTAGTATCGAACCCCAGTCTTCTGCTCTCTTATTTCGCGGTTTGTAAGCTAGATTGGGTCTATAGCAAGCTTTACTCCTAGGTTATATATCTCGATTTCGTACTAGATGTCTTATAGTACTATCTTAGAGTAGAACTCTTCCGTAGAGACACCGTATACTACTACCTTATACTATACTTTATCCTCGAGGAGGCGGGTTGTCGGTATATACTCTAGAATAGAGTTAATGTTACTAAGGGCTAGTCGTTTGCTTTCCTCATCCTTAAAGGTAAGGACTAGGTTCCCCTTTTGCGTTAGGCTAGTAGCAAGTACTTAGGCGTATTCTAGGCCCCTATTTGTAAACATTATATTAATGTCGTCCTATATCTTTTTAGGTTAGTTTTCGCTCCTATAGAGAGCTAGAGGATAAGCTATAGTTAAGATATCTTTGTCTTCTAGAGTAGCGTTTAGTCCTAGGTTTGCGTTATGTCTTAGAGTAGCTCTATCTTCTTTTATTGTCTCCTCGGCTAGATAACTGTCTATTTGTCCTATATTTTAGCGTATTGTCGATTGGTGTCTACGCTATTAGCTATATCTCTTAGGATGTTTTCTCTAAGTATATCCGCGTATATACGATAAGGTTTCTCTACCTCGCGTAGGCGTTCTTATCTCCTTATCTTTCCTATAGCCTTCTAGATGTCTTAAGCTGCTTTTTAAAGGGATACTACCTCTGTTGCGATCGTCTAGGCTTAACGTTCGATCCTCTTACCTTTAGTATAGTCTCTAAAGACTTCGAGTAAGTTAAGGATTCTAGTTTGCTCGTCGTTTTTAGTAAAGCTGCTACTTCTACTAGGAGTGTATAGGCGTCTTCTATTTTCTTCTCGGCCGCCTAGCGTATTATTGTATCTTAGAAAGGGTTCGGAGGTAGGGGTTGGAAGCTAAAGGCTTATTACCCCTCTCTTCTTCGGTCGTCGGTTTAAGGAGGTATCTAGATCTCTTCTTTTAGATTGTTAGGATAAGGGGCTATATAGTTCCTTCGAGGTCTATATCTATATCCTTATAGTCTTGTCGCCTAGTTTCCTATAGAAGCTAGTAGGTTAGGGAGGGTTGGGGGTCTAAATTAGAAGTCTAGGTTCTCGTAGTAACTGCGGGTATCTCTACTTTTATAGTACTATTATTCCTTCCTATTAGAGTAGTATCTATCTTCGAGGAGAGGCGTCGTTAGAGGTGCCTAAATTAGGGCTTCGGGGCGTTTAAGACGGAGCTACCTTATCCCGGGCGTAGGTATAGGCGCGTAGAAGTGCGAAAGTTGTCCTCTCGAGAGCTAGTTCTTTATACTATAATTGCGCGACGGCGCCGAAGTATATCGGGGAGCTGCGTAGCTTAAAATAGTGCTTAGAGGAAGGGCTTCCTCCTATACTATGTTTTAGAGTCGGTCGGTCGTTGGCGGCTATTCGGCGTCGTATGTAGATTGCTATAGGAAGATCTGTATATCTTAGCGTGTTATTAGTTAGTATCTACGCTATTAGTAGTATCTCTTAGGGTGTTTTCTTAGAAAGTATCCGCGTAGGTATAATAGGGTTTCTCTGCCTCGAGTAGGCGTTCTTGTCCCCTTGTCTTTCCTATAGCTTTCCGGATATCTTAAGCTGCTTTTTAAAGAGATACTACCTCTGTTGCGATCGTCTAAGCTTAACGTTCGATCCTTTTACCTTTAGTATAGTCTCTAAAGACTTCGAGTAAGTTAAGAATTCTAGTTTACTCGTCGTTTTTTAGTAAAGCTGCTGCTTCTACTAGGAGTATATAGGCGTCTTCTATTTTCTTCTCGGCCGCCTATCGTATTATTATATCTTAGAAGGGGTTCGGAGGTAAGGGTTGGAAGCTAAAGGCCTATTACTTTCTCTCTTCTTCGGTCGTTAGTTTAAGGAGGTGTCTAGGTCTTTTCTTTTAGATCGTAGAGATAAGAGGCTATATAGTTCCTTCGAGGTCTATATCTACGTCCTTATAGTCTTATTATCTAGTTTCCTATAGAAGCTAGTAGGTTAGGAAGGGTTAGGAGTCTAGATTAGAGGTCTAGGTTCTCGTAGTAACTGTAGGAGTCTCTACTTCTATAGTACTATTGTTCCTTCCTATTAGAGTAGTATCTATCTTTAAGGAGAGGCATCGTTAGAGGTGCCTAAATTAGGGCTTTAGAGCGTTTAGGACGTAGCCGCCTTGCCCTAGGCGTGGACGCGGGCGCGTGGAAGTACGAAAGTTGTCCTCTCGAGAGCTGGTTCTTTATACTACAATTGCGCGATAGCGCCGAAGTATATCGGGGAGCTGCGTAGCTTAAAATAGTACTTAGAGGAAGGGCTTCCTTCTATACTATATTTTAGAGTCGGTTAGTCGTTATTCGGTTATTAGTTTAAGAAGGTAAAGTAATCTTAGTTCCTAGTAGTACTTCTTAAAGAAATAGATTATATAGAGTTAGTAGGAGAATGCTTCTTCTAACTAACTATAAAAGTATATTCTAATACTATAAGAGAGCTAAGACTAGTCTAGCTTATAGGAGACAACTAAGCTATCCTAACTCTTATTAAGGATGCCTATACCTATAAGAGGTTAAAATATATTAATATTATATATAACTATATTAGGCATCTCTAGTAGTAGAGAAAGATTATAGTAAAGTATATTCTAACTAAAGAGATAGTTGCTAATAGCCTTACTAAACTAAAGAATAGGCTATAGTTCTAGGAGTTTATAAAGTAGCTCTAGCTTATATAAGGGATATAAAAGATTTATACCCTAACTATAGATTAACCTATAGACCTAAAGGAAGCAAAAGTCTAAAGACTAACTCTACCTAAACAATTAGGAAGAAGTTAACTTTAGAGATACTAGACCTTAGAATCGAACTAAGATAGATTAGGTATATAGCTCTAACTATATTGCTATAGCACCTAATAAGTTATTAGGATTTAGAGATAAATCTAAATATAAGAAAATGTAGGTAGAAGACTATCTAGCCTAAGTTTGTTTGTTTGTGTTAAATTTGGGTCGTTAAGTCGTCGCTCGATACGGCTTAAGTAGGAGAGGGGCGGAGCAATAGGTAGGAACCAACCGTTGTAATTGTAGTTGTTATATATAGGTTGCATCTCACTCCTAAGATAGGGTATTAGCTAAGTTATGTAACCTAGTGTTACATAACCTATATTACCTAATCTAGTGTCCTAAAGTGTCTCTTAGAATGTCCAACTAGGCTGCACTTTCCAACACTCCCACTTAGGCTAGATAGTCTTCTACCTACACTTCCCTGCATCCCTTATATAAGCTAGAGCTGCCTTACAAACTCCTAGAACTGTAGCCTATTCTTTAGTTTAGTAAGGCTATTAGTAACTATCTCTTTAGTTGGAATATACTCTACTGCAATCTTTCTCTACTACTAGAGATGCCTAATATAGTTGTATACAATATTAATATGTTTTAACCTCTTATAGGTATAGGTATCCTTAATAAGGGTTAAGGCAGCTTAGTTGTCTCCTATAAGCTAGACTAGTCTTAGCTCCCTTATAGTATTAGGGTATGCTTTTATAGTTAGTTAGAAGGAGCATTCTCCTACTAACTCTATATAATCTATTTTTCTAAGAAGTGCTACTAGGAACTAAGATTGCTTTATATATATATTTATAGCTATATACTTAGCTTCTATTATTAATATTATAACAGACTTTTGCTTCCTACTTATCTAAGAAACTAGAGCTCTATAGAGGAAGAAGATGCTTCTAAGGATTGAGACTCTATCTACTTTGTCTATTGTATAGTTAGAGTCTAAGTATCCGATTAGCTTTCCTCCACCTCTTCTATATATTAATCTAAGGTTTAGGAATAATCTTAGGTATCTTACTAATTTCTTTAGAGCTTGTATATGTTTCTTAGTAGGATCTAAGACATAGGAACTTAGTCTTCCTAAGGGAAAACAATGTCTAGTCTTATTATTGTTATAGGCTACATCTAGGTACCTGTTTGGCTCTAGTACTCTGTCTTTAATCCTCTCTTATTATATAAGCCTAGTAGGCTTAAGCTCTTATAGCTATCTATAGGTAAGAGAGTTAGATAGGCTATCTCTTTATATAGATGGAACTTTAAGAGATTCTCTTAAATATAATGTTCCTAATTAAGTTTTAGAGTTCCTACAACTCTGTCTCTTATTAGCCTTATTCTTAGGATTTTCTCTAGCTTTCTAAGATCCTTAATCTTAAAAATCTTTCTAAGTTCTTCTTTAAACTAAAGCACATCCTTTAACTTTAATACTATAATAGAGATATTATCTATATAAGTAAGGACTATAATACTCCTTCTATAGTAGATAAGTAGGCATAGGTCTACTTCTAATTAAATAAACCCAATCTGTTCTAGCTTTAAGACACAGAGCTTGTTCTAGTCTCTCGCTACTTACTTTAGTCTATATAGGCTCCTTAGGATTTATAGGACTATATTAGGTAGTATATTAACACTTAGGAGTGGAAGTATAAAGATTTCTTCTTATAGGGTGCTCTTAGTAAATACATTGTTTATATCTACCTAGTGCAACTCTAGGTCCTTCTTATATACAACAGCTATAAGTACTCTTAGCGTATTATACCTTACTATAGGTGCAAAGGTCTCTTAGAAGTCTACTCTGTATTTCTAAAAGAATCCCCTTATAACTAGTCTTGCCTTAAACTTCTTAATAGCACTACTAATTAGCCTCTTTATATTAAACACCTATTTAGAAGTAATAAGGTTTACTCCCTTAGAAGGGACAACTCCTTTCTAGGTATTATTAGTCTAGAGGGCAGTAAGTTCTTTCTAGATTGCCTCCTTCTATATGTATCTCTATTTAGGATCCTAAATTGCCTCTTTATAGGACTTTAGAATAGGCACCTCTTGTCTCTAAGAGATAGCTAGTACTAATGCTACAAATGCAACTTCTTTAACCTCTATAAGGGCTTCCTAAATCTACTGTCCCTTGTTTTCTATATACGAGAGGAATGCCTTCTATTACTTAGCTACTAGTAGTTCCTCTTTATCTCTCTGTCTCTTCTAAAGAACCTACCTAGTAACTATACTGTGGGTCCTTAGTTTAGGTCCCTGTCCTTTATTAGAAGTAGATCTCCTTCTCTTTTAGGACTTTGTAGATAGGTTTCCCTCCTAACTCCTATATTCTAGTAGATCCTATGCAATATTAGGCTTAACATCTGTTAACTCTCTACTAGCTGCAGCTTTGTCTTATCTAGTAAGCTGCTAGTTTAACTTAGGTGGTTAGGTGGTCCCTTTTTCCTCCTACTAAGGCTATACTGCCTTAGAGTTTTCTTCTCCTAGATCCTCTACTCTCTAGTATTCTTCCTTGTCCTTTAGTATAGGTGGAAGTTGCATAAAGAGGGTTTAATAGGTACTATAGGCTCTTAGGTAATGCGACCTAGTTAGGTCGCATTAGTATAAGCTGTAGGCTTCTACTTCTTTAGTCTTCTAACTAGGTTCCTAACTAGTGCTCTACTATCTTAATTAAGTCTAAGAACATTTAACTCTATATCTCCTCCTTTCTTAGCCTTAAAAAATATAGTAGTACTATAGGCCTTTATAGCTCTTATATTAGGTTCTTAGAAAAGCTACATTTTAGTAGTATTAGGGATATATCTAATAAATACGGCTTCCTTGCCTCTGTTTATTAGCTTATTAGATCTTATTCTAGTTAGCTAAGACCTTAGATCTATAGACACTACCGCTTTGTAGCCCTAGACTCTAAAGTGTAAAACTAAGGGCTAAATGCCTAAAAGGCTTTCTTAGGTAATACCTTAAGGCTATTAATTTCTAGTCTATTTAGTAGTGCAGAAAAATATAAACACAATAGCGACGGCGACGACTAAAGGCGGAGGCCTTAGGGCCTCTTAGCACGCGTATATACACCTAGAGCGCACTACTAACATTAATAGTGGAACGGCGCGCGACGAGAATAGAGGCCGCTACCCTCCGGACGCGTCGCGCGCTAGGCTAGCTAGCGAGGCTAGTAGCAGCAATACCGCTAAAACTAATAAACTAAAGGACGACTCCTATATAATAGAACTAAGAACTATCGAGGCCGACATCGAACGAGCTCTCAAATATAGAGGCCTGCCTTAAGACCTCCTCTAGACCCTCCTACGCGCCTAAGAGCGCACTTAGCTCGCGATCTAATACTATAGCGAGACATACTATATAGTAGCGAAACTATAATAGATTAGCAATAATATTAGGGCAATATAAAAGTCCTAATATATAAACACTATATAGGCGCGTATATAGTCGTAGGCATAGATAGCGGCTAAAGCTAATCCGGTACTAGCTATATAGCCGAAGCAGCTAGAGGGAGCCTATATAATTACAGTTAGTATAGGCTCTATAGAGGCAAGAGAGGAAACGAAGAAGTAAGACGCAAAGGGAATATAAGCAAGAATAGGAATATATATAGTAGTAGCAGTCTAGAAGCTGCTAAGTAGTAACCTAAAGGTGCTAGTATATAGTACGAAGGACAAGAAGAGGCTAGAGAGGAACTAAAGGTAGCTTAAAGAGATATAGCCCGAGGCGGAAATCTAACAAAATAGATACTAGGTCCTAATCTATAAGATCCTTATAAATATAGACATTAGGGAGAAACAACTCTAGGAGACAGTATAGGAGGAAAATATAAGGTATATCCCGGACCTATAAGTACTAAGGGCAGAGTAGCTAGGGAAAGTAAGAGCGCGAGAAGGCAAACATATATCGTTAGTTATTATAATAGTCTAGAGCGAGGCGTAGGTAAGGGAGATAGTAAACAAAGGACTCCTATATAATAGCAACTTCTAGACTATAGAGCCCTTCTACCCGCAACAAAGAGTCGTATAATACCTCCGATATAATAGGTTTGGGCACGTTAAAAACTACTATAAGAAGACTACTAAGAAATGTAGGACGTATATAGGGAGTATAGAACAGATATATATATAGCAATAACTAGGAAATGTAGTAACTATAACGGAAACTACGCCTTCTAGGAGAGGATCTACAAAATTAAATAGGCCGCATACGCAAAAAGGATAAATTCTATAAGTTCTTCGCGCAGAAATAGGCAGCCTACACGCAATAGACAACTACGTACGACGGCTTTACGCTTATGTAGAACAAAAAGAGACTAGGCCTATAACTAGAACGGTCGGCTTAAGAGGAGAGCTAATACTAGCGGGTATATAAGCGACTAGCGCGGTAAGGCTAGGGCGGCTAAGGGGCACAACGGCAGCAATATTAGAAGGAAGAAAATAGACAAGAAAACTTCTATTCTAGCGGATTACCTAAAGTAGCTAACCTAACTATAAAGATAAAGATAAAGATATAGGTATAGAGATACTCGTCTAAAGTTAATAACCTATATAATAAACAGACGCACCCTATAGATCTACTAATATAATATAAACTATAGCCGAACGATCTAGTCGCTCCTCCTATAGGAGATAGACCTAAGGGAAACGTAGATTGTAGTACTCTAGGAACCGTAGATTAACCCTAAATAAGGCAGACAAAGACAAGCAAGTACTACTACTAAATTGTCCTAATAAGAGGGCACGTAAGAGTTGTATTTCTAGTCTTAAAATACTTCGACACCTTAAAGTAGAAGTAAGTCGAAGCGGCCTCTATAGACGTAGTATCTATCCGAGTATAGATAAGGGACGGACTACTTACAATCTATAACGTATATAACTCTAGTAGACTACCTAGCTACACGGAACTAGGTACTCTACTAGCTACTATAGAAGCTATACGACTAGTAAATAAGAGGAACCTAGGCTTAGAGCAGATCTTACTCGGGGATTTTAATCTATACTACCTAAGGTAGGGAGGAAACCTTACGTAGAACTAGTACGCTATATCGGACCAACTAATCTAGGCTACCGAGTAGGTAGGACTTAACCTTATAATCGAGCCTAGAACGGTTATATAGGAGAAACAGGGATATAGTTGCTAAATGCTAGACCTAGTATTTATAACAGCTAGGGCGCAGTAACGCGTTGTTACGTGTTAAACGGACTAGAAACGCGCCTACGGATTAGACTACCTCCCGATTATAACTACGATCGAGGATATAGAGATAAGAGAGGCGACGTAGGACCTAAGACTATAGTAGAAAAGAGCAGACTAGGACGAGATATAGGAGAGGATCTAGGTAAAGAGTAGCAGGCTCTGTAGCGAGGAGATCTATACTAAAGGTAACGTAGATAAGTAGGCGGAAGCGCTATAAGGGATTATATAAGACACTATTCGAGAGAGGGTTCTATACGCTAGGCTATCCCTATTCGTAAGAGAAAGCTAGACTCTAGAGACATAATACCTTATAAGGACAGCGAGATTAATAAGATAGGAATAGTGCAATAGTAGGACTAGAGCTAATTACGAGGCGTATATAGCAGCTAACTACGTAAGGTCGAAACAGGTTAAAAGAGATATAAACCTATTCTAGAGGGCGACAATTAAGAAAATAACGCAGAACCTAGACAAAATATAGAAGCTAGCTAGATAGGCGAGAGAAAGAGCTGGAAAACTATAACCGCCCCTATAGTTCCTAGATATGCTAATTAGACCCCTAGGGCCAAACTAGAGGAAAAGCTAGAACAACGCGGAGAAAGCGGAAGCCCTCGCTATATACTTCTTCCCGGAACCCAAGGTAGCCGACCTAAGCCGCATAGACTAAGACACAATCTTAGAACTAATACATATAGAGCTTACAGTTATAGAAGCGGAAGTACTAGGAACGATCGCACGGCTACCGACTAAGAAAGCTATAGGACCGGACCGGATACCGAACGAGCTCCTAAAGGAATATAAGGCCTACCTTACACCACTACTCGCTAAGCTATATACGGCGTGCCTTACGATAGGCTACCACCCTACTACGTTTAAGAAATCGACTACAGTCGTCCTTAGGAAACCGTAGAAGCTAGACTATATAAAGCCTAACGCGTATAGGCCTATAGCTCTACTAAATATAATAGTAAAAACGCTAGAGGCTATAGTCGTAGGAAGGATGTCTAAGGTCGCGGAAGAGAGGGCCTACTACTAGAGGCATAGATAGGGGCAAGGCTAGGTCGGTCTATACTTATAGTACTTAAACTAATTATAGAACAAGTACGGACGATCTAGGACACCAACCTAGAGGTAGTAGCGTCTATACTATACCTAGACATATTAGAAGCTTTCAATAACGTCTTATACGCCTAGCTGCTTTATAATATCGCAATATAGGGCTTCCTAGCGTAGGTAGTAGGATTTATCGAGTCCTTCCTTTAGGGCCGTATAACTAAACTCCGCCTCGGAGACTATATAGATAAAGAACGGCCCTAGAGGACAGGGATCCTCTAAGAGTTAACGTTGTCTTCTATTCTCTTTCTATTTTTTATAGAGATACTACTTCCCGCGATCTAGGCCTAGTATATACTAGTAATAGGATTCGTAGACGATACTAATATACTTATATAGAGCAATAGTATAGCGGACAACTATAGGAGGCTCGAGGCCGTATACGAAAAATGTATATAGTAGGTAAAGAGACATAGCGCAGCTTTCGCACCGCAAAAATACTAGTTAATCTACTTTATAAGATCCCGTAAGTACGACCTAAAGGCTATAGTATAGATCTAAGGCTTTAAAGGAGGACTATCGCCGTTACTGCGGTTACTAGGAGTCTAGCTAGATACTAAACTAACGTAGGGACCGCACGTTAAGAAGGCTGCGGAAAGGAGGGCATCCTAGATAAACTTACTTTAGAGGCTCTACAAATCTATATAGGGAGCGTTATTCTAGAAGGCGAGACACATCTATATAGCTATAGTCCGACCCGCTATAATATATAGGTGCTAGCTCTAGGCGAACTCTATAGGAACGATAGAATATCGGAAAAAACTTATAAAACTGCTTAAGAGAGTATAGAACGTAGCGCTACGACATATTATAGGAGCCTATAAGAGCGTAAACTAGATAGTTCTCTAGAGCAAATCCAGAATTACTCCGATCCACCTTTATACCTAGGATATAATAAGGTAATACGCGGTAAAATAGGGTAATAATAGAGTAGACGAACACCTTTAGGAACAACGGTAGAGGGTGCTCCGCCGAAACTAATATAGATAGGGGCGAGGATACTAGAGGAAAGACAACCTATTACAGAGAGAGACTATCCGAGCTATAGTTTAAGGATAGAAGGGAGAACCGCGAGGAGGCGGAAGTAGCTAGGTAGACGAGGAGTAGAGAAAGATATAGATGCGAGAAAAGATAAGAAGGAGTATAACGACAAGCCGCTAGCCCGCAGCCTAGCGCACTAAAGAAGACAAAAAACACCTAGTAATATATAAGGGACTAACTAGGCTATAAAGCACGATAGTTACTCTCCTATAGATAGAATATATCGGATTTAACTACTACCTAGCTAAACGTAGGGTCCTAGGAGTATCCCTAAGTATAAGTATAGACAAAGTACGCAAATAGCTAAACATATATGCGTGTTCTGCCTACTCCGATAAGGAAATAGGTAGAGCCTATTCGCCGAAGTAGGTACGTCCGACTAGGAGATACTAACGACTATAAAGAAAGGCCTCCTCGCTATAGCGAAATAGCTTATCTAGGAAGGCATACTCGGCTAATTCTCGCTAGCGCGAGAGGAGGAAGAGGCGCAAACGACCCGAGGTCGTGCTTCGGGGAGAAAGGTAGGCACCTAGTAAGAGGGAGGGCTTCTATAGATACTATATACGTCCTAGGGAGAACAAATAAGAGAATAACCGAGTAGCGGCCGGTTGTAAAGAATAGAGGGAGGTCTAAGGAGTTTTATGCTAGAGAGGCCCTATCGGGCCTTAAGAGCTTTTATACTTAAAAGCTAAAGATAGGACACTCCGCTTACTCGGAGACGAGGTAGTACGGTAAAAGATTATTATATTATATTATATTTAGCAGTACATTCCTAATAATAGTATATATATCTAATACTTTAGGCTAGAATTTAATTAGTATGTTTAATTCCTTAATTATAGCTCTTATATAGTCTTTAGAGGTCTAGATTAACCTTTCTACAACTCTATTTTAGATAGAATTGTAGGCTTTAGTAGTATAGAAGGTAATTCCCTTATCCTTCTCCTACTATTTTAATAAAGTAAGAAGCTCTCTTACTCTATTACTCCTTATAATTTAGATAGGATTTCTAGACTATAATTCTGCCTTTCTTCTCTAAACTCTTAGGGCTTTTAGTGCATCTTCTCTAGACCTTAATAAGATAGTCTATTTCTTTCTTAAGAAGTTATTAACTATCTTAAGCTACTATTTAAAGCCTAGTCTTAAGATTAGTAAAGGTCTATAGATGTTAATTAATATAAGAGACAGCCTTTAGGGCTTTCTCTTAACAACCTTCTCTTTATATTTCTTTATCTTTACTAATATATAGACTCTATAGCTATACTGCTCTTTTAGGATTTGGATCTAGGATTTTAGGTTTAAAACCTAGTATAAGTCTTTTAAAAGATCCTTTCTAAAGTATGTATACCTTCTATACTAGAGCTCCTACTATTCTTAGGGATCCTTTGTTACTATAAAGGCAAAAGCTCTATTTATTTTCAAAGTGTTATATATAAAGGCAACCTTCTCTAGGGACTTGTTAATTTCTTTAATAAATGGAACTCCTCCTTTTAATTTTATTTATATAACAGGTTTTCTAGAAGGTAAAACAAGTATAAATTTTAGTAGTTAAACACTAAACTACTAGCTAAACTAGCTCTAAGAAATAAGATTTACTCTAAGACTAGGGATAAACAAAACATCCTTTAGTATAATCTACTTGCCTTTCCTCCTACCTATTACTGCCTTCCTAATATATATAGTATATAGGTAGCTACTACTAACCTTAATCTATTTTCTAACCTAAAGAGGCTTTAGTTCTCTAAAAAGGGATACTTAGTTAGTTATATAGAATAAAGTATAGGAATTAAGTAGCTATTTTAATAGTATATAGGTAGCTACTACTAACCTTAATCTATTTTCTAACCTAAAGAGGCTTTAGTTCTCTAAAAGGGATACTTAGTTAGTTATATAGAATAAAGTATAGGAATTAAGTAGCTATTTTAATAGTATATAGGTAGCTACTACTAACCTTAATCTATTTTCTAACCTAAAGAGGCTTTAGTTCTCTAAAAGGGATACTTAGTTAGTTATATAGAATAAAGTATAGGAATTAAGTAGCTATTTTAATAGTATATACTTGCCTTTTGCTTCTATAGTTAAGTGTGCAACTTTATTAATATCTTTATCCTCTAATAGGGATAGGGATATATCTAAATTTGCTAAAGACTTGCCCTCCTCCTAGGTAGTATAAGCCTTCTTAGAGGTGTGTTTCCTTAGAATTGATTTAACCTTCTCTCTAAGAGATTGTACTTCTAGGTTAAGCCTCCTTACTAGCTCTTTTAACTCTTTTTACTAGGTAAGGAGCTCCCTCTATTCCTAGATAGTAAGGTTCTCTTCTAAACCTTATATATCTTAGTTTTAATAGCTTCCTTTGCTTTACTTAGGAGGGGATAGTTGCTAGTCCTATTTAAGTACTTATCTTAATAGAGGTTATATAAGAATGTGCCTCTAACTTATATCCTTTCTTTAGTAAATATTACTATCTCTTAGGATAGGAGTCTGTTCTATTTAGACTCTTCTACTTAAAGAAGCTAGAGGATTTGTTTAGGTTCTAGGTTCCTTTATACTTAGATAGTCTGCCTTATACTCTTATACTAATCTAGGAGTAAGTGTAGTAGGAATTTAATCCTTATACTAGGGAGCTTAAAGTATGCCTCCTTTATATTAATTTCTATAATTCTCCTCCCTAGATTCTAAAGGTAGATTTATAACTTCTTAATTATATCCTCTAGCTTTATCTTAAAGGTAACAAACTCCTAGATAATTATAATAGTATATGCTTCTTAGACTTTGCTATACTTAGTATATAGTTTCGTCTAGATATTATATACTTTTATCTTATTTATTACCTTATCTTAGTTATTATCCTCTAAGCTTTTAAGTAGAAGGTATATTGCCTTTATATTATCCTTCCTCTATACTAGGCTATGTTTTAAGTACTCTAACCTAGGAAATCTAGCTCTTCCTTTTCCTTTAGATAATAAACTCTCTAATAGGTCTAATTCTAGTATTTGTATATCTATGTCTCTTAGGTCTAAGATAACCTAGAATACTTCCTTACCTTTAAGGATGTTCTCTTATAGTCTAAACTATAGTCTCTAGTTCTCTCTTAAGAGGATTAGAGTCCTTCTCTTACTAAAGTTACTCTCTTAATTTATTTTATAAATTAAAAGCAAAAACTTAAAACTAACTCTAGAAAATTAAAACTCTTCTAAAGTAACTAGGCAGTTTCTAGATTGCTGCCTTCCTTACTATATAAATTAGATCCCAGACCTAACTTGTCTTCCTAAGACTTGTCTCTCTTAGATAAAGCCTTATAAGGTTTAATTCTTATAGCTTAGGCTCTTATAGGCTAGATAGTGTCCTACTTATAGAGAGCCTCTAGTTTTTTACCTTCCTAGATTTAAGTATAATCTAAAGTATTAGTAGTACTTAGTACTTAGTATAGGCTTATCTAAAGTAGTGCTAGATATAAGAGGCTAGCGACGAGAAGTACCTATACGCGGTGCTAGCTACGAACCTGTCGCTTGCGATAGAGCCGAATCTTCTTACCTCGTCGTAGGCGAAAACGACGGGAATCTAAGATAAGGAGACTCCCTCCTATATCTCCTACCTCCTAAACTAGCCCGAACCGACCCAAACCAACCTAAAACAAGACAGCTATAATATATAAAAAGAGTAGGAAAAGAGGATTGGTTGGTTGGTTGGTTATTCCATTTACGTCCTGTAGGAGTCGAAGACTATGTAGGACGGGAGCTAGTACTACGCACAAGCTGCCTGCTGCGTTTTCTTCTTTTTCGTGTTCGCGCCTCCTAGACATTTCGGGCCGTTGCCCTCCATCGTTTGTAGCCGATGGTAAGCTATGCTTCCACAAAGAAAGGCTCTCACACCCCGTAAGGGGCAGGGGGGGTCTTCCTCCGCAGCCCTCGCACTTTGTCCCAAATTCCAACTTCCAAAATTTCCATCTACAGTGGGTCTTGGCGCTTGGCGCCAAGGCCCACACGCACACATCCAGAATTCAGAATCGATTCTTGAGGAGGGTATTAAAGGGTGTCTAGAGGATAGTCCAGTTCTCATGCCTACTCGTCTTCTTTTTCTTCGTACCGATAGGTAGGTGGACAAAGTCTCCTATTGGGTCAGGGTTTCTCCTCCTTAGAATGCTGCCTTCTCACCTAAGGAAGGATGGCCCTATATTCCAGGTTGAGTAGTGTTCTCTCTCGAGGCTCCTTCTAGAGGCAGCTACCTTCTGTAGCCCGTCTCTACCCTTCTCTTCCTCTTTTCCTGCTCTTTTTGTATGTTGTAGCTGTCTTGTTTTGGGTTGGTTTGGGTCGGTTCGGGCTGGTTTGGGAGAGAGATGTAGGAGGGAGTCTCCTTGTCTTGGATTCCCGTCGTTTTCGCCTACGACGGGGTGAGAAGATTCGGCTCTGTCGCAAGCGACAGGTTCGTAGCCAGCACCGCGTACAGGTACTTCTCGTCGCTGGCCTAGGAAAAGAGGAAGAGAAGAGTAGAGACGGGCTATAGAGGGTAGCTGCCTCTAGAAGGAGCCTCGAAAGAGAATACTACTTAACCTGGAATATAGGGCTATCCTTCCTTAAGTAAGAAGGTAGCACTCTAAGGAGGAGAAACCCTAGCCGATAGGAGACTTTATCCACCTACCTATTAGTACTAAGAAGAAGAAGAAGACGAGTAGGTATAAGAACTAGACTATCCTCTAGACACTATTCGATACCCTCCTTAAGACTCGATTCTGAATTCTAGATGTGTGCGTGTGGGCCTTGGCGCCAAGCGCCAAGACTTACTATAGATAGAAATTTTAGGAAGTTAGAATTTAGAACAAAGAGCGAGAGCTATAGAGGAAGAACCCCTGCCCCTCCTCTCTACTCTATAGAGTATAAGAGCCTTTCTTTTATAGAAGTATAGCTTACTATCGGCTATAAACGATAGAGGGCAACGGTCCGAAATGTCTAGGAGGCGCGAATAAGAAAAGAAGAAAACTATAGTAGGTAGCTTATACGTAGTACTAGCTCCCGTCCTATATAGTCTTCGACTCCTATAGGACGTAAATAGAATAAATAAACAAATAACAAACAAGCTAGATATAAGACTAATCCTTTCCTCTTTATACTCTTAGTTAAGTGTGCCTTACTAGGTTCTTTTCTGTCTTACCTATACTTTTAGGAACTTCTAGAACTATACTAAGATCTTCTAAAGCCTTAGTATATAGTATAGATAGGTATACCTTAGGTCTTCTAGTACTCTTTTCTACTTCCTTGTCGCTATTAGTACTATAGTCCTCCTTTAAGGATAAGAAGGCTAACTCTTTCTACCTAGAGCTCTGCTCTATAAACCTAGGCTTATAACCTATTAAATTTAGGTTGTTAGGTCGTCGCTCGATATAGCTTAAGTAGAAGAGGAGCGGAGTAATAGGTAGGAACTAACCGTTATAATTGTAGTTATTATATATAGGTTATATCTTACTCCTAAGATAGGGCATTAGCTAAGTTATATAACCTAGTATTATATAACCTATATTACCTAATCTGGTGTCCTAAAGTGTCTCTTAGAATGTCTAACTAGGCTACACTTTCTAATAGTTTGTTTGTTTGTTTGTTTAATCTATTTACGTCCTATAGGAGTCGAAGACTATATAGGACGGGAGCTAGTACTACGTATAGGCTTCCTACTACGGTTCTCTTCTTTTCCTTATTCGCGCCTTCTAGATATTTTAGGCTGTTACCCTCTACTATATATAGCTAGTTTGTTTGTTTGTTTATTTAATCTATTTACGTCCTATAGGAGTCGAAGACTATATAGGACGGGAGCTAGTACTACGTATAGGCTTCCTGCTACGGTTCTCTTCTTTTCCTTATTCGCGCCTCCTAGACATTTCGGGCCGTTGCCCTCTACCGTATGTAGCCGGTATAACGCTATATATGAAAGAAATAAATAAGGAAATTGTAACTAAAGGGAATAGTTCGAAACGAGCGTTTCTTAGGGTCTTCCCCTCCTTCTAGAGTACTATATTCGCTCCCTCGTCCCTACTATACCTCCGGTCGAGGTGCTAGCGCCTTGTTTCAATTCTTAAGGTCCTAATAAACTCTAGGACTAGTTCTCTCCTAGCTAGGTCCTCTAGTACCGCCTCGAGTACTCTAGCGTTATAGATTTCTTTCGGTCTCTAGTCCGTATAGTCTTTATAGGCTAGTAAGAGATGTTCTAGGGTCTCTCTTCCTCCGTAGTAGCATCGGTCGTCTTCTACTTTTCCTATCCTTTTTAGGTAACTCTTAAAGTATCTATATCCGAAGTAGAAGGAGTAGTACGCGCTTACTACTTCGCGTATTGCTCGGATCTTAGTAGATAGATTTCCTGTCTATCTAAATCGCGAGTAGTAGCTCTATAGTCTTCTTACTATCTTTGCTTTCTACGTTTCGTATAACTGCTTCTATCGTTCGAGTATATACTCTCTAATATTCGCTACTATCCTTATCTTGTCGGTATAGTAGAAGTATACGTTTCTTGCGCGTAGTACTTATAGGGTAGATATGTACTATACTGTTTAGAGTAGCCTTCCTATAGGTATTAGAATGCTCGTTCTTAGGAGGGCTGTATTCTGTAGGTTCGACGCTAAGGGAGAGTCGTACGGGAGGTCCTATACTCGTAGTCCGTATCTAATTACCTGTTATTCTAGGCGGAGGGACGTTAGTAGTAGGCCTGCTTCTACTTCCGCGGGTGCGTTCGGGGTTGTCCTAAAGACACCTAGAATCCTTTTCATAGCTCTTGCTTATACTGCTTCGAGCGGTTTTAGCGCTCGCTTTAATTTCTACTAGACTAGAGCTCTATAGTCGCCGATCGCTGTTACGCAAGCCTTATAGAGTTGTCTAAGAGACTAGGTAGTTAGGCCGTTCTCTATATTTGCTAGGCGGTGTAGCCTATTAAAGGCGGCGTTAGTAGTAGCGGCTCTAGTAGCTATATGTTCTTTAAAGGTAAGGTGGGCGTCGAACTAGATTCTAAGCTATCGGACTGCTTTCCTTATAGGTTCTATCCTAGTACTATATAGAAGGGCGATATCTATTCTAGAGTCTTTTCCTTTCGAGAAGTAGAGGAGCTCTGTCTTCGCTAGGTCGAACTAGATGTATTCTACTTCTGCTCGTTTTATAAGGGTCCGGATTATGCGCTATAGTACTCTTACGTTTTTCCGTAGGCTTATAGATACTATAGCTAGTCCGATATCGTCTATATACGAGAGCGGATAGACGTCGGGGAAGTCGATAAAGAGGTTCCGGATATAGATAAGGAAGAGAATTAGGAGATTAGACTACCCTACGGGACGCCTATCTCTACCTCGTTTTCTTCCTCTATCTATCTATCGAAGGCTAGTCGGAGGACTTGTTTTAAGAGGAACGAGTCTATCTACTCTACTATCGCGTACGGGAGGCGTAGAGAGATAAGAGTCTATAGTAGTTTACTCTTCGAAACGTAGTCGAAGGCTCCCTTTATGTCTAGAAACGCTACCGAGGGTTTGTGTCCCCTTAGTTTTACTTGTTCGACAAAGTTCGTAAGTAGAAGGGTAGTATCTACTACAGACCTCTTCTTTCTACCTCCTATCTGCGAGTCGTGTAGGAGGGGCCCTATCTTAGCGTATTTCCCAAGCCTTTAGGCTAGTATTCGCTCGCTAACTTTCCCTAGATAGTTAAGTAGCGAAATAATTCTATAGGCCTTTAGGATCGAGTTTGTTTGTTTGTTTGTTTATTCCATTTACGTCCTATAGGAGTCAAAGACTATGTAGGACGGGAGCTAGTACTACGTACCGGCTGCCTGCTGCAGTTCTCTTCTTGTCCTTGTTCGCGCCTCCTAGACATTTCGGGCCGTTGCCCTCTACCGTATATAGCCGGTATCACGCTATAGAAGAAAGAAATAACTAAGGGATTATAACTAAAGGGAAAATTCGAAACGAGTGTCTCTCGGAGTCTTCTCCTCCTTCTAGGAGTGTTACGTTGCTCCCTAGTCTTCGCTGTAGCCCCGGTCGAGGTGCCATCGCCTTGTTCCAATCTTCGAGGTCCTAATAAATTCTAGGACTAGTTCTCTCCTCGCCGGGTCATCTAGTACAGCCTCGAGTGTTCTAGCGTTGCGGATCTCCTTCGGTCTCTGGTCCACATAGTCTTTGCAGGCTAGTAGGAGGTGTTCTGGAGTCTCTCTTCCTCCGCAGTAGCACCGGTCGTCTTCTACTTTTCCTATCCTCTTTAGGTAACTCTTAAAGTACCCGTATCCGAGGCGGAAGGAGTAGTACGCGCTTGCTACTACGCGTGTTGCGCGGATCTTAGTAGATAGATTTCCTGTCCACCTAAATCGCGAGTAGTAGCTCTGTGGTCTTCTTACTGTCTTTGCTTTCTGCGTTTCGTACGACTGCTTCCATCGTTCGAGTATATACTCTCTAATATTCGCTGTTGTCCTTATCTTGTCGGTGCAGTAGAAGTATGCGTTTCTTGCGCGTAGTGCTTGTAGGGTAGATGTATACCGTACTGTTTGGAGTAGCCTTCCTATAGGAATTAGAATACTCGTTCTCAGGAGGGCTGTATTTCGTAGTTTTGACGTAAGAGGGGAGTCGTACGGGAGGTCCTGTACCCGCAGCCCGTACCTAATTACCTGTTGTTCTAGCCGGAGAGATGTTGGTAGTAGGCCTGCTTCTACTTCTGCGGGTGCATTTGGGGTTGTCCGGAAGACTCCTAGGATCCTTTTCGTAGCTCTCGCTTGGACTGCTTCGAGCGGTTTTACCGCCCGCTTTGATTTCCACCAGACTGGGGCTCCGTAGTCGCTAATCGCTATAACGCATGCCTTGTAGAGTTGTCTAAGAGAGTGGGCGGTTAGGCCGTTCTCTATATTTACTAGGCGGTAGAGCCTATTAAAGGCGGCGTTAGTAGCAGCGGCTCTAGTAGCTATATGTTCTTTAAAGGTAAGGTGGGCGTCGAACCAGATTCCAAGCCATCGGACTGCTTTCCTTATAGGTTCTATTCTAGTACCGCACGGGAGAGCGATATCTATTCTAGAGTCTTTCCCTTTCGAGAAGTAGAGGAGCTCTGTCTTCGCTAGGTCGAACTGGATGCACTCTGCTTCTGCTCGTTCTGTAAGGGTCCGGATTGTGCGTTGTAGTACCCTTGCGTTTTTCCGTAGGCTTGTAGACGCTATAGCTAGTCCGATATCGTCTATATACGAGAGCAGATAGACGTCGGGGAGGTCGATAAAGAGGTTCCGGATATAGATAAGGAAGAGAATTGGGGAGATTGGGCTGCCCTGCGGGACGCCTATCTCTACCTCGTTCTCTTCCTCTATCTGTCCGTCGAAGGCTAGTTGGAGGACTCGTTTCGAGAGGAACGAGTCTGTCCACTCCACTATCGCGTACGGGAGGCGTAGAGAGATAAGAGTCTGTAGTAGTTTACTCTTCGAAACGTGGTCGAAGGCTCCCTTTATGTCTAGAAACGCTACCGAGGGTTTGTGTCCCTTTAGTTTTGCTTGTTCGACAAAGTTCGTAAGTAGAAGGGCAGTATCTACTGCAGACCTCTTCTTTCTGCCTCCCATCTGCGAGTCGTGTAGAAGGGGCCCTATCTCAGCGTATTTCCCAAGCCTTTGGGCTAGTATCTGCTCGCTAACTTTCTCTAGACAGTTAAGTAGCGAGATGATTCTATAGGCCTTTAGGATCGAGTAGTCCGGCTTGTTTAGCTTAGCTAGCGTAATTCCGATCGCTTTCCGCTAGTATAAGAGGTGGTATTCCCTTATAATAAGCGTTCCGTATACCTTAAGAAAGGTGTTCGGGATTGCTTTATACGCGTAAGATATTATATCTTGTATTATACTATCTAGACCAGGTGTCTTTCCTTTAACTTTAGTCGAGGAGCATGCTGCGCTTATCTCTTCCTCTATTAGCGGATTCCACTCCTAGTCTCCTACTCTATACGAGTTCCACCGCGTACGTAGCAGTTAGGTTAGTAGAGGTTTTAGAAATAGTACTAATTTTAGAGTAGTACATTTCCTCTAGAATAAAGTTTCTCCCTAGATTGCTAGTATTAGGCTCTAATTTCTCGGCTTTGTATACGATATAGCTTTGAATATCGAGGCTAGGTTGGTTCTCTATAGGAAGGTATTCTAGTATTAACGCTTCGCTTGTTTTATAGCTAGGAAGTAACGGTTCTTTATTATAAGGTACTCCCTCTTCTTAGCTATACTCGGGGTGTCTCCGTTACTAAACACACGTTTGTAGACGTAGTTTATATGTCTCTATATGTCTTGTAGCTCCAGTGTCTACTATAGCTTCGATTTGGGCGATACTCGCCTTATAGGGATAGCGGACGTATACGCTCTCTCTATTAGGTTCGTAAACTTGTTCGCTAGTGCCTCTAGGTTCTTAGTTTCTCTAATACTACCCTTATTGTCTTATAGTACTATAGTAAACTATTCCTAGTCGGCCTTTTAAACGTTATATTGTTTCCGCGTCCCTATTATTATCTCTATTCTAGCGGGTCTCCTCTAGTACTATACTATAATAGCAGCGTAGTCGGAGCTATACTATATTGTTTTCTAGTATATTTCCTCTCTAGATAGGCTGCCTCGCGTAAAAGTAAGGTCTAGTATACTCGGTATTACTAAGTTCGGCTTATAGAAGGTAGGGGTCCCTAATACATTCTATAGTAGAAATTCCTTATGCTCGAGCCAAGCGTAGAAGTCCCGGGTCCTAGTACTATTATCGGTGCTATTTAGGTCCTAGCTTAGGTACCGTATATTAAAATCCCCTCCTAGAATAACGTGTCGGCTAATTAGGTGTCTATATAGGCACCTTTCTAGCGTCTATGTTCCTACTTCGTCTCTCTCGTTATATACGTTTAAGATTTGGATGCATACTCCTCTCTTATTGTATATATTAAGTGCCTAGAAGTTAGGGTCGTCGTTCTTGTCCGGTATGTATTCGTAGGTAGTTTAGCGACGAATATATACTACTACTCGCGGCCTCTACTCTCGAGGGAGGTCTAGTAGGAGCGGGTATACCCTTAGTATAGGATAGACCTTATATATTGTCCGTTCTCGTATAGGATCTACGGTTCCTATACTAGAACTATATCCGCTCTTTCCTATATCCCGATTTCTAGAAGAGATTCTAGTACTAGTATACTCCTATTTGCATTCCCTTATATAAGAACTAGAGGTATATCTAGCATTCTTAAGGCTTTTTCGTCTTTAGCTTGTCTATTGCCTTACGGGTGCGGTAGCTTATTCTACCTATAAATAGGTATCTGTTATTTACTTGTTGCGCTTCTTCTAGTAAGGTAAAGGCGAGTAGTATCGAGGCACTAATCTTTTGTTCCTGTATTTCGCGGTTTGTAAGCTAGATTAGGTCTGTAGCTAGCTTTACTCCTTAGTTATATGTCTCGATTTTGTACCGGATGTCTTATAGTAGTATCTTAAAGTAGAATTCTTCTATAGAGACCCTATGTACTACTACCTTATACTATGCTTTGTCCTCTAGGAGGCGGGTTGTTAGTATATACTCTAGGATAGAGTTAATATTGTCGAGGGCTAGTTGTTTGCTCTTCTTATCCTTAAAGGTAAGGACTAGGTTTCCTTTTTATATTAGGCTAGTAGCTAGTACTTAAGCGTATTCTAGGCCTCTATTTGCGAACATTGTATTAATGTCGTCTCGTATCCTCTTTAGGTCGGCCTTCGCTCCTATAGAGAGCTAGAGGATAAGTTGTAGTTAGAGTAGCTTTAACTTCTAAGGCAGCGTTTTACTCTAGGTTTGCGTTGTGTCCTAGGGTAGCTCTATCTTCTTTTGTTGTCTTCTCGGTTAGATAACTGTCTAATTGTCCTATGTTTTAGCGTGTTGTCGGTTAGTATCTACGCTATTAGCTATATCTCTTAGGGTGTTTTCTCGGAGAGTATCCGCGTAAGTGCGCTAGAGTTTTTCTACTTCGGCTAGGCGTTCTTGTCCTCTTATTTTTCCTATAGCTTTTCGGATGTCTTATGCTGCTTTTTAGAGGGATGCTACCTCTGTTGCGATTGTCTAGGCTTGGCGTTCGATTCTCTTCCCTTTAGTATAGTCTCGAAAGACTTCGAGTAAGTTAAGGACTCTCGTTTGTTCGTCGTTTTTTAGTAGAGCTGCTGCTTCTACTAGGAGTGTGCGGGCGTCTTCTATTTTCTTCTCGACCGTTCGGCGTATTATTATGTTTTAGAAAGGGTTCGGAGGTAGGGGTTAGAAGCTAAAAGCTTATTATCCTCTCTCTTTTTTAGTAGTTAGCTTAAGAAGGTACCTAGGTCTTTTCTTTAGAATCGTTAGAACAAGGGGCTATATAGTTTCCTCGAGGTCTATATTAACGTTCTTATAGCCTTATTATCTAGTTTCCTATATAAGTTGTTAGGTTAGGGAGGGTTAGAGGTCTAGGTTAGAGGTCTAGGTCCTTGCTACTACTAGAGGTGTTCCTATATCTGTAGTACTATTGTCTCTTCCTATTAGAGTAGTAGCTATCTTTAAGGAGGGGCGTCGTTTAGGGTGCCTAGGTTAGGGCTTCGGGGCGTTCGGGACGTAGCCGCCTTGTCCTAAGCGTAGTCTCGGGCGCGCGGAAGTACGAAAGTTATCCTCTTAAGAGCTGGTTCTTTATACTACAATTGCGCAACGGCGCCGAGGTGTATCGGGGAGCTGCGTAGCTTAAAATAGTGCTTAGAGGAAGGGCTTCCTCCTATACTATGTTTTAGAGTCGGTCGGTCGTTAGCGGCTAAAGTCGTCGCGTGTTGTGTCGGTAATATATAGCTAGTATAACGCTATATAAGAAAGAAATAAATAAAGAAATTATAACTAAAGGGAATAGTTCGAAACGAGCGTTTCTCGGGGTCTTCCCCTCCTTCTAGAGTACTACGTTCGCTCCCTAGTCCCTACTATTCCTCCGGTCGAGGTACTAGCGCCTTATTCTAATTCTCGAGGTCCTAATAAACTCTAGGACTAGTTCTCTCCTAGCTAGGTCCTCTAGTATAGCCTCGAGTGCTCTAGCGTTATAGATTTCTTTCGGTCTCTAGTCCGTATAGTCTTTATAGGCTAGTAAGAGGTGTTCTAGAGTCTCTCTTTCTCTATAGTAGTATCGGTTGTCTTCTACTTTTCCTATTCTCTTTAAGTAACTCTTAAAGTACCTATATCTAAGGTAGAAGGAGTAGTACGCGCTTACTACTACGCGTATTACTCGGATCTTAGTAGATAGATTTTCTATCTACTTAAATCGCGAGTAGTAGCTCTATAGTCTTCTTACTATCTTTGCTTTCTGCGTTTCGTATAACTGCTTCTATTATTCGAGTATATACTCTCTAATATTCGCTATTATCCTTATCTTGTCGGTATAGTAGAAGTATGCGTTTCTTACGTATAGTACTTATAAGGTAGATGTGTACTATACTATTTAGAGTAGCCTTCCTATAGGTATTAGAATACTTGTTATTAGGAGGGCTATATTCTATAGGTTCGACGCTAAGAGAGAGACGTATAGGAGGTCCTATACCTATAGTCCGTATCTAATTACTTATTGTTCTAGGCGGAGGGATGTTAGTAGTAGGCTTGCTTCTACTTCTATAGGTGCGTTCGGAGTTGTCCTAAAGACTCTTAGGATCCTTTTCGTAGCTCTCGCTTATACTACTTCGAGCGGTTTTAGCGCTTACTTTAATTTCTACTAGACTAGGGCTCTATAGTCGCTAATCGCTATTACGTATACCTTATAGAGTTATATAAGAGAATAGGTAGTTAGGCTATTCTCTATATTTGCTAGGCGGTGTAGCCTATTAAAGGCGGCGTTAGTAGTAGCGGCTCTAGTAACTATATATTCTTTAAAGGTAAGGTAGGCGTTAAACTAGATTCTAAGCTATTAGACTACTTTCTTTATAGGTTCTATTCTAGTACTATATAGGAGAGTAATATCTATTTTAGAGTCTTTTCCTTTTAAGAAGTAGAGAAGCTCTGTCTTCGCTAGGTTAAACTAGATATATTTAGATACTAGTATACACACTTACGCCGCGCACCCGCTAGCTACCTACCGACCCTTAAATATAGTATAGAAGGAAGCCCTTCCTCTAAGCACTATTTTAAGCTACGTAGCTCCCCGATACACTCCGGCGCCGTCGCGCAATTATAGTATAAAGAACCAGCTCTCGAGAGGACAACTTTCGCACTTCCGCGCGCTCGCGTCCGCGCCTAGAGTAAGGCGGCTACGTCCCGAACGCCCCGAAGCTCTAACTTAGGCACCCCTAGCAACGCCTCTCCTCGAAGATAGATACTACTCTAATAGGAAGGAATAATAGTACTATAGAAGTAGAGACACCTATAGTTACTACAAGAACCTAGACCTCTAATCCAGACCCCTAACCCTCCCTAACCTACGAGCTTCTATAGGAAACTAGACAATAAGACTATAAGGATATAGATATAGACCTCGAAGGAACTATATAGCTTCTAGTCCCTACGATCTAAAAGAAAAGACCTAGACACCTCCTCGAGCTAACTACCGAAGAAGAGAGAGGATAATAGGCCTTTAGCTTCTAACCCCTACCTCCGAACCCCTTCTAAAACATAATAACACGCTAAACGGCTAGGAAGAAAATAGAAGACGCCTACACACTCCTAGTAGAAGTAGCAGCTCTACTAAAAACGACGAACAAACTAAAGTTCTTAACCTACTTAAAGTCTTTTAAGACTATATAGAAGGTAAGAGGATCGAACGTTAAGCCTAGACAATCGCAATAGAGGTAGTATCCCTCTAAAAAGTAGTATAAGACATCCGAAAAGCTATAGGAAAGATAAGGGGACAAGAACGCCAACTCGAGGTAGAGAAACTATATCGCACCTACGCGGATACTCTCCGAGAAAATGTCCTAAGAGATATAGCTAATAGCGTAGATACTAATCGATAATACGCTAAAACATAGGACAAATAGACAGTTATCTAGCCGAAGAGACAACAAAAGAAGATAGGGCTACCCTAAGACACAACGCAAACCTAGAGCCAAACGCTACTCTAAAAGACAAAGATATCTTAACTACAACTTATCCTCTAGCTCTCTATAAGAGCGAAAGCTAACGCAAAGAAGAAACAGGACGACATTAATATAATGTTTGTAAATAGAGGCTTAGAATACGCCTAAGTACTCGCTACTAGCCTAACACAAAGGAAACCTAGTCCTTACCTTTAAGGACAAGAAAAGTAAGTAACTAGCCTTTAATAACATTAACTTTATTATAGAGTGCATACTAATAACCCGCCTTCTCGAGGACAAAGCATAGTATAAGGTAGTAGTACACGGTGTCTCTACGGAGGAATTCTACTCCGAGACGGCACTATAAGATATCTAGTACGAAATCGAGATATATAACTAAGGAGTAAAGCTAGTTATAGACCTAATCTAGCTTATAAACCGCGAAATACGGGAACAAAAGATTAGTGCCTTAATACTACTTGCCTTTACCTCGCTAGAAGAAGCGCAACGAGTAAATAACGGATACCTATTTATAGGTAGAACAAGCTACTACACCCGTAAGGCAAAAGATAAGCTAAAGACGAAAAAGCCTTAAGAATGCTAGATACACCTCTAGTTCTTATATAAGGGAATGCAAATAGGAGTATACCGGTACTAGAATCCCTTCTAGAAGTCGGGATATAGGAAAGAGCGGATATAGTTCTAGTATAGGAACTATAGATCCTATACGAGAACGGGTAATATATAAGGTCTATTCTATACTAAGGGTATACCCTACTCCTACTAGACCTCTCTCGAGAGCAGAGGCCGCGAGTAGTAGCATATATTCGTCGCTAAACTACCTACAAATATATACTAGACAAGAACGACGACCCTAACTTCTAGGCACTTAATATATATAATAAGAGAGGAGTATGTATCCAAATCTTAAACGTATATAACGAGAGAGACGAAGAAGGGACATAGACGCTAGAAAGGTACCTATATAGATACCCGATTAGCCGACACGCTATCCTAGGCGGGGATTTTAATATACAGTACCTAAGCTAGGACCTAAATAGCACCGACAACAGTACTAGGACCCGGGACTTCTACGCTTAGCTCGAGGATAAGGAATTTCTACTACGGAATGTATTAGGGACCCCTACCTTCTATAGGCCGAACCTAGTAACACCGAGTATACTAGACCTTACTTTTATATAAGGCGGCCTATCTAGAGAGGAAATATACTAGAAAACAATATAGTGCGGCTCCGACTACGCTACTATTATAGTATAGTACTAGAGGAGACCCGCCGGAATAGAAACTATAATAGAGACGCGGAAATAATACGACGTTTAAAAGGCCGACTAGGAACAGTTTACTATAATACTATAAGACAACGAGTATAGTATTAGGGAAACTAAGAACTTAGAGGCACTAGCGAACGAGTTTACAAACCTAATAGAGAGAGCGTATACGTCCGCTATCCCTATAAGGCGAGTATCGTCCAAATCGAAGCTATAGTAGACACCGGAGCTATAGGAAACGCAGAGGCATATAAACCGCGCCTACAAACGAATATTTAGTAACGGAAACACCCCGAGTATAGCCGAGAAGAGGGAGTACCTTATAGTAAAGAACCGCTACTTCCTAGCTATAAAACAAGCGAAGCGTTAATACTAGAATACCTTCCTATAGAAAACCGACCTAGCCTCGATATTTAAAGCTATGTCTTATATAAAGCCGAGAAATTAGGGCCTAATACCGGCAATCTAAAGAGAGACTTTATTTTAGAGGAAGTATACTACCTTAAAATTAGTACTATTTCTAAAACCCCTACCGACCTAACCGCTACGTACGCGGTAGAACTCGTATAGAGTAGGAGATTAAGAGTAGAACCTACTAATAAAGAAAGAGATACGTATAGTATACTCCTCGACTAAAGTTAAAGGCAAAACACCTAGTCTAGACGGCATAATATAAGAGATAATATCCTACGCGTATAAAGCAATCCCGAACACCTTTCTTAAAGTATACGGGACGCTTATTACGAGGGGATACTACCTCTTATACTAGCGGAAAGCGATTGGAATTACGCTAGCTAAGCTAAATAAGCCGGACTACTCGATCCTAAAGGCCTATAGAATTATCTCGCTACTTAACTATCTAGACAAAGTTAGCGAGCGGATACTAGCCTAAAGGCTTGGGAAATACGCTAAGACAGGGCCCCTCCTATACGACTCGCAGATAGGAGGCAGAAAGAAAAGGTCTATAGTAGATACTACTCTTCTACTTACGAACTTTATCAAATAAGTAAAACTAAAGGGACATAAACCCTCGGTAGCGTTTCTAGACATAAAGGGAGCCTTCGACTATATTTCGAAGAGTAAACTACTATAGACTCTTATCTCTCTACGCCTCCTGTACGCGATAGTAGAGTAGACAGACTCGTTCCTCTCGAAACGAGTCCTCTAACTAGCTTTCGACAGATAGATAGAGGAAGAAAACGAGGTAGAGATAGGCGTCCTGTAGGGCAGCCCAATCTCCCTAATTCTCTTCCTTATCTATATCCGGAACCTCTTTATCGACCTCCCTAACGTCTATCCGCTCTCGTATATAGACAATATTAGACTAGCTATAGCGTCTACAAGCCTACGGAAAAACGTAAGGGTACTATAGCGTACAATCCGGACCCTTATAGAACGAGTAGAAGCAGAATGCATCTAGTTCGACCTAGCGAAGATAGAGCTCCTCTACTTCTTAAAAGGAAAAGATTCTAAAATAGATATCGCCCTCTCGTACGGTACTAGGATAGAACCTATAAGGAAAGTAGTCTAATAGCTTAGAATCTAGTTCGACGCCTACCTTACCTTTAAAGAATATATAGCTACTAGAGCCGCTACTACTAACGCCGCCTTTAATAGGCTCTACCGCCTAGCAAATATAGAGAACGGCCTAACCGCCTACTCTCTTAGACAACTCTATAAGGCATGCGTTATAGCGATTAGCGACTACAGAGCCCCGGTCTAGTGGAAATTAAAGCGAGCGCTAAAACTGCTCGAAGTAGTCTAAGCGAGAGCTACGAAAAGGATCCTAGGAGTCTTCCGGACAACCCCGAATATACCTATAGAAGTAGAAGCAAGCCTACTACTAATATCTCTCTAGCTAGAACAACAGGTAATTAGGTATTGACTGCGGGTATAGGACCTCCCGTACGACTCCCTCTCGCGTCGAAACTACGAAATATAGCCCTCCTAAGAACGAGTATTCTAATTCCTATAGGAAGGCTACTCTAAATAGTATAGTATATATCTACTCTATAAGTACTACGCGTAAGAAACGTATACTTCTACTATACTAATAAGATAAGGACAGTAGCGAATATTAGAGAGTATATACTCGAACGATAGAAGTAGTTGTACGAAACGCAGAAAGCAAAGACAGTAAGAAGACTATAGAGCTACTACTCGCGATTTAGGTAGATAGGAAATCTATCTACTAAGATCCGTGCAATACGCGTAGTAGTAAGCGCGTACTACTCCTTCCGCCTCGGATATAGGTACTTTAAGAGTTACCTAAAAAGGATAGGAAAAGTAGAAGACGACTAGTGCTACTATAGAGGAAGAGAGACTCCAGAACACCTCTTACTAGCCTGCAAAGACTATGCGGACTAGAGACCGAAGGAGATCCGTAACGCTAGAACACTCGAGGCTGTACTAGATAATCCAGCAAGGAGAGAACTAGTCCTAGAATTTATTAGGACCTCGAAGATTAGAACAAGGCGATAGCACCTCGACCGGGGCTATAGCGAGGACTAGGGAGCAACGCAACACTCCTAGAAGGAGGAGAAGACTCCGAGAGACACTCGTTTCGTATTTTTCTCTTTAGTTATAATCTCTTAGTTATTTCTTTCTTCTATAGCGTAATACCGGCTATATATAGTAGAGGGCAACGGCCCGAAATGTCTAGGAGGCGCGAATAAGGACAAGAAGAGAACTGTAGTAGGTAGCCGGTACGTAGTACTAGCTCCCGTCCTATATAGTCTTCGACTCCTATAGGACGTAAATAGAATAAACAAACAAACAAATAAACAAACTAGATATATTCTGCTTCTACTCGTTCTATAAGGGTCCGGATTACGCGTTGTAGTACCCTTACGTTTTTCCGTAGGCTTGTAGATGCTATAGCTAGTCTAATATCGTCTATATATAAGAGTAGGTAGATGTTAGAGAGGTCGATAAAGAGGTTCTAGATATAGATAAGGAAGAGTATTAGGGAGATTAGGCTGCCTTATAGGACGCCTATCTCTACTTCGTTTTCTTCCTCTATCTATCCGTCGAAAGCTAGTTAGAGGACTCGTTTTAAGAGGAACGAGTCTATCTACTCTACTATCGCGTATAGGAGGCGTAGAGAGATAAGAGTCTATAGTAGTTTACTCTTCGAAACGTAGTCGAAGGCTCTCTTAATATCTAGAAACGCTACCGAGGGTTTATATCTCTTTAGTTTTACTTATTCGATAAAGTTTATAAGTAGGAGTATAGTATCTATTACAGATCTCTTCTTTCGGCCCCCTATTTAGGAGTTGTATAGTAGGGGACCTATCTCTACGTATTTCCCTAGCCTTTAGGCTAGGATACGCTCGCTTACTTTCCCTAGGCAGTTAAGTAGCGAGATAATCCTATAGGCTTTTAGGATCGAGTAGTCTAGCTTATTTAGCTTAGCTAGCGTAATTCCAATTGCTTTCCGCTAGTATAAGGGGTGGTATCCCCTTATAATAAGCGTCCCGTATACCTTAAGAAAGGTGTTAGGGATTACTTTATATATATAGGATATTATATCTTATATTATACTGTTTAAACTAGATGTTTTGCCTCTAACTTTAGACGAAGAGTATACTATACTTAACTCTTCCTCTATTAGCGGGTTCTACTCCTAATCTCCTACTCTATACGAGTTCTACTACATACGTAGTAGTTAGGTTAGTAGAGGTTTTAAAAATAGTACTAATTTTAAGGTAGTACATTTCCCTTAGAATAAAGTCTCTCCCTAGATTGCTAGTATTAGGCCCTAATTTCTCGGCTTTATATAGGATATAGCTTTAAATATCGAGGCTGGGTCGGTTTTTTAAAGGAAGGTATTCTAGTATTAACGCTTCGCTTATTTTATAGCTAGGAAGTAACAGTTCTTTACTATAAGGTACTTTCTCTTCTCGGCTATACTCGGGGTGTCTCCGTTACTAAACACTTGTTTGTAGACGCGGTTTATATATCTCCGTATATCCTATAGCTCTAGTATCTACTATAGCTTTGATTTAGACGATACTCGCCTTATAGAGATAGCGGACGTACACGCTTTCTCTATTAGGTTCGTAAACTCGTACGCTAGTATGTCTAGGTTCTTAGTTTCTCTAACACTCCTCTCGTTGTCTTGTAGTATTATAGTAAACTATTCCTAGTCGGCCTTTTAAATATCGTATTGTTTCCGCTTCTCTATTATTGTTTCTACTCTAGCTATTCTCCTCTAGTACTATACTATAATAGCAGCGTAGTTAGAGCTATACTATATTGTTTTCTAGTGTATTTCCTCTCTAGATAGGCTACCTCGCATAAAGGTAAGGTCTAGTACGCTCGGTATTACTAGGTTCGGCCTATAGAAGGTAGGGGTCCCTAATACGTTCTATAGTAGAAATTCCTTATCCTCGAGCTAAGCGTAGAAGTCTCGGGTCCTCGTACTATTATCGGTGCTGTTTAGGTCCTAGCTTAGATGCCGTATATTAAAATCCCCGCCTAGGATAGCGTATCGGCTAATCGGGTGTCTATATAGGCACCTTTCTAGCGTCTATGTCCCTTCTTCGTCTCTCTCGTTATATATGTTTAAGATTTGGATATATAATCCTCTCTTATTATATATATTAAGTGCCTAGAAGTCGGGGTTGTCGTTCTTATCTAGTATATATTCGCAGGTAGTCTAGTAGCGAATATATGCTACTATACGCGGCCTCTGCTCCCGAGGGAGGTCTAGTAGGAGTAGGGTATACTCTTAGTATAGGATAGACCTTATATATTGCCCGTTCTTATATAGGATCTACGGTTCCTATACTAGAATTATATCCGCTCTTTCCTATATCTTAACTTTTAGAAGGGATTCTAGTACTAGTATACTCCTATTTGTATTCCCTTATATAAGAACTAAAGGTATATCTAGCATTCTTAAGGCTTTTTCGTCTTTAGCTTATCTTTTACCTTATAAGCGCGGTAGCTTATTCTACCTATAAATAGGTATCTGTTATTTACTTATTGCGCTTCTTCTAGCGAGGCAAAGGCGAGTAGTATCGAGGTACTAATCTTTTGTTCCTATATCTCGCGGTTTGTAAGCTAGATTAGGTCTGTAGCTAGCTTTACTCCTAGGTTATATATCTCGATTTCGTACCGGATGTCTTATAGTACTATTTCGGAGTAGAATTCTTCTATAGAGATACTATATACTACTACCTTATACTATACTTTGTCCTCGAGATCCTACCTAAAACCTTTAGTAGCTAATCCGCTTAGCTGCTAACGACCGACCGACTCTAAAACATAGTATAGGAGAAAGCCCTTCCTCTAAGCACTATTTTAAGCTACGCAGCTCCCCGATACACTTCGGCGCCGTCGCGCAATTGTAGTATAAAGAACCAGCTCCTAAGAGGACAACTTTCGTACTTCCGTACGCCTACGCCCGCGCCTAGAACGAGGCAGCTGCGTCCCGAACGCCCCGAAGCCCTAATTTAGGTACCTCTAACGACGCCTCTCCTTAAAGATAGATACTACTCTAATAGGAAGGAATAATAGTACTATAGAAGTAGAAATATCCGCAGTTACTACAAGAACCTAGACCTCTAATCTAGACTTCTAACCCTCCCTAATCTACTAGCTTCTATAGGAAACTAGACGATAAGACTATAAGAATATAGATATAGACCTTGAAGGAACTATATAGCTCCTTATCCTAACGATCCTAAAGAAAAGACCTAGATACCTCCTTAAGCTAACTACCGAAGAAGAGAGAGGACAATAGGCCTTTAGCTTCCAACCCCTACCTCCGAACCCCTTCTAAAACACAATAATACGCTAAATAGCCGAGAAGAAAATAAAAGACGCCTATATACTCCTAGTAGAAGCAGTAGCTCTACTAAAAAACGACGAACAAACGAGAGTCCTTAACCTACTTAAAGTCTTTCGAGACTATACCGAAGGTAAGAGGATCGAACGTTAAGCCTAGACAATCGCAACAGAGGTAGTATCTCTCTAAAAGCAGTATAAAATATCCGGAAAGCCGTAGGAAAAACAAGAGAATAAGGACGCCTAGCTAAAGTAGAAAAACCTTAGCGTACGTACGTAGATACTCTCCGAGAAAATACTCTAAGCAATACAACTAATAGCGTAGATACTAACTAACAACACGCTAAAACATAGGATAATTAGACAGTTATCTAGCCGAGAAGACAATAAAAGAAGATAGAGCTATTCTAGGACATAACGTAAACCTAAAGCAAAACGCTACCTTAAAGGTTAAAACTACCTTAACTATAGCTTATTCTCTAGCTCTCTATAGGAGCGAAGGCCGACCTAAAGAAGATATAGGACGACATTAATATAATATTCGCAAATAGGAGCCTAGGACACGCCCAAGTACTAGCTACTAGCCTAACGCAAAAAGAAAACCTAGTCCTTACCTTTAAGGACGAGAAGAGTAAACAACTAGCCCTCGACAACATTAACTCTATCCTAGAGTACATACTAACAACCCGCCTCCTAGAGGACAAAGCATAGTATAAGGTAGTAGTACACAGGGTCTCTATAGAAGAATTCTACTCCGAGATAGTACTATAAGACATCTAGTACAAAATCGAGATATATAACCTAGGAGTAAGGCTTATTATAGACCTAATCTAGCTTATAAATTGCGAAATAAGAGAGCAAAAGACTAAGGGTTCGATACTACTCGCCTTTACCTTGCTAGAAGAAGCGTAACAAGTAAGTAATAGGTACCTATTTATAGGTGGAACAAGCTGCTACACCCGAAAGGCAAAAGACAAACTAAAGACGAAAAAGCCTTAAGAATGCTAGATACGCCTCTAGTTCTTGTCTAAGGGAATATAAATAGAAGTATACTAGCGCTAGAATCCCTTCTAGAAATTAGGATATAAGAAAGAGCGGATAAAGTTCTAGTATAGAAACTATAGGTCCTATACGAGAACAGGTAATATATAAGGTCTATCCTATACTAAGAGTATATCCCGCTTCTACTAGATCTTCCGCAAGAGCAAAGGCTACGAGTAGTAGCATATATTCGACGCTAGACTACCTACGAATATATTCTAGATAAGAACGACGACCCTAACTTCTAGGCACTTAATATATATAATAAGAGAGGACTATGCATCCAAATCTTAAACGTATATAACGAGAGAGACGAAGAAGGGACATAGACGCTAGAGAGATGCCTTTATAGACACCCGATTAGCTAACATACTATCCTAGCTAGGGATTTTAATATACGGTACCTAAGCTAGAACCTAAATAGCACTAATAATAGCACTAGAACCTAAGACTTCTACGCTTAGCTCGAGGACAAGGAATTTCTACTATAGAACGTATTAGGGACCTCTACCTTCTATAGGCCGAACCTAGTAATACTAAGTGTACTAGACCTTACTTTTACGTAAGGCAGCCTATCTAGAGAGGAAATATACTAGAGAACAATATAGTGCGGCTCCGACTACGCTACTATTATAGTAAGGCACTAGGGGAGAACAACCGGAGTAGAAACGACGACTAAGACGCGGAAATAATACGACGTTTAAAAGGCCGACTAGGAACAGTTTACTATAATACTATAAGACAACGAGAGTAGTATTAGAGAAACTAAGAACCTAGAGGTACTAGCGAACGAGTTTACAAACCTAATAGAGAGAGCGTATACGTCCGCTATCCCTATAAGGCGAGTATCGTCTAAATCGAAGCTATAGTAGATACTAGAGCTATAGGAAACGCGGAGGCATATAAACTGCGCCTATAAACGAATATTTAGTAACGGAAACACCCCGAGTATAGCCGAGAAGAGGGAGTACCTTATGGTTAAGAACTACTACTTCCTAGCTATAAAATAAGCGAAGCGACAATACTAGAATACCTTTCTATAGAAAACCGACCCGGCCTCGATATTTAAAGCTATATCTTATACAAAGCCGAGAAATTAGGGCCTAATACTAGCAATCTAGGCCAGCGACGAGAAGTACCTGTACGCGGTGCTAGCTACGAACCTATCGCTTGCGATAGAGCCGAATCTTCTTAACCTGTCGTAGGCGAAAACGATAGGAATCCAAGACAAGGAGACTCCCTCCTATATCTCCTACCTCCTAAACTAGCCTAAACCGACCTAAACCAACCCAAAATAAGACAGCTACAATATACAAAAAGAGTAGGAAAAGAGGAAGAGGAGAGTAGAGATAGGCTATAGAGAGTAGCTGCCTCTAGAAGGAGCCTCGAAAGAGAACACTACTTAACCTAGAATATAAGGCTATTCTTTCTTAAGTAAGAAGGTAGTATTCTAAGGAGGAGAAACCCTAGCCGATAGGAGACTTTATCTACCTACCTATTAGTGCTAAGAAGAAGAAGAAGATAAGTAGGTATAAGAACTAGACTATCCTCTAGATACTATTCGATACCTTCCTTAAGACTCGATTCTAAATTCTAGATATATGCGTATAGGCCTTAGCGCTAAGTACTAAGACCTACTATAGATAGATAGAAATTTTAGAAGTTAGAATTTAGGATAAAGAGCGAAGGCTATAGAGGAAGACCCCTCCCCTTCTACGAGGTATAAGAGCCTTTCTTTTATAGAAGTATAGCTTACCGTCGGCTACAAACGATAGAGAGCAACGGCCCGAAATGTCTAGGAGGAGCGAATAAGAAAAAGAAGAAAAACCGTAGTAGGCAGCTTATACGTAGTACTAGCTCCCGTCCTATATAGTCTTTGACTCCTATAGGACGTAAATAGAATAAACAAACAAACAAACAAACAAACTAGCAATCTAGGGAGAGACTTTATTCTAGAGGAAGTGTACTACCTTAAAATTAGTACTATTCCTAAAACCCCTACTAACCTAACTGCTACGTGCGCGGTAGAACTTATATAGAGTAGGAGATTGGGAGTAGAACCTACTAATAGAGGAAGAGATACGTATAGTATGCTCCTCGACTAAAGTTAAAGGCAAAACACCCGGTCTAGACAATATAATATAAGAGATAATATTCTACGCGTATAAAGCAATCCCGAACATCTTTCTTAAGGTATACGGGACGCTTATTACGAGGGGATACTACCCTTATACTAGCGGAAAGCGATTAGAATTACGCTAGCTAAGCTAAATAAGCTAGACTACTCGATCCTAAAGGCTTATAGAATTATCTCGCTACTTAACTATCTAGAGAAAGTTAGCGAGCGGATACTAGCCTAAAGGCTTAGGAAATACGCTAAGATAGAGCTCCTCCTATACGACTTGCAGATAGGAGGTAGAAAGAAGAGGTCTATAGTAGATACTACCCTTCTACTTACGAACTTTGTCGAATAAGTAAAACTAAAGAGATACAAACCCTCGGTAGCGTTTCTAGTGTTAACAGGATCACCACCCCAAACCTTATAGGGCAGTATCCTCCTAAAGGGGACGTCGTAGCGTAACATAGTGTAATCTGTCCCTCTAGTACTCGCTATTAGGTAGCGAGTCGCTCTTATAAGAGATGTACTAAGAGGGGCAACAGGTGCGGACGAGGAAGGATGTCGTTCTATCTATAGAGGAGAGGCTAGCTAAATACATGTCTATACTACTAAGAAGGAGTGTATAGCGTGCGGGTCTATGCTTCTGTCCGTATGCTAGGGAGTCGTAATACTACCTAATATCCCTCCCCTTCTTAGTGTCTAACTAGATACAATTTAAAAAGCAACACCTATAAAAATCGTAACGTAAAAGCCGAGGCTTTGTCTATTAAATACTAGTTTTACCTATCGCTATCTCTAGTTATTAGTTCAACCTTAACATATACTTAATTAGCGGCATTATTAGTCTCTTCCTCCGAAGTCTCAACGTCTTGCAGTCCGTCTAGATTAGCAGCCGCACCTCTACTAGTCTTATAGCGGCTCTAGCTCTTAGCGTTCGAGTAAGAGTTCTTCTTAAGGAACTCTATAGTATATAGGAGGTTGCGTAGCGCGCGGACTATAGTGTTAACCTAGGCCTTATAGTAGTTAGCTAGGCCTACCTTATTGCGAGAAAGCAAGGTCTTTATTTCGTACTACATATAGGCACTAGTCTACGGCACCTTGCTAAGTAGTGCCTACGAGATCGGGTTTGGGTGCGCAATCGTAACCGAAGTAGGGAACGAGAATAGAATATTTAGATCCTTAATAGATAGTAGAAGAGCTAGTTCTCGATAAGCCTTTGCGATAGCTTCCGTAGGAGTACTATCCTTATACTTACTATTCTCGACCTTAGTTAGCGTAGTCGAAACAACTATATGTTCTGCTTATTCGCTAAGCTAGAAGCCTTACGGAGTAGTAGACATTGTAATATACTACTTGTAGGCTTCTAGAGGGTAAGTCGACTAGGCGCTGCTATACGAGGTAAGGAACGCATCGTTAATAGCACCCAGATCGGTAGTAGTTAATCGGACTATAGCTTTAACGTTCGTAGCCTACTCCCTTAAGGCCTCGAAGTTAGTCGTGCTGTTTATGCTAACTGCGACAACTATATAACTGCTAGCGTTATTATCGATTAGCGGTATATAAAGTATAAGTCAAAGGTTCTCGACTTACTTATCTCGCATCTTATAAATATTAATAGGTAAGAACTTCTAATACTTTACATTCGTGTTAATAGAGAGAGCGTCTTCGTTCTTATTAACTAAGTAAGTAGTCTCTAGGATAGTAAGAAGGTAAGTAGCGTAGTCGTTATAGAGAAGAATATTAAGTAGCTAGACGAAAGGGTCTTAGCGAAGGACCTATTAGGAGACAGAAAATAGCTGTAGCTCGTTCTTACTATAGACTAACTAGTCGCGTTAATAAAAGCTATATATATTAAACTTGTTCTTTAGCTTGTCTGCGACAGTGTCCGTTTAGTTTTTGTATAAGGTCGAGGTAAACAACTAGCTAAATTTATTAAAACCAACAATGCCTTTATTAGCTAGGTTAACGCTTATGCCTTCTATCCTAAGCTCCTTTAGGACGGTCTTAAGTTAGACATTATTAAGGTAGATAAGCAACTCTAGCTCTTCTAGAATGTACTTATATTTGCTAAGGGCACGGGCGTTAGTACGAGAAGACAAGATACTCGTAGCAAACTAGGACGGGTAGCGAGCAACTAAACTATCGTAATTGTCTAGCTTAAGGCTAATGCGCGCGACTCGATACTAGAGTTAATAGGGCTTCGCGTTGCTCTATAGGCTACACAATTCTGCTAAAGTCTTAAGGTAAGTCGTGTATAGAAGCTGGTTCTTATTAGTGCTATTCTTATTAAACTCGTAGTTAGTGCTAGAGCGATCTATATACGCGTTAAATAATACGGCTAGGTTAGCGTTTTCTAGGCTACTAAGATGCTTATCGCTACTAGTATTAAGGATTTCGGCGAGGATAGGCGAAGACTCCGCGTCCTTATAGTTCCTATATATTAATAGAAGCGAGAAGGACTGAGTCTCTACTAGCTGCGGTCCTTCTTCTTCTTTAATAACTCGCAGATTCTCTTCGGCTTGCTCGAGTTTATTCTAGACTTCTATAATCTCGCGCTTAAGTTCTTCGTTTTAAGTGTCTTACTAGGCCGCCTTCGCTGCGGCTAGTATCTGCGAAGAGCGTGTCTTACGAGTAATACGGCGAGTGTTCGCGTCTTCTACGTCTTAAACAGCTTAAGTAGCTTCCTCGTTAAGTTAATTAATTCTCGCCTAGAGTCGCTTACGACGATCTTCGATAGCTTAAACGCGTATGCTCTTGCCTACTAGAACGATAAAGCTATTCTTATTAATAACTATATTCTAAGAGCGAAGGAGAACCTTAACTTCGTTAGACTTAATATTAATGCTATCGATAGCGGCCTAGTACTTTATATAGTATTACGCTACGAAGTTATTCCTAGTTAGCTCTAGTCTATTAGTAGACGCTCCTCGAGTATTGCTAGCGTTAAGAGCTCGAAAGAGCATAATTTAAGTAAGCTTTTAGCTACCTTCGTTAACCTTAGGGTATCTATTAATAAAGGCCTATACGTTCTTAGTACGCTCGGATAAGAAGAACGCAAACTTAGTAATCGAAGTTAGCGTCTTAGTAGACGACTACTTTTGCTTAAGGACGCCGCTTATTGTCTTAAATCGATTAGCGACGGCCTTGCCTTAGCTATTAAGTATATAGGTCGCTAGGAAGGCTTTTCTAAAGGTCTTGCCGTTCTTATCGACTTTACTTACGTCGAACTTCCGTAAGCGTGCGATCTCTATAAATTAGTAAACCTAGTAAGCGAAGCTTTCTGCGAGGTTCTTAATAAGGCTAGCGCTTTCGCGTACGGCTTCGTTAATATCTTTGTTGCTAATGTTCTATAGCGCTATAAGTATCTCTTATAGCGACTTGCAGTTACTAAAGAACTTCGAGCTCTTTATAAGTAACTCGACGTTGTAGCTTAGAATTAGCGATATATTGGGGTCGCCTAAATTAGCTATTTTAGCTAGGCAGGGGTAAACAAGTGCTTGCGTTGCTTCGAGGAGTCTTAGAAAGAAGGCGTCGAGAGGAGGGCGAACGATGCTTTCGGTATAGGAGAAAGAGGGAGTTCTTACTTAAAGGTTGGCTCCTTTTATGCAGCTAGCGAGGCTAGTAGCGCATATTTAGTATTTACCTACTCCTCCTTTGTTTACCTCTATACTATAACGCTATTAGTTAATTATATTTGTTAACTCTATAGCAAACTTAGTAAATAGTAACTAGTAAATTTCCTAGGTAAATAGGAATTTAGTAAATAGGTTACGTAATGCTAATGCAACCTAGCTAGGTTGTATTAACTTTAGCCTTAACCTAAAGATTATATAAACAATAGAAAAGCCTAGATAGCAAACGAAAGTAAGGAGAATATCGAAAACAACGTCCGCGAGTTAATTAAACATCTAAAAAACAAGGGGACAAAGGTTAGTAGTCGAGTTAGTAGAGGGACCTTTAAGTAAAGAAGGGCGGTAGGTTAGTATATATACCTTCGTCGTCTTCGAAAAAGACGCCGCCTATACGTATATATTCCCCTCTTTCTTCTTAAGTTATCGCCGATAGCTTAATACGCGGTAAGGCATATCCTAGTAGTAGGATAGGGTTAACCTTAACTACCGGGTTATCCTCCTATAGATATCGGTCTAGGGTAGCGGCCTCTTCCTCCGTCGGAGGGTCTTCGCTGGCTCTAAAGTCGGTAGAGATCTGCTTTAGGTTCTTCTTCGGGTACGTACTATCCTTAACTATGCTATCTAGCTCTTCTAGAATATATATAGACCCGTTATATAGGATTCGAGAGACGCGAAACGGTCCTTTTTACTAGAAGGCTAGCTTATACGAGAAGCTAGTCTAGATTTCCGACCGGAAGACTATAACTAGATCGCCTTTAGATAGGAGTTTATCTACTACGCGGGCGTTAAAGTATTCCTTTACCTCCTGCCTTAAGCGATTGTTACGAGCCTTAGCCTCGTCTAACGTGCGTATTATTTCTTCTAGTACTGTTGCACGCATTATAAGTAGGTCTTCTCGGTTACGAATAGATCTCTAGTCGCGAATACTATACGTGCGATGCTCTAGTTCTATCGGTAGGACCGCATCTCTACCTATTATTACTTTTGTAGGAGTAAGACTAGTCGAGGCTACAGCTGTCGTACGTTCGGCCTAAAGTACCGTAGGTATTCGCTCTTAAACATTCTTAAACCCTCTATTCGTAAGCTTAGAGAGCGTACTAAGGATCGGTTTATAGCTAGCTTTAATTAACCCGTTCGCTTCTAGGTAGTAGGCTAAGATCTTAATATAAGTAACCTCGTAGGAAACGAGAAGTATCTCGATATCGCCGAGGTTCTACTAAGTATTATTAAGGACAATCTTATATATAACTTCCTAGCGGCATATAACTTCCGAATAGATAAACCTAGTAATAGATTTCGAGGTAATATTCTTCGCTAGCTTGGGCTACTACCTCGCTTCCGGCTACCGTAACAGCCCTTCTCTTATAACAAATAGGCTATTATTCTTGTCGATATGCACAGCATCGCCGAACTATCGTTCGCTAAGAACTAAGGGTGTAGGAATAGTTAATAGACCCGGTCTTTGATGGCCGTTCCAATATAGGCACTAAGGACAGGTTTTGCAGTATCTAGAAACATTACTATAGCATTTATCTTACTAGTATCGCCTTCTTGGCAGTTCCCAGACGCCATTCGGACCCCTGTAGCTATTCTCCTCGTAAAGAGCGGTAACTATTCGAGTTCTTTCCGTAGGGTTATCTACTACTCGCTAAATAGAGGCATTAACTCGCTCCTATCTCTAAAGGGTCCTATCTTTAACTATAAATCGTCTCGCAGCTCTAATAAAAGTCTTATAGCGCGACCTTAATAGGTGTAGGGGTTTCGCTATATACGTTAGAAAATATACGATGTCGTGTAAGTCCTATATATAGTACCCGTCTAGAACACTTTTATCTTCTATTGTAGCCGGAAATGCATTAATATAAAATGCGCTAAAGAATTGTCGGTTAATTATGTTCTTAACGTCATCTTCCGCTTCTATCTCCGCCTTATCTTCGTCTATTACTAGCTTTCAAGACAACGAGTTGAGAGCAGAGTGCTTTTTGCCTAAAACATAAAATATATTAAAGTCGAACAAGTGAATTTAAGCGATCTACTATACTATTATAGAATTCGGAAGGTCGGAAGCCGCTCGATTTAGCTAGTAGACTAACGTATTAGTATCTACCTCGAGTCTAAAATAAACGCCGAAAAGCTACGGTCTAAACTTCTAAAGAGCCCGTAGGACTCTAAGGTACTCCCTTTTTCCTACGTTATATCGGGCTTTATTAAGCTTCTAAAGACCCGAATTATAGCGAACTAGGTATCGTATCGAGGAATCCTCGCAATCTTCCTATATAATAACCTTACTATATCTATTACTACTAGAGTCGACTGCTACTATAATTAGGCTAGCGCTGTTACTATAGTCGATAGAGACTAACGTAGGTGCCGTTGTTAGGCATTTCGTAATAGTGTCGACTACGTCTTAATATTCTTTATTCTATTTAAACTTAGAATCCTTTCGTAGTAGTTTAAATAGCGGCTTATAGACAATCGAGAAGTTCGGAACCTAGATCTAGAAGTAGGTAACTACCTCTATCTAGATCCTAACAGCCTTCTAGGAATCCGAAGTAGGCTACTCTAATATTTTCTGGACTCTTACTTTATTAGGGTGTCTTCCAAATTTATCCGTTACGTACCCTATAATATTAACTAATTAGTAAAGAAGCTAAAGCTTCTTCCCGTAAATTGTTAGATTCGCTCGTTCGAGGTCGCTTAAGACAGCATCGAGGTTCTAGATGTATTTAACTATAAACCGCCGCAACCTAGGCTCTACCTCTTTATCGTTATATCGCGTCTTTAGTCTCTTAATCCCTATATCGTCTAGAAATGGGCGCGCGATGTGAGATATATACATATATAGGACTATCGTAATTATTTAAACGAATTAGGCTACTAAATTAGTCGCTCCTTAGGGTAGAGTTGTCTATCTAAAAGCTCTAAGGGGTGTGTTAAAACTTGTAATGTCTCGATTATCCGGGTGAAGTAAAATCTAGTTATAACTAGAAAAGATGTCTACTAAGGAGGCTACTACGCAGTTGGCAAAATCCTCGGAGAAACTGTCCGTGTCCGGTAGTAGGTTAGCATCGCGTAGCGTAACTCGATTAAATTCCTAGGCAGCGTTAATTATCCGGTACTAAGCTTTCCTATCCTTATCTAGTTGCTTCTTCCTTACTAAGAAGATTAGGTTGCAATAGGAAGAGTAAGACAGCTCGATCGTACCTACCTCCTAACGCTTACGGACTATTTCTTCTATAACCGGCCTTAGGCTTAGGTTAATTCGGAACCTAGGGTAAGCCTAAGGCTCGTAAGGAACCGTCCGTATCCGCTAGGGTAGTATAATCTTAGGCTTAATCTTTCCGATATATTCGAAGTCGTAGGCTAGTACTACCTCACGATTATATAGCAGCTCGTAGAGCAGCTATGTTTCCTTCTTTATTAATGCTATTCTAGGAACAATGTCTTTTAGCCTTTCCGGCGTAAGGCGAGATCCTCGTAGGATTTCCGAGAATTTCTTTATTAGGTACCTCCTATTAAAGGGACTAGTCTCTAGAGGTAGTAAGGCTTCTTTTATAAGGCATTCCTATCTCTAGTTCTTGTTTCCTCCTAGTAAAGAGCTATCTGTTTCGTATATGCTCGTATTTACCGGCCTAACCTTATCTATAACTCTCTTTACTAGCGTAAAAGCATCGAAGGTTGCTATTCTACTACAATATCTATAAAACATGAACACAACAGCAACGGCGACGACTGAAGGTGGGGGCCTTAGGGCCTCCCAGCACGCGTATGTACACCTAGAGCGCAATACTAACATCGACGATGGAATAGCGCGCGACGAGGATGGAGGCCGCTACTCTCCGGACGCGTCGCGCGCCGGGCCAACCAACGAGGCCAGCAGCAGCAACACCGCCAAAATCGACAAACTAAAGGACGACTCCTATATAATGGAACTGAGAACTATCGAGGCCGACGTCGAACGAGCTCTCAAACACAGAGGCCTGCCTTAAGACCTCCTTTAGACCCTCCTACGCGCCTAAGAGCATACCTAGCTTGCGATCCAACACTATAGCGAGACACACTATATAGCAGCGAAACTGCAACAGATTAGCGACGATATCAAGGCAATGCAAAAGTCCCAATGCATAAATACCTCCTAGGCGCGCATACAGTCGTGGGCACAGATGGCGGCTAGGGCCAATCCGACACCAACTACCTAGCCGAAGCACCCGGAGGGAGCCCACATAATCACGGTTAATATGGGCTCCGCAGAGGCAAGAGAGGAAACGAAGAAGTAAGACGCAAAGGGAATACAAGCAAGGATAGGAATACACACAGCAGCGGCGGTCCAGAAGCTGCCGAGCGGTAACCTAAGGGTGTTAGTATATAGTGCGGAGGACAAGAAGAGGCTAGAAGGAAACCAAAGGTGGCTAAAAGAAATATGGCCCGAGGCGGAAGTCTAACAGAACAGACACCAGGTCCTAATCCATAAGGTCCTTACGAACATAGACATTAGAAAGAAACAGCTCTAAGAGACGGTACAGGAGGAAAACGCGAGGTACATCCCGGATCTACGCGTACTAAAGGTAGAGTGGCTTAGGAAGGCAAGAGCGCGAGAGGGCAAACACATGTCGTTAGTTATTCTAACGGTCCAGAGCAAGGCATAGGCGAGGGAGATAGTAAACAAAGGACTCCTATACAACGGCAACTTCTGGGCTGCAGAGCCCTTCCACCCACAACAAAGAGTCGTACAATGCCTCCGATGCAACAGGTTCGGGTACGTTAAAAACTACTATAAGGAGACTACCGAGAAATGCGGGAAGTATGTAGGCAAACATAGGACGGACACATGCATAGCGACAACTAGGAAATGCAGTAACTGTAACGGGAACCACGCCTCCTAGGAAAGGATCTGCAAGATAAAACAGGCCGCACACGCAAAAAAGGATGAGTTCTACAAATTCTTCGCGCAGAAGTAGGCAGCCTATACGCAGCAGACGACTACGTACGACGGCTTTACACTTGTGCAGAATAAGAAGAGACTAGGCCCGCAGCTAGAACGGCCGGCTTAGGAGGGAGAGCCTACACTAGTAGGCACACAAGCGACCGGCGTAGTAAGGCTAGGGCGACTAAGAGGTACGACGGCAGCGACTATAAAAGGAAGGAGATAGACAAGAAAACTCCCTTCTAGCGGGTTACTCGAAGTAGCCAACCTAACTGCGAAGACGAAGATGAAGATATAGGTATAGAGATACTCGTCCAAAGTCAACAACCCACACAATGAATAGACACACTCTACAGATCTACCAACATAACGTGAACCACAGCCGAACGATCTAGTCGCTCCTCCTATAGGAGCTAGACCTAGGGGAAACGCAGATCGTAGCACTTTAGGAACTGTAGATCAACCCCTAAACAGGGCAGACAAAGACAAGTAAGCACTACTACCAAATCGTCCCAATAGGGGGGTACGTAAGAGTCGCGTTCCTAGTCTCGAAATACCTCGATACCTTAAAGTGGGAGGAAGTTGAAGCGGCCTCTACGGACGCGGTGTCTATTCAAATATAGACAAGCAACGGACCACTTACAATCCACAACGTATACAACCCTAGTGGACCACCTAGCTACACGGAACCAGGCACTATACCGGTCGCTATAGAAGCTATACGACTAGCAAACGCGAGGAACCTAGGCTTAGAGTAGATCCTACTCGGAGATTTCAATCTATACTACCCGAGGTGGGGAGGAAATCTTACGCAGAACCAACACACGATGTCGGACCGACTAATCCGGGCTACCGAGCAAGCAGGACTTTAGCTTATAATCGAGCCTAGAACGGTAACATAGGAGAAACAGGGATGCAGTTGCCAAACGCTAGACCTAGTGTTTATAACAGCTGGGGCGCAGCAACGCGTTATCACATGTTAAACGGACCAAGAACGCGCTCACGGATCGGACCACCTCCCAATTATAACTACAATAGAGGACACGGAGCTAAGAGAGGCGACGCAGGACCCGAGACCACAGTAGAAAAAGGCAAACTAGGACGAGATACAGGAGAGGATCTGGGCAAAGAGCAGCGGGCTCCGCAGCGAGGAGATCCACACCAAAGGCGACGTAGATAGGTAGGCGGAAGCGCTGCAAGGGATTATACAGGACACTGTTCGAGAGGGGGTTCTACACGCTAGACCATCTCCATTTGCGAGAGAAAGCTGGACCCTAGAGACACAACACCTAATAAGGACAGCGAGATCAGCAAGACAGGAATGGTGCAACAGTAGGACTAGGGCCAATTACGAGGCGTATATAGCAGCTAACCACGCAAGGTCGAAGCAGGTTAAAAGAGACATAAACCTATCCTAGAGGGCAACAATTAAGGAGATAACGCAGAACTTGGACAAGATATGGAAGCTAGCGAAGTAGGCGAGAGAAAGAGCCGGAAAGCCACAACTACCTCTGCAGTTCCCAAATCTGCTAATTAGACCCTTAGGGCCAAACCAGAGGAAAAGCTAGAACAACGCGGAGAAAGCGGAAGCCCTCGCTACACACTTCTTCCCGGAACCTAAGGCAGCCGACCTAAGCGACATGGACCAAGACACGATCCCAGAACCGATACAAATAGAGCTCGTAGTTACAGAAGCGGAAGTGCTAGGAACGATCGCACGGCTACTAACTAAGAAAGCCGCGGGACCGGACCAGATACCGAACGAGCTCCTAAAGGGATGTAAGGCACGCCTTGCACTACTACTCGCCAAGCTATATACGGCGTGCCTTACGATAGGCTACTACCCTACTACATTTAAGAAATCGACTACAGTCGTCCTCAGGAAACCGTAGAAGCTAGACTACACGAAGCCTAACGCGTATAGGCCCATTGCTCTACTAAACACAATAGCGAAAACGCTAGAGGCTATAGTCGCAAGAAGGATGTCCAAAGTCGTGGAAGAAAGAGGCCTCCTGCTAGAGGCGCAGATAGGGGCAAGGCTAGGTCGATCTACGCTTACAGCACTAGAGCTAATTACGGAACAAGTACGAACGATTTGGGATACCAAGCTAGGGGCAGTAGCGTCTATGCTATGCCTAGATATATTAGGAGCCTTCGACAACGTCTCACACGCCCGGCTACTTTACAACATCGCAATGTAGGGCTTCCCGGCGTAGGTAGTAAGATTTATCGAGTCCTTCTTTTAGAGCTGCACAACTAAACTCCGCCTCGGAGATTACATAGACGAGGAACGGCCTCAGCGGACAGGAATTCCCTAAGGGTCAACTTTGTCCTCTATTCTCTTCCTGTTCTTTGTAGGGACACTACTCCCTGCGATCCAGGCCTAGCATATGCTAGCTATAGGGTTCGTAGACGACACAAACATACTCACATGGGGAAACAGTACGGCAGACAACTGCAGGAGGCTCGAGGCCGTATACGAAAAGTGTATGCAGTAGGCAAGGAGACATGGCGCAGCCTTCGCACCGCAGAAATACTAATTGATCCACTTTACGAGATCCCGTAAGCACGACCTAAAGGCTACAGTACGGATCCAAGGCTTTGAAGAAGGGCCAGCGCTATTACTGCGGCTACTAGGAGTCTGGCTAGATATTAAACTAACGTAGGGACTGCACGTTAAGAAGGCTGCAGAAAGGGGGCATCCTAGATGAACTCACTTTAGAGGCTCTGCAAATCTATATAGGGAGCGTCGTTCCAGAAGGCGAGACACATTTACACAGCTGTAGTCCGACCTGCGATAACATACGGGTACCAGCTTTAGGCGAACCCTACCGGAACGGCAGGATACTGGAAAGGACTTACAGAACCGCTCGAGAAGGTATAGAACGTAGCGCTACGACATATTATAGGGGCCTATAAGAGTGTTAGCTAGGTAGTTCTCTAGAGCGAATCCGGAATTGCCCCGATCCACCTCTATACCTAGGGCATAGTAAGGTAACACGCGGTAAAATAGAGCAACGATAGGGCAGACGAACACCTTCGGGAACAACGGCAGAGGGTGCTTCGCTAATACTAATGCAGACAGAGGCAAGGACGCTAGAGGAAAAACAACCTATCGCGGAGGGAAACTATCCGAGATATAGTCTAAGGACAGGAGGGAGAGGCGCGAGAGGGTAGGAGCAGCTAGGCAGACAGGGAGTAGAGAAGGACATAGATTCGAGAAAAGGCGAAGAGGACTACAACGACAAGCCGCCAGCCTGCAGCCTGGCGCACCGAAGGCGACAAAAAACACCTAGCACTACATAAGGGACTAACTAGGCCGCAAAGCACGATAGTTACTCTCCTACGAACAGAACATATCGGATTTAACCACTACCTAGCTAAGCGCAGAGTCCTAGGAGTGTCCCCTGGGTGCGAGTGCGGACAAGGCACGCAAACAGCTAAGCATATATGCGTGTTCTGCCCACTCCGACAAGGAAATAGGCAAAGCCTATTCGCCGACGTAGGCACGTCCGACTAGGAGACACTAACGACTACAAAGAAAGGCCTCCTCGCTGTAGCGAAATGGCTTATCCGGGAAGGCACACTCGGCTAATTCTCGCTAGCGCGAGAGGAGGAAGAAGCGCAGACGACCCGAGGTCGGGTTACGAGGAGAGAGGCAGGCACCTAGTGAGAGGGAGGGCTCCCACAGATACTGTGTACGTCCTAAGGAGAACAAACAAGGGGACAACCGAGTAGCGGCCGGTTGCAGAGAACAGAGGAAGGTCTAAGGAGTTTTATGCCGGCGAGGCCCTGTCGGGCCTTAAGGGCTTTGTACTTAACAACCAAGGATAGGACACTCCGCTTACTCGGAGACGAGGTAGTACGGTAAAAGATTGTTATATCATACTATTCTACTACGATGCTCTCTACGGTAGCTTTCGTTAATGTTTGTATATAAAAACAGATTATAAACCTCTTCCGAAGGCTCCTTTATATTAGCGACATATATCCGGGACTTCTCGTCTAATATAACCTAGTAGATTGTATTAGATTCCAGCTAATTAGCGTCTCCGCTAGTGCTAAGCTTTTGTGCTTTAGGCATATAATAAACACCTGTTCTCTCGTTAGATACAAAGACTAGAGCTATTGCAACATAGAATTCTTCTAGTAAGAAAGGTTGCAATCCCTCTCTCTCTTTACTCGACTAAGATCTTCGTATCTTGCCGGAAGTCTTAGCGCGTCTATTAGACTTTATAGCCGCGCTACTACTTTTCCCTAGATGTCCTTAATCGTGCGACAGCTAGTGTTACTAACGTGTCCTATAAAGATAATACGATTCCCTTTATAGTCTGCAATCGTGCCTTCCTAGGATCTATTATCGTAGTTCTTCTATACGCTCCGAACAATCCTTTCCTATAGTCGTCCTAGGAGGGTTCGGGTCCTCGGATCTCGGTTAATTACGAAGGTTATTAGAAAAACTACTCTAAACGCATTAACCTAAACGTTGTTGTAGTACCCGACTAGGTCGATAGCATCCCTAGAGATAGGATTTATCTTCGCCTAGAACTCTATCGAGATAGGGAGGCCGAGCTTCTAAGTAGTCGTAAGGCTTATTACGCACGCTTTAGTACCGCTATTAATTATAGCGAGGACACTTATGTCCTTGTTTCTAATTGCTACCTCGATATAGATGCTAGGGATAATAGTATAAGCCCTAAGAATAGCATCGAAGTTAGCGGACTCGGCGTTATTATAGACCTCCTTAAGCCGAGTAGGCGGTCCTTTCGCAATTTTAGTGCTAACAAACCGAGCTTAGAACATATCGATTTCTAACTCCGGCTAGCTATCCTTACTCTCTTACATTTCCGCGCTTATAACCGAGAGGTGTAGACGGATAGGTAGACGGCCTTGTTACTTACGGAGCTTGTCTAACTTCTCTATAAAGGACGGGTTATTATTAATCTGCCCGCTAAAGAAGTTCCGCGGCGACCTATATATTAGTAGATCTCTTATCGGAATAGGTAACTCTAGGTCTAGAAACTAGGAATACTAATAAAGACTATAGGTCTTAGGATCCGCCTTCCTATAGGTGGACACGTAGTTATAGAACTGCTTCTTCTTCGCGACCCTCTTGTTAGCTAGCGCATTAGCCGGTCTAGGCAGATCGTCTATAAGCAAGTTACTATCTAGCGTCTAAGACTTATCTTTAACCTCTTCGACTATAGAATAGAAACCTCCTTGCTAGATACGTTCTAACCCTCAAGTAACAGCCTTAATGCGTCGAGCTTCCGCTGGCTTATTAACTACCTTTCGAGCAACAACCTTAGTTAGGTTAGCCGCCGTAGGGCGAGTAGGGTTATAGACCTTCTTCGGCTTGTCTTAAGAGGCCGCGTAAACATCTACTTCCGTACTATATACGTTCGCGACAGCATCCGCGTCGTACGTAAGGCAATTCGTAGTAATGCTTTCTAGAGTCTCTTTATACATTTTCTTTAGCCGCTTCTAGTACGCTCGGTACGTGTCGTTCCTAGGGCGTCGGAACGTAACCGCTTTATTACTAAAACGAGCTGCTAATAGAGGGTGGACTATACTAAGTTTAGGTACCCTCCTATCCTATTAGTAGACTAACTTCTTACCGTCGCCGTATATTAACCGATAGTTGTCGCCTTTAGTTAGGACTTTCTTGTCGACTAACTTATCTATATACGGGCACCTAGACTAGATGTAGTTAGTAGCGCTACATATGTAGCATTTGCCTTCTAGGTCCTTATAGATTATCGACTTACTGCTATTATACAACTGTGCGAAGATATTAATCGATAGAGCGTCCGGATAGACGTTAATTTTAGTTAGCTTTGCTTAGGTTATCGATAGGTTAACGAGGCTTGGTCCGAGTGCCTCCTAAATAGCCTTAATCTAGTTAATGCTAAGGCTGTTTATCTGCTTAACTAACTCCGCTACCTCCTTACTCTCTAAGTATATAGTAGATAGAACAGTTAGGGGCTACGAACTAGGCTAAGTGCGAGATTCCGGTACTACCTTTAGTAAGGCCTTCGACGCTTAAGCGCTTACTATAGCCTAAACGTTACGTGTATCCTCTCCGTAAATAAAGGTTTCCGCGTTAGACACCGTCTCGATCTCGTTCCTTACTATATTAAGGACCTCCTTAAATTTCTTAAGAGTAGAAGGGTTACTCGGATCTAGCTTATAGTAGCGGAAGATGCGCTAAGACATCTTCTTAGGTATGCCTTTTAGAAGTAGCCGCGTCTTCTGCGTATCCTTAAGCTCCTTTTTATTAATCGACGCGATACTAGACATAAACTCCCGTAGGTACCCCTTCAAATTATCGCCTTCTAAACGCTTCTAACTATAGAGCTTCTCTAGCCAAGCCCTAGTCGACTTAATCTGTCGGCTATCGTTAGCACGATACTCGCGTAGGAATGCTTTCTTTAGCGCTTTAAAATCGGCTATATCTAGCTCTTCCTTCTCTAGCTAACCTTTTAGCCCTTAGATCGTTAAATAGTAGTCCGCACCAATCGTCCGAAGAAAGGCCTAATACTTGTAATTGTCTAACTTAGTATTAAGGTTGTATTCGAGAAGGTTGTACTTAAACCTATCTAAATAGGCAGACGTATTATACGATTTAATTAGTGGATTCTTAGGTGAACCTAGTATAGGTGGTCTTTGTCTTGCATCTTGCATCTAGCTCGAAAGCAACTGTATTAGCAATGCATTTTGCTTAGTAATAGACGTGGAGCTTATAGTTGGCGTCTCTTTAGGCAATATTGTAGCTAAACGGCGGATCTCCTTATCTAGTTATAGAGTAGGATCGTATTCTCGGTCGTTAGCCTCTAAAGACGACTCGACTTCTTAAGCACTTATATACTCTTGTCTCCTTTGTTATTTTTGTCGTTTTTCTTTTTATTTTTGTAACTTAATCGATTGGCTCGCTAGACGTCGGATTTAAATAGGAAATTGAAGTAGCTAATGCGACCTAACTAGGTCGTATTAGCGAAAAAGAAAGTTCTTAATATTATATATAGCATACAGCTTCCTATATACAATCTCCGTTCTCTTCCTTACTCTCGTTATTTTCGGCTAAATTAGAGGCACGTGCCCTAATTAGTAAGAGTTGTTATAGGTACCCTAGTTACGACCTAGTTCCGCTTATTAGCGGGCTATGCCGTTCTAGGGATCCCTAATACTAGGTCTCGTAAGATATACTAGTACGAGAAGCTAAGAAATAAACTAATAGTTAGCTTATCTATAGGACTTAATATAGAATCGCCGTTTTCGGGTCCTCTATAAGACTTAATATAGGTTCTCTATACTCGCCTATAGAACTTAATATAGGTTCGCGGTAGTCGTAACGTCGTAAATAGGCTTCCTCGTAAGATACACTAGTACGAGGAACTATAACTATATTGCGGAGTCCTTATAAGTCTTATCGACTATAGGTATCTAACGCCGGCCTCGCAAGCTTTCTCTAGTGCGAGGGAAAGAAAAGAACTAGGAGCTAGAGGGTAATTAGTCCTTTAGCTAAGGTAGGTGCATAGTCGCACCTTAGGACCCGATAGGCTAATGCCCGTCATCCCTACTACGTATTAGAGCTTAACGTGCGCTCTAAAAGCCTCCGTAGTATAGGTTACGATAACTTATGCTAAGTCCCTAAATAGGTGAACCTAGTAATCCAGACTCCTAAGCTAAAACAGATCTAAGGATTTATAGCTTTTCTAGGTTAAATCGATGCCCTTGCTATAGGGTGCTCTTTAGATTGCCGTTGCCTCTTAAGGTTTCTTATACGCGTACTATAGGGAGTCTTGTCTTATCCTCTTATAGTTATAGTCGTTCGTACCTAGAGGCTATCTCTAAACACTCTATGCTGCCTCTGTAACCTAGAATAAATATAATAGCCCCACCTTCGGCTCTATTATTAATAGGATTACTACCCCAAACCTTATAGAGTAGTATCCTCCTAAAGGGGACGTCGTAGCGTAATATAGTATAATCTGTCCCTCTAGTACTCGCTATTAGGTAGCGAGTCGCTCTTATAAGAGGTGTACTAAGAGGGGTAACAGGTGCGGACGAGGAAGGATGTCGTTCTATCTACAGAGGAGAGGCTAGCTAAATATATGTCCGCACTACTAAGAAGGAGTATATAGCGTGCGGTCTATGCTTCTATCCGTATGCTAGGGGTCGTAATACCACCTAACACTAGATATAAAGGGAGCCTTCGACTACGTTTCGAAGAGTAAACTACTATAGACTCTTATCTCCCTACGCCTCCTATACGCAATAGTAGAGTAGATAAACTTATTCCTCTCGAAACGAGTCCTCTAACTAGCTTTTAATAGATAGATAGAGGAAGAAAACAAAGTAGAGATAGGCGTCCTATAAGGCAGTCTAATCTCCCTAATACTCTTCCTTATCTATATCCGGAACCTCTTTATCGACCTCTCTAACATCTACCCGCTCTCGTATATAGACGATATTAGACTAGCTATAGCATCTATAAGCCTACGGAAAAACGTAAGGGTACTATAGCGCGTAATCCGGACTCTTATAGAACGAGTAGAAGCAGAATATATTTAGTTCGACCTAGTAAAGACAGAGCTTCTCTACTTCTCGAAAGGAAAAGACTCTAGAATAGATATTACCTTCCTATATAGTACTAGAATAGAACCTATAAGAAAAGCAGTCTAATAGCTTAGAATCTAGTTCGACCCCTACCTTACCTTTAAAGAACATATAGCTACTAGAGCTGCCGCTACTAACGCCGCCTTTAATAGGCTATACTACCTAGTAAATATAGAGAATAGCTTAACTACCTATTCCCTTAGACAACTCTATAAGGCATACGTTATAGCGATTAGCGACTACGGAGCCCTAGTCTAGTGGAAATTAAAACGAGCGCTAAAACCGCTCGAAGCAGTCTAAGCGAGAGCTACGAAAAGGATCCTAGGAGTCTTCTAAATAACCTCGAACGCACCCGTAGAAGTAGAAGCAGGTCTACTACTAATATCCCTCTACCTAGAATAATAGGTAATTAGGTATAGACTACGGGTATAGGACCTCCTATATAACTCCCCTCTTACGTCGAACCTATAGAATATAGCCCTCCTAAGAACGAGCATTTTAATACCTATAGGAAGGCTACTCTAAATAGTACAGTATACATCTACCCTATAAGTACTACGCGCAAGAAACGTATACTTCTACTATACCGACAAGATAAGAATAGTAGCGAATATTAGAGAGTATATACTGAACGATAGAAGCAGTTATACGAAACGCAGAAAGCAAAGACAGTAAGAAGACTATAGAGCTACTACTCGCGATTTAGGTAGACAGGAAATCTATCTACTAAGATCCGTGCAACACGCGTAGTAGTAAGCGCGTACTACTTCCTCTACCTCGGATATAGGTACTTTAAGAGTTACCTAAAAGGATAGGAAAAGTAGAAGACGATTAGTGCTACTATAGGGAAGAGAGACTCTAGAACACCTCTTACTAGCCTATAAAGACTATGCGGACTAGAGACCGAAGGAGATCCGTAACGCTAGAATACTCGAGGCTATATTAGATAATCCAGCTAGGAGAGAACTAGTCCTAGAATTTATTAGGACCTCGAAAATTAGAATAAGGCGATAGTACCTCGACTAGGGCTATAGCGAGGACTAGGGAGCGAACGCAATACTCCTAGAAGGAAAAGAAGACTCCGAGAGACACTTGTTTCGAATTTTCCTTTTAGTTATAATCCCTTAGTTATTTCTTTCTTCTATAGCGTAATACCGGCTATATACGGTAGAGGGCAACGGCCCGAAATGTCTAGAAGGCACGAATAAGGAAAAGAAGAGAACTATAGTAGGTAGCTAGTATATAGTACTAGCTCCTATCCTATATAGTCTTCGACTTCTATAGGACGTAAATAGAATAAATAAATAAACAAACAAACAAACTTTGTCCTCGAGGAGGCGGATTGTTAGTATATACTCTAGAATAGAGTTAATATTGTCGAGGGCTAGTTGCTTACTCTTCTTGTCCTTAAAGGTAAGGACTAGGTTTCCTTTTGTATTAAGCTAGTAGCTAGTACTTAGGCGTGTTCTAAGCCTCTATTTACGAACATTATATTAATATTGTCCTATATCCTCTTTAGGTCGGCCTTCGCTCCTATAGAGAGCTAGAGGATAAGTTGTAGTTAGAGTAGCTTTAACTTCTAGGGTAGCGTTTTGCTCTAGGTTTACGTTGTATTCTAGAGTAGCCCTATCTTCTTTTATTATCTTCTTAGCTAGATAACTGTCTAATTATCCTATATTTTAGCATATTGTTAGTTAGTGTCTACGCTATTAGCTATATCTCTTAGGGTGTTTTCTTAGAGAGTATTCGCGTAAGTGCGCTAAAGTTTCTCTACTTCGGCTAGGCGTTCTTGTCCTCTTGTCTTTCTTATAGCTTTTAGATATCTTATACTACTTTTTAAAGGGATACTACCTCTATTACGATTATCTAGGCTTAATATTCGATCCTCTTACCTTCGGTATAGTCTCGAAAGACTTTAAGTAGGTTAAGGACTCTCGTTTGTTCGTCGTTTTTAGTAGAGCTACTACTTCTATTAGGAGTGTACGGGCGTCTTCTATTTTCTTCTCGGCCGTTTAGCGTATTATTGTGTTTTAGAAGAGGTTCGGAGGTAAAGGTTGGAAGCTAAAGGCCTATTATTCTCTCTCTTCTTTAGTAGTCGGTTCGAGGAGGTACTTAGGTCTTTTCTTTAGGATTATTAGGATAAGAGGCTATATAGTTCTTTTAAGGTCTATATTAATATCCTTATAAGTTTATTATCTAGTTTCCTATATAAGCTAGTAGGTTAGAGAAGGTTAGGAGTCTAGATTAGAGGTCTAGGTTCTTATAGTTACTAGGGGTATTCCTATATTAGTAGTACTATTATCTCTTTCTATTAGAGTAGTAGGTATCTTTAAGAAGGAGCGTCGTTTAAAGTGCTTAGGTTAAGGCTTTAGGGCGTTTAGGACGTAGCCGCCTCGTCCTAGGCGTAGGCGTAGGCGCGCGGAAGTACGAAAATTTTCCTCTCGAGAGCTGGTTCTTTATACTATAATTGCGCGATAGCGCCGAAGTGTATCGGGAGCTACGTAGCTTAAAATAGTACTTAGAGGAAGGGCTTCCTTCTATACTATGTTTTAGAGTCGGTCGGTCGTTAGCGTTCTAGCCTAAGTGGGAGTATTAGAAAGTGTAGCCTAGTTAGATATTCTAAGAGACACTTTAGGACACTAGATTAGGTAATATAGGTTATATAACACTAGGTTATATAACTTAGCTAATGCCCTATCTTAGGAGTGAGATGCAACCTATATATAACTAATAACAATTATAACGGTTGGTTTCTATCTATTGCTCTATCCCTCTCCTACTTAAGCCGCATCGAGCGACGACCCAAATACCTAAATTTAATACGTTATAGTATTTTTACGTTTTTTCTTAGGCTTATAGACGCTATAGTAAGGCCTATATCGTCTATATACGAGAGTAGGTAGATGTCGGGAAGGTCGCTAAAGAGGTTCTAAATATAGATAAGGAAGAGTATCGAGGAGATCGGACTTTCTTATAGGACGCCTATCTCTACTTCGTTCTCCTCCTCTATCTATCTATCGAAGGCTAGTTAGAGGACTCGTTTCGAGAGAAACAAGTTTATCTATTTAATAATAGCGTATAGGAGGTATAGAGAGATAAGGGTCTATAGTAGTTTACTTTTCGATACGTAGTCGAAGGCTTACTTAATATCGAGGAAAGCTACTAAGAGTTTATATCCCTTTAGTCTTACTTATTCGATAAAGTTCGTAAGTAAGAGAGTAGTATCTATTACGAATCTCTTCTATCTAGCCTAAGTAGGAGTATTAGAAAGTATAGCTTAGTTAGACATTCTAAGAGATTCTTTAGAGTACTTAATTAGGTAATATAGGTTATATAACACTAGGTTATATAACTTAGCTAATACCCTATCTTAGAAGTAGAATGCAACCTATATATAATACTAATAATAATAGTTAGTTCCTACCTATTACTCTGCCCCTCTTCTACTTAAGCCGTATCGAGCGACGACTTACCGACTTAAATTTAATAATTTTAGTAATTATCTTTAAAAGAAGTACGTAACTCTTAATATAAAGCTAATACGAATCTAATATATATATATACGAGTTAGTTAAAGTTACTAAACTAGTATAAAAGTAGCTAAAGAATATAGGGTAGTCTATATATAGTTTATTTAATTCCTTTTAAACTACTTAGTTAAGAAGGTTGTTAGTAGTCCTAATCGCCTTTCTATAACACTTCCTAGGGTGAGTATACTCGGAGACAATAACGTCCACAGTTCGGTCTTTGCTTAACTGTCGACTACTTAAATGCGCAAATACTTTCGTTGTTATTTCATTCCTCAGAATCGTGAACGCGCTCCCGAATAGGTTGAACAACATTTTTCAAACTGATCTAGCAATCCTTTGGCTTCACGTCGCTTGGAAATCTGTTAGAAGGATCGGCTACTTCCCATTGCATCAGCATTAGCTTGTTTTGATCGCAGGTGCTATCACGCCCAAGAGACCAAACGATCGTTGTAAGCATCTAACACCCGGTCCAGCTAAGGGATCTCTGGAGTGACATTCAGTGGCGCTCGCCGAGTTCTTCCTGATCCCCGCATATACTTGCATGTTTCCCTTGTCTTTACAATACGCCCATATGATGAATTGAGCAAGACGGGGAATGTACATGGTGGACATTGCGGATGGCATTGTTACTTTTCTTGTGCTCCGGACATTCCGCCCCTCAAAAGTCGTCGGCCGCATGGGAAAGAAGCATGGCTACTGCAGCACCTTTCACATTCTCCTACATCGGGCATGTCGTACATGCTCAAAAGTTCGTAGCACCAGACGCAACAAAATACAGTTGCGGTATCACTGCTTGTGCAGTCTGGTATATTTTGGGGTTCTGTGTGTTCAGGGCCTAACGCACATACTGCAAATCCGATGTTCGTTTCACAAGAGATCATTGCGAGTTCTGATGATGATTCGCAACGGATGTCCGGCAAGACAATAAGAGAGCGCAAGCGATTGCCGCGCTGGGCATGTCTGAGAAGGAAACCGAGAGGCAGGGAAGATTTAATGTGGATTCGGACATGGCTGGTTTTGAGACCGCATATTCCAAGTATCAATGTTATTAGATCGAGGACTCCTATAGACACACCTGCAGTAGGAGATGGATGACTGTAGGTCCAGGATTCTGAAATGTTGCGTTTACCATAGTCATAGTCAGAGCCTTCAGAGGAATAGACTCAGACATCCTGCCGCAATGATGATACCATCTCGGACTGTCCGTTGCTGTGGCTCTCGAAACCGACAGCATGCAAGCGAAGACTGAATGTAAGTATGCCGTTTTCTTAACATGCTATGGAATATACCCGAACAAGCGAATGTGCGAAGAACCGTGTACTGGGGAACCGTCCATTTTTCCACGGTCGGCAGTCAGTCTCCACAAGTCGAGGAGTGATGTCCTGCTGATTGAAGCATTCGATCTGCATTGATACGGATAAGAGACTGGGCGATGCTCACCAATGGACTCTGATCTGAGCTATGAAATTACTGCAGCTGTACAAACGCTATTTAAAAAATTTGACCGCCGTTTTGACAAAGGCAATGCATTCATGCAGACGTTCTCAGTACACACAGCATCATTCCGATATTGGTCCTTGGCCCAACCTAGTTGTTCGCAGGGTTATAGGCAGAGCTAGCAAGAAGCCACTCTACTCGGACCACCTTGTCGGTCTGGTTATTGGTTTGATACGTGTTGCAGTCGACCTCGCCTTCGCCAGCGACGTACTGCTCATATTGACCCGTGCACGAAATTTCGGGCTCCTGAAATTGGTTGATGGAGTCATTGATAAGATCTTTGACGTCTGAGCCTCCAATCAGACCATTGTTGAAACCAGCAATGACGCGGACGCTAAAGGCACCTGCAGCATCAACGTTAGTGTACTGTCTGGCCCTATGATCAAGGCTTTTGTTATTACTTACAGCTGCCGACCGTATACAGACGAGACCAGCTGTGAGCTACGGACCAGGTCTCAGATGGGTCGATGTTGTCGATCAGGGCTGTGCAGTTTTCGACGGGTGCTTGCGGGTAACCATAGGTCGCGCCATTGTTGAATGTCGAGACATCGCACATATTGGAGCCCGTGTTGGTACCCGCGTTGTTCTGTGGTAGAGCGAAGGCTGATGCTGCTGCTGCAAAGAGCATGATTGCAGTGGCGGCAGTGTTGGAGTGCATTTTGGCGACTGGGGATATGCTTGTAGTATTGGCGGGAGACAAAGCCTTTGAACAGTCTAAAGCTGGAAAGAAGTTGTGATTGTGAAGATTCAACTTCTGCTCCGTTGTGAAGTTCCTTTGCTGAGGTGTTGGACAAGACGATGCGGCAGTGTTTCCATTTGCTTATATATGCTCATTCAGCAGTCGAAGACTGCATGGAGACGTCAAAAATGTCTAAATTTACTCCCCTCCTTTTGAGATGGAAGGGACCGCTATGGATTTGAGAACCCTGGTGCTGACACCTGGGAAAGCTAATGTCAGGGTCGGAAAGCGCCTGTGCGATGGCCGAAGAGCCTGCGAGGACGTGTCCAATCTTTGCACGCATAATATGTGACCAATGATCGTAGAATTCGGGATGTTACATACAGTGAATCGAGTTGAATCTTGAGCGGCGAATGCAAATGTGGCACGCCATGTGGTGATCAAGACTAGCTATTTCGATTCGGATGAGCAAGAACCCTCCGAGTTGTGCCGCAAGGACTGACCGACCGTGTAAGATTACTCTACAGGATGTCATCTGAATACGGAGAGGCCCAGAACGGCCAGGGCAATTGAGTTCATCATAAACTCTGCTTCTAAAATTGCTACATTTAGCATGGTTCTATAGACGAACTTGACCTTCTCAGTCCTGCGGATGGATTTAGCCAGGAGCTTCGCTAACACAGTGGAGTGTGTTCCCTGTTAGTTTCTCTCTGTAGGCTGTTTATACCCTAAAGAAGTATTGTTAGCCTCGTCGCTCCTGTTTCTATATAATGGAAAGAGACGCCAGACAAGATCTAATGCTTCCGACACTATAATAAATTTAAGTTAGATTATAGACGACTTCCGCCTCGTTGCGATAACAGGGATAAAGAATCGAGCGTTGGGATACCGTATACAATCCCTTCCCTAAGCGGAAGATAATTTTAACGCGAATTAGCGTAAACTTAGTGTCTCGCGTAAGACCTTCCGATGGATTATTTTGTAGGGCTCTACTACTAATTAGATCGTAGTTGCACTCTAATAAGCTAATCTTTAATAGTAGCTAGCCTTCGCTATATAGCTCTAAATTCTATAACATTTACCTTATCCGGTACCTCTACTACCTCGACCTACGACGAGAAGTAGTCGCTACAATTAGGCGGAATAGTAACTAGCTAGATTAGACTAGGACTACGCTATTATAAAGGCGATAAGGATATTATAGTAAATAAATCTTAGTAAGGCTAATTAATTAGAAGTTAGTTTGTTTATTATTTATTTGTTCTATTTTCGTCCTATAGGAGTCTACGACTATATAGAACGGGAGCTAGTACTAGCTACCTACTATATAAAACTTCTTACCTTATTCGCGTCTCCTAGATATCTCGGGCCGTTGCCCTCTATCGTTTGTAGCTAACAGTACGCTATACTTATATAAAAGAGATCTATTTACTACTAGAAGGTATAGAGTAGAGAGGGGAAGGTTGTTCTTCCTCTATAGCTCTCGCTCTTTGTCCTAAATTCTAAACTTCTAGTCTTCTATAGTAGGCCTTAGCGCTAAGCGCTAAGGCCTATATATATATCTAGAATCTAGAAATCTAAGGTTAAAGAGGGTATCTAGAAGGGCCTTAAAAAGAGGTAGTCTAGGGCTTATGCCTACTCCTCTTAACCTAGTAGGTAGGTAGATAAGGCCTCCTATCTAGGACAGAGTTTTTCCTCTCTAGAATACTACTAGCTTACTCTAGAAGGATAGCCTTATATTCTAATAAGTAGTTAATCTCCTTCTAGAGGCAGCTACTTTTTTATTTCTTCTCTACTCTTCTCTTCCTCTTATCCTACCCTTTTTATATACTATAGACCGTCTTATTTAGGTTGGTTTAAGATAGTTCGGGCTAGTTTAAGTTAGTGTTTAGTTTTTTAAAAATTTAGAGGAAGGCTCCTTTCTTTAGTACCTATTGTTTTCGCCTATAATAGAGTAAAGGTAAGAAGATTCGGCTCTATCGACAAGCGATAGGTTCGTAGCTAGCACCGCGTATAGGTACTTCTCGTCGCTAGCCTACTAAGCGTAGTATATAAGTACGCCCGTCGTATAATCCTTTATCGAGGTAAGTAATAGTTTTAGTACGTTTAGCGAGTGTCGCTAAGGGCGCCCTATATATTACTATATACTAACCTTATAACTCTATTACTCTTATAATAAATATTAAATTATTTATTTCTATAATATTACCTAGTACTAGCCTTCTAATCTATATACCTTATATAGTAGAGAATTGTACTACGCGGCTATTCTTTTTAGCGTAGAGCTCTTATAATTTTTAAGCTTACTAGAAGTTATACCTTTTTAAATTACTCCTATAAGGCTTAAGTCTCTCGCCTAACCTATACGTACTACTTAGACGATAGGTTAACGTAGTTTATAGGCTGCTCGATAAGTCTTCTCCTAAGCTTAAGCGAACAGAACACTTGTTTCGCACGTAATTTAGGCGGTTTTATCGCGGTCCAACGCTGCAACTCGTTACGTGGAGTCGTTAAAATTCGCCTTGTATAAGACCTTTTTGTTTGCTAAATCTCCGCCGAGGAAGGGCTAGCTTGCGTAATCTGCTTCAAGACACGTTCAGATCTCTGCAGATGATTCAAGATGATTAGCAGTTGTCCTTTGGCATGAATTCATACGAGAGGTCGGGTTAGCTTCATTACGAGGGTGCGAAAGTCCAAGAGTGGCGATTAGTCTAGTGGTTTTCGCGATGTGCAGTATTGCCATGCCGTCTCCTCTTGAGCCGAGTGAGGTGGCCATGAGAGAACTGTTTTGTTGGAACTCAGCGAGCGTGGATGAGAGCACGTTGGAGTGACCGCAGTGGTCTCTCGAGCGTTTGAACATTCCACTGCGAACATGTACTTCCAGACTCCAGGCCAAAAGCCGATCACTTCCGGGCCATTAGTCTATCAGCAGCCAATCGACGAGGCTCGGCAAACAACATGATCTCGCAATAGCTATGCTCCCACCAGCGGAGCGACCTATGGGCTAAAGTCTTCTAAAAACAGTCATGAACTTTGACCCGTTCGAAGACGTAGGTCGAGAGACACGTGTGTGGATGCATACCCATGCTTCAACCCCTGAGATACTCAAAATAGCGATGCCACGATTCGCGCTCGGCAGCCGGGATGCTCAATGCGCTCCTAGAACTTGGACCACATGATCTCTCAGAGCTTTGGGCACTCAGACACTGCTGAAGTATTAATTTCCTGGTGGCCATCGCATCTTCACCTGGCACAAGGCTTCACTATCGCAATATGCTGCCTAGGACCTTTTCCGCGCTTGTCGCAGTCTTTGCTACCGTGGGAGATGCATTCACCGAGCTTAGGGTTACGGACCTCACTTTACCGCTCAGTAGTAGATCTGCCAGCCTCCAAAAGCGTGGCGAGCATTCTGTCGGTCTCCGAAATGGCACCCTTTCCCTACCGAATATAGATGTAACTATTGGTGGTCAGACATTGTCTCTCCTTCTTGGTATGATCAACCATCGGACTAGGAGTTCGTTGACTAATTGACATTGCCAGACACCGCTATCGCGTTCGTACTTTTGTCTTGCTGCTGATGCTTATCTCCAGCTAACGCGATCCTTCTTATCCCTCAAGGGACCTTGATATCTTTAGCAACAACTTCACGTGCCACAAGCCCTATAACCAAGGAAGTGTGCCAACAACTCTTGACCAGTGCGGAGGTGACAGTGGCCTGGTGCTTTACCATAGCAACGAACTCTCTGGAGGTTTCCTGTCGGATGAAAACTACAATGTAACGTACCAAACGGGCGATCGCTGGATCAACGGCCGCACAGGCAATGTCACCGTACAGCTGGGTGACATCGCTATCGAGCAGAAAATTGCCTTGTGCTTTGATGGCTATTGGGTTACTCCAGGGGGTGGCACCTTCGGCCTCAGTTTTCCTGCCGGGGGATCGTTTGTGTTCAAAGGTGTGGACCCATCGAAGGACAGCCAGGACACAAATATTCCGTATTCGACTTGGCTGTTTACCGCGATCAGCGAAAGCAAATTTTCGCCTTTATTCAGCCACTCTTTCGAGACAAATGTCCCTCAGGGTCAGCCTGGCTTTGGGACTCTTGCATTCGGAGGCTTACCAGACGTTAAGCACGGCGAATTCGCATCGACACCGATCTTGAAGTTCCAAGAGCATGACATTGGCCATCCTTTGCCTCCTGCAGAGAATCTTAAAGGTGTTCCCTATCCAGAATACTATTACTACAAAATTAACGTAGATGGCTGGACGGTAAATGATGTCTCTGTTCACAACCTTCCGACAGGAGCGGCGTCGGAATACGTTGTTGACACTGGGACCGGCTCTGTCTGGCTCCCTGAGGTTGTTTACAATGCTACAGCTCAGGCATACGAGCCCCCAGGAGTCTGGATTGATGGGGACTGGAAACTCAACTGTTCTGCCACTGTTCCAGAAGTTGCCGTTATCATCGATGGACAGAAATTTCCGATCGATAAAGAAAGTCTCACGGTAGAGGACACGGATGGTATGTAGCTTGTAGCAGTTTAGTGACATGGAAGACTGCTAACCCTTCGCCAGGCTCATGCTATATTAATATGGTGGATAGACATTCTAACTATCACTGCGTGCTTGGTATGCAATTTCTCAAGGACGTAGTTACTGTATATGGTAGGTGTAGATGAAACGCTAAAGCTAATAGTTAATTACAATCTGCGTATACGATTTTGCTAACGAAAGAGCAGACATTGGAGCTCTACAAATGCGATTCGCTCCGAAAATTTATTAAGAATTTTAGCTCTAAAATTCTTATATAAATTCCTCGCACGATAGATTACTTCTTATAGCCGAGATTATTTTAACCTTAAATAGATAAATCGATAGATAATTCTTATAGGGTACTCTACCTCTTTCTAAGTAGAGTAAGTAGTACTTTCTATATATTTTAGTTAGAGGAAAACCTTCGAAAAACCTTTATATATTTCTATATTTTATAGTCTATATAGCTACTTCTTGTATTACTTCTTCTCTATAAAATAAAACTAAGTATCTAGTAAGTTCTTTTACTAAGTTCTATTTATTTTTCTTTTTAAATATAAACGCGCCTCCGTAGGCGACGACGACGACGGCGGGAGGCCTCGAGGCCTCCTAGCACGCGACAATACCCCCCGACCGGCACCGCGATGTCGCGAGCAGAGGAGGGAGCCTAGGAGAAGGAGGTTGCGTCTCCGACTCCTAGGCGGCCTAAACCCGCCCGCAACCACCCCTCTCTAGCCCCTAAAGCTAGAGAACAACTAATAAAACCGATGCTCTAAAACTAACTATCTAAAGGAACCTAAAGACACTTACTAAACAGATCTAAAGTTACCTCGACACCTAGAAAACCCTTTCCCTCTCCCTAACTCTCCTCCTCCTCTAATAGGCCTAATAGGCCCTCCTCTACCTCGCCCTCTACTAGGAAGAGTTACAGACTCTCTAGGCTATCTAGAAAACCCTCTAGAGTCGCCTAACACCTACTACTACTACTCTAAAAATATAGGCCTAAACTGCCTAAATTAGATATATAATACTAAGGCCCTAACCTTAGGCATCTATAACTATCTTAGTAAGAATAGGAAACTAAGAAGAGAGAGAAGCAGCGAAGAAAACAAGCTATAAAGAGCTTAGAAGGCAATTCGGAGTATAGTAGGTTAAGGCTATATAGAAGCTCCCTAGTAGAGACCTTAAAGTTATCCTTTATAGAGAAGGGGAAAAAAAGCTAGCTAAAGAAGGACTAGTCTTAGCTTAAGGCTATATACCTAGAGGCCTAAGTGGAATTACTAAGCATGTAGGTAATTATATATAATATTAGGACCTCCTAGAAACTAGAGGATATAAATAGCTAGGTCTAGCTAGATTAGGATAACCTTATCTAGTTCCTAGATAGGCTTAAGATTAGGAAAGCCTTCTAGCTTAAGAACTAGAGAGTAAGAGAAGAAACCAATTTCTTATTAGTAGTAATAGCAGTATAGAATAAATAGACTATAAGAGAGATATATAAGAGAGGTATTACTATTAGCTTAATATAGTATATAGTAGAACCCTACTATCTATAGTAGAGGATTGTATAATGTCTTAAGTATAATAGCTTTAGGTATATTACTACCTACTATAGAGCTATAGAAGATACCTATAGAAAGTATATAAAGAAATATAGAACAGATAGCTATAAGGAGAAGAAGGTTAAATACTATAACTATAGAGGAGACTATAAGGTATACTCCCTCTAGTACAGCTATAAAGTAGCTATAAAAGCTAAGGCGCAGGCCTTTTCCGAGTAGTTTAAGAAGCAATAGGAGACAACTTTAACTCTAGTATAAGATAGTAGTACTATAGAATCCTTAGTCCTTAAGAGGAAGGCTCTATAGACTAAATAGATATAGAGAGATATTAGGTATAAAGGCAGGCCTCTAGGTACTATAGCGATAGCAATCGCTAGAAGGAAGTAGATAAGTAAGCTCTACTTTCCTCTAATATAGAAGAAGGAGGAGACCTAGAGACAAGCAGGCACCTCTTAAGAGGGAATAGATATTAACTCGATTAAGCTCCTAACCTAGGTATCTAATAAGTAGCTAAACCTTAACTATCTACTAATATAATATTAATAGGTTAAACACTACCTAAACCCTACTCCTAGATAGCTAAGTAATAGAGGAGGCTACGGTAATAGTACTATAGGAACTATAGCTTAATACTATAAACGGTAGGACTAAGACTAAGAAAGGATACTTTATAGTCCTTCTACTCTAGTAGAATCTAAGAGTAGTAGTACTTGTATTAGACAAGATAGGAGCTAATAGCTAGAAACTACTCTTCTATAATATAGGCGACTTAGTAACTATCTAAATCTAGACTCCTATAGGAGTTGTCTCTATTTATAACTACTACAACCCCTTAGGGCTAATAAGCTATAGATAAGACGGAACTATCTCTACGCTCTAAGAAGCTCTCTTATAAACCCTAGGAGATACAACTACTAGCTATATAGTAGTAGGAGACTTTAACCTTTACTACTCTAGATAGGAGAGGAATATAGTTTAAGCCTAGTATACTATAGTAGACAAACTAATCGAAACGGTTGTAGAGGCCTATCTTTAGCTAGCTTTCGAACTAGGAACAATTATATAAGAGAGGCATATAGCTAGCTACTAAATACTAGACCTAGTTTTTATTAGCCTCTTCTTCTAAAACTGGATTTAAGAGTATAAAGCCCTCCTAGATAAGACATATAGCTCCGACTACATCCCTCTTAGAACAACTTTCTATATTAACCTACTAGAGCTAATAGAAAGAGGCTAGAGGAAATAGTAGAAGGCTACTAATTAGACAAGGACCCGGAATCTCCTTACCTAGAATATTAGCTAGCTAGACTAGCTTCTACTCTATATAAGAGAACACCTAGACACCCTATCTAAGAGAATATAATCCTCTATCTAAAGGATAGTAGAAGAGACAGTCCTAATAGCTAGACTATTACGCTATATATAGATAGTATAGACCTAGGAGTATAGAGACGCTATAAAGCTAGTTAGGAGAAGAAGAAGAGAATAGAGGGATAATAAGATAGGATAGAGTTATAGATAGTACCTTAAAGCCTCCTATATAAGAAGCAAAATTATATAAAGAGAGTAGAACCTAGCTTAGAGAAGGCTAATAAGAGAGGTAATAGAGGACCCTAGGAAGATCTAGAAGATAGCTAAATAGGTAAGGGAGGAGGTAGGCTAGAGACACTAGCTACTATACTTTCCGAACCTAACTAACCCTAAGTATAATAGAAACACTAACGAGAAGAAAGCTGCAATCTTAGCTAAGCACTTCTTCTTAGACCTAAGAGAAGCTAACCTAAGCGACATCTAATATACTTAATAGCTACCTCAATTCTAAATAGAAGTTAAGGTTAGCCTAAAGGAGGTAGAGGGAATCCTTAGAAAACTACCTAATAAGGCTCTAAGGCCGGACTAGATACTAAACCTCCTATTTAAGAAGTATAGAGTATAACTTACACCAATCCTAGCTAAACTCTTTACTATATACCTAGGAATAGTATACTACCTTAAGCTACTTAAGTACTCTACTATAGTTGTAATTAGGAAGCTATAGAAGCTAGACTATATAAAGCTAGGAGTATATAGACTAATTACTCTACTTAACGTAATAGCAAAGGTTCTAGAAGCAGTAGTTGTAAAGAGAATATTTAAAGAAACTAAAGAAAGGAAACTCCTTCTAGAAGAATAGATAGGTATAAGGCTAGGCTAGTCTATAACCTTAGTATTAGACCTTATTATAGAATAAGTTAGGACTATCTAGAAGGCTAAGCTAGGAGTAGTTGCATCGATACTTTGTCTAGATATCTCTAAAGCCTTTAATAAAGTCTCCTACTAGAGGCTGCTTTATAATATTAGGATAAAGGGCTTCCTAGAATATATTATTAGTTTTATCTAATCCTTCTTCTAAGATAGGACCACCTACCTACGACTAGGGGGAGTTTATAGACTAATTAAGGCCCTAAAATACAAAGATCCCTTAAGGCTCTACCTTATTTCTAATCCTGTTCCTCTTCTTTACGTTAACCCTACTCCTAATACTATATAAAGGGAATACCTTAGTAATAGAGTTTATAGATAACTCTAACATCCTAATATATAGTATATTAATAGAGGAGAACTATAGGCAACTAGAGAAAGTATACTAAAAATATAAAGACTAGGTAAGAAGATATAGAGCAGAATTTATACTATAGAAATACTAGCTTATTTACTTTACTAGAAGCAGAAAGTATAACTTTAAAGCTACTATCTAAATTTAGGAATTTAATAGGGAACTACTACTCTTACTTAGGCTCCTTAGAGTATAGGTAGATACTAAACTTAGGTAGGGCCCGTATATTAAGCAAGTAGTAGAGAAAGGGGTTAACTAGATACAATTACTCTAGAGGCTATACAAATCTATATAAGGAGCATCCTTCTAGAAAGCTAAACACCTATATATAGTAGTAGTAAGACTAGCTATTACCTTCGGCTACTAAGTCTAGTCTAACCTAGAAGGTATATAAAGCTATTATAGAAGCCTTACTAAGCCTATTAAGAAGATCTAAAAAAAAGCCTTAAAGAATATTATAGAAGTATATAAGTTAGTTGCTATAGCTATTCTAGAGAGAGAAGCAAATATTACTCCTCTCTACCTATATACTTAGGACCTAGCTAGGTAAGTATCTAAAAAACAAAACACTTAACTAGTATACTAATATATTAAGGAAAAGTATAGAGAGATTAGGAGATAGGTATAAGTAGAACGGAGAGCTAAGTAGCCGGTAATACCGGCCTAGATTAGGTAAGAGGAAATCCTCTAGCTAGTTTGTTTGTTTATGTTGAATTTAGGTGTTTGGGTCGTCGCTCGATACGGCTTAAGTAGGAGAGGGGCGGAGCAATAGGTAGGAACCAACCGTTATAATTGTAGTTGTTATGTACAGGTTGCATCTTACTCCTAAGATAGGGTATTAGCTAAGTCATATAACCTAGTATTACATAACCTATGTCACCTGATCTAGTGTCCCAAAGTGTCTCTTAGAATGTCCAACTAGGCTGCACTTTCCAACAGTTTGTTTGTTTGTTCTATTTACGTCCTATAGGAGTCGAAGACTATATAGGACGGGAGCTAGTACTACGTATAGGCTTCCTACTACGGTTCTCTTTTTTCCTTATTCGCGCCTCCTAGACATTTTAGGCCGTTGCCCTCTACTATATATAGCTAGTATAACGCTATAAAAGAAATAAATAAATAAAGAAATTATAACTAAAAGGAATAGTTCGAAACGAGCGTTTCTTAGGGTCTTCTCCTTCTTCTAGGGTGCTACGTTCGCTCCCTAGTTCCTACTATACCTCCGGTCGAGGTGCTAGCGCCTTATTCTAATTCTCGAGGTCCTAATAAACTCTAGAACTAGTTCTCTTCTAGCCGGGTTCTCTAGTACAGCCTTAAGTGCTCTAGCGTTATAGATTTCTTTCGGTCTCTAGTCCGTATAGTCTTTATAGGCTAGTAAGAGATGTTCTAAAGTCTCTCTTCCTCTATAGTAGCACTAGTCGTCTTCTACTTTTCCTATCCTCTTTAGGTAACTCTTAAAGTATCTATATCTAAGGCGGAAGAAGTAGTACGCGCTTACTACTTCGCGTATTACACGGATCTTAGTAGATAGATTTCCTGTCTACCTAAATCGTATATAGTAGCTCTATAGTCTTCTTACTATCTTTACTTTCTACGTTTCGTATAACTGCTTCTATTATTCGAGTATATACTCTCTAATATTCGCTATTATCCTTATCTTATTAGTATAGTAGAAGTATGCGTTTCTTACGCGTAGTGCTTATAGAGTAGATGTATACCGTACTATTGTTAGGTGGTATCACGACCCCTAGTATACGGACAGAAGCATGGACCCGCACGCAGCACACTCCTTCTTAGCAGTGCGGCATGTATTTAGCTAGCCTCTCCTCTATAGACAGAACGACATCCTTCCTTGTCCGCACCTGTTGCCCCTCTTAGTACACCTCTTACAAGAGCGACTCGCTACCTAACAGCGAGTGCTAGAGGGACGGATTACACTATGTTACGCTACGACGTCCCCTTTAGGAGGATACTGCCCTATAAGGTTTGGGGTAGTGTTCCTGCTAACAATGGAGCCGAAGGTGGGGCTATTACATTCATTCTAGGTTGCAGAGGCAGCATAGAGTGTTTAGAGATAGCCTCTAGGTACGAACGACTATAACTATAAGAGGATAAGACAAGACCGCCTACGGTACGCGTATAAGAAACCTTAAGAGGCAACAGCAATCCAAAGAGCACCCTATAGTAAGGGCATCGATTTAACCCGGAAAAGCTACAAATCCTTAGACCTGTTTTAGCTTAGGAGTCTGGATTACTAGGTTCACCTATTTAGGGACTTAGCATAAGTTATCGTAACCTATACTGCGGAGGCTTTTAGAGCGCACGTTAAGCTCTAATACGTAGTAGGGATGACGGGCATTAGCCTATCGGGTCCTAAGGTGCGACTATGCACCTACCTTAGCTAAAGGACTAATTACCCTCTAGCTCCTAGTTCTTTTCTTTCCCTCGCACTAGAGAAAGCTTGCGAGGCCGGCGTTAGATACCTATAGTCGATAAGACTTATAAGGACTCCGCAATATAGTTATAGTTCCTCGTACTAGTGTATCTTGCGAGGAAGCCTATTTACGACGTTACGACTACCGCGAACCTATATTAAGTTCTATAGGCGAGTATAGAGAACCTATATTAAGTCTTATAGGGGACCCGAAAACGGCGATTCTATATTAAGTCCTACAGATAAGCTAACTATTAGTTCATTTCTTAGCTTCTCGTACTAGTATATCTTGCGAGACCCGGCATTAAGGATCCCTAGAACGGTATAGCCCGCTAATAAGCGGAACTAGGTCGTAACTAGGGTACCTACAACAACCCTTTCTAATTAGGGCACGCGCCTCTAATTTAGCCGAAAATAACGAGAGAGAGGAAGAGAACGGAGATTATATACAGGGAGCTATGTGCTATGCATAATAATAAAAAACTTTCTTTTTAGCTAATACAACCTAGTTGGGTCGCATTAGCTACTTTATTTTCCTATTTAAATCCGACGTCTAGCGAGCTAGTTAATTAAGTTGCAAAAACAAAGGAAAAACGATAAAACAATAAAGGAGACAAGAGCATATAAGTGCTTAAGAAGTCGAGTCGTCTTTAGAGGCTAACGACCGAGAATACGATCCTGCTCTACGACTAGATAAGGAGATCCGCCGTTTAGCTGCATTATTGCCTAAAGGGACGCCAACTATAAGCTCTACGGCTATTGCTAAGCAAAATGCATTACTAATGCAGTTGCTTTCGAGCTAGATATAAGATGCAAGATAAAGACTACCTGCACCGGGTTCGCCTAAGAATCCACTCTTTAAATTATATAATGCGTCTACCTATTTAGACAGGTTTAAGTACAACCTTCTCGAATACAACCTTAATACTAAGTTAGACAATTACAAGTGTTAGGCCTTTCTTCGGACGATTGGTACGGACTACTATCTAACGATCTAAGAGCTAAAAGGTTAGCTAGAGAAGGAAGAGCTAGACGCCGCCGATTTTAAGGCGCTAAAGAAAGCATTCCTACGTAAGTATCGTACTAATAATAGCCGACAGATTAAGTCGACTAGAGCTTGGCTAGAGAAGCTCTATAGTTAGAAGCGTTTAGAAGGCGATAATTTAAAGGGATATCTGTAGGAGTTTATATCTAGTATCGCGTCGATTAACAAAAAGGAGCTTAAGGACACGTAGAAGACGCGGCTACTTCTAAAAGGCATACCTAAGAAGATGTCCTAGCGTATCTTCCGCTACTATAAGCTAGATCCGAGTAACCCTTCTACTCTTAAGAAATTTAAGGAGGTTCTTAATATAGTAAGGAACAAGATTAAGATAGTGTCTAACGCGGAAACCTTTATTTACGGAGAGGATACACGTAACGTTTAGGCTATAGTAAGCGCTTAAGCGTCGAAGGCCTTACTAAAGATAGTGCTAGAATCTCGCACTTAGCCTAGTTCGCAGCCTCTAACTGTTCTATCTACTATATACCTAGAGAGTAAGGAGGTAGCGGAGTTGGTTAAGCAAATAAACAGCCTTAGCATCAACTAGATTAAGGCTATTTAGGAGGCACTCGGACCAAGCCTCGTTAACCCATCGATAAGCCAAGTAAAGCCGACCGAACTTAACGTCTATCCGGACGCTCCATCGATTAATATGTTCGCGCAGTTGTATAATAGCAGCAAGTCGATAATTTATAAGGACCTGGAAGGCAAATGCTACATATGTGGCGCTACTAACTACATCTAGTCTAGGTGTCCGTATATCGATAAGTTAGTCGACAAGAAAGTCCTAACCAAAGGCGACAACTATCGGTTAATATATGGCGACGGTGAGAAGTTGGTCTATTAATAGGACAGGAGAGTACCTAAACTTAGTATAGTCCACCCTCTATTAGTAGCTCGTTTTAGCGATAAAGCGGTTACGTTCCGACGTCCTGGGAACGACACGTACCGAGCGTACTAGGAACGCCTAAAGAAAGGCAAAATGCGTAATAAGCCTTGCGACTGCTTAGAAGCTCGGCCTCCCTATCTCGATAGGGTTTTAGGCGAAGATGAATTCTGTCTCTAGGGATACTATCGACCTAGTCGGGTACTGCAACAACGTTTAGGTTGATGCGTTTAGAGTGGTTTTTCCAATAACCTTCGTAATTAACCGAGATCCGAGGACCTAAACCCTCCTAGGACGACTATAGGAAAGGATTGTTTAAAGCGTATAGAAGAACTGCGATAATAGATCCTAGGAAGGTACGATTACGGACTATAAAGGGAATCGTATTGTCTTTATAGGACACGTTAGCAACACTAGCTGTCGCACGATTAAGGACATCTAGGGAAAAGTAGTAGCGCGGCTATAAAGTCCGATAGACGCGCTAAGACTTCCGGTAAGACACGAAGATCTTAGTCGAGTAAAGAGAGGGAGGGATTACAACCCTTCTTACTAGAAGAATTCTATGTTGCAATAGCTCTAGTTTTTGGATCTAATAAGAGAACAGGTGTTTATTATATACCTAAGGCACAAAAGCTTAGCACTAGCGGAGACGCTAATTAGCTAGAATCTAATGCAATCTACTAGGTTACATTAGACGAGAAGTCCCGGATATGTGTCGCTAATGCGAAGGAGCCTTTAGAGGAGGTTTATAATCTGTTTTTATATACAAACATTAACGAAAACTACTATAGAGAACATCGTAGCAGAATAGCAACCTTCGATGCTTTTACGCTAGTAAAGAGGGTTATAGACAAGGTTAAGCTAGTAAATGCGAGTATATACGAGACAGATAGCTCTTTACTAGGAAGAAACAAGAACTAGAGATAGGAATGCCTTACGAAAGAAGCCTTACTACCTCTAGGGACTAGTCCCTTTAACGGAAGGTACCTAATAAAGAAATTCTCGGAAATCCTACGAGGATCTCGCCTTACGCCGGAAAGACTAAAAGACATTGTTCCTAGGATAGTAATAATAGAAAAGGAAACGCACCTACTCTACGAGCTGCTATACAATCGTAAAGTAGTACTAGCCTACGACTTCGAATATGTCGGAAAGATTAAGCCTAAGATTGCACCACCCTAGCGAATACAGACAGTTCCTTACGAACCTTAGGCGCACTCTGGGTTCCGAATTAACCTAAGCCTAAGGCCGGTTGTAGAAGAAATAGTCTATAAGCGTTAGAAGGCGGGTACGATCGAGCCGTCTTACTCTTCCTATCGCAATCCAATCTTCCTAGTAAGGAAGAAGCAACTAGATAAGGATAGGAAGGCTTAGTACCGGATAATTAACGCTGCCTAGGAATTTAATCGAGTTACGCTACGCGATACCAACCTACTACCGGATACGGACAGTTTCTCTAAGGATTTCGCTAACTACGTAGTAGCCTCCTTAGTAGACATCTTTTCTAGTTATAACTAGATTCTACTTCACCTAGATAACCGAGATATTACAAGTTTTAACACACTCCTTAGAGCTTTTAGACAGACGACTCTACCCTAAGGAGCGACTAATTTAGTAGCCCAATTCGTCCGAATAATTACGATAGTCCTATATATATATATATCTTATATCGCGCGCCTATTTCTAGACGATATAGAGATTAAAGGACTAAAGACGCGATATAACGATAAAGAGGTAGAGCCGGGATTGCGGCGGTTTATAGTTGAATACATCTAGAACCTCGATGCTGTCTTAAGCGACCTCGAACGAGCGAATCTAACGATTTATAAGAAAAAGCTTCAGCTTCTTTACTAATTAGTTAATATCGTAGGATACGTAACGGACGAATTTAGAAGACACTCTAATAAAGCAAGAGTCCGGAAGATATTAGAGTAGCCTACTCCGGATTCCTAGAAGGCTGTTAGGATCTAGATAGAGGTGGTTACCTACTTCCGGATCTGGGTTCCGAACTTCTCGATTGTCTACAAGCTACTATTTAAACTACTACGAAAGGATTCTAAGTTTAAGTAGAACAAAGAATATTAAGACGTAGTCGACACTGTTACGAAATGCTTAACAACGGCACCTACGTTAGTCTCTATCGACTATAGTAACAGCGCTAGCCTAATTATAGTAGCGGTCGACTCTAGTAGTAATAGATACGGTGAGGTTATTATATAGGAAGATTGCGAGGATCCCTCGATACGACACCTAGTTCGCTATAATTCGGGTCTCTAGAAGCCTAATAAAGCCTGGTATAACGCAGGAAAAGGGAGTGCCTTAGAGTCCTACGGGCTCTTTAGAAGTTTAGACCGTAGCTTTTCGGCGTATACTTTAGACTCGAGGTGGATGCTAATACGTTAGTCTACTAGTTAAATCGAGCGGCGTCTGACCTTCCGAACTCTATAATAGTATAGTAGATCGCTTAGATTTACTTGTTCGACTTTAATATATTTTATGTTCTAGGTAAGAAATATTCTGCTCCCGACGCGTTGTCTCGAAAGCTAGTAACAGATAAGGATAAGGCGGAGATAGAAGCGGAAGATAACGTTAAGGGCATAATTAATCGACAATTCTTTAGCGCATTTTATATTAACGCGCTTCTAGTTATAGTGGAAGACGAAAGTGTTCTAGATAGGTACTATATATAGGACTTATACGACATCGTATACTTCCTAACGTATACGGCGAAACCCCTACACCTATCGAGGTCGCGCTACAAGACCCTTATTAGAGCTGCGAGACGATTTATAGTTAAAGACAGGACCCTTTGGAGATAGGAGCGAGTTAATGCCCCTATTTAGCGAGTAGTAGATAACCCTATAGAAAGAACTCGAATAGTTACCGCTCTTTACGAGGAGAATAGCTACAGGGGTTTGAATAGCGTCTGGGAACTGTTAAGAAGGCGATACTAGTAGGATAAATGCTATAGTAATATTTCTAGACACTACAAAACCTGTCCTTAGTGCCTATACCGGAACGGCTATTAAAGACTAGGCCTATTAACTATTCCTATACCCTTAGTCCTTAGCGAACGATAGTTCGGCGATACTATATATATCGACAAGAACAACAGCCTATTTGTTATAAGAGAAGGGCTGTTACGGTAGCTAGAAGCGAGGTAGTAGCCTAAGCTAGCGAAGAATATTACCTCGAAATCTATTACTAGGTTTATCTATTCGGAAGTTATGTGCCGCTAGGGAGTTATATATAAGATTGTCCTTAATAATACTTAGTAGAACCTTAGCGATATCGAGACACTTCTCGTTTCCTACGAGGTTACTTATATTAAGATCTTAGCCTACTACCCGGAAGCGAACGGGTTAATTAAAGCCGGCTATAAACCAATCCTTAGTGCGCTCTCTAAGCTTACGAATAGAGGGTTCGAGAATGTTTAAGAGCGAATACTTGCGGTGCTTTGGGCCGAACGTACGACGGCTGTAGCCTCGACTAGTCTTACTCCTACGGAAGTAATAATAGGTAGGGATGCGGTCCTGCCGATAGAACTAGAATATCGCACGTATAGTATTCGTAACTAGGGATCTATTTATAACCGAGGAGACCTGCTTACAATACGTGCAACGGTACTAGAAGAAATAATACGCACGTTGGACGAGGCTAAGGCTCGTAACAATCGCTTAAGGCAGGAGGCAAAGGAATACTTTAACGCCCGCGTAGTAGATAAACTCCTATCTAAAGGCGATCTAGTTATAGTCTTCCGGTCGGAAATCTAGACTAGCTTCTCGTATAAGCTAGCCTTCCGGTAGAAAGGACCGTTTCGCGTCTCTCGAATCCTATATAACGGGTCTGCATATGTCCTAGAAGAGCTAGATAGTATAGTTAAGAATGGTATGTACCCGAAGAAGAACCTAAAGCGGATCCCTACTAACTTTAGAGCCGGCAAAGACCCTCCGACAGAAGAAGAGGCTGCTACCCTAGACCGATATCTATAGAAGGATGACCTAGTAGTTAAGCTTAACCCTGTCCTACTACTAGGATATGCCTCGCCGCGTATTAAGCTATCGGCGATAACTTAAGAAGAAAGGGGGGAATATATACGTATAGGCGGCGTCTTTTCGAAGACGACGAAGGCATATATACTAACCTGCTGCCCTTCTTTACTTAAAGGTCCCTCTACTAACTCGACTACTAACCTTTGTCCCCTTTTGTTTTTTAGATGTTTGATTAACTCGCGGACGTTGTTTTCGACATTCTCCTTACCTTCGTTTGCTATCTAGGCTTTTCTATCGTTTATATAATCTTTAGGTTAAAGCTAAAGTTAATGCAACCTAGCTGGGTTGCATTAGTATTACGTAACCTATTTACTAAATTCCTATTTACCTAGGAAATTTACTAGTTACTATTTATTAAGTTTGCTATAGAGTTAACAAACATAATTAACTAACAGCGTTATAGTATAGAGGTAAACAAAGGAGGAGCAGGTAAATACTAAATATACGCTACCGGCCTCGCTAGCTGCATAAAAGGAGCCAACCTTTAAGTAAGAACTCCCTCTTCCTCCTATACCGAAAGCATCGTTCGCCCCTCTCTCGACGCCTTTTTCTAAGACTCCTCGAAGTAACGTAAGCACTTGTTTACCTCCGCCTAGCTAAAATAGCTAATTTAGGCGACCCCAACACGTCGCTGATTCCAAGCTACAACGTCGAGTTACTTACAAAGAGCTCGAAGTTCTTCGGTAACTGCAAGTCGCTATAAGAGATGCTTATAGCGCTATAGAATATTAGCGACAAAGATATTAACGAAGCCGTACGCGAAGGCGCTAGCCTTATTAAGAACCTCGCAGAAAGCTTCGCTTACTAGGTTTACTAATTTATAGAGATCGCACGCTTATAGAAGTTCGACGTAAGCAAAGTCGATAAGAACAGCAAGACTTTTAGAAAAGCCTTCCTAGCGACCTATATACTTAACAGCTAAGGCAAGGCCGTCGCTAATCGATTTAAGACAATAAGCGGCGTCCTTAAGCAAAAGTGGTCGTCTGCTAAGACGCTAACTTCGATTACTAAGTTTGCGTTCTTCTTATCCGAGCGTACTAAGAACGTATAGGCCTTTATTAATAGATACCCTAAGGTTAACGAAGGTAGCTAAAAGCTTACTTAAATTATGCTCTTTCGAGCTCTTAACGCTAGCAATACTCGAGGAGCGTCTACTAACAGACTAGAGCCAACTAGGAATAACTTCGTAGCGTAATACTATACGAAGCACTAGGCCGCTATCGATAGCATCGACGTTAAGTCCGACGAAGTTAAGGTTCTCCTTTGCTCTTAGAATATAGTTATTAACAAGAATAGCTTTATCGTTCTAGTAGGCAAGAGCATACGCGTTTAAGCTATCGAAGATCGTCGTAAGCGACTTTAAGCGAGAATTAATTAACTTAACGAGGAAGCTACTTAAGCTATTTAAGACGTAGAAGACGCGAACACTCGCCGTATTACTTGTAAGATACGCTCTTCGCAGACACTAGCCGTAGCGGAGGCGGCCTAGTAAGACACTTAAAACGAAGAACTCGAGCGCGAGATTATAGAAGTCTAGAACGAACTCGAGCAAGCCGAAGAGAATCTGCGAGTTGTTAAAGAAGAAGAAGGACTACAGCTAGTAGAGACTTAGTTCTTCTCGCTTCTATTAATATATAGGAACTATAAGGACGCGGAGTCTTCGCCTATCCTCGCCGAAATCCTTAATACTAGTAGCGACAAGCATCTTAGTAGCCTAGAAAACGTTAACCTAGCTGTATTATTTAACGCGTGTACGGATCGCTCTAGTACTAACTACGAGTTTAACAAGAATAGTACTAACAAGAACTAGCTTCTATATACGACTTACCTTAAGACTTTAGTAGAATTATATAGCCTACGGAGTAACGCGAAGCCTTATTAACTCTAGCATCGAGTCGCGCGCATTAGCCTCGAGCTAGACAATTACGATAGTTTAGTTACTCGCTACCTGTCCTAGTTTGCTACAAGCATCTTGTCTTCTCGTACTAACGCCTGTGCCCTTAGTAAATATAAGTACATTCTAGAAGAGCTAGAGTTGCTTGTCTACCTTAATAATGTCTAACTTAAGACCGTCCTAAAGGAGCTTAGGATAGAAGGCATAAGCGTTAACCTAGCTAATAAAGGCATTATTAGTTTTAATAAATTCAGCTAGTTGTTTACCTCGACCTTACACAAAAACTAAACGGACACTATCGCAGACAAGCTAAAGAACGAGTTTAATATATATAGCTTTTATTAACGCAACTAGTTAGTCTATAGTAAGAACGAGCTACAGCTGTTTTCTGTCTCCTAATAGGTCCTTCGCTAAGACCCTTTCGTCTAGCTGCTTAATGTTCTTCTCCGTAACGACTACGCTACTTACCTTCTTACTATCCCGGAGACTACTTACTTAGTTAACAAGAACGAAGGAGCTCTCCCTATTAATACGAATGCGGAGCATTAGAAGTTCTTGCCTATTAACATCTATAAGATGCGAGATAAGTAAGTCGAGAACCCTCGACTTATACTTTATACACCGCTAATCGATAATAACGCTAGTAGTTATATAGTTGTCGCAGTCGGCATAAACAGTACGACCAACTTCGAGGCCTTAAGGGAGCAGGCTACGAACGTTAAGGCTACAGTCCGATTAACTACTACTAATCTGGGTGCTATTAACGATGCGTTCCTCACCTCGTATAGTAGCGCCTAGTCGACTTACCCTCTAGAAGCTCACAAGCAGTACATTATAATATCTACTACTCTATAAGGCTTCTAGCTTAGCGAACAAGCAGAACGCATAGTTGTTTCGACTACGCTAACTAAGGTCGAGAATAGTAAGTATAAGGATAGTACCCCTACGGAAGCTATCGTAAAGGCTTATTAAGAACTGGCTCTTCTACTATCTATTAAGGATCCAAATATTCTATTCTCGTTCCCTGCTTCGGTTACGATTGCGTATCCAAACCTAATCTCGTAGGCACTACTTAGTAAGGTGCCGTAGACTAGCGCCTATATATAGTACGAAATAAAGACCTTGCTTTCTCGCAACAAGGTAAGCCTAGCTAACTACTATAAGGCCTAGGTTAATACTATGGTCCGCGCGCTACGCAACCCCTACACGCTATAGAGTTCCTTAAGAAGAACTCTTACTCGAACGCTAAGAGCTAGAGCCGCTATAAGACTAGTAGAGGTGCGGCTACTAATCTAGACGGACTATAAGACGTTGAGACTTCGGAGGAAGAGACTAATAATGCCGCTAATTAAGCATACGTTGAGGTTGAACTAGTAACTGGAGGTGGCGATAGGTGAAATTGGTACTTAACGAACAAAGCTTCGGCTTTTACGTCACGATTTTTATAGGTAATTGCTTTTTCAAATTGTGTCTAGTTAGACACTAAGAAGGGGAGGGATGTTAGGTAGTATTACGACCCTCTAGTATACGGATAGAAGCATAGACCCGCACGCTGCACACTCCTTCTTAGCAGTGCGGACATATATTTAGCTAGCCTCTCCTCTATAGACAGAACGACATCCTTCCTCGTCCGCACCTGTTGCCCCTCTTAGTACACCTCTTATAAGAGCGACTCGCTACCTAATAGCGAGTACTAGAGGGACGGATTACACTATATTACGCTACGACGTCCCCTTTAGGAGGATACTGCCCTGTGAGGTTTGGGGTGGTGTTCCTGCCAACACTATTTAGAGTAGCCTTCCTATAGGAATTAGAATGCTCGTCCTTAGGAGAGCTATATTCTATAGGCTCGACGCGAGAAGGGAGTCGTACGGGAGGTCCTACACATATAGTCCGTATCTAATTACCTATTATTCTAGCTAGAGGGATGTTAGTAATAGGCCTGCTTCTACTTCTATAGGTGTATTCGGAGTTATCTAGAAGACTCCTAGGATCCTTTTCGTAGCTCTCGCTTAGACTGCTTCGAGTAGTTTTAGCGCTCGCTTTAATTTCTACTAGACTAGGGCTCCGTAGTCGCTAATCGCTATAACGCATGCCTTATATAGTTGTCTAAGAGAATAGGTAGTTAGGCTATTTTCTATATTTGCTAAGTAGTAGAGCCTATTAAAGGCAGCGTTAGTAGCGGCGGCTCTAGTAGCTATATGTTCTTTAAAGGTAAGGTAGAGGTCGAACTAGATTCTAAGCTATTAGACTGCTTTCCTTGTCGGTTCTATCCTAGTACTATATAGGAGGGCGATATTTATTTTAGAGTCTTTTCTTTTTAAGAAGTAGAGAAGCTCTGTCTTCGCTAGGTCGAACTAAATGCATTCTACTTTTACTCGTTCTATAAGGGTCTAGATTACGCGCTATAGTACCCTTACGTTTTTCTATAGGCTTGTAGATGCTATAGCTAGTCTAATATCGTCTATATATAAGAGCGGATAGACGTTAGGAAGGTCGATAAAGAGGTTCCGGATATAGATAAGGAAGAGAATTAGAGAGATTGGACTACCTTATAGGACGCCTATCTCTACTTTGTTTTCTTCCTCTATCTATCTATTAAAGGCTAGTTAGAGGACTCGTTTCGAGAGGAATAAGTCTATCTACTCTACTATCGCGTACGGGAGGCGTAGAGAGATAAGGGTCTATAGTAGTTTATTCTTCGAAATATAGTCGAAGGCTCTCTTAATGTCTAGAAACGCTACTAAGGGTTTGTGTCCCTTTAGTTTTGCTTATTCGACAAAGTTTGTAAGTAGGAGTATAGTATCTATTATAGATCTCTTCTTTCGGCCCTCTATTTAGGAGTCGTATAGTAGGGGACCTGTCTCTACGTATTTCCCTAGCCTTTAAGCTAGGATACGCTTGCTTACTTTCCTTAGGCAGTTAAGTAGTAAGATAATCCTATAGGCTTTAGGGATTAAGTAGTCTAGCTTATTTAGCTTAGCTAGCGTAATTCCAATTGCTTTCCGCTAGTATAAGGGATAGTATCTTCTTATAATAAGCGTCCTATATACCTTAAGAAAGGTGTTTAGGATTGCTTTATATACGTAGGATATTATATCTTATATTATGCCGTCTAGACTAGGTGTCTTTTCTTTAACTTTAGTCGAGAAGTATACTACGCCTATCTCTTCCTTTGTTAGCAGATTCTACTCCTAATCTCCTACTCTATACGAGTTCTAGCGCGTACGTAGTAGTTAGGTTAGTAGGGGTCTTAGGAATAGTACTAATTTTAGAGTAGTACATTTCCCTTAGAATAAAGTCTCTCCCTAGATTGCTAGTATTAGGCTCTAATTTCTCGGCTTTATATACGATATAGCTTTAAATATCGAGGCTAGGTCGGTTCTCTATAGAAAGGTATTCTAGTATTATTACTTCGCTTATTTTATAGCTAGGAAGTAACGGTTCTTTACTATAAGGTACTCCCTCTTCTTAGCTATACTTAGGGTGTCTCCGTTACTAAATACACGTTTGTAGACGCGGTTTAAGTGTCTCTATATGTCCTATAGTTCCGGTGTCTACTATAGCTTCGATTTAGACGATACTCGCCTTATAGAGATAGCAGATATACTCGCTCTCTCTATTAGGTTCGTAAACTCGTTTACTAGTGCTTCTAGGTTCTTAGTTTCTCTAATACTACTCTCGTTGTCTTATAGTATTATAGTAAACTGTTCCTAGTCGGCCTTTTAAACGTTATATTGTTTCCGCGTCTCTATTATTGTTTCTATTCTAGTAGGTCTCTCCTAGTACTATACTATAATAGCAGCGTATTCGGAGCTGCAGTATATTGTTTTCTAGTATATTTCCTCTTTAGATAGGCTACCTCGCGTAAAAGTAAAGTCTAGTATACTCGGTATTACTAGGTTCGGCCTATAGAAAATAGGGGTCCCTAATATATTCCGTAGTAGAAATTCCTTATTCTCGAGCTAAGCGTAGAAGTCTTAGGTCCTAGTACTATTGTCGGTGCTGTTTAGGTCCTAGCTTAGGTGTCGTATATTAAAATCCCTACCTAAGATAGCGTATCGGCTAATCGGGTGTCTATATAGGCATCTTTCTAGCGTCTATATCCCTTCTTCGTCTCTCTCGTTATATATATTTAAGATTTAGATACATATTCCTCTCTTATTGTATATATTAAGTGCCTAGAAGTCGGAGTCGTCGTTCTTATCTAGTATATATTCGTAGGTAGTCTAGCGACGAATATATGCTACTATACGCGGCCTCTACTTACGAGGGAGGTCTAGTAGGAGTAGGGTATATCCTTAGTATAGGATAGACCTTATATATTACCTGTTCTCGTATAGGATCCACAGTTCCTATACTAGAACTATATCTACTCTTTCCTATATCCCGACTTCTAGAAGGGATTCTAGTACCGGTATACTTCTATTTGTATTCCCTTATATAAGAACTAGAGGTGTATCTAGCATTCCTAAGGCTTTTTCGTCTTTAGCTTGTCTTTTGCCTTACGGGTGTAGTAGCTTGTTCTACCTATAAATAGGTATCCGTTGTTTACTCGTTGCGCTTCTTCTAGCGAGGTAAAGGCAAGTAGTATTAAGGCACTAATCTTTTGTTCTCGTACTTCGCGGTTTATAAGCTAGATTAGATTTTTAATAAGCTTTACTCTTAGGTTATATATCTCGATTTCGTACTAGATGTCTTATAGTGCTGTTTCGGAGTAGAATTCTTCTATAGAGACCCTATATACTACTACCTTATACTATACTTTGTCTTCTAAGAGGCAGGTTATTAGTATATACTCTAGGATAGAGTTAATATTATCGAGGGCTAGTTGTTTGCTCTTCTTGTCCTTAAAGGTAAGGACTAGGTTTCCTTTTTACGTTAGGCTAGTAGCTAGTACTTAGGCGTGTTCTAGGCCCCTATTTGTGAACATTATATTAATATCGTCCTATATCCTCTTTAGGTCGGCCTTCGCTCCTATAGAGAGCTAGAGGATAAGTTATAGTTAAGATAGTTTTAACCTTTAGGGCAGCGTTTTGCTCTAGGTTTGTATTATATCCTAGAGTAGCTCTATCTTCTTTTATTGTCTTCTTAGCTAGATAACTGTCTAATTATCCTATGTTTTAGCGTGTTGTTAGTTAGTATCTACGCTATTAGTTGTATTGCTTAGAGTATTTTCTCGGAGAGTATCTACGTACGTACGCTAAGGTTTTTCTACTTTAGCTAGGTATTCTTATCCTCTTATCTTTTCTATAGCTTTCTAGATGTCTTATACTGCTTTTTAGAGAGAGACTACCTCTATTGCGATTGTCTAGGCTTAACGTTCGATCCTCTTACCTTTAGTATAGTCTTAAAAGACTTTAAGTAGATTAAGGACTCTCGTCTATTCGTTATTTTTTAGTAGAGCTACTACTTCTACTAGAAGTATACGGGCGTCTTCTATTTTCTTCTTAACCGTTCGGCGTATTATTATGTTTTAGAAAGAGTTCGGAGGTAGGGGTTGGAAGCTAAAGGCTTATTATCCTCTCTCTTCTTTAGTAGTTAGCTCGAGGAGGTACCTAGGTCTTTTCTTTAGGATCGTTAGGATAAGAGGCTATATAGTTTCCTCGAGGTCTATATTAATATCCTTATAGCCTTATTGTTTAGTTTCCTATATAAGCTAGTAGGTTAGAGAGGGTTAGGAGTCTAGATTAGAGGTTTAGGTCCTTATAGCTACTAGAGTTATTCCTATATCCGTAGTACTATTATCCCTTCCTATTAGAGTAGTAGATATCTTTAAGGAGGGGCGTCGTTTAGGGTGCCTAGGTTAGGGCTTCGAGGCGTTCGAGACGTAGCCGCCTCGTCCTAGGCGTAGACGCGAGCGCGCGGAAGTGCGAAAATTTTCCTCTTAAGAGCCGGTTCTTTATACTTTAATTGCGCGACAGCGCCGAGGTGTATTAGGGAGCTTCGTAGCTTAAATTAATATAGGGAGACAGGGCTTTCTCCTATACTATATTTAAGGGTCGGTAGGTAGCTAGCGAGTAACTTAGGTACGTCGCGTTTACTATAATATGCCCTAGTAGGTATAGACATAGTCTTTTATATACTTCCGCTTCCCTAGCTAGTAGAAACTCTTCTATATTATCTTAAGAGTTCTAGCGAACCTAAAATAGCTACTAAGAGGATTGTTATAATACTGCCTTAAGACTACGATCTAATAGCTACCCTTTAGGACGTAGAGGTAGCCTATATAGAAGCTAAGGCTTCCCTAGAACTCCTAGCGTTAGCTCTAGCGAGGTATTTCTAGGCCTTCCTAAAGCTTTCTAACCCTCTCTAGGTACTCGTCCTCTTAGCTAGCTCTAGCGATCGCCTTCTCTATAGTTCTCTTCTTTTATACGGCGCCTATTATTATTTTCTTAACTTCTATAGTAGTCGACGTAGGCTAGAAGACGCGGCCTAAGACTCGTCGCTCTAGTATAGACTCCTCTTCTATTACCTACTACTCTAAGTAGTATTCTTCTACTAGGTCGGGCTAGCGGCTTAAAGCGTCTACTTCCGCGTTAGCCCGTTCTAGCTAGTATACTATCTAGAAGTTAAAGTATAATAGCTACTCGGCCTACCGAACCTGCCTCCTAGAGAGGGTCTTCGTCGTTATAAACGTTTATAAGTTAGTATAGTTAGTTAGGACCTCTACTTAGTAACGCGCGCCTTCTAGGTAGTGCTAGAAGTGCTTAAACGTAGCTATAATAGCAAGGAGTTCTGCGTCTTCTATCGTATAGTTCCTTTCCGACGCTATTAGCTTCTTCGAGTAGTAAGCTATAGGAAACTACTATAATTTGCTAGCTTCCTCGTATAGCTAGCTTAATATACCTAAGATAGCTAACTCTAATATATTAGTCTCTACCCGAATAGGCCTTTCTAGGTCGAAGTGCTATAGAATAGGGGCTAAAGTAAAGGCTGCCTTAAGCCCCTTAAAGGCGCGTAGCGCCTTATTATCTAACTCGAGAGCCCGAGCCTTCTCTCGGCGCCTACCTTCTCCTTTTTCGCCCTTAGTATAATAGTTTAGAAGGAGAGCTATCCTCGAGAACCTTTTAATAAACCGCCTATAGTAGTTAGCGAACCTAATAAATACTTGGATGTTATAGATAGACTACGGGACTAGCTACTCCTAGACGGCCCTAACGCGTTCTAGGTCTACCTAGACCCTATCTAGCGTTACTACGAATCCTAGGTAGTCTATCTAGGTTCTCGAGAACTTATACTTACTAAGTTTTATATATAAGCTATACTAATATAGGCAGTCTAGGACCTAATAGACGTAGTCCTTATGCTTCTCTTCTGTCTTCGAATAGATAAGGATGTCGTCGAGGTAAACAACGTAGAATATATTAATTAGCCCTACTAGAGCCTTATTAATATACCCTTAAAAGGCTATAGAGGCGTTAGATAACCTAAAGGGCATTATAGTATACTCGAAATAGCCGTATCTAGTCCGAAATGCTGTCTTCTACTCGTCTCCTTCCCTAATCTTTACCTAATAGTAGGTATTATAGACATTAAGCTTCGTAAAGATCTTCGCTCCTATTAGTTAGTTAAGTAACTCTATAATAAGGGGAAGAGAGTATTAGTTCTTAATAGTAATAGCGTTTAGCCTTCTATAGTCTATATATAACCGTAAGATGCCGTCCTTCTTTTTATAAAGAGGATAGGCGCCTCTACTAGCGACTTAGAGGGTCGTACCTAACCCTAGCCTATTATATCTTAAAATTCCTAGGATTTATCTGCCTATTAAGAGGAACATAAACACAATAGCGACGGCGACGAGTAACGGCGGAGGCCTTAGGGCCTCTTAGCACGCGTATATATACCTAGAGCGTACTACTAACATTAATAGTAGAATAGCGCGCGACAAGAATAGAGGCCGCTACTCTCCGGACGCGTTACGCGCCGGGCTAGCCAACGAGGCTAGTAGCAGCAATACCGTTAAAACCGATAAACTAAAGGACGACTCTTATATAATAGAACTAAGAACTATCGAGGCCGATATCGAACAAGCTCTTAAATATAGAGGCCTGCCTTAAGACCTCCTCTAGACTCTCCTACGCGCCTAAAAGCGTACCTAGCTCGCGATCTAATACTATAGCGAGACACACTATATAGTAGCGAAACTATAATAGATTAGCGATAATATTAAGGCGATGCAAAAGTCCTAATATATAAACACTCTATAGGCGCGTATATAGTTGTAGGCACAGATAGTAGCTAGAGCTAATCCGATACTAACTACCTAGCTAAAGCACCTAGAGGGCGCCTATATAATTATAGTTAATATAGGCTCCGTAGAGGTAAGAGAGAAAACAAAGAAGTAAGACGCGAAGGGAATATAAGTAAGAATAGGAATATATATAGTAATAGCGGTCTAGAAGCTACCGAGCGGCGACCTAAGAGTACTAGTATATAGCGCAGAGGACAAGAAGAGACTAGAGGGAAACTAAAGGTAGCTAAAAGAGATATAGCCTAAGGCGGAAGTCTAATAGAATAGATACTAGGTCCTAATTTATAAGGTCCTTATAAATATAGATATTAGAGAGAAACAGCTCTAGAAGATAGTATAGAAGGAAAACGCGAGGTATATCCTAGATCTACGTATACTAAAAGCAGAGTAGCTAGGGAAAGTAAGAGCACGAGAAGGCAAATATATATTATTAGTTATTATAACGGTCTAAAGCGAGGCGTAGGCGAGAGAGATAGTAAATAAAGGACTCCTATATAACGGCAACTTCTAGGCTATAGAACCCTTCTACTTATAATAAAGAGTTGTATAATGCCTTCGATATAATAGGTTTGGGCATATTAAAAACTACTATAAGGAGACTACTAAGAAATGCGGGAAGTATATAGAAAAGTATAGGACAGACATATATATAGTAACAACTAGAAAATATAGTAACTATAATAGGAACTACGCCTCCTAGGAGAGAATCTATAAGATTAAACAGGCCGCGTACGTAAAAAAGGAAGAGTTCTACAAATTCTTCGCGCAGAAATAGGCAGTCTATACGTAGTAGACGACTACGTACGACGGATTTATACTTATATAGAATAAGAAGAGGCTAGGCCCGCAACTAGAACGGTCGGCTTAGAAGGGAGAGCCTATACTAGTAGGCATATAAGCGACCGGCGCGGTAAGGCTAGAGCAGCTAAGGGGCACGACAGTAGCGATAATAGAAGGGAGGAAATAGACGAGAAAACTTCTATTCTAGCGGGTTACCTAAAGTAGCTAACCTAACTATAAGAACGAAGATAAAGATATAGGTATAGAAATACTCGTCTAAAGTTAATAACCTATATAATAAACAGACACACCCTATAGATATACTAATATAACGTAAACTATAGCCGAACGATTTAGTTGCTCCTCCTATAGGAGCTAGACCTAAGGGAAACGCAGATCGTAGCACTCTAGGAACCGTGGATTAACCCCTAAATAAGGTAGATAAAGACAAGTAAGCACTATTACCAAATTGTCCTAACAGGGGGGCACGCAAGAGTCGCATTCCTAGTCTCGAAATACCTTAACACCTTAAAGTAGGAGTAAGTCGAAGTGGCCTCCACAGACGTAGTATCTATCTAAATACAGACAAGGGACGGACTACTTATAATCTATAACGTATATAACCCTAGTAGACTACCTAGCTATATGGAACTAGGTACTATACCGGCTGCTATAGAAGCTATATAACTAGTAAACGCGAGGAACCTAGGCTTAGAGCAGATCTTACTCGGAGACTTTAATCTATACCACCCGAGGTGGGGAGGAAACCTTACGCAGAACTAGCACGCTATGTCGGACCGACTAATCCGGGCTACTAAGTAGATAGGACTTAAACTTGTAATCGAGCCTAGAACAGTTATATAGGAGAAACAGGGATGCAGTTACTAAACGCTAGACCTAGTGTTTATAATAGCTAGGGCGCTACAACGCGTTATTATATATTAAACAGACTAGGAACGCGCCTATAGATCCGACTACCTCTTAATTATAACTACAATTAAGGACACGAAGCTAAGAGAGGCTATATAAGACCCGAGACTATAGTAGAAAAAGGCAGACTAGGACGAGATATAGGAGAGGATCTAAGCAAAGAGTAGCGGGCTCCGTAGCGAGGAGATCCGTACTAAGGGTAATATAAATAGGTGGGCGGAAGCGCTATAAGGGATTATATAAGATACTATCTAAGAGAGGGTTCTATATACTAGGCTATCTCTATTTGCGAGAGAAAGCTAGACCCTAGAGACACAACACCTAATAAGGATAGTAAGATTAGTAAGACGGGAATAGTATAATAGTAGGACTAGGGCCAACTACGAGGCGTATATAGCAGCTAACTACGTAAGGTCGAAATAGGTTAGAAGAGATATAAACCTATCCTAGAGAGTAACAATTAAGGAAATAACGTAGAACTCGGACAAAATATAGAAACTAGCTAGGTAGGCGAGAGAAAGAGCCGGAAAACCACAACTACTTCCGTAGTTCCTAGACATACTAATTAGACCCCTAGGGCTAAACTAGAGGAAAAGCTAGAACAACGCGGAGAAAGCGGAAGCCCTTACTATATACTTCTTCCTAGAACCTAAGGCAGCCGACCTAAGCGATATAGACTAAGACGCGATCCTAGAACCGATATATATAGAGCTTATAGTTATAGAAGCGGAAGTGCTAGAAACAATCGCACGGCTACCGACTAAGAAAGCTATAGGACCGAACTAGATACTAAACGAGCTCCTAAAGAGATATAAGGCCCGCCTCGTACTACTACTTACTAAGCTATATATAGCGTGCCTTACGATAGGCTACTACCCTACTACGTTTAAGAAATCGACTATAGTCGTCCTTAGGAAACCGTAGAAGCTAGACTATATAAAGCCTAATACGTATAGGCCTATAGCTCTACTAAATATAATAGCAAAAACACTCGAGGCTATAGTTGTAGGAAGGACGTCTAAGGTCGCGGAAGAGAGGCCTACTACCGGAGGCGTAGATAGGGGCAAGGCCGGGTCGGTTAACGCTTATAGTACTTAAACTAATTACGGAACAAGTACGGACGATTTAGGACACCAACCTAGGGGTAGTAGCGTCTATACTATATCTAGATATATTAGGAGCTTTCGACAACGTCTTATATGCCCGGCTACTTTATAACATCGTAATATAGGGCTTCCTAGCGTAGGTAGTAGGATTTATCGAGTCCTTCCTTTAGAGCCGTATAACTAAACTCTACCTTAGAGACTATATAGACAAAGAACGACCTTAAAGAATAGAGATCCCCTAAGGGTTAATGTTATCTCCTATTCTCTTCCTATTCTTTATAGGGACACTACTCCCTGCGATCTAGGCCTAGTACGTACTAGTAATAGGATTCGTAGACGACACTAATATACTTATATAGGGCAATAGTATAGCAGATAACTATAGGAGGCTCGAGGCCGTATACGAAAAATGTATATAGTAGGCAAAGAGACATAGCGTAGCGTTCGTACTATAGAAATACTAGTTAATCTACTTTATAAGATCCCGTAAGTACGACCTAAAGGCTATAGTATAGATCTAAGGCTTTAAAGAGGGACTATCGCCGTTACTACGGTTACTAGGAGTCTAGCTAGATACTAAACTAACGTAGGGACTATACGTTAAGAAGGCTACGAAAAGAGAGGCATCCTAGATAAACTTACTCTAGAGGCTCTACAAATCTATATAGGGAGCGTTGTTCTAGAAGGCGAGATATATTTATATAGCTATAGTCCGACCTACTATAATATATAGGTGCTAGCTCTAGGCGAACTCTATAGGAATAGCGGGATACCAAAAAGGACTTATAGAACTACTCGAGAAAGTATAGAACGTAGCGCTACGACATATTATAGGAGCCTATAAGAGCGTAAACTAAATAGTTCTCTAGAGCGAATCTAGGATTGCTCCGATTCACCTTTATACCTAGGGTATAGTAAGGTAACACGTAGTAAAGTAGGGTAATAATAGAGTAGACGAACACCTTCGGGAACAATAGTAGAGAGTTCTCTACTAAAACTATTATAGATAGGGGCGAGGACGCTAGAGGAAAGACAACCTATTACGGAGGGAGACTATCCGAGCTATAGTTTAAGGATAGAAGAGAGAGGTATAAGGAGGTAGAAATAGCTAGGTAGACGAGGAGTAAAGAAGGATATAGATGCGAGAGAAGACAAAAGGATTATAACGACAAGCCGCTAGCCCGCAGCCTAGCGCACTAAAGGCGACAAAAAACACCTAGTAATATATAAGGAACTAACTAGGCTATAAAGTATAATAGTTACTCTTCTACGAACAGAATATATCGGATTTAACTACTACCTAGCTAAGCGCAGAGTCCTAGGAGTATCCCCTAGGTGCGAGTGCAGATAAGGTACGTAAATAGCTAAACATATATACGTGTTCTACTTACTCCGATAAGGAAACAGGCAGAGCCTATTCGCCGATATAGGCACGTCCGACTAGGAGATAATAACGACTATAAAAAAGGCCTCCTCGCTATAGCGAAATAGCTTATCCGGGAAGGCATACTCGGCTAATTCTCGCTAGCGTAAGAGGAGGAAAAGGCGTAGACGACCCGAGGTCGTGTTATAGGGAGAGAGGTAGGCACCTAGTAAGAGGGAGGGCTCCTATAGATACTATATAAGTCCTAAGGAGAACAAACAAGAGGACAACCGAGTAGCGGCTAGTTATAAAAATAAAGGGAGGTCTAAGGAGTTTTATACTAGCGAGGCCCTATTAGGCCTTAAGAGCTTTTATACTTAAAAACTAAAGATAGGACACTCCGCTTACTCGGAGACGAGGTAGTATAGTAAAAGATTATTATATTATATTATATCTTAAATATACTTCCTTAGTACTATAAGCTCGGCCTTCGAGAGGGGGTAGATTAGGCTCTAGAGCGGCTAGGCGCCCTCTACTAGGTCGATACTAAGGTCTCCTAGCCTATATTAGGCTAGCCTGTTAGCTAGCTTCTCCGAGAACACTTTTACGTACTCGTAGTAGGCCTCTAGGACCTCTATTAATACCTATACCTTACCTAAAAGGAATAGCGAAACGTGTATCGTAAAGACCTTAGTAGATTTATTAGCGTACTCGCGCGCGAACTACATCGGGCTATATATAGCTACTATACGGCGCTTCTAGCGCCTCCTAGGCTACGTAAGCTATCTCCTAGTAAAGTTTACTTAAGAGTTGTACTCCTCTAGCTATAGTATACCGAGGACTAGGTTAAACCTATAGATATTACTAACGCTAAAGGTCGAGATATACCCTTAGAGCGCGTCGCTACTATTACGTACTATAAATAGAGCTCGGACCCTACTAGTAATATCTAGGCGCTAGCTGTTAAGCCCTACGAAGCGAAGACCGTTATTAGGGCTAAATACGTCCTAATTTAGCTCCTTCGCGAGGATAGCACTCGTAAAGTTGTTAGCTATACTCGAGTCTACTAGTACGAGGGCCCTCCGGGGCCTATCTAGCCTTTCTAGCGTTACTTAGACAGATATAAGAGGGCGGCTTAACGCCTTCCGCTCTAAGGAGGGTTCCGCTATATAGCGCTACTCCTTAGTATAGTATATATAGCTCGCAACTAGTTCTACTAATAGCTATAGGCATTTTCTTTTCTCTACTACTTCTCTTATAGCTCTAGGTAAGGGCACTTATATTTCTTATAGCCTACCTAGTAGCATCCGTAGTATGTCGGCAGCGTCCTAGCCCTCTTTAGCCTACTAGCGGCCTCTATAGGCGACGACTAGCGCTTCTAATCTACCGCTTTACTCGGTAGTAGTAGCGACGCGGTATTCGTGCCCTACTACTTACGCCTAGCGCCTAAGCGGCCTTCTTAATAGTTACGCTATTCCGCGTACGTCTTCGTATTGTTAGCAGGAACACTACCCTAAACCTTATAGGGCAGTACCCTCCTAAAGGGGACGTCGTAGTATAACATAGTGTAATCCGTCCCTCTAGTACTCGCTATTAGGTAGCGAGTCGCTCTTATAAGAGTGTACTAAGAGGGGCAATAGGTGCGGACGAGGAAGGATGTTATTCTGTCTATAGAGGAGAGGCTAGCTAAATATATATCCGTACTACTAAGAAGGAGTATATAGCGTGCGGGTCTATGCTTCTGTCCGTATGCTAGGAGGTCGTGTTACTACTTAACATCCCTCCCCTTCTTAGTATCTAACTAGACACAATTTTGAAAAAGCAATCACCTATAAAAATCGTAACGTAAAGCCGAGGCTTTATTCGTTAAGTACTAGTTACACCTATCGCTATTTCTAGCTACTAGTTTAACCTTAGTCTATACTTAATTAGTAGCATCGTTAGCTTCTTCCTCTAAAGTCTTAACGTCTTAAAGTCCGTCTAGATTAGTAGCCGCACCTCTACTAGTCTTATAGCGGCTCCAGCTCTTAGCGTTCGAGTAAGAGTTCTTCTTAAGGAACTCTATAGCGTATAGGGGGTTGCGTAGCGCGCGGACTATAGTGTTAACCCAGGCCTTGTAGTAGTTAGCTAGGCCTACCTTATTGCGAGAAAGCAAGGTCTTTATTTCGTACTACATATAGGCACTAGTCTACGGCACCTTACTAAGTAGTGCCTACGAGATCGAGTTTGGGTACGCAATCGTAACCGAAGCGGGGAACGAGAATAGAATATTTGGATCCTTAATAGATAGTAGAAGAGCTAGTTCTCGATAAGCCTTTATAATAGCTTCTATAGAAGTACTATCCTTATACTTGCTATTCTCGACCTTAGTTAGCGTAGTCGAAACAACTATGCGTTCTACTTATTCGCTAAGCTAGAAGCCTTACGGAGTAGTAAACATTATAATATACTACTTGTAGGCTTCTAGAAGGTAAGTCGACTAGGCGCTACTATACAAGGTAAGGAACGTATTGTTAATAGCACCTAGATCGGTAGTAGTGAATCGGACTACAGCTTTAACGTTCGTAGCCTACTCCCTTAAGGCCTCGAAGTTAGTCGTACTGTTTATGCCGACTACGACAACTATGTAACTACTAGCGTTATTATCGATTAGCGGTATATAAAGTATAAGTTAAGGGTTCTCGACTTACTTATCTCGTATCTTATAGATATTAATAGGCAAGAACTTCTAATGCTCCGTATTCGTATTAATAGGGAGGGCTCCTTCGTTCTTATTAACTAAGTAAGTAGTCTCTAGGATAGTAAGAAGGTAAGTAGCGTAGTCGTTACGGAGAAGAATATTAAGTAGCTAGACGAAAGAGTCTTAGCGAAGGACCTATTAGGAGACAGAAAACAGCTGTAGCTCGTTCTTACTATAGACTAACTAGTCGCGTTAATAAAAGCTATATATATTAAACTTGTTCTTTAGCTTGTCTATAATAGTATCCGTTTAGTTCTTATATAAGGTCGAGGTAAACAACTAGCTAAATTTGTTAAAACTAACAATGCCTTTATTAGCTAGGTTAACGCTTATACCTTCTATCCTAAGCTCCTTTAGGACAGTCTTAAGTTAGATATTATTAAGGTAGACAAGCAACTCTAGCTCTTCTAGAATATACTTATATTTGCTAAGGGCACAGGCGTTAGTGCGAGAAGACAAGATACTTGTAGCAAACTAGGACGGGTAGCGAGCAACTAAACTATCGTAATTATCTAGCTCGAGGCCAATGCGCGCGACTCGATGCTAGAGTTAATAGGGCTTCGCGTTGCTCCGTAGGCTATACAATTCTACTAAAGTCTTAAAGTAAGTCGTATATAGAAGCTAGTTCTTGTTAGTACTATTCTTGTTAAACTCGTAGTTAGTACTAGAGCAATCCGCACACACGTTAAATAACATAGCTAGGTTAATATTTTCTAGGCTACTAAGATGCTTGTCGCTACTAGTATTAAGGATTTCGGCGAGGATAGGCGAAGACTCCGCGTCCTTATAGTTCCTACATATTAATAGAAGCGAGAAGGACTAAGTCTCTGCTAGCTGCGGTCCTTCTTCTTCTTTAACAACTCGTAGATTCTCTTCGGCTTGCTCGAGTTCGTTCTAGACTTCTATAATCTCGCGCTCGAGTTCTTCGTTTTAAGTGTCTTACTAGGCCGCCTCTGCTGCGGCTAGTATCTACGAAGAGCGTGTCTTACAAGTAATACGGCGAGTGTTCGCGTCTTCTACGTCTTAAACAGCTTAAGTAGCTTCCTCGTTAAGTTAATTAATTCTTACCTAGAGTCGCTTACGACGATCTTCGATAGCTTAAACGCGTATGCTCTTACCTACTAGAACGATAAAGCTATTCTTATTAATAACTATGTTCTAAGAGCGAAGGAGAACCTTAACTTCGTCGGACTCAATATTAATGCTGTTAATAGTAGCCTAGTGCTTCGTATAGTATTATGCTACGAAGTTATTCCTAGTTAGCTCTAGTCTATTAGTAGACGCTCCTCGAGTATTGCTAGCGTTAAGAGCTCGAAAGAGTATAACTTAAGTAAGCTTTTAGCTGCCTTCGTTAACCTTAGGGTATCTATTAATAAAGGCCTATACGTTCTTAGTACGCTCGGATAAGAAGAACGCAAACTTAGTAATCGAAGTTAGTATCTTAGTAGACGACTACTTTTGCTTAAGGACGCCGCTTATTGTCTTAAATCGATTAGCGACGGCCTTGCCTTAGCTATTAAGCATATAGGTCGCTAGGAAGGCTTTTCTAAAGGTCTTGCCGTTCTTATCGACTTTGCTTATATCGAACTTCTATAAGCGTACGATCTCTATAAATTAGTAAACCTAGTAAGCGAAGCTTTCTGCGAGGTTCTTAATAAGGCTAGCGCCTTCGCGTACGGCTTCGTTAATATCTTTGTCGCTAATATTCTATAGCGCTATAAGCATCTCTTATAGCGACTTATAGTTACCGAAGAACTTCGAGCTTTTTATAAGTAACTCGACGTTGTGGCTTGGAATTAGCAACGTATTAAAGTCGCCTAAATTAGCTATTTTAGCTAGGCGGGGGTAAATAAGTGCTTGCGTTACTTTAAGGAGTCTTAGAAAGAAGGCGTCGAGAGGGGGGCGAACGATACTTTCGGTATAGAAGGAAGAGGGAGTTCTTACTTAAAGGTTAGCTCCTTCTATACAGCTAACGAGGCTAGTAGCGCATGTTTAGTATTTACCTACTCCTCCTTTATTTACCTCTATACTATAACGCTATTAGTTAACTATATTTGTTAACTCTATAGCAAACTTAGTAAATAGTAACTAGTAAATTTCCTAAGTAAATAGGAATTTAGTAAATAGGTCACGTAATGCTAATACAACCCAGCTAGGTTATATTAACTTTAGCCTTAACCTAAAGATTATATAAACGATAGAAAAGCCTAAATAGTAAACAAAGGTAAGGAGAATATCGAAAACAACGTCTATAAGTTAATTAATTATCCGAAAAACAAAAGGGGACAAAGGTTAGTAGTCGAGTCGGTAGAGGGACCTTCAAGTAAAGGAGGGCGGCAGATTAGTATATATGCCTTTGTCGTCTCCGAAAAAGACGCCGCCTATACGTATATATTCCCCCTTTCTTCTTAAGTTATCGCTAATAGCTTAATACGCGGCGAGGCATATCCTAGTAGTAGGATAGGGTTAACCTTAACTACTAGGTTATCCTCCTATAGATATCGGTCTAAGATAGCAGCCTCCTCCTCTATTAGAGAGTCTTCGCCGGCTCTAAAGTTAGTAGGGATCCGCTTTAGGTTCTTCTTCGGGTACGTGCTATCCTTAACTATGCTATCTAGCTCTTCTAGGACATACGTAGACCTATTATATAGGATTTAAGAGACGTAAAACGGTCCCTTCTACCGGAAGGCTAGCTTATATAAGAAGCTAGTCTAGATTTCCGACCGGAAGACTATAACTAGATCGCCTTTAGATAGGAGCTCTTCTACTACGTAGGCGTTAAAGTATTCCTTCGCCTCCTACCTTAAGCAATTGTTGCGGGCCTTTACCTCGTCTAATATACGAGTTATTTGTTCTAGCGCCGTTGCACGCATTGTAAGTAGGTCTCCCTAGTTACGAATAGATCCCTAGTCGCGAATACTATACGTGCGATACTCTAGTTCTATCGGTAGGACCGTATCTCTACCTATTATTACTTCTATAGGAGTAAGACTAGTCGAGGCTATAGCCGTCGTACGTTCTGCCTAAAGTACTATAGATATCCGCTTTTAAATATTCTTAAACCCTCTATTCGTAAGCTTAGAGAGCGTATTAAGGATCGGTTTATAACCGGCTTCAATTAACCTATTCGCCTCCGAGTAGTAGGCTAAGATCTTAATATAAGTAACCTCGTAGGAAATAAGAAGTGTCTCGATATCGCCGAGGTTCTACTAAGTATTATTAAGGACAATCTTATGTATAACTCCCTAGCGGCACATAACTTCCGAATAGATAAACCTAGCAATAGATTTCGAGGTAATGTTCTTTACTAGCTTAAGCTACTACCTCGCTTCCGGCTACCGTAACAGCCCTTCTCTTATAACAAATAGGCTGTTGTTCTTATCGATATATATAGTATCGCCGAACTATCGTTCGCTAAGGACTAAGGGTGTAGGAATAGTTAATAGGCCCGGTCTTTAATAGCCGTTTCGGTATAGGCACTAAGGATAGGTTTTATAGTATCTAGAAACATTACTATAGCATTTATCCTACTAGTATCGCCTTCTTAATAGTTCCTAGACGCTATTCGGACCCCTATAGCTATTCTCCTCGTAAAGAGCGGTAACTATTCGAGTTCTTTCCGTAGAGTTATCTACTACTCGCTAAATAGGGGCATTAACTCGCTCCTGTCTCTAAAGGGTCCTATCTTTAACTATAAATCGTCTCGCAGCTCTAATAAGGGTCTTATAGCGCGACCTTAATAGGTGTAGGGGTTTCGCCACATACGTTAGGAAATATACGATATCGTATAAGTCCTATATATAGTACCCGTCTAGAATACTTTTATCTTCTATTATAGCCGGAAACGCATTAATGCAAAACGCGCTAAAGAATTGTTAATTAATTATGTCTTTAACGTTATCCTCTACTTCTATCTTCGTATTATCTTTATCTATCGCTAGTTTTCGAGACAACGAGTCGGGAGCAGAGTACTTTTTGCCTAGAATATAAAATATATTAAAGTTAAATAAATAAATCCAAGCGATCTATCGTACTATTGTAGAATTCGGAAGGTCGGAAGCCGCTTGATTTAGCTAGTAGACTAACGTATTAGCATCTACCTCGAGTCTAAAGTATACGCCGAAAAGCTACGGTCTAAATTTCTAAAGAGCCCGTAGAACTCTAAGGCACTCCCTTTTTCCTACGTTATACTAAGCTTTATTAGGCTTCTAGAGACCCGAATTATAGCAAACTAGATGTCGTATCGAGGAATCCTCGCGATCCTCCTATATAATAACCTCACCGTATCTATTACTACTAGAGTCGACCGCTACTATAATTAGGCTAGCGCCGTTACTATAGTCGATCGAGACTAACGCAGGTGCCGTTATTAGGCATTTCGTAACAGTATCGACTACGTCTTAATATTCTTTGTTCTATTTAAACTTAGAATCCTTTTATAGCAGTTTAAATAGCAGCTTACAGACAATCGAGAAGTTCGGAACCTAGATCCGGAAGTAGGTAACCACCTCTATCTAGATCCTAACAGCCTTCTAGGAATCCGGAGTAGGCTACTCCAATATCTTCCGGACTCTTGCTTTATTAGGGTATCTTCCAAATTCGTCCGTTACGTATCCTACGATATTAACTAATTAGTAAAGAAGCTGAAGCTTCTTCCTATAAATCGTTAGATTCGCTCGTTCGAGGTCGCTTAAGATAGCATCGAGGTTCTAGATATATTCAACTATAAACCGCTGTAACTTAGGCTCTACCTCTTTATTATTATATCGCGTCTTTAGTCCTTTAATCCCTATATCGTCTAGAAATAGACGCGCGATGTAAGATATATGTATATACAAGACTATCGTAATTATTCGGACGAATTGGGCTACTAAATTAGTCGCTCCTTAGAGTAGAGTCGTCTGTCTAAAAGCTCTAAGGAGTGTGTTAAAACTTGTAATATCTCGGTTATCTAGGTGAAGTAGAATCTAGTTATAACTAGAAAAGATGTCTACTAAGGAGGCTACTACGCAGTTAGCGAAATCCTCGGAGAAACTATCTATATCCGGTAGTAGGTTGGCATCGCGCAGCATAACTCGATTAAATTCCTAGGCAGCGTTAATTATCCGGTACTAAGCCTTCCTATTCTTGTCTAGTTGCTTCTTCCTTACTAGGAAGATTAGATTGCGATAAGAAGAGTAAGACGGCTCGATCGTACCTGCCTCCTAACGCTTACGAACTATTTCTTCTATAACTAGCCTTAGGCTTAGGTTAATTCGGAACTTAGGATAAGCCTAAGGTTCGTAAGGAACCGTCCGTATCCGCTAGGGTAGTACAATCTTAGGCTTAATCTTCCCGATATATTCGAAGTCGTAGGCTAGCACTACCTTACGATTGTATAGTAGCTTGTAGAGCAGATGCGTTTCCTTCTTTATTAATGCTATTCTAGGAACAATGTCTTTTAGTCTTTCCGGTATAAGGCGAGATCTCTATAAGATTTCCGAGAATTTCTTTATTAGGTACCTCCTATTAAAGAGACTAGTCCCTAGAGGTAGTAAGGCCTCTTTTATAAGGCATTCCTATCTCTAGTTCTTGTTTCCCTCTAGTAAAGAGCTATCTGTTTCGTATATACTCGCATTTACTAGCCTAACCTTATCTACAACCCTCTTTACTAGCGTAAAAGCATCGAAGGTTAATGTTCTGCTACGATGTTCTCTACGGTAGTTTTCGTTAATGTTTGTATATAAAAACAGATTATAAACCTCCTCCGAAGGCTCCTTTATATTAGCTACACATATCCGGGACTTCTCGTCTAATGCAACCTAGTAGGTTGCATTAGATTCTAGCTAATTAGCGTCTCCGCTAGTGCTAAGCTTTTGTGCCTTAGGCACATAATAAACACCTATTCTCTTATTAGATCTAAAGACTAGAGCTATTATAATATAGAATTCTTCTAGCAAGAAGGGTTGCAATCACTCCCCTCTTTATTTAACTAAGATCTTTATATATTGCCGGAAGTCTTAGCGCGTCTATTAGACTTTATAGCCGCGCTACTGCTTTTCCCTAGATGTCCTTAATCGTGCGACAGCTAGTGTTACTAACGTGTCCTATAAAGACAACACGATTCCCTTTATAGTCTATAATTGTACCTTCCTAGGATCTATTATCGTAGTTCTTCTATATGCTCTAAATAATCCTTTCCTATAGTCGTCCTAGGAGGGTTCGGGTCCTCGGATCTCGGTTAATTACAAAGGTAATCGGAAAGACCACTCCAAATGCATTAACCTAAACGTTGTTGCAGCACCCGACTAGGTCGATAGCATCTCTAGAGATAGGATTTATCTTCGCCTACAATTCTATTAAGATAGGGAGACCGAGCTTCTAAGCAGTCGCAAGGCTTATTACGCACGCTTTAGTACTACTATTAATTATAGCGAGGACACTTATGTCCTTATTTCTAATTGCTACCTCGATATAGATACTAAGGATAATAGTATAAGCCCTAAGAACAGCATCGAAGTTAGCGGACTCGGCGTTATTATAGACCTCCTCAAGCCGAGTAGGTGGTCCTTTCGCAATCTTAGTGCCAACAAACCGAGCTTGAAACACATTAATCTCTAACTCTAGCAGGCTATCCTTACTTACTTACATTTCTACGCTCGCAACTAAAAGGTATAGACGGATAGGTAGACGGCCTTATTACTTACGAAGCTTATCTAACTTCTCTATAAAGGATAGGTTATTATTAATCTGCCTACTAAAGAAGTTCCGTAGCGACTTATATATTAGAAGATCTCTTATCGGAATAGGTAACTCTAGGTCTAGAAACTAGGAATACTAATAAAGACTATAGGTCTTAGGATCCGCCTTTCTATAGGTGGACACGTAGTTATAGAACTGCTTCTTCTTCGCGACCCTCTTATTAGCTAGCGTATTAGCCGGTCTAGGCAGATCGTCTATAAGCAAGTTACTATCTAGCGTCTAAGACTTATCTTTAACCTCTTCGACTATAGGATAGAAACCTCCTTACTAGATACGTTCCAACCCTCGAGTAACAGCCTTAATACGTCGAGCTTCCGCCGGCTTATTAACTGTCTTTCGAGCAACAACCTTAGTTAGGTTAGCCGCTATAAAGCGAGTAGGGTTATAGACCTTCTTCGGCTTGTCTTAAGAGGCCGCGAAAGCATCTACTTCCGTACTATACACGTTCGCGACAGTATCTGCGTCGTACGTAAGGCAATTCGCAGTAATGCTTTCTAGTATCTCCTTACGCATCTTGCCTTTCTTTAAGCGTTCCTAGTACGCTCGGTACGTGTCGTTCCTAGGACGTCGGAACGTAACCGCTTTATTACTAAAACGAGCTACTAACAGAGGGTGGACTATACTAAGTTTAGGTACCCTCCTGTCCTATTAATAGACCAACTTTTCGCTATTGCTGTATATTAACCGATAGTTGTCGCCTTTAGTTAGGACTTTCTTATCGACTAACTCATCGATATACGGGCACCTAGACTAGATATAGTTAGCAGCGCCACACATATAGCATTTGCCTTCTAGGTCCTTATAGATTATCGACTTACTGCTATTATACAACTGTGCGAAGATATTAATTAATAGAGCGTCCGGATAGACGTTAATCTTAGTTAGCTTTGCTTAGGTTATCGATAGGTTAACGAGGCTTGGTCCGAGTGCTTCCTGCTTCCTAAATAGCCTTAATCTAGTTAATGCTTAGGCTGTTTATCTATTTAACTAACTCCGCTACCTTCTTGCTCTCCGAGTATATAGCGGATAGAACAGTTAGGGGCTATAAACTAGGTTAAGTACGAGATTCCGGTACTACCTTCGGTAAGGCCTTCGACGCTTAAGCGCTTACTATAGCCTAAACGTTACGTGTATCCTCTCTATAAATAAAGGTTTCCGCGTTAGATACTGTCTCGATCTCGTTCCTTACTATATTAAGGACCTCCTTAAATTTCTTAAAAGTAGAAGGGTTACTCGGATCTAGCTTATAGTAGCGGAAGATACGCTAGGACATCTTCTTAGATATGCCCTTTAGAAGTAGCCGCATCTTCTACGTATCCTTAAGCTCCTTTTTATTAATCGACGCAATACTAGATATAAACTCCTATAGGTATCTCTTTAAATTATCGCCTTCTAAACGCTTCTAACTATAGAGCTTCTCTAGCTAAGCTCTAGTCGACTTAATCTGTCGGCTATCGTTAGCACGATACTTACGTAGGAATGCTTTCTTTAGCGCCTTAAAATCGGCTGTATCTAGTTCTTCCTTCTCTAGCTAACCTTTTAGCCCTTAGATCGTTAGATAGTAGTCTGTACTAATTGTCCGAAGAAAGGCCTAATACTTATAATTGTCTAACTTAGTATTAAGGTTGTATTCGAGAAGGTTGTACTTAAACCTGTCCAAATAAGTAGACGCATTATACGATTTGAAGAGCGGATTCTCGGGCGAACCTGGTATAAGTGGTCTTTGTCTTGCATCCTACATCTAGCTCGAAAGCAACTACATTAGTAATGCATTTTGCTTAGTAATAGCCGTGGAGCTTATAGTTGGCGTCTCTTTAGGCAATATTATAGCTAAACGGCGGATCTCCTTATCTAGTCGTAGAGTAGGATTATATTCTCGGTCGTTAGCCTCTAAAGACGACTCGACTTCTAGAGTACTTATATACTCTTATCTCCTTTATTGTTTTTATCGTTTTTTTTTGTTTTGTAACTTAATCGATTAGCTCGCTAGACGTCGGATTTAAATAGGAAAATAAAGTAGCTAATACGACCTAACTAGGTTGCATTAGCTAAAAAGAAAGTTCTTAATATTGTATATAGTATATAGCTCCCTATATATAATCTCCGTTCTCTTCCTCTCTCTTGTTATTTTTAGCTAAATTAGAGGCACGTGCCCTAATTAGCAAGGTTTGTTATAGGTACTCTAGTTACGACCTAGTTCCGCTTATTAGCGGGCTATACCGTTCTAGGGATCCCTAATACCGGGTCTCGCAAGATATACTAGTACGAGAAGCTAAGAAATAAACTAATAGTTAGCTTATCTATAGGACTTAATACAGAATCGCCGTTTTCAGGTCCTCTATAAGACTTAATATAGGTTCTCTATACTTGCCTATAGGACTTAATATAGGTTCGCGGTAGTCGTAACGTCGTAAATAGGCTTCCTCGTAAGATACACTAGTACGAGGAACTATAACTGTATTTCGGAGTCCCTATAAGTCTTATCGACTTATAGGTATCTAACGCCGGCCTCGCAAGCTTTCTCCGGTGTAAGGGAAGAAAAGAACTAAGGGCTAGAGAGTAATTAGTCCTTTGGCCGAGGCAGGTGCATAGTCGCACCTTAGGACCTAATAGGCTAATGCCTGTCGTCCCTACTACGCATTAGAGCTCAACGTGCGCTCCGAAAGCCTCCGCGGTATAGGTTACGATAACCCGTACTAAGTCCTTAAACAGGTAATCCTAGTAATCTAGACTCCTAAGCTAAAACAGGTCTAAGGGTTTGCAGCTTTTCCGGGTCAAATCGATGCCCTCGCTATAGAGTGCTCTTTAGATTGCCGTTGCCTCTTAAGGTTTCTTATGCGCGTACTATAGGCGGTCTTGTCTTGTCCTCTTATAGTTATGGTCGTTCGTACCTAGAGGCTATCTCTAAACACTCTATGCTGCCTCTGCAACTTAGAATAAATATAATAGCCCTACCTTTAGCTCTATTGTTAGCAGGAACACTACCCCAAACCTCATAGGGTAGTACCCTCCTAAAGGGGACGTCGTAGCATAACATAGTATAATCCGTCCCTCTAGCACTCGCTGTTGGGTAGCGAGTCGCTCTTATAAGAGTGTACTAAGAGGGGCAACAGGTGCGGACAAGGAAGGATGTCATTCTGTCTACAGAGGAGAGGCTAGCTAAATACATGTCCGCACTGCTAAGAAGGAGTGTGTAGCGTGCGGGTCCATGCTTCTGTCCGTATGCTAGGGGTCGTATTACCACCCAACAGTATCTAACCTATACGCTAGGTTGGCGCGCTCCTCTACCTTACTTAGTAAGGCAGCTATAGTAGGGTATAGGCTTATTCTAGCCCTTAGCCTCGAGTTTAACGTAGAGTTAAAGGTAAGGATATAGAACTTCTTCTAGTTCTTACCTAGCTTACTCTATAGCGTCTTTATCTCCTCGAGTAGCTCTATAGAGGTACGACTCCTCTATTAGACGACCTTTAGTTAGTTATATACTCTCTAGTAACGTTCTACTTAGATGCTTATAGAATCTAGTATTACCTACTTTATTATAGCCTAATCTAGCTCTACGTAGGCCGCTAGCTAAGAGATATAACGTTCCTAGTAGTCCTACTATAGCTTTCCTATCTAGTCTACTACGTAGTCGACCTTACGGTCCTCTTAGCTTTTAAACCCTAGATATCTACGAAAGTTCCTTTCGAGAGCACGTACCTAATTATTATAATTAGTACAATTAGCCCCCTCGAAGGTTAGCGGGTCCTTTAACTTCGGAAGGTTGCTCTAAGAGCTCTCTAGCTAGGTTGTCCTAACGCTTTCTACTATCTCTTACTCCTCTAGCTAGCGGACCTTAGCGGCCGTAGCTAGGGTCTGTTATTTAAGCTCTAATAGCTTAAGCTTACGTTGTTCTAGCGTAAGCTATTCTTCGACAGACTAGATGTTATTCCCTTTAGAGGTCTCTATACCTTCTAGTAATAGGTCGGCTGTATTAGTTGTTCGAGCGGCTAATATCCTACTTCTTATTACCCTCTCTATTATACTATACCGTTATATAGTATTAGGAGAGCGATTCGTATATTAGAATCTAGTATAAGATATATAGGTAAGTATAGTAATAAGAGAGTCTACCTAAAGACTACTTAAATTACTAGAGTTCTAAGAGTAGGCCCGCTACTCCGTAAGATAATAGTTTGTAGGCGCTAAGCCTCTACGAGTACTTAGCGCGCTATCCTAGGCTAGTCGGGCCTATATATTAGAGTAGTAGCGTTATACTACGTTTACTAGGCTAAACTACAACTAGCGACCGATAGCTATACGAGTTCTAGAGTTACCTAGAGGTAGCCGGCCTACTAAAACGACTTTAATAGTAGATCTGGAACGTAGTAGAAGACAAGTTTAAGACAGACAAGTACGAGGACGATAATATCGCTAAATACGAGGTAACTAGAAAGAGGATAAGGAAACAATATACTATAAGGTACGTATAATAATATTAAGCCTTCCGACTATCTAATAATCGGGGCTTAAAGGGGGGTAGTATAAGGACTAGCGCTAGCGCTGCCTTAGGTAGTATTAGGTAAGCCTATAGACTACTAAGACTCGTTAGAAGCAGCCGCTATATCGCGTAGATTTCTAGCGCGCTTCTATTTCTCCTTTCTCTTTTCCTTTCTTCCTTAGTTTAGAGTCTTCGTCTATAGCATCTAATATAATAGGTTTATCCTTATACTAGTAATCGTAATAGTTACTAACTAGCCGAGATACTAAGTACTTCGCTAATAATATATAGAAGATTCTAGATTACCTAAAGGCGGAAACTAGCCTCGCTTAAGCGCAATATAAGGAGGCCGCTAATTAGTATAGGACCTCCTTGTTCCGTTTCTAAGCTAGCTAGTACGTTTAGCTAGACGCTTAGAATATTAAGACTCTCCGTCCTAGGAAGAAGCTAGACTAGAAGAACTTAGAACTCTTTAAGGTTCTAGAGGCTACGCTATACTACTATAAGCTCGAGCTACTACTATCGATACGTATATACCCTATATTTAATAACAACCTACTACTACCTACTACTAAGAACTCTATACCTTAGTAGACGCGAGAGCCGCCTCTACTAGTAATAGTAGATAGATTAGAGGAATAGAAAGTCGAGGATATTATCGACTTAAAGATAGACTACCGAAAGTATAGAGGACGCGAACGCCTATAGTACGTCGTTAAGTAGAAAAGGTACGACGTCTCTACTATAGAATTAGCCGAAACTATTATTAAGAATATACTCTATCTCGTCCGGAACTTCTACTACTAGTACCTCGACAAACTCGCTCTAAAGTAGATACTTACCTAACTTTCGCGACCTACTCTAGCTAATACTAGACTTCGAATTACGTAACTTACTTCCCTAGATTACGTAACGTACTTCCTTAGATTACGTAACCTACTTCCTTAGATTACGTAACCTACTTTCTCGAATTACGTAATCCGCTACCTACTATAGAACCGCCCCGAGCTCTACTAAGGTCCTACTACTACTATACTAAGGAACTACTCTAAACTCTACTAAAAATCCTCTACCTCTACTAAGAATCGAACTCTAGCTCTCTAAGATTCTACTATATATACTAGAATATCCGAAAATCCCCTACCTCTACTAGAAATCGAACTCTAGCTCTCTAAGAATCTACTATATATATTAGAATATTTAAAAATCCTCTACTTCTACTAGAAATCGAACTCTAGACCTCTAGGAAGCTTACTACTATATATTTATAACTACTATACTAAGGAATTAGCCTAAATTCTAAAGAGTTATATTAGATTAGAGATTTAGCCTTTTTAACTAATTAAGATATAACTAACTATAGAGGTCCTACTAGAGGTTCCTATAAATTAAGAGGCTATATATAAGACTAGACTTACTACCTAGCGACTCTAGTATAGTAAGAGGGCAGTCCTATATACGAAGTACTATATATAGTAAAGCTCTAGTATTATCTTTAGATTTATATATACGAGTCGTAGCTAAGATATAGGATTAGGTTCTACGAGCGAGCTATATATACTAAAGATAATACTAGGAAGGCTCCTACCTAGCGTAGAGGCTAACTTGTCGCTCCTATAGCGTCTGTTATTTTGTTTTACTTCTATATTAGAAAATAAAGAGTAGTATACTACCTTAGAAGAGAGTACGTAGCACTCGCTCTATTATTTTATAATCGTAGCCCGGAGTACTACTACTAGAAAGGGAGTAATATTATAGGCGAGGCCTATAGATATAGGACTACCTAGAACTCGGCGGAAGTTAGTAACGCCGACGCTAGCTTACGTACGTAGAAAGCGCGGGAGTAAGTATTTATTATACGCTCGAGAGAAGAAGGCTTTCTCCTCCTTCGAGCTACGTCCTATCTATTAAGCTACCTATAAGGTAGAACTAGGCAACTATACTCGTCCGTAGTACCCCGTATCTATTATAATACTACCTATCTTCCGTATCCGCTATCCGCCTATAATATATAAGTAGTATATTATAATGTCTACTACTTCGTAAGGCTTCTAGCTTAGCGACTAAGCCGAACGTATAGTTATTTCGACTACGCTAACTAAGATTAAGAATAGTAAGTACGAGGATAGGACTTCTATAGAAGCTATCGTAAAATCTTATCGAGAACTAGCTCTTCTACTATCTATTAAGGATCTAAATATTCTATTCTCGTTCTCTACTTTAGTTACAATTACGTACCTAAACCCGATCTCGTAGGCACTACTTAGTAAGATACTATAGACTAGCGCCTATATATAATATAAGATAAAAACCTTACTTTCTATTAAATTTGGGAAGCCATAACAGTGGAGCAGACCTTGCGAGTCGAACTAAAGGATCCAAAGCGGATAATTGTATACTCTAGAAGAGGGATGAGTCTATATAGTCCTAGCATATCCCTGTACCTTGGTATGGTCCTTAGGTGCCTTAGGCTCCCTTAAGGCAGAGTGGATCTTAGAATCTAACACTCCCTCTTAAGATTACTCTTTCTTAAGGGTGCTGTTTATGTCCTCCCTCTGCTAGAGTAGCTCCTTCTAAAAAGAAAGCTTTAAAAACAATGCTCTCTCTATCCCCTCCCTCTATCCTAATAACTAAGGATTAGCTTTCTAAAAGAGGAAGAAAGTTTCCTTAACTCCTTTAGGGCGTAGGGGTAGTATCTAATTAAGATCTTAGTTATCCTAGAAGTTATTATTATCGTATTTATTATTATTATTACCCCAATTATCTAACTCTAAGTTACCTCCTACAAAGAAGGCTGCCTTTTCTTCTAAGGATTCTAAGTTACCTCCTATAAAGAAGGCTGCTTCTTCTTCTAAGGATTCTAAGCATTCTAAGAGTAGTGCCTTACCTACAAAGAATGCCCTTTCTAACTTATTGTCCTTGTCTAAATGTGGCTTGTCTTTACTATCTAACTCTAATTAATAATCTGTATCTAACTCCTCTAAGTCTATCTAGATATCTAGCTTCTCTATTTGGTCCTAGAGCTAGCTTATCTAGTCTTAGATATCTTCCACCTCTTTTTCAAGCTTATTAATCCTCTCTCCTTAGCTTGGTTTAGTCTTATTTGTAGTAAGACTAAGGATCTTCTTCCGGTTATAGAACTAGTTCTTATCCTAGCTCCCTCTAAGCTCTAGTATAAGCTTTACCTTTATAGTAAAGTAGAGAGGAGTGCTAGGGACAAAGGGTAATAGGTTTGGTGCTATTATTAAGTGCAACCTCTTACTATTAGAGCTAGTTGCTAAAGGGAAAGAAGGTGTTATACTTGTCTAAATTGAAGTAATACTAGTAGGTGTCTTTATTATCGTTAGAGAAGAGGGGTTCTCTAGAGGAAAGAATAGGGATTCTAGAGGGTTAGCTTTTAGTACTAATTTTAGTATTCTAGTCTAGTAATAGGAGTAAGGCTTAGGTATAGTCCCTTCTTAACTATCTTCTTAGGAGAGAATTCCTAAGGTATTAGCAGTACTCGGTGCTTAGTATAGGCTTATCCAAAATAGTGCTAGACATAAGACTAATCCTCTCTAGTTATACTCTATTGCGACAAAGTGTGCCTTACTAGGCTCTTTATATACTATTAGGAACATCTAGGAGCTACCTAGGATTATCTAAAGTTCTCCTATATATTAGGGAGCCTCGAGTCTCCTATCCTTTTCTACTTCTCTTTTAAAGGCTTATAGGAGTAGGACGAACCTATACTTTAAGTAAGACTATAAGGCCTCTATCTATATAACCTAGGCTTATAACCTATTAAATTTAGGAAGCCATAACAGTGGAGCAGACCTTGCGAGTCGAACTAAAGGATCTAAAGCGGATAATTATATACTATAGAAGAGGGATAAGTCTATATAGTCCTAGTATATCCCTATACCTTAGTATAGTTCTTAGGTGCCTTAGGCTCCCTTAAGGCAGAGTGGATCTTAGAATCTAACACTTTCTCGTAATAAGGTAGGCCTAGCTAACTACTATAAGGCCTAGGTTAATACTATAGTCCGTACGCTATATAACTCTCTATATACTATAGAGTTTCTTAAGAAGATTTTGTTTATTTGTTTGTTTGTTTAATCCATTTACGTCCTATAGGAGTTAAAGACTATATAGGACAGGAGCTAGTACTACGTATAGGCTTCCTACTACGGTTCTCTTCTTTTCCTTATTCGCGCTTCCTAGACATTTCGGGCCGTTGCCCTCTACCGTATATAGCCGGTATAACGCTATATAAGGATAAAATAAATAAGGAAATTATAACTAAAGGGAATAGTTTGAAACGAGCGTTTCTCGGGGTCTTCCCCCTTCTAGAGTGCTGCGTTCGCTCCTCGTCCTTACTATACCTCCGGTCGAGGTGCTAGCGTCTTGTTCTAATTCTCGAGGTCCTAATAAACTCTAGGACTAGTTCTCTCCTAGCCGGGTCCTCTAGTACTACCTCGAGTACTCTAGCGTTGTAGATTTCTTTTAGTCTTTAGTCCGCATAGTCTTTATAGGCTAGTAGGAGATGTTCTAGGGTCTCTCTTCCTCCGTAGTAGCATCGGTCGTCTTCTACTTTTCCTATCCTCTTTAGGTAGCTCTTAAAGTACCCGTATCCGAGGCGGAAGGAGTAGTACGCGCTTGCTATTTCTCGTGTTACTCGGATCTTAGTAGATAGATTTCCTATCTACCTAAATCGCGAGTAGTAGCTCTATAGTCTTCTTACTACCTTTGCTTTCTGCGTTTCGTACGACTGCTTCTATTGTTCGAGTATATACTCTCTAATGTTCGCTACTATCCTTATCTTGTCGGTGTAGTAGAAGTATACGTTTCTTGCGCGTAGTACTTATAGGGTAGATGTGTACCGTACTATTTAGAGTAGCCTTCCTATAGGTATTAGAATACTCGTTCTTAGGAGAGCTATATTCCGTAGGTTCGACGCTAAGGGAGAGTCGTACAGGAGGTCCTGTACCCGTAGTCCGTATCTAATTACCTATTGTTCTAGGCGGAGGGACGTTAGTAGTAGGCCTACTTCTACTTCTACGGATGCGTTCGGGGTTGTCCTAAAGATACCTAGAATCCTTTTTATAGCTCTCGCTTATACTACTTCGAGCGGTTTTAGCGCTCGCTTTAATTTCTACTAGACTAGGGCTCCGTAGTCGCCGATCGCTATTACGCATGCCTTATAGAGTTGTCTAAGAGACTAGGTAGTTAGGCCGTTCTCTATATTTACTAGGCGGTATAGCCTATTAAAGGCAGCGTTAGTAGTAGCGGCTCTAGTAGCTATATGTTCTTTAAAGGTAAGGTAGGCGTCGAACTAGATTCTAAGCTATCGGACTGCTTTCCTTATAGGTTCTATCCTAGTACTATACGGGAGGGCGATATCTATTCTAGAGTCTTTTCCTTTCGAGAAGTAGAGGAGCTCTGTCTTCGCTAGGTCGAACTAGATGCATTCTGCTTCTACTCGTTCTATAAGGGTCCGGATTATGCGCTATAGTACTCTTACGTTTTTCCGTAGGCTTATAGACGCTATAGCTAGTCCGATATCGTCTATATACGAGAGCGGATAGACGTCGGGGAGGTCGACAAAGAGGTTCCGGATATAAATAAGGAAGAGAATTAGGGAGATTAGACTGCCCTACGGGACGCCTATCTCTACCTCGTTTTCTTCCTCTATCTGTTTATTAAAGGCTAGTCGGAGGACTCGTTTCGAAAGGAACAAGTCTATCTACTCTACTATCGCGTACGGGAGGCGTAGAGAGATAAGGGTCTATAGTAGTTTACTCTTTAAAACATAGTCGAAGGCTTCCTTTATGTCTAGAAACGCTACCGAGAGTTTGTGTCCTCTTAGTTTTGCTTGTTCGATAAAGTTCGTAAGTAGAAGGGTAGTATCTACTACAGACCTCTTCTTTCTACCTCCTATCTACGAGTCGTATAGGAGGGGCCCTGTCTTAGCGTATTTCCTAAGCCTTTAGGCTAGTATCCGCTCGCTAACTTTCCCTAGATAGTTAAGTAGCGAGATAATTCTATAGGCCTTTAGGATCGAGTAGTCCGGCTTGTTTAGCTTAGCTAGCGTAATTCTAATTGCTTTCTGCTAGTATAAGGGATAGTATCCTCTCGTAATAAGCGTTCCGTATACCTTAAGAAAGGTGTTTAGGATTGCTTTATACGCGTAGGATATTATATCTTATATTATGCTATCTAGACTAGGTGTCTTTCCTTTAACTTTAGTCGAGGAGCATACTACGCTTATCTCTTCCTCTATTAGCGGATTCCACTCCCAGTCTCCTACTCTATACGAGTTCCACTGCGTACGTAGCGGTTGGGTCGGTAGAGGCTTTAGAAATAGTACTACTTTTAAGGTAGTACATTTCTTCTAGAATAAAGTTTCTCCCTAGATCGCCGGTATTAGGCTCTAATTTCTTAGCTTTGTATACGATATAGCTTTAAATATTAAGGCTGGGTTAGTTTTCTATAGGAAGGTATTCTAGTATTGTCGCTTCGCTTGTTTTATAGCTAGGAAGTAACGGTTCTTTACCGTAAGGTACTCCCTCTTCTTAGCTGCGCTCGGGGTGTTTCTATTACTAAACACTCGTTTGTAGACGCGGTTCAAATGTCTCCGCATGTCCTATAGCTCCGGTATCTACTACGGCTTCGATTTAGACGATACTTACCTTATAGGGATAGCAGACATATACGCTCTCTCTATTAGGTTTGTAAACTCGTTCGCTAGTGCCTCTAGGTTCTTAGTTTCTCTAACACTACTCTCGTTGTCTTATAGTATTATAGTAAACTATTCCTAGTCGGCCTTTTAAACGTCGTATTGTTTCCGCGTCTCTATCGTTATTTCTATTCCGGCGGGTCTCCCCTAGTACTATACTATAATAGTAGCGTGGTTAGAGCCGCACTATATTGTTTTCTAGTATATTTCCTCTCTAGATAGGCCGCCTCGTATAAAAGTAAGGTCTAGTACACTCGGTATTATTAGGTTCGGCCTATAGAAGGTAGGGGTCCCTAATACGTTCCGTAGTAGAAATTCCTTATCCTCGAGCCAAGCGTAGAAGTCCCGGGTCCTAGTACTGTTATCGGTGCTATTTAGGTCCTAGCTTAGGTGCCGTATATTAAAATCCCCTCCTAGAATAACGTATCGGCTAATCGGGTGTCTATATAGGCACCTTTCTAGCGTCTATGTTCCTTCTTCGTCTCTCTCGTTATATACGTTTAAGATTTGGATACACACTCCTCTCTTGTCGTATAAATTAAGTGCCTAGAAGTCGGAGTCGTTGTTCTTATCTAGCATATATTCGTAGGTAGTTTAGCGACGAATATATGCTACTACTCGCGGCCTCTACTCTCTAGGGAGGTCTAGTAGGAGCGGGGTATACTCTTAGTATAGGATAGACCTTATATATTGCCTATTCTCGTATAGGATCCACGGTTCCTATACTAGAACTATATCCGCTCCTTCCTGTATTCCGACTTCTAGAAGGGATTCTAGTACCGGTATACTCCTATTTGTATTCCCTTATATAAGAACTAGGGGTGTATCTAGCATTCTTAAGGCTTCTTCGTCTTTAGCTTGTCTATTGCCTTATAGGTGCGGTAGCTTATTCTACCTATAAATAGGTATCCGTTGTTTACTCGTTACGCTTCTTCTTATAAGGTAAAGGCGAGAAGTATCGAGGCACTAATCTTTTGTTCCCGTATTTCGCGGTTTGTAAGCTAGATTAGGTCTGTAGCTAGCTTCACTCCTTAGTTATATGTCTCGATTTTGTACCGGATGTCTTATAGTACTATCTCGGAGTAGAATTCTTCCGTAGAGACACTATATACTACTACCTTATACTATACTTTGTCCTCGAGGAGGCGGGTTGTCGGTATATACTCTAGGATAGAGTTAATATTATCGAGGGCTAGTTATTTGCTCTTCTCGTCCTTAAAGGTAAGGACTAGGTTCCTTTTTGTATTGGGCTAGCAGCTAGTACTTAGGCGTGTTCTAGGCCTCTATTTGCGAATATTGTATTAATATCGTTACGTATCCTCTTTAGGTCGGCCTTCGCTCCTATAGAGAGCTAGAGGATAAGCTGTAGTTAGGGTAGATTTAACTTCTAAGGTAGTGTTTTGCTCTAGGTTTGCGTTGTGTCCTAGGGCGGCTCTGTCTTCTTTTGTTGTCTTCTCGGTTAGATAACTGTCTAATTGTCCTATGTTTTAGCGTGTTGTCGGTTAGTATCTACGCTATTAGCTGTATCTCTTAGGGTGTTTCCTCGGAGAGTATTTGCGTAAGTGCGCTAGAGTTTTTCTACTTCTAGTAGGCGTTCTTGTCCTCTTATCTTTCCTATAGCTTTTCAGATATCTTAAGCTGCTTTTTAAAGGAAACTACCTCTATTGCGATCGTTTAAGCTTAACGTTCTATCCTCTTACCTTTAGTATAGTCTCGAAAGACTTCGAGTAGGTTGAGGACTCTTATTTGTTTGTTGTTTTCGTTTTTAGTAGGGCTACTACTTCTACTAGGAGTGTGCGGGCGTCTTCTATTTTCTTCTCGACCGTTCGGCGTGTTATTATGTTTTAGAAGGGGTTCGGAGGTAGGGGTTAGAAGCTAAAGGCTTATTATCCTCTCTCTTCTTTAGTAGTTAGCTTAAGGAGGTGCCTAGGTCTTTTCTTTAGGATTATTAGGATAAGGGGCTATATAGTTTCCTCGAGGTCTATATTAACGTCCTTATAGCCTTGTTGTCTAGTTTCCTATATAAGTTGTTAGGTTGGGGAGGGTTAGAGGTCTAGGTTAGAGGTCTAGGTCCTCGCTACTACTAGGGGTGTCCCTATATCCGTAGTACTATTGTCTCTTCCTATTAGAGTAGTAGCTATCTTTAAGGGGGGCGCCGTTTAGAGTGCCTAGGTTAGGGCTTCGGAGCGTTCGGGACGTAGCCGCTTCGTCCTAGGCGCAAGCGTAGGCGCGCGGAAGTACGAAAGTTGTCCTCTCGAGGTCTGGTTCTTTATACTGCAATTGCGCAACGGCGCCGAGGTATATCGGAGAGCTACGTAGCTTAAAATAGTGCTTGGAGGAAGGGCTTCCTCCTACTCTATGTTTTAGAGTTAGTCGGTCGTTGGCGGCTAAAATCGTCGCGTATAAGCGTGTGTTTCTTAAGAAGAGTACCTACTTAAATAATAAGACTTAGAGCCGCTATAAGACTAGAGGAGGTGCGGATACTAATTTAATATAATATAACAATCTTTTATCGTACTACCTCGTTTCTAAGTAAGCGAAGTATCCTATCTTTAATTTTTAAGTATAAAAGCCCTTAAGGCCCGATAGGGCCTCGCTAGTATAAAACTCTCTAGACCTCCCTCTATTCTTTATAACTAGCCGCTACTTAGCTGTCCCTTTATTTATTCTCCTTAGGACGTATATAGTATCTATAGGAGCCCTTCTTCTTACTAGGTACCTATCTCTCTCTTCGTAATACAACCTCGGGTCGTCTACGCCTCTTCCTCCTCTTACGCTAGCGAGAATTAGCCGAGTATACCTTTTTAGATAAGCTATTTCGCTATAGCGAGGAGGCCTTTCTTTATAGTTGTTAGTATCTTCTAGTCGGATATACCTACGTCGGTAAATAGGCTCTATCTATTACTTTATTAGAGTAAGTAGAACACGTATATATATTTAGCTATTTACGTACTCTATCTATACTCGTACCTAGAGGATACTCCTAGGACTCTACGCTTAGCTAGGTAGTAGTTAAATCTAATATGTTCTATTCGTAGAAGAGTAACTATCGTACTTTATAGCCTAGTTAGTCCCTTATATATTACTAGGTGTTTTTGTCGCCTTTAGTACGCTAGGCTACGAGCTAGCGGCTTGTTGTTGTAATCCTTTTTGTCTTCTCTTATATCTATATTCTTCTCTACTCCTTATCTACCTAGCTACTTCTATCTTCTCGCGCCTCTCCCTCCTATCCTTAGACTATAGCTCGGATAGTCTCCCTCCGTAATAGGTTGTCTTTCCTCTAGCGTCCTCGCCCCTATCTATATTAGTTTTAGTAGAGTACCCGCTACCGTTGTTTCCGGAGGTATTCGTCTACTCTATTATTACTCTACTTTACTACGTGTTGCCTTACTATATCTTAGGTATAAAGATAAATTAGGGCAATTCCGGATTCGCTTTAGAAAACTATTTAGTTTACGCTCTTATAGGCTTCTATAATATATTGTAGCGCTACGTTCTATACTTTCTTAAGCGGTTTTATAAGTCCTTTCTAGTATCCTACTATTTTTATAGATTTCGCCTAAAGCTAGTACTTATATATTATAGCGAGTCGGACTATAGCCGTATAAATATATCTCGCCTTCTAGAACGACGCTTTATATATAGATTTATAGAGCCTCTAAAGTAAATTTATTTAGGATACTCCCTTTTCCGTAGCCTTCCTAACGTGCGGTCTTTACGTTAGTTTAGTATCTAGCTAGACTCCTAGTAACTATAGTAATAGCGATAGTCCCTCTTTAAAGCCTTAGATCTATACTATAGCCTTTAGGTCGTGCTTACGGGATCTTATAAAGTAGATTAACTAGTATTTCTATAGTGCGAAAGCTACGCTATATCTCTTTACCTACTATATATATTTTTCGTATATAGCCTCGAGCTTCCTACAGTTATCCGCCGTACTATTGCCCTATATAAGTATATTAGTATCGTCTACGAATTCTATTACTAGTACGTACTAGGCCTAGATCGTAGAGAGTAGTGTCTCTATAAAGAATAGGAAGAGAATAGAAGATAATATTAACCCTTAAAGGATTCCTGTCCTCTAGGGCCGTTCTTTGTCTATATAGTCTCCGAGGCGGAGTTTAGTTATACGGCCCTAAAGGAAGGACTCGATAAATCCTACTACCTATACCGGGAAGCTCTATATTGCGATATTATAAAGTAGCCGGGCGTATAAGACGTTATCGAAAGCTCCTAATATATCTAGGTATAGTATAGACGCTACTACTCCTAGGTTAGTGTCCTAAATTATCCGTACTTGTTCCGTAATTAGTTTAAGTACTATAAGCGTTAACCGACCCGGCCTTGCCCCTATCTGCGCCTCCGGTAGTAGGCCTCTCTCTTCCGCGACCTTAGACATCCTTCCTACAACTATAGCCTCGAGTGTTTTCGCTATTATATTTAGTAGAGCTATAGGCTTATACGCGTTAGGCTTTATATAGTCTAGCTTCTATAGTTTTCTAAGAACAACTATAGTCGATTTCTTAAACGTAGTAGGGTAGTAGCCTATCGTAAGGCACGCCGTATATAGCTTAGCGAGTAGTAGTACGAGGCGGGCCTTATATCCCTTTAGGAGCTCGTTTAGTATCTAGTCCGGTCCTATAGCTTTCTTAGTCGGTAGCCGTGCGATCGTTCCTAGCACTTCCGCTTCTATAACTGCGAGCTCTATATATATTAGTTCTAGGATAGTGTCTTAGTCTATGTCGCGGATACTAATTTAGATAGACTATAAGACGTTAAGACTTCGGAGGAAGAGACTAATAATACTACTAATTAAGCGTAGGTTTAGGTTAAACTAGTAGCTAGAGATAGCGATAGATATAACTAGTACTTATCGAATAAAGCCTTAGCTTTTATATTATTATTTTTATAGGTAATTACTTTTTTAAATTGTATCTAGTTAGAGACTAAGAAGGGGAGGGATATTAGGTAGTAACGCGACTCCCTAGTATATAGATAGAAGTATAGACCCGTATATAATATACTTCTTCTTATTAGTATAGTATATATTTAGCTAGCCTCTCCTCTATAAATAGAATAATATCCTTCCTCGTCTATATCTATTACTCCTCTTAGTACACCTCTTATAAGAGCGACTCGCTACCTTAATAGCGAGTGCTAGATAGCTAGATTATACTATATTACGCTACGACGTCCCCTTTAGGAGGATGCTACTTTATAAGGTTTAGAGTAGTATTCTTACTAATACTAGAGAGGCGATATTTATCGCTACTATATATAAGAAGAATCCTACGTATTTTAGGATTACTTTATAGAGTCGTAGTTATTAATTACTCTAGCTCTACTAAGGAGTAAGTAGGTATAGCTAGATTTATATAGCCGTAGACATCTGTTAGTATCTACTAGTCCGTCGTGTTTTCTCGATTACTTACTCGTAAGTAAGTAGTTTTCTAGCGGCCTAACCCGCTAGCCTAATAAGCGTAAGGTTTTAGCGCGGCTATGCCTTAAACCGTAATATAAGGGCGTTAAGGCGAGTTAGACGCGATTCTATACAAATTTAGTAGTCGCGCGTCGCGCGCGCCCCGCAGGCCTTAGGGCAAGTTTTTTTTTGCTAGCGTTCTATTGGGAAATAGTAAATAACAACGAGCTTCGAGCATTGGCATGCTTGGTGACGTCGCCCCACTTTCACATGACAGACGCTGCACCGCCGGTCATTATTCCACATTCGAGGTGAACGACACTGCACGCTCGCTAGTGCAAAGCTGCTTTCTTCTCGGGTATTTGTTCGACTGGAAACCATGTTTTGATCGTCAAGTCACCGGCACTCTTCAAGCATCGACATTGCCGCAGCCGTGACACTTACGAAAAACTTTTACACAAGCTTTCTCCACGCTTTGAACCTTCAACCGCTTCGCTCTACCAGCAGAGCGACAAGAACAGATTCGCAAATATGTCGTCTACACAAGTCGTCACAGCCATTGACGGGAAGTCCGTCGGACTAAAGAAGATTGCCAGCGGCAAAGTGCGTGAAATTTTCGAAGTCGACGACCAGACTCTCCTCTTCGTGGCAACCGACCGCATCTCCGCCTACGATGTCATCTTGTCCAATGTAAGTCCATACCAAAATCGCCAGACTCATCAAAGGGATAAGACTAAGGCACAATCCCAGGGTGTTCCCATCAAAGGCGCCCTCCTCACCCAACTCTCCGCCCACTGGTTCTCCCTCATCACCGCTACCTTCCCCTCCCTCCGCACCCACCTCATCTCCACTTCCCTCCCTGCTTCCATCCCCTCCGCCACCACCGCTGTACTCTCCAAACGCAGCATGCTCGTCCGCCGCATCCCCGTCATCCCCCTCGAGTCCATCGTACGCGGCTACATCACCGGCAGCGCATGGGCCGAGTACAGGAAGTCCGGCACGGTGCACGGCATGCCCATGCCGGCAGGTTTGAAGGAGAGCGAGAAATTGCCACGGCCGATTTGGACACCGAGTACCAAGGCCGAGCAAGGGGAGCACGACGAGAATATCTCGAAGAGCAGAGCTGTCGAGATTGTCGGGGAAGAGGTGGCGGCGAAGGTGGAGGAGGTGAGCCTGAAGGTTTATGAGATGGTGAGTTTTTGTTACCTTCGCTATTTCCGTTTATCTTTTTGTTTCCGTTGAGGGGAGGTGCTGATGATTTCATTACAGGCTCGCGACTATGCCGAGGAGCGAGGCATTATTATCGCCGATACAAAGTTTGAATTCGGGCTGGATCCCGAGACCAAGGAGATTGTTCTGATCGATGAGGTTCTCACGCCGGATAGCTCTCGGTTCTGGCCAAAGGAGAAGTATGAGGTGGGAAGGGGCCAGTCAAGTTATGATAAGCAGTATCTGCGCGATTGGCTCACGAACTCGGGGCTGAAGGGCAAGAATGGCGTGAGTATGCCGCCTGAGGTGATGGAGCAGACTGCGAGCAAGTATCGCGAGGCTTATGAGAAGATTACAGGTGAGAAGTGGCAGTAGGTCGGGCCATTTCTATCGGCACATTTCCTCTGCTGGGCAGCGATGGAGTCGATGTAGATGCAGAGTGTGGCGCAAGCTCAACAAAAAGCATGATATCTACATTCCGTGTTCTGTACATATTGGCCTCGTTGTCGAGCAACTTACAGCTTTGTCTGCCTGGCACTGCGGAAGCCGAACCACGATCGTGACAGCGGTCGAGGTGGAAGCAGCAATTCAAGCTCACGCGTGTTGAGATATGACAAGTCTCCGCGAACCTCGTCGAGGTCAGTGATCCCACATAGTCGCATCGCTGTTTCGACTTCATCTTGCAGGACTGTAGAAGTTTCGTGAGTCTTTTGATCAAATTCCAGATCCAACTCAACATCACACTCACCTGATGCAGCATGCTCCACGCCCTCCTGATCATACAGCACCGCACACTGGAATGGTCGACCCACACCGACACCTCTCGCACCAATACAAATCGCCTTCACCACATCACTCCCCCTCCTCACACCCCCGTCAATAAGAACCTCCATCTTCTCAAACACCTCAGGACAATCCCTCTTCAGCTCCAACAAGATCAAAATCGTTCCGGGAGAGTTGTCCAACGCCCTGCCCCCATGATTCGACACCACAATCCCCTGACACCCCATACGCAACGCCATCTTCGCATCCGCCGCACTCTGAATCCCCTTCACGACAATCGGCTTCGTCGTGTATTTGCGTATCCACCGAATATCGTCCCAACACAACGCCGAATCGATAAAACTGCCCGTCGTCCTCGCCAGCCCTCCCCCCTTCTTGTCCGTGCCGGACTTCAGCCCATTCGCATACACGCTCGTCGTCTCCGAAACCAACAATCTCTCGTCCGCTTCGCGCTTACTCACAACAGCCAAGTCGACCGTGACGAAGATCGCTCGAATCTGCTCCATCTGCTCGATCTTTCGCAACGTCGCCTCCGTCTTCTGCCGCTGGCGATCGACGTACAACTGAAAGAAATACGGGTAATCCACCGGCACGCTCGCGAGGATCTCCTCCACGCTCATACTCGCCGTCGTGCTCATGCAATGGATGATCCCGCTCGCCGCGGCGCCCGCTCCCAGCGCGGCTTCGCCTTGCGGCCCAGCGGTCTTGGCGATTCCCATGGGACAAATCCAGACGGGCATGCGCACTTTGCACCCGAGCATGGTGGTAGAGGTGTCGATGTCGCGGACGTTGCGCATCACGCGGGGCCGGAACCAGAGTTTGCCCCACCAGGATTTGTTGGCTTCGAGGCTGAGGAGGTCGTTGGAGGCGCCCCAGATGTAGGCCCAGGCTTTTTTGTTGCCAGCCTTCTCAAAAGCGCGCTCGAAGTCGTCGAGGTTGATGAGGCTGGAGAGCGGGGGCTTTTCGTTGGGGTCCGTGGGGGTTTGGGCGGAGGTGAGTTCTGCTTTTTGGGAAGATTTCCAGGTTTCGGTGATGGTGCTCGCGTCGAGGGGCCCGAGTTTGGCGGCGGCGGGCAGTTCATTTTCGATGAGCGTGGCGCTGTGGTACATGTTGTAGGTTTCCGTGCCGTCTTTGCCTGCGTATTTCCATATCATCTCAGGGCCGCCAGGGTGTTGGGGGGCGAACTGTTGTTTCTTTCTGTCAATGTTTTATATGTTTCGCAAGGCTGCTTGTGATACCTTTGATAAATCGTAGACTTTGCCATTGACCACGACCCAGCAGTCTTCCGCGGATGAGTGCTTTGTGATCTCCGCCACCGAGATCTTGTCGTCTTGACCCATGCTGGCCGAACGAGATGTCTTGTATTGCACTATGCTACCTCTGGCTCAGATGTCCTTTTTTCAGTGATTCGATAGTTTTCGTCCAGGTTGCATGCAGATTCCCGGATACCACATAATTGAGCAACAATCGATGCGGAATCATTGGGCGCGTTATGATTCCGCGGTCAACGACGTCGTCCTCGTTTCGAGCCATGGCCCCTACCCCGCCACGTCCATACCGACTGCCGAACTGAGGCGCCGTGGGTGGCGTTGCTACCAGCACGTATGTGTGTAAATCGTAGCATAGCTCAGCCACTGCTTTGTGGTCTGGCATCCTCAACAGATTCGTGCCAACAACTGCCCAAGACACTTGTCAAAAATGGATCAGAGTGAGCCAACGACAATATGCCGGAGCTCGCCATCAACCAGCCTTGATGGTGCAGCAAGATTTCGTGCGGAGCAAAGGAGCGCAGTGAGAGTACGAAACCCGCGACGGCAAGGTCATGCGCCGCGAATCCACTCAATGCCCTCACGATCCGCGGCAGGCCGTGCTCTGCAAGCGTCTGGCTTGAGTCGCAGCCTTCGTGTAGGTCGGTGCGATGCACTGCATCGCATTCATCCGGCAGCGCATTCTGCCACCATGACCTGGGACTTGCATAACCCCAGAGAGATGTGGCGTGAGTAGTTTCCACTGCAGCATGTTGTGACAGGTTGGCAAACTGCTCAAGCTGGTTCATATCTGGATGAATCCATGGGACGAGGACACAGACGACGAAGATTGCGTTACGACATCTTGACCTCTCTGCGGATCGAAGCGGATGTTCGCTTCGGAGCACGATTTTGAGGTAATGGGGTAGTTAGACCATTTGTTGCAACCACCGAGTCACGTTTGGCTATTGGTTCATCGAATAAGACTCCTGTATTGCAGATTGCAGTCCATTACAATTAATGATTATCATAAGTCTACGTTTATCAGTAAGCCAGCGCCGGCCATGCAACCCAAGACCGCCCCGCCAAATGCGCCAGCATAGAAAATGGCGCCGCCAGATGCCGAAGTCGCCGATTGCCCTGATTGCGGCTGTGAAGTCGAGATGGCATCCGGCTGATCGGGCGTGCTCGTTGTAGGAAAATCGCTCGTATCAGATGAAGTGACGGCACCGCTGGCAGATGTAGCTGTTGCAGTGCTGGAGCTCGTGAGAGAGTCGTACGGGGCCGGTGTGCAAGCCGCGTACGACGTGGAACTCGTCCAAGTTGTATCGAGGGTGACGGATCCAGATGGTGTGGCTGTACCGATCGTGGCGTAATTCTGCACGGTACCAGACAGACTCGTAGGGATGGCGGTCGTGAAAGAAGCCGTCTGAGTCAAAGATGCTACGCTTCTGATCCACGATGCGGCAGCCTGGGAGTCCCGATCGTAGTAGCCGAGGTGACTTTCTTTGGTGAAGAAGGTCTGATTCGCGGCACAGATGGGATCGGTCGAGATACACCAGTCACGCATTATGTCGGCGTACTGCTCGAGGTTCGAGAGCTGGTCCCCGGGCCGCGGATATAACCCGTCTATCGCAGAGCCGTTGCCAAAATTATATTTCTGGTTGGCCGTATGGCGGGTATCACCGAAGATGATGACCGCCGCAACTAACACGTCGTCAGCAAAAGTGACAGCACTTTCCACGCACCCTAATGCGCTGGGAACGGACTCTGATTGCCCGGACTCGAGTCTCGAGGCATGTTTGGCGTATCAGGCTGGAGACAGCCATTGAATGAGTATCCTCCTCCCCCGCCGAGAATATCACCGGCAATCTGCCCGCCTTGCGAGTAACCGGCAAGAATGAGCTTCGACTTCGGACATTTCTGTGCGTATGCAGTCATCTGAACGTGTCCGGCGATCGAGCCATCATAGGCAGTCTGGCAGTAGAGGTCGGTGTATAATGTCGAGTAGTAGAGGTTTTCATATCCACAGCTGTTCAGCCCTTCGCACGTCGCCGCCACCAGGGCCCCTTGTCGTCCGGGATACGGTTCATTGTTGCCGCGAGCTAAAAAGAAGTGAACGTCTTCGCAGACACTGCACGAGTCGTCCTGTGCGATGACTGCTATTCCATGTAATAAAGCGAGCGTAGTCAAAAAGACAGATGAAGTCGGGAGCATCGCGAGTGTAATCGATAGTGGAGGCGGCGGACTGTGAACTTGTTGTAAGCGTCGCTAGTTGAAGGGCGCCACAGTGGACCGCGTTTTTAGTGCATGATGCTTGCGTGAGCGGCGGCCGAGCGTTCAACGGACTGACGACGACTTGGACAACCGACTGGCGTGTCGCTGACACGGGAGAGAGACGCTGTGGAGTATACTTGGAGCTTCTTATCGGCTCTGGGTCATGCAAGTAGGCGGGCGACTTACATGCCTGGCCTGTTTATTTCGGTTTATCTGTTCGGAATTTCACCGTCCCACCAATCTACCCTTCGACACGCGTGCATCCTTCTGCATCGGTAGCGCATCTCGTGGGGCCTGCATCACTTCCAGCGTCCCAGTGCATCGCTTGCAGTGTCTCGATACAGCCTTGGTAGACGTACTGAGCTGCTTTAGTACGCGCGTCGCTCACCTATGCGATGGTATTTATTGCCTCGTTACTGCAGATCGGATGGCGCACGCGTCGTGCAAGGGCACGCGCAAAGATATCGTGCAGGGGTCCCACCTGTGACTGGAATAGTTTGATCGACGCCGACGGTGGCATTGCACAATTAGGAAGAAGTCGGACGCACATTGAGCCTTCGTAAGACAGATGCGCGCAGGCCTTATGTAAGACCCCAATCTTATCCGCCCGGGAACGGAGCTCCGGATGTACCGCCCATCGATAGTCCAATATTGGACCGCAGAGATCTGTGAACATGCGAAGGCATGTCGCCATCGATGCCTTGTTGTCGTAGGGACTACTGCCAGCGCATCAGTGTTTGTCTATCGTGAAATATACTACGACTATTCCCGTAGTCGTTTGGTCGCGCGAGCCAAACGCTAATTTTGTGGTCGGCGATTTCGAGGTGTCGCCAAGATATCGTGCTTGCGGGCCGACAGCCCAATCAAATTGCGCCAAGTCGGAGTCGCAATCTGCCTCGTCACTTGGTCACAATCTGCATTATTGTCGCGTGCTATCGCTGCCGCCGTCACAGTGTCGCCATGTCATCGCACCCGCCTGCCATCGTGAAGAAACAATGATGATCGGATCCATGTTCTCCGCTATGGGATCAGCTCGGATGCTCCCGCCAAACTGAGGTGTCTCGCGCTCCAACAGGAATAGGAATACTTAGCAGCGCCCCGGGGCAAGTTCAGCCTACAGGCATTTTCAAGAACTGTGCGATCCCACCCCATTTGGAGTCAGTTTGGCGATCGGCCCACGGCAACTTGGCCCTACGCTTCACTTGCTCTCAGTCCACTGGGAGCAAACTGCCTGCTCAAGGAAGCACGTCAGGATGAATCTTTGAGGCCAAATCAATATGAACGCTGTAAGTGCTCTGCACCACAGCAGGGTGTACTGTCGTCGCTTCCATGGACAGCTGTGATCAGTTCAGCCTCCACCGTCGTTCCCAACATCTTCGCCTTGTCTGTAGGGGTTGCAAGATGGATCCCATAGTATTTGTTCCGGGACAAGCGGCGCTTTTGTGATCATGACACGGACAGTAGTGTTGACGAAGTATCAGTGGCATTACTGGCTAGATGGCCGGAAACTTGGACTGCCGTTTGATCCTGATCGAACCTGTACGAGCATTGTTCCTATATTTTCGCGAGATGCGCGCGCTATGATACGACGGTCTTGCAAGAGCCTGCTGCCAACGACTAGCATTCACCAACAGCAATGTGACGAGTGCAAATAGTGGTGTGAAAGGATTGAATTGGTGTCGCTGCATGTGAGCCTATATCACTTCTATCATCCAAGGTCCGCAGTGATGTCAGCAAAAGGCATTGTCACCCTAGACATACTGGGCAACAATCTGCTCAATCTCCTCAGGCGTCTTCTCCTTGATGCCAACCTCATCATTGTTCTTCTTATCGTTCCAATTGGAACCATATTCAGAGCAGAATGAAGTCAATGAGATAAAGGCAAGGGTCATATCCGTGCCAGCCGCGAAGCCCTTCTCGTTGTAAAGATCCCAGGCGGTCTTCTCGACTTCGGCGCTATTGTAATCCTGTGTCTTGATGGTCTTGCCCTTCTTCTCCGCGATGGCGATCAGCTCGTTCTGGCTGATGACGGTACTCTGGATGTAAATGACGCGGTTCTTGAACTGCTCAGCGTTCTTGAGAATGGCAACGACGGCCTTCCCAACGTCGTCAAGCGTGGTCATGCTGTGCTTCTCGTTGCCACCATCCATGACCTGGGTGACGTCGTTCATGTTGATGGAGAAGCCGTAGCCAATACACCAGTCGAGGAACGTGCCGTTGACCACGACCGTGTAGCCAATCTTGTCCTGGACCGACTTCAGATATTCTTGAGTCTTGACCTTGCCTGCGAAGACAGGCAGGCCAGCGGCTTTGGCGTTGCCAGCAAGATCTGCACCGAACTCAGACGGAATGAAGTGCTTGACGCCAGCAGCGATGGCAGCATCAATTAGTTGTGGCTGCATTCCATGCTCCGAGATCGTACAGACCACAGCATCTTGTCCTTTGAGCGCATCTACCAGTGATTGTTGAGACTCATAGTCGACGACAGCGGTCTTGACTGAGGAAGGAAAATTGTCCTTCTTGCCAGTCCTAGACAATGTCGTGACGGTGAAGCCGGCATCGACGAGGTTCTTGACGACAGTTGGTCCAAGGTTACCAGTGGCTCCGGCAACTGCGATGTTCTGGAAAGCCATTGCGTAATTCACTGTTGTGGTTGGCTCTTGAAAGCTGAGTGCGATGTGGTGTTGGATTATTGTGGCTGCTGAATGGGGTTGAAGATCGTAGTGATAGCTTCTCTGACGTCCTTTGTGGTCTCATCTTATATGTCGCTATGCCCCATACCTTGCCGGCTCTCTGCATGCATGCCTGGAATCTCCAGTGCACCATGCTGCGCTTCAGTCTTCGGCAGTTTCAGTCGCAGACCACCCCGAACCCAGATTCGGATGCCGATTGGCAGACATTCTGGACTGCTGATTACTGGCTTCGAGACCTTAAGTCCGGTTGTTCATACTCGCCTTGACCTGCCCCAAACGCGGCACAGATACCGTCTTTTCGACAATGTGTACCAAGTGCCTGCGGCGCAGAGATGACAGTGGACGATCAGATAGCGGAGTGGACAAATTGGACGTTGTCCGCACATCCCGTACAAGGTTTCCATGAAAGTCAAAAAGCGAGATCCTACGAGGATTAGATAAGCGCCTCACCGAAGGCCCGGCTGGAGTGCGCACTGCCCAGATGCTTTGGTCGACTGGCAGAACTTGAGGCAGCACGTTCAAAACTCTGCCCGACCTTCCGACGAACATGCGACATCATCGATATATTCGGACATTAAACGCAAGGCAACTCTCCATCTCGATTGCACTGCCTTTGGAACTCGGCCGCCCGATGGAACGCGCACTCCCGAAGTTGGCTGTTACTCGGACGACTCTGACTGACCAGAGCGCAGGTCAGATGCTCTGCAGCTTGTGGGTCCAGAGCTTTGCGTAACGATTGCCTCCCAACCGCGTGATGACAGATGACCAGCCATGGCTAGCACCAACTAGCTTGAACGCAAAGTGGTTTCACGCCTGATCAGGTACCAGCTCGCCTATGCAGCTTTCCTGCGCAGATCATACAGACCAGAAGAGGCTCCTTCGAAGGCCATGTATCGTCTTACAGAAGCATAGACGTGACATAGAGGTCCAGCCTCGCAGCCATCTCCAGCCGGACGCCGTATCTTCCTCAAGCGAGCTGAGAGCATTCCGGTAAGCGGTTTCAGTGCCGTCGGACAGTCTATTCGAATCTCAATTCAGCAGCATTTTGCGGAGTGACTTTCGGAGAATCTGCCACCATGGATAGTCATGGCTACTGAGAGTTCGCGCGTGCAGATGATGGATGCGACAAGTAATCGCACCCGGTTCCAGGCGCGCTTGACCAGCCACTCGTATGCCCTCTATGGTCCTACTTTTTGTGATACTGCTTCATCGCTTCTTGCAGCTTAGGCCAGAAGTCTCGATTGACCACAGAATCCACGAACTCAGTCCATTTGACAATTTTTTGACCAGTGTGGTCGAAGTCAATTGTCCACATGTATTCGTTCACGTACCTGCATGTTGTTAGTATTCGAAAAAGCTAGACGTTCGGATTATGTAGCGAAGCATACTCTCCGGCGAGCGTATTGGCGCTGGCAGTCGAGTACATGCAAAGGCGACCGGCTTCGCGATCCTCCACAATGTCGTGGGAGCCGAGGGTGAAATTGTGAAAGATGGGCTTCAGTGCCTCTAGCGACTTGCGATACTGCTCATTTGTCTGAGGTTTATGCCCGAGTGCCGCTGGCAAGATATGTCGCAGACAGTTTTGATCGCGATAAGATATGATCGCATCAATGTCCATCCGATTGAAGGCCTCGACCAGGGCCTCGGCCGTCATGCGCTGTGGGGACTTCGTCATGATTTGGAGCTTGTCTCCGTCGGGCCAGAGATTTATGCTGTCATTTCGTAGTCCCTCTTCAGCGGTCGCTTGACTTGTTTTGGTGCAATAGCAACCACCTTATCCATCGCCACGCCACGAGAGGAGGTTGGAATCCTCATACCACTGTCGACCCGGACTAAGAGAAAAGCAAATCTGCTCACAGCACTGCCGTCGAGCGGGTAACCTCTATTCCCGGCCAGCCAAATTTCCGAGGTCCCAGCGTGAGAGTAGCAGTACGCCTGCAGTCTGAAAAGTACCGCAGGCTCAAATTCAGTTGACTACAGCGTGAACCATGCCTGGAAAGACACTGGTTGTCTTGGGCTCTGGTCCGGGCATTGGAGTCGCAGTTGCGCAAGCATTTGCTGTGCGCGGCTTCACGCACATAGCATTGGTGTCGCGCAATGCAGATCGTTTGCAGGAAGATCAGGACAAAGTCCTCGACAGCATTCAAGAACGAGGCTACAGCTGTCAGGTCAAGACATGGACCTGCGATCTTTCGGATGTCGAGGCTTTGAAAAAGACCTTGAGTGAGATTGGAAGCTTTGGAACGCTCGAGTGTGTGCTTTTCAATGCTGCGCGTGTGGCGGGCAAACCTCCGCTTGAGGAAGATGTCAAAGCCATTGAACAAGATTTCCGGGTGAGGTCAAGAGGTGACTGTCCGATTTTGTGATGACGAGACTGACCTCATTTAGCTGACGAATCTGGCACTGTACGAGACCGCATTGTGGGCCATACCAAAGCTACAAGACGTCAGGGGAGACGATCGCTCGCCGTCCTTCTTTGTGACATCTACAACACAACTGTGGAAGGAACCGGTCTATGATCTGGTTTCATTGTCCATGGTCAAGTCTGCGCAGAGGGCGCTGGTGTTGTCATTGCACAACAAGTATGGGAGTGATGTGCATGTGGCATTGCTCAGCATTGGTGGCGTTGTGTCGCCCGACGCAAAGAATCTGAGCCCAGAGAATATTGCGAACAAGGCATGGCAACTTTACAAGCAACCAAAGGGGAATTGGGAGAGGGAACAGCCGATCGACGAGTAGCTCAACAGCGTGATATATGTTAGACCAATGTTCGAGATCAAAGCCGCAGTCGAGCTCCGCATAGCAAGCGCGGGCAAAAGACTTCTGAATTCACTCGTAGCCCGTGTACTGAACATGCCCATGAGCCTGCTTTGGCAGATGCCCACTCGTCAGCACAATCTGTCTGCCGTGCGCAATCTGCACGTTCGGCGACACACTGCCGCTCTGTCCTTTTAGCACGAACGGCTCGGGTTACAAATCCGATTGTGCAAGGAGACATGTCGCGCCCTCGTTGGCTCGCAATCTGGTCGCAGCATGTTGAGCCCAGCGACCAGGCACTGATCAGCCTGTACGTCTGGAAAAGTGTATTTCGTGATGAGGTTGCCACCTCACGAGGCACGACGTTACCCATGTTACAGTGTGTTCCTGCGGTGGCGTGCCACTTTGGTCATCATGCATCGTGGGCTCGACTTCACACCACAGTACACTTCATGATAACGCATTCTGATCCGTCAATTGCAAGACAAGACGTTCGACCGCCTCATGTGATCCACATACCTCATCTCCGATATTGCCGAACGGCGGCATGCGCAAGGAATCTCCTGATCCTGGTCGGTCTGGGCCATGCTGCGACCCCAGATGCATGTTTCTCGCGCATCGCTGAAAACGCCCCCGTTCCACGAAAGCGATGCGATACAATACGTTGACCGCAATGCTGAGCGCATGATGCGTCGATATCGATGCCCATGCGGTTGCAGAAGCTACATGCTTCGTGCTTTTGCTATATAACATGGTCGTCCAGACAAAAGCCGCTTCTGCAAGAGACTTCTCTCAATGCCTGCCAGCGCCAGCACAATGGAGCCTGGACCTGGCAAACAATTGAATCACCTCCACATCAAGATGCGCACACTCGCCACGCGAGCCACCTCGTGGCAGCACGGGCAACGGACAAACCTCGAGTTGGACAGGCGGGAAAACTGGTTGCATGGCAAACCTCCCCCTGTATCTGTGTGCTATCGGATCGCGTCGCTGATTTGAGCATACGTGCTACACTTTCAAGCACCGTGTAAAGTCGCTCCGCGCGGGAGCGCAAATGATCCATTCGTCAGCGGAGCAGTGACGAACATCTTGCTAATCACGAGCTTTGGTGCGTGCACATCGATCGATATGCCGCCAGTCTTCTTTTTTTGACTTTGGTTTTCCAAGTACCTCTGTTCCAACGGCAAGGCGGCAAAGCCTTGCAAGCATTGGCCTTGCTCTTCCAGTGTGATACTGCTGCATGCTTGTTGGCCTTGGCAGCAATCTCATCGCCAGATAGGCAGCTCTCAAAGCTTCCAGCCGCGTCGGCTCCGCCAATTTGCATATCAACGTCATTCCCCGTCCGAGCTTGTGCATCGCCAGAGTGCCACCTCAAGGCAAAAGCAACACACGGCAGGCATCTTCTGCGCTGCCCAATATGTCCGACGTCTCACCAGATGAAGCAGGTCAGCATGGGGTCGAAAGACAACCATGCGACGTCAGTGGACACATCTGACACTGCACGAATATCATGTCTCCTCCGGCTACCGCTCTCAGATGAACACGAGCTATACCTTGCTCTCCCGAAACCTACTTTGCTTGCGTCCTGCCTTTCTCAAAGTCAACTCAATTGTTGGCACATTTCACACTCTTGTGAAGTTCGGAACCTATGGTCGGCTTTCCCACACGCTGAGATCGTCTTCGCGGACTTCTTCTGCACATCATGTTCGGCAAAGCCCACCTGGGCAAGCTCGCTTTGCTGGCTACTTCAGCGTCCCTCGCAGCGGCATCACTGGGCAAAGGCTTCCACTTCCATCCAGAAGGGAAGCATGTGAAACGACAGTATTTCCCAAATCAGGCGACCGATGTCAAGACATTTGTGACGCCCACAAATGTGACAATCCGTTACAAGGAGCCGGGCAAAGAGGGAATATGCGAGACGACGCCAGGCGTGAACAGCTACTCTGGGTACATTGACATTGCGCCCAACGTGCATATCTTCTTCTGGTACTTCGATTCGAGACGGGACCCTGCCAACGATGACTTGACTTTGTGGTTGAATGGAGGACCCGGCAGTGACTCTCTCATAGGCTTATTCGAGGAATTGGGACCTTGCCGACTGCGGGAAAACTTGACGACCGTGCTCAATCCATACAGTTGGAATGAGGTCTCTAATATGCTATTCCTGAGTCAACCTGTCGGCGTTGGCTTCTCAAACCAAGGAGAGGTGCGAGGAGCATATGCGAATTTCACAGGTGCTTTCCTCAACACTACCCAGCTCGGAAATATGTACAATGCTACAGGTACCTGGCCACTCCTGGAACCGATCGAAGAGGGTGAGATTGACACCACTGAGCTTGCTGCCATTGGTGCCTGGCATGTTTTCCAAGCATTTCTCAGTGGACTTTCCCACTTTCCAGACATCAAGTCTGCACAGCCAAAGAACTTCAATCTCTGGACCGAGTCGTATGGTGGGCATTACGGACCTACTTTCTTCCGCTATTTCTACGAACAGAATGAGAAGATCGCAAATGGCACCATCCCAGGCTACCATCTCAATTTCAATACCCTGGGGTTAATCAACGCAATCGTCGATGAGAAAATCCAGATTGACCACATGCCCGAGTTCGCTGTGAACAACACCTATGGCATCAAGGTGTACAACGACACTGTCTACAGTTATGGCAAGTTTGCATCGAACATGATTAATGGATGCAAGGACCAAATCGACCAGTGCGTCATTGCCGCCAAGAAAATCCCTGGAGGTCTTGTCAATGGCAAAATCACCAACGTCGCTACCTCTCACCCCAATGTTGCTGCAATCTGCGCTGAAGCGGGAAACATGTGCCGGGATAACGTCGAAGCTTTATACTACGTTTATGGCGACAGAGGGACCTACGACATGTGAGTTGGCTTGCGATTTGTGGCTCGAACTCTGACTGACCTTGCACCACCAGCCGCCATCCTCGGCGAGATCCTACGCCAGATGAACCTTGGACCGACTACCTAAACCAAGCTGAAGTTCAGAATGCTCTGGGTGTGAGCCTCAACTACAGCAAGTCCACGGACGCCATCTTCTTTTCGTGAGTGATTTGGCAAGAGGCAGATAGGACCATTCTCTAACAAGCTCAATCCAGATTCCAAAGTACTGGCGACTTCATCTACCCCAACTTTCTCCTAGATCTCGAAGCGATTCTTGACAGCGGCGTCCGTGTCGCGATGATCTACGGCGACGCAGACTACATTTGCAACTGGTTCGGCGGCGAAGCAGTCAGCAAACAGGTCAACTACACCCACACCGCCGAATTCAACGCCGCCGGCTACCAGCCCTTCGTCTGGGGCCCCGACAATGCCCAAGCCGGCGAGACGCGCGAGTACGGCAACTTCAGCTTCACCCGCATCTACGAAGCCGGCCACGAGATTCCTTACTACCAGCCGGGCCCTGCTCTGACCTTGTTCGATCGTACGATCAGCGGTCTTGCCATGGCTGATGGCTCGCAAAAGGTCACGGCGAATCTGACAACAACTGGGCCGGCAAACTCGACGCAAACGATGGATCCGGCGAATTATTCGGTGCCACCGACCAATAGTGCAGCTGTCGCAGCGTACAGTTCGAGTCTGGTCGCGGAGTATTTGGGCAAAATCGAGGTTCCTCCACCGACCCCTGTGCCGAAGATGGTGTAGTTGGAATGCGATGGAGGATTGTTGGCATTGACCGCTCTGGATACTGGTAGCAGATAGCGATAATGGAACCAGATGAAGACGACACAGGAACACGGCCGACACCCTTGGAAAGCTTTGCTATTGTTGAGCATTTTTCATAGCCGTGAATCATTGATTTCGTGCAGATCGTTCTCATCATCACATGCGCCTTGCTGTTTCCTCTATATCAGCTTCGAACCACCATTCCGTCTTCGTATGAGTACGATCCACAGCGCAGACAGAACCCCAGCGCCTGTGAGCAAGGCCATCCCTGCAAACAATTGCAGGCCCAGATAGTGTGACTTGCCTGCTCGCTTCCCCACTTGCGTCAGCGCCGCTGCGATCGGAGGACCTGTCAAACTAGCGATACTTCCCAGACCCTGCGACATCCCGAGTCTCGCACCAAAGACCTTGGGGTCAGGACACACGGTGGGGAAGACGCTGGGCGGGAGGGGAATCAATGCACCGGAGAAGCATCCGTACAATGCCGCCACGGCGATGAAGGGACCCGTCTCTTTGGCTGCGAGCCAGGCGATGGCGACAATACCACTGCTAGCGACACAGGCCAACCACGGGAGCAGACCGCCGATCTTGGTAGCTGAGTAGCCTGCGATGAGACGGCCGACGATGCTGGTCGCTTGTGCGATGATTGCAATGTAAAGGGCGAACCTTTGGCTGATGCCGAGGACTTGCTGGCCGTAGGAGGGGATGAAGACGAAGGGGACCTGCGGATGTTTAGCGAGCTGTATTCATGGTCTTTTGAACCAAGTGATTGTGAGACTCACCAAGTATCCCAGGAAAATGAAGAAGTTGCTGAAACTGTACAGCCAAAAAGGAGCGTCCGTAAGCGCACCACGATCGAACAGTTTTCTTGGCGTTCCAGATGCGAGGTCTCCGAGATTCGTGACGCCCCAGAGCAATAACGGGAACGAGATGAGATACGAGGCCAGCATGACGAATGCAATCACACGCACCGTCCAGCCGAAGGACATATTGTCGATCAATTGCGAGAAAATCAGAGTGTAGGTGATCCCTCCCACGGGCGCTCCACACGTCGTGATTCCCAATGCCACCGCGCGATTCTTCTTGAATGACCTTCCGACCAGAGCAATCCCCGGCAAATACAGCAGACCACACGCGAGCCCGGACAACACACCTTGCGTGAGCATCAATTGCCAGTATTTCGTGCTTATGCTTGTCAGGAACACGGCCAATGTCTGCCCTAGTCCGCCCACGATCAACATGGTCTGAAACCATCCCAGATCGAACAGCGGGCCAGACAGCACTCCCAGCAGCACGAGCAAAAAGACCGAAACTGTGCCTATCCAGGAAATCGACGAGGCAGATTCTTCCGGGATGTAGGTCAACTCGTAGTATGACTGAAACGAGCCGAAGGCGAAGGTCAAGCCCCAAAGATTGCCGAAGACGAGAAATGAGCCTGCGACTTGCAGCCAAGCGCGTGTGCCGCCATCTTTGGTCTGAGGTGAAGGAGGTGGTGCGGTGATGGGGGTGGCGAGATGTGAAGCATTTTCGACATCGGAGTTGGTGGTGATATCCTCAGTCTTTTCGTACTCGAGTCTTATCTGCTGTTTCTCTTCATCGTTGGTCGAGAATGAAGATGTCATCATCTTGACTCGAATCTTGCGGGATGATGGATTGCGTATGCCGAGGTCCAAGAAATCTGTCGTATGCTCTGTCTGAAGGTCCTTGACGACGTGACTTGCGGTTTTCAGGGTTCCAGATTCGTTAAATCATGTCGATAGACCAGGTCATACATACAGAGAGGGAGGACAAAAGGAGAAATGGGAGTACGAAGAGTGTCGATACTTACGGTGTAGCCAGATGCGGATTACATAAGTTACGACAATGGCAGCCGGTCATCCCGTGGGGAATTTCATGGCTAGATCGCACATGTGAACTACTAGATGCAGACTAGTCCGTAAGAGCTGCCGCAGGTAGCCCGCGTTTTGGGGACTTGGGCAGATGGGCGACGATATACACGCGGCAATCGGCAATTGCTTCGAGCTTGGCTACGAATGAGAGGGCAAGAAGAGAGGCGATCGATTTGCGGGAGCGATGTCGGTGCTGGAGAGTCGCGATGCTGCTGACGGAAATGCTGCTGACGGAAATTTATGCCGAGGTTATAACTTGTGCAGAATAAAGGTACCGTAGTCTCATTGCTGGTTGAGAGACTGATGGATGTCATGCATACGAGCGATGCCGGCGGATGGTCTGGCATACCGGAGACTTTGACGTCGAGGTTGTGCTATGGAGGACGGGAACAGAGTTTTGCTGCTCACGTGGCACCGCGTGAGGCTTGGCGGCTCTCGGACTTGTGTGGTCAAAGGCCGATTGGTGGTATAATGCGATGTCGCCTGGATACATCCTCTCATATCCCCTTCTCTGATCATTGCATTGTGGCGCCCGCATCCAGCAGTACAAGCCTGAACCCATGGAGCTCAGCTCAAGAACAAGTCCGCGACCGGCGCTCAGCATTTTGTATCTGGACTGAGATCTGTGGGGCCAAGTGTGGAGAACAATCCCACCAACGCCCGGTTCTCATCCGCGAGCAAGTCGTGGTCAAATGCGACTGAAATAAGGGTCTTGCTGGCTGATATAGACCGCGAGGTAGCACAGCGTCGAGGCGATATGTCGATGGCTGACAACGCTTGATAGGACCCATGTGCCATGTGAGCAGCCACATGAACCAATATAAAAAGTGCCAGATCAGTATGCAAGATTCAGACTGTAAGCCATCCCGTAAATTCCTGCCATGACAATGTCTGATCTTTTTGCCTTCATACTGTTTGTGGTCTTTTTGCATAATTTCCAATCCGCGCTTCTGCAGAGACGAACGCTGCGACTGCCCAGCCGCCTTATTGGTTTGGAAGAACACACGAAGCTTACGGCCCTCGGTAACGGGACATCTCTCATGCAGCAGATCCTACGAGCGACCAATGTTACGCAGTTGCAAGACGTATCGCGCGATCGATTGAACGCGATGGACGCCGGACATCTGTCAATGCAGAATCTCTCACATGTTGGCGTCGGCGATGTATCGCCTTCACTTGTTCATGAAGCCAACGATCAGCTTGCAGCAATAGTGAAAGGACATCCTGATCGATTTCGCTTCTTCGCCAAGCTGCCTATGTCATATCCTTCGGCGGCAGCAGCAGAGCTTGAGCGAGCTGTCAGTGAGCTTGGCACTGTTGGCACTTTGCTTGACAATACGCTGGAGAATGGGCAAGTCAGAGCTACGCACCGCACGGGGCGTGTGTCTGTCTGACGCTGTCTATCTCACTGCAGAACAACGTACGATGACGAGAAATTCTGGCCCGTCTTTGAGGTTGCCGAGCGACTGGGCGTGCCAATATACCTACACCCAGCAGCTCCAACGCAAGAGAAGTTCGAAGCCGAGTTTGAGGGCAACTATGACCTCGGCGTCGCCATTCGTCTAGCGACTGTAGCTTGGGGCTGGCACCAGCAGGTAGGCCTGCATGTGCTCAAGCTCTTCTCCGCCGGCGTCTTCGAGAGGTACTCAGATTTGAAAATTATGCTTGGCCATGATGGGGAATTGCTGCCGATCTTTCTTGACCGTGTTCTGGACATCAATCTGCGCAACAAGCAAAGCTCATTCCAAGAAGTATGGAATCGCAATATATGGCTGACCATTGGCGGAATCTTCTCCGTACGGAGCCTTGAAATGGTGCTGAAGGTCATGACCATCGAGCGTATCTGCTACGCAGTTGACTATCCCTTCGCTCCACCATCAGCAGGGTGGCGATTTGTACAGGAACTTGCGGGAAGTCACTTGCTCTCACAACACCAATTGGACCTTTTCGCGTACAAGAACGCAGAAATCCTGCTGAAGCTTCGCTAGCACACCATCGCCGGCGCCAGCAACACCGATATGACTATACATTAGTATGTAGGTGTCTGATCATTACTTTCAGGTATACATAAGCCGTCATCTTCGTCCATCAAACCTTCCCGCTCCATAGCAGGAAGCGATGCGCCAGAAAAAGATTGAATGCGGTGAGCAACAGCAGAGGAAAGCAGTCGTACCAAGGAAGTCCTCGCAGGATTTGGTAAATCGTGCCTGCTATCACAGCGCTCAAGGTGGTGATTGACCAACACCAGGCGAGGATCCTGCGACACTGTCAGTATTGATGGGTGAAACGCTACCACAAAACGACCAACCTCATGTTACGGTACTTGTTATTCTTGTGAGCTTTGTTGTCACCCGACGGTACCCATGCCAAAGCTCGGCCAAAGAGCCGATCCTTTATTGCTGTGAGGTATGCATAGCTTTGCACGACCATTATGAACTGAACATTAAACCCATATCGAGCTTTGGCCCAGCAACGAATCGCAATGATTGAGTACAAAATCGAGGGCAGCGCGAATGCGAGATTGTAATATCGGACGTATTCCGGTCGAACCCAGAGCATGAGAATTCCAGGGACCGGGTTGAGAAATATCGAAAGCGAGATGGCACTGTAGTACATCATTCCTGACAGGTAGCAGATTTTCTGGATCGGGCTGAGACCAGAACGCCAAAAGTCCATATTGGTCAGCAGCGTGGTTGAACCCTGCGTGAAAGAATCAGTATCTCTCTCTTTGAAAGGTATGCAGCCTTCTGGAAAGTCTTACCATGCACCATCGCATCTGTTGACTGAAGAATGCTCGAGGCGTATCAGGACAGATTCCGCAGGCAAGGCAAAGCGGCAGATATCGTACTTTCCAGCCACGATCCAGCGCGTAGAAGCCGGTATGAACATCCTCAGAGAAACCAATCTCCGCCGTGCCGCCCACCTCTTCCAACGCCGCTCGTCGATAGACTGCATTACTTCCCACGCAGATGGACGCCCCGAAGCGATTCCGGTTGATCTGCACGACTCGATAGAACAACTCTTGCACGGCTCCCGCACCCTGCTCGACCCAACTCTGGTCTTCTGAGGTCCGAAAATATTGAGGACTCTGCACGATCGCGGTATCCGGCTTCGCTTGATGGATCGGAATAATTTCCTGCAGGAAGTCTGCTCTAGGGCAAAAGTCCGCATCGAAAATGGCAAAGAAGTCCCCTGAGGTCCTGGCAAATGCCCATCGAAGATTTCCGGCCTTTTTCAGTCTCGGTCGATCGTCGCGACAAATGTACTCGAAGCCATATGCCAGTGCCATGACGCGCACTGCGTCCGATCCGCCGTCATCGAGAACGTAGACTTTCAGTTTGTCGGTCGGATAGTCGAGCTTTTGGATATGCTGATATGTGTTCTCCAACACCTCGATCGGTTCTTTGCAGCACGGGAGATAAATGTCGACACTCGGGACCGTCAGCGGACTCATGGGAAAATCTTGCAGGATTTTTTCGTGTTCCTTGACATCGTAGTCTTTGCCGCAAATGCTTACGGTGTAGGAGATGATGAGATATATCTGCAGCATGAGGACCACTGTGCCGAACCAGTAGAAGGCGTAGAAGCTGACGACGAAGAGCCACATTCCGACAGAGAGACTGAGAAAGGAGAATACGCCGAAGGTGTAGAGGCCAAGTCGATTGGTCTTGAGGTAGAGGGTCTTTTCAGAATCGGTAGGGGCGGTTGGGAGGATGAGGGGCGGGCTTTCGCTGGGACAGTATGTTGCGATGAATGACTCTTTTGTGCGACCCCAGATGCTGCTACTCTTGGACTGCTGGCTTTCGAGGTCGCGGATTTCGGACTTTCCCGTCATTGTGACCTCTGGCCGGTGCTTTTTCTGCAGCTTCTTTCGCGTGGCCCTCGACTCTGTGGCCGGTGTCGTAACATCTCCGATCTGCTCGATCTCATCCTCCGGTCTCTTCTCCGCGTCATCTTCCAGTTCAGCACCTCTCTGAGTGACTGGTACGACAAGTTCTCTTTCATGCTCTCGCGTTCGGAACCAAACGTCTGACTGCTGTGAGGTAACCACTTCTGGCAGCGAGGAAGGGCGATTCTGACTCGCCAAGGAAGCAGCATAGAGCTGTGAGTGGGAGCGCGATCTTGCGGTCACAACAGATGGATTCTCGTCTGCGCCCGCAGATGTCGCAAAGGAGTCTCGTAGATGCGAGTGTCGTTGCACCGGCGGCACTCGAGGTACTCCTGGACGGCCATCCTCCGGAATGGTAGCTGGCACGGACAGATCAGCGGAGCTGTTCGCATCGAGTCCCAAAGGACTGGTCGCCTTCGGCCGATTCGGTCCCGTGGAGTTTTTTGCGGAAGAAAAGTAACTCGTCAATTGGGAAAAGCTCGATGGTGTTTTGGGCAACTGTTGACAATGTCAGCTTGGCCTTCGCGCCATGATCATCTGTTGCACATTACGGAATCTCTTCGCGGCGTTGCAGAACTGCCTGTAGTAAGAGTGGGTGGAGTATCTCTGCCAGTGGAGTCGTTTCCCTGGCTGGCATCATCACTGTAAGCAGTGCTCACAGCGCCGGAGCTGTCATTGGTATGGTGCTTTCCGATGAACCGTCTGGAATGCTGCAAATCTTGAAGTTGCTCTGCTAGTCGCTGTATATCAAGATTCGTTTGCGGTTGCTCTTTATCAAAAGTCGGAGAGTCGACACCTTGGCCATCGGTCCGGACTTGCTCAGGATGCGCCATGGGGAGTGGCATCTTGGTCTTGAAAGGACCGAAGGCGGTATAATCCTTTGCCAAAACGCAAGTAAGATCAGAGGCGACCTGAGAACAGATGCTCGGTCATTCGCAAACGCAGCGATTATCTCTGTCCGCTCTGCAAGCCATCCAGAAGTTTGAACGTCCCCATCGCTGCAGCTCCATACTTGCCATCATCCATACCTTGCTCTCGTACAGATATGAGAGCTTGGCGGACTCCACTTAAGCGAACATCCAAGGATACGGGTATGCAGCGCTGTGTTCCGGGAGTTGTCGGAGTGACACCATCTGCGAGGCACAAGACACCTGTGGTACGACTCTACTGGTGAAAAGGAGGTCTGGCTTTGACAGTGTTTCTGAAGGACTAAACGTCAATAAGTCCATGAGGATGCAAGGCTCTATCTCCTTGTGGCCTTCGCTCGCTGTATGATCTCTGGTTCATTCTGCAAAGACTGCATCGTAACACGGTCGATATCGGGACGAAGTCGTGCCAAGATGGCATATGCACTAACGTGCTGCAGCCAAGCATTCTGCACGTCTCCTGCTGCAGCAGGCCGGGACAAGGAAGTTCCAACCGCGGTTTGGGTCCACTTCGCTGGGTGTAGGATTCTCAGCCAGCAAAGCGACTGCGTGATTCGGCGACGATCCCGAGCTTGATGAGAATCGTCATGAGGCTCTTTCGCGAGGCTGAGCTGTGATGTGACAGCAAGCTAGGGCTTCGGAAGCGCTGTGCTGAGATAAAATCTGAAAGGCAATGCTGCAAACAGCAACCAAAAAGCGCAATTCTCAGACAACTCTGATCATGCTCGTGATTCCGAGAGACCCCTGAAAACTTTTGCAACGCGGATATGGGATGAATTGAGCTGGGACTATTCCTCAGACGCAGCTACGGAGATTGCCATTTGGAATTGACGCTCGACTTGTGAGAGAGACCACTGATGATCCCATAAATTTGGTGAACACCATCTTGTTGGCAGCCATCATTCGCAGAATAGGTTCTCTCATCCGCTCGCCGATACAGAAGACGCAAAGACCATAAATCTGCAAGGTGTAGGCGTATCTCAGCTTTGCGAACCAGTGAAGAAAAAGCTGTCTGACAAAGGCCACGCGCCAAGGCAAATCGGTCCAAGTTTCCTGACAGAAGGGAGTGACGTTGGCTGCGGATGTCCTTCGCATAACGAACCAGAGGGACTGTCTCGGATGCAAGGATGTAATAAAGCTGGGAAGAAACGCCCCATTGTACCTGCATGCTGGGACCCACATCTTGCATAATTAGAACCAATAGATAGGATTAGTGCCAAGCACGGTCACATTGGTCAAGCCTCCTCGACCAGTGTGTTGAGTATCGGACGGAACAAAGGCACGCAAGAAAAACCTTGGCAACATGTGAACCTCCGCCATTGTGTTGTTGGGTCCTCTGCTAGACAATTTAGCGGGTCCGGCCATTCCAAGCAAGCAAATGGCTGGTCTGCCACCCGCCGCAGCCATGAGATTATGCGGCCAAGCATAAGCGACCAAAATACTCACTGCGCGGCATTCGCAAGCAGGCTGAGCGATAGACACGCGTCTCCCAGACACGTCGACGTTGACGGAACACACACCTGGCGCCTTCCGGTCGGTTTGTGGAGAAAGCGAGACCAAAGTCCGGTAGCACAGACTCTCAGCCTCCACGAGAAGTGTACGCCTTGCTCCGCATTGATCACAACTTCGCTCAACCTTGCAATCAGAACATGATGTTCGGGTTCGTGTTGCCTTTGCTCGCCGCTTGGGCTGTTGGACGAGCTGCGTCAGAAGTGACGCTCTGCGGGCAGTTCGAGACGCACACGGAATGTACGTAGCCGCATCTGTTTGAGTGTTTCTGTCGACGCGGCTCGGACGCTGACTTGTTTTGTGGTGTAGGGCCGTATACCAGTGCGTTTTATCGCAGGGGTGTGCAAGTGGTGCAACGACTGACCTTATCTGATAGTCAACAATAATGCTTGGGATAAGGACGATGACTCGGGCTCAGTATGCACATATGTGAGTACGAAATTGCTGACTGCAACGTTCACTGCTTATTTGATCGCTCAGTCTTGTGATGATTGCCGCAATGCGATCTCCTTCTACTCAATATGGAACTGGACCACGCAAGACCCCGTCCGCGTGCATGCTTACCCGCATGTGGAACTACGATCTGAACGACTTCCGCTTCAGTTGAAAGACCTTGGGTCTTTGGAGATATCGGCCTCGTGGTCACTGGCGCCGGTCTCACTATCCAATGGCACTTCAAAAGATCCAACAACAGAGCCAGTCGCGGGCGCCCTCGAAGAGAACGACGTGCAAGCAAATGTCGTGCTCGATGTCTTCGCAGACGCAGATGAAGAGAAGAGCCGCACACCAGCGCAACAGACGTACGAGGTCATGGTGTGGGTGGGCGTCTTTGGGAATTCATCATGGCCCATCGGCATGGATGAGCCTCGAGAGCCGCCTGTGATTGTGAAGCTGGATGATATCGACTTGTGAGTGCTATATTGTCAATCTTACCGCGCTCGGCAAGTACTGACCGCTTCATAGTACTCTCTACAACGGGTCGAATGCCAGAGGTCAACAGGTCTACTCCTGGGTGGCGAACCAGACTTTGCCGACATTTGACCTCAACTTTGCCCCGCTGCTCGGCTACCTACACAGAGAAGAGGGCATCTCAGAAGATGTATACATCGGTACAGTCCAGTTTGGCACAGAGACATTCTACTCGGAGAATCCAATGAACTTTTCGGTGAATACATTCAAAGCCACAGTGGACAAAGGAAAACTCAGTGCCGCTGCCACGAGAGAGCTAACAGCGATCCTCCCTGTTGCAACAGCAGTGAGTCTTGGTTACATGTTCAGCACGGCGGATTCCATATCAGGACGGAATTCCTTCATTGCGCTTGTCTGTTTCTTCGTCGGATATGTGGCAATCCAATAGAAAATTAAGCCCGCAACAATGTACTTAGTCCATTGGACAGTATCTCGTGCAGAGCGTGACCATACCGCCATAACTGCTGCACTGTATGTGCATCATACGGGTCGTAATCGATGGTCCTGTGTGTGGAGGTCCTGGCTGGGGCGCTAGCGGGTGGCTCGCAATGGCGCGTATGAGATCCAGACAGGCTCTTCTCCAGCTTCCTGACGCTGATCGGCATGCCGAGTGGGAACCATCCGAAATTTGAAAGAGTGCTGCTCCTGGTAGAACACAATGCATAGAATGCAGGTATTTCAGCGACCGGACGCGATATTCTTGCCAATACTAGCTTAGGCCTGTAAGAATCTCGCCTGAAGTTACCTGTGTATCAAGCAAAGTGCTCTCGGGCGGTATTCATTGGCGGCTTGTTTGGACTTGAACAGCATTATTCCCGTGCAAGGTTCTTCATTTGCCCGATCAATACTTCTCACGACTTCTGCCCACATGAAGTCCGCCCTGCAGGCTCTCGTCATGACTGCGTCTGAGCTTAAAGTCACTGAGGAAGCCATGCACAACACGACGCCAGCATGGCTGAAGACCGCCGAAGACATTGATGCAACGAGAAAAGGTGGAGTGAACCTCGGTGTCGAAAAGCTCTTGAGAGAGCAGAAGTGGAGCGTTGTGGCAACAGATATTCATTGCCTCGTCTTGAGGTTCATATGTTCGATAACAGTAACCGACAGTGCTGTCACCATCGTGTAAGATGCACATCTTTGTAAACAGCAGATCTTCAGGCTGTATAGCAACTCCTCCCCATGGCCACTCTATGACGCTCGCAAGTCCCCCTCCAAGAGATTCTCTCGTGATGGAGACCTAAACCTGCTGGTAGTCGCGGCCTTTGCAGAACCGGCCACCGCCAGAGTTTGCTCATGATTTTGCAGGCAGGTCCTATGGTAGCAGAGCGTGAGATCGATCTTTGCACGATAAATAAACTGACGTGTTTCTGCAACTCATCTTCATCCGCAATCAATCATATTCTGGATGTGACCTTTCGCCGGCCATGCTCATCGGTGGGCCAGGATACAACATATGGACCTTTTCTGTCCCAAAAAGACTGGAGCGCGATCGAGACAGCAGCGTCTTGAACCAGGACAGAAGCTGGGCATTTGTTGATTCACGGCGTCCGCGAACATGACAAGGAAGCCGGGGACAGACTGAGCCTGTCACAGAGTCGAGAGATTGTTCATTGACACGAGTCAAGCATGACCTCGCCTACGACAGCCCAGTGAGCCAGCAACGTTATCCGCATCTTGTGCTTGGCTTTGTAGCTCTGCGGAATGTTGTGTGGTTGCGGATACCACGCTCACTTCAGCCGAACCAGATGCCAGTATTCTGACCGCCTGAGACATTGGGATTCATGCCCTCTCTGATAATGCGATCCTTGAGCGCATCGATACGCTTCTGATCGTCGGCGAGCTCCTCTTTGCGGGGTCCAACAAGACTTTTGTTACTCGACTGCCAGAATTTCCACGAGCTCGGCTTGGTAACTGCATCGTGCGATTGTTCGCTCAGTCTCTGCACCATGAGTTCCCAATTCCCGACGCCGGTGAGAAGACACTCTTTGCACTTCTTCCTTTCAATTTCGACCTGGCGGGTCCCCGCTTCTACAATATCTTTGTTCGAGAGCTGACCGTCTGCAATCGCAACAGCCTGCTTCGTCCAGCTCAAGCCCTCCTCAGCATTGGAGCCCGAACCAGCAAAGAGAATTTCTCCAATGTAGAGCATCAGCTCGCTTTCAGCACAAGTCGGTTGAGCTGAGGAGCGAACAAGCGGGATATCGCCACTCAGTGGCGGATCTGGGAATTTGGGTGGCACAAAGATCAAACTCCACAAGAACGAGCCTCCTTTATTCGTAGAACCTGAAGCCGGCGGGAATGGCGACACTGGCGCGGTACGTCGTGCGCGAAGGACGGAAAGGAGGATAGGAAGCGCTTCATCGATACGTCCAGTCCGAGCATGATGACTAGCCAGGGCTGTGGCTGCTTTGAGAATGTTCGGAGTCATGTTGGGCGTAGCAGATTCTTTCAGGACGTACGTCTTGTCGTCGAGGACATCGGCCGTACCTATCTCAGCCTTCAGACCAGCCTTCGCGATGTCCACCGCCCATTTGTACATTTCGGTAGCGGCTTCATTTGTGCCCCGAAACTCCAGCCAATTCGCAAAACTTAGTGCTGCGTCCAATTGCTGCCCGGAGGTGAAGCCTCTGCCTGGGATGATCTTCATGTAAAATGTTTCGGGTGGTGGGAATGGCCTGACACAATCTTCTTCTTTTGGCGCAGCCTTCATGTACGGCGGAGTTGGCCGAGGATCCGGATTCGAAGGTCCAATCATGACATCTCTAGGAAAGACAAGACCTCTTGTACGATCCAGGACCATTCCTTCAAGATGCTCAGCAGCCTTTGCGCAGAGCATAAGAGTCTCCGTGTAGCCTGCCTTCCACGGCCAACTCCTCTCGCTGATATCGAAGCCAGCCTTGCCAACTCCAGGTATCAAGATCTCGCCTTCATCATCTCCTAGGATCGCGTGAAGTCCCTTGCCCTCGTTGTTTACGTCCTCCAGCCTTGTAAGCAGCCTCAAAGCAGTGCTCCCAACATGCGCCCAATCCACAATGCCAGAACCATTCTGCAGAGCTTGCTCCTCATCTGAAAAAGCTCTCGCCGCTCTCAATAATTGTCGCGTCTGCCATCGCCATTCGCTTGGCGTAGGATTCGCCCGCTCGTCCATCTCAATGTTGACGCCAAAGTACGCGATGCCGCCGAGGATGAGGAATGTCCAGCCCACTGCGGTCCATTTTGCTGCCAAATAGAATTGCTGCTTCACAAAACTCCGATTATTGCTGGACAGAAGGCGGGCCAGCTGCCCCGAGGGTCCATTGAGAGGGCGCGGGTGCGTTTGAGCGAGATATGGTAGTTGAGGTCGTGGTGTCGTGAGTTGAGTAAAAGGCCGCTGAGATCGGAGAGAGCTGCTTGGAGGGCGCAGAGGGCCTATAGGAGGTATCCGCGTCGATAACACGCGATGTGACAGCATAGCGTGCACTGTGCTTCGTTCTCCAGTGATGACGATCGAGACTGGCGTGAGTCCATCATCGACAAATGCCAAGACATTGCAGGGTCCGGAGTCGAGGCCGATGACAGTAACGCGTTTTATAGGCTGGTATATCATATAGCTTAGCGTATTAGCTTCTATCTCGAATCCAGCACCGCTATTATTACGCGTAATTATTCTACTAACTTATGTAATACCTCTACTAGATAAAGAGACTATTTAGTATACTATTTATACTATCTAGTTAGGTGGTTTTCTAAGCGCGCGACGCGCTATAGAGGTATATAGAGTAAGTTACTAGACTATTAAATATAGAATAAGAGAAACTTAACCTAGAGCTAGTATATCTAGTATCAATAAAGTTTACACAGATGCGGTCAAAGTAGACCTCGAGTTCCTTATTGCGGTACGTGTACCGCGGGTGCGTGTTGCTGCTGCCGAGTGTATCTGGCGAGCTTCACGCTGCTCACATGTGCGCAATGAGTGCAGTCGGCCGCTCTCCTCCTCCTCCGCCGCGGCGGCGCTAGCACCGCAGACTGCAACGACTGCTCGCCATGCTGCGCTGCCCTCGCCTCCCTTCGTATCACGGCCGACGCGTGCAGCTGAGCGCCTTCGCCGCGGACTCCCCGCCGTCGATGGGTCGCGTGCAACACAGGCACCGCTTCGTGCAAAAGAGGAGGCCTTCACGTCGAGGAGGAGTGCTGGGAGCGCACTGCTCCTCAGACCATCAACCCCTGACATGTCATGCCCTGCGCAGACTGGACCGTCAGACGCTAAGTTAGAACCTATGAATGCCAAGAGCAATCAGACAGGCGCCCTGACTCGCGACCCCTCTTTCTCGCTTCCGCCGCCAATCGACGACATCTCTCTCGTGCCAACCCAGGCTAGAACGCGGCAAGGATGACTTCTTGGCCCATCATCCTATTGCCGTCCGCCATAGCGGGGATGAGAATACGCAGAGTGACTCTAGTACGCCGCAGAATGCGCAAATGCTCGCCCTCGCCATCCGAGCTGACTGGTGAGTCTGGACGGCCTGCAAGCGCTTCACCGCTTGCACTGCCAGTGGTATGAAACTGCAATCGGGACCGCCAGGTCCGCGAATGCGATGCTGCGGGTTGTGGCGCTCCCACCTCTCTCAATGTGGTTGAGCTCCAGACCGGCGGCTGGCTCCTAAGACGCCTAGTTGCAGCCTCCCGGGTGTGCAGAATTGTGGTATCTCGGCTCGCCATGTTCGCTCAGACGTGGACATGGCCCGCCAGGGCACATAAGTAAGGCCGAGCTCTCCGCCGCCCACGTTCTCGAATATTTCTTCATAGAGCGTTGCCCCTCTCCGTATTGCTGACCAGCGTTGCTTGTCAAGTCCTCCAACACGTTTTTGTTCGAGTCCAGAAAAATGTCATCTCAGACCGTGATCAACGACGCCATTTGGCTCGCGTACTGCGATACCATCAAAGGCTCCTGGACGTCAAATTCCGGCGACGCCATGTTCTTCCCCCTACAGGGACAAGTCGGTCCTTCAGCAGGACCGGAAACACATCCTGCCCACACCAACTTTGGCATCTTCCAGATTGCCGATAATGTTCTCCGAGATGACACTTTACACTTTGCTCCCGGCCGATCAAACTCGTACGGCACGGAGCTTTTGAAGTAAGAAGGCATCTGTGAGATTTGATTTGTACGACTGACTGACTGACGGTCTGTAGATATATGGCACATGTGGACTCGGTATCACCTTCAAATCACCGCACCGATGACAATTACTTGCACCCTATAACAGGGCGCAATGGACCGTGCCATGGAGTGTGAAATCGAGCATGCCCTCATGAACCAGGAGATCGTCCAAAAACAGTCAGAACGGGCCCGGGTCGATGCGCACGAGCGATTCGTCGAGTCGGCAGCGATTTACATGACCGACTCCAAGATCGAATTCCATAACTGGGTGGCCACCGAGTTTTCCGTATTACAAGCAAGCATGGCAACGCTTCCAGGTCACGGCAGCATAATCAAGCATGATGCAAGAAAAGATCCCCAGCCCGAAAGCACGTCAGTCATCCTCAGACAAGTCTCGATTGGCGGATGCTCGTTATGGCGGGAGGTTTCATGAGTATGTTTACTGCTTGGATTGAATGGATCCTTGCCGACTGTGTAGTAAAAGAGACCATGCAAGTCACAGCTTCAGTCCCCGAGGCTGCTCGTGAGCTTTGGAAGGCAGAAGCTGGACTCGCGAGGAACGATTCCCCACGGGCCTTTTACTACGTTCCGTCATATGTCGCACCTGACTACAAGAAGATGGTCGCAGACTTCGTCATGGCCACCAAAAACAGTCCATTAAAAGCCCGCTGGACGACCATGGACCTCGACTTCAACAAAGGACGCCGTGTCAACCCCACAGGCTTCGGACAGAGATCTCTCAATAGTGGATCATTTCCCACGCCTTGATTTGGCGTGAGCACGGCGGGCCCATATATCCAAGGCGAAACGACTATACCCAGGAGCGACGACCAGCAACGAGTTTCTGTCACCGTCAAACGGACGGATCGGAGGCTCATTGACGTGGTCCGGGTAACTGGTAAGCACCCACATAAGCCCACCCCATCCAGGCCCTCTCAACAAATCTAACCTTCACAACATAGACAACAAAGACGCCAACTACAACCTCAAAACCCTCCGCCCCAGACACCACCCGACGTCTCTGCCGCCCCGTCCGCCTCGTCTGCTTCAACAATCTCAGCTTCGAAATCAGATTCCACGGCGAGACAGTCAAAGAAATCGACCGCGCCGTCATCCAGACGAAAGCACGCAATGGCCGGCTGTCCATCTTCGGCTGTATCATTAGCATCAATAGCTCCGCCGGCTCGGAGGAAGTCGCGATTTCGCATACTGGCGTGTGGGATCGAGAGAAGGGCGTCTTGACCGTTGTGCCGAAGCAGTATGGACTTAATTGCTACTATCGTTGGGGGGGAGGGTTGGGGAGGGGCAATTTCGTGTGGGGTTATAAACAGTGTTGGTATGCTATTGAGTCCTCTGTAGAGGTTTATTGGGAAATCTATCTTTTTTTCTGCTCCCTGCGATGTGTGTTCGGTTGAGTTTGTGTGATTGTTGGTGGGCTGAGGCTGTGAGATACCTCGCCGGTCCTACGAAGTCGTCCTTGCTTACGGCTAGAATGTCGCTCCATCAGGAGTCGGCGTGTCAACAGGGTCACCGGGGAGAAGAACGTATCGGCCCAGCCTGATTGATATCTTAGCTTTGAGTGTTGAGTGTGGAAACTTTGATCACGTGCTTGTACTTCGAGGCAGGTTACTAAATCATTCGTTTTTAGCATATGATATACGATAAGATTTGGAATTTGTGCCGATTTCATTCGCCCGCCACATTCTGCAAGAGAGGCAGATTGCCCGCAGGCCTCGCGGAAGTGGCATGCTTTTTAGGTACGGGCTCCCTACCAACACATCACGGTTCTTCCCATTGCGACTCACTCTGTGAAGCCTGCGACGAGACCTCCCCGTCGTTCCTGCTATCGTTTGCGGTGAAGGATTCCCCTGGAAGGAATGGAAGATGTCCTGTGTCACAGCGAATGGCGTCGCATATGCTCGACTCTAGTTACCCTTGGGAAGAAGAGTTTCCCCCCTGGAACAGGGGGACGTGATCCCAGTCGTACATCTCCGCATTAGGATGATAGGATCGGTCGGCTTGGGGAAGCTCGAGGCCGTCGCAGGTTAGAGCTGATGCTTGGTTGATGGCAGTTGTAGCGCTGTGAGAATTTGGTTTCTCATTCTCCGTTCATCGGACGCATCCTTCTCGAAGTCTGACGATCAAATTCGAATGCCTTGCCTAGGCTCTGCTTGGGTGGCTCCGCAGGAATCGTGGAATGCAGTTTGTTGGAGATGGGCTCCAGTAGGTGCCCGCCTATGCCGATGTGTTTCAGAAGGATTCAATGGATGCTCAACGATGCCCGGTATGCAGATACGAAGGTAGCTATTCCGACACTCAATTGATAGAGTATGCAGACCAGTACGGAGCTTACGAGCGGTCTTGACAGTATCGTGCGCCGTTGTGTAACATAATACCATAAAGCTAGAATCATTGCTCCTAGTCCAGAAGGAATCCAGATTTAGGACGTGTACTACGATGGCAGACGGGAAGAACATGATCGGAGCGACCGAAGCTCAGCAGAGGATAAGGAACAATGGAGAGTCAGGACATGCCACTATATATAACGGATTTTCTTGGTCTCAAAGTGGCCAATCGAGGAGAAGCCAGAAGCGAGGCCCACAACGCAAGGACTCGCTACCGCAGCTGTGGAAACAGTGACTCGACATGGCAAAGAATCTGCAAAGTGGTGATATGAAGCCAATGAGAGCTGCCAACCAAAGTTTCATCGCAAACGCCTATCTAAATCTGACCCTATCTAACTTGCGCCTTTCGTACAGGCTCGAGGTTGTTTTTGGTTTTCGGCCACAACATCAACGCCAGGGATTGTGAAGAGCGAGAGATTGCCGCACTCTAAGCCAACTAAGCGCAGCACCAGCACTTGTATCGCATCTCGGGTAGAGCCCTCCAAATTCTTTCCACTCATGGTCTTGCGCAGCTGCTTGTTGACGATCTCATTCAGCGTACGCAATTCTGCGGGAGAAAGATTTTCGAGCTCCTCTGGCCTGCCGCTGATGGTAGCGACCCGGTCCAAGTCTACTTGTAAAGGCAAACTTGATTGTATTGGGTGACGACTGCTAGAACCGCAGACACACAGCAGGCAAGCGGCTCGTAATCTTTCTTGGTCATGCAGACTGCGACAGCGGCGACGAGGGCACCCGTCGCGTAATTCGCGCAAGCCCTGCATCTGTCGGGGGTAGGAGCAGAGTTGCAGCTGTATCTACTAATACTATTTCCCTGTGACCTCGCATCATCCCTGAGCCCTGGACAGTCCCGAGCTCGTTTGACCAGTAAAGACGGTGCTGGAGTGGTGTTGTGGCCCTGCAAAGCGGCCCACTTGGCTTCCATGTCTTGTTCTTTGGACACTCGCGTCATGGCAGCCGCAGCTGCCTCTGCCAGGTCCTGCGAAACACACTTGTTGAGATCCTCGCTGAGGATGAGCTTCATGTCGGGGAAGTCGTCTGGAAAGTCGAATTCGAAATGCTTGGAGAGCAGCAACATCGAAGAATGAGCATGTTCCATCTGGCCAACAGTGATACATTCTTTGGTCGACGAGACCGCCAAGTCGGTTGCGGCCATGGAGATTGCGGCGGTAGCCATCAGAACGATGATAGAACTGAAGGAGGGCATGTTGGGTCAAGGTATTCCGTGAAGTAAATAGTGCCTGTCTTTGGGGAGAGTGGAGACTCTGATGATGATTGCAAGTGATAGAGAAAGGAAGCAGAATCAGCGAGGCTTTTAACCGTCATTTATAGTAGCATCTACCCACCGAGGAGGCTTCTTGAACGTCAAGCGGTATCCGTAGTTAGCCAGAAAAGGTGCAAGTGTGGTAGCGGGGTTGTGTATTTACAGAAACTTTACTACTGCTACGCATCCCGAGCCCCTAACGAGCATGCGTGGGCAGCTTCGTTGACTAGGTAGAATGCCTAAAGAGACACGACGATCAGACTGCTAGTTTAAGGTTCATACATTCCATGTTACGAAACCCTTGTAGCAACATGCTCGCCTCGACAGTGGTGTCACTGAAACTCTAATTGGATTTACAAGTCATGAGGGCCTATCACAGTCTTCGCTGTGTACACATGTTCTGATGTTCCTGTCGACAAGCTGAGACAATAAGCCTGCTCTCTAGTCGATTGTAGTACCGACACATGTCTCGGCTGATTTTCGCCCTAGCCTAATGCGGTTTAATCAACGAGCCTATCAGGCGTCCATATATACGCACATGTGACCAGGATACTAACGGACGTGTTCGGGGGTGATATTCAGTCTGAAAATGTTCTGTAGGGTTGGGATGTTCGTATTCGCGAAGACAGGTAAAAGTCTACTCCATCGCCGATGCCGGCCCTCGGACGACACCTCGTGAAAATCGAGCCTGTAACATGTCGTGCTGGAGGCACATGTCGTTGAAGTATCCCAGTGACGCTCGAAGTCTAGGATATGCTGTAACATTGATGTCCGCGCGAGATGTCTGAGATTTGCTTTCACAAGTCACGGAAAGTTCCTACTGTGCCAAGTCGCTCTGCGGACGATCGATGATGCCAGCTCGTGCCTGTTCCTTCGTGTCAAGTGCAGAGTGGTATAAGATGCCGCGTTCTTCCAGCAACTTGTGCAGTACTTCAAAATCATAACCTCCTTCGAATCATCGAATTCGCCAACCTTGCACTGCGACTGCCTTTTGATCACCTTCAAACCGATCAATATGAAGCTCTCTCTCAACTTGGCTGCCGCCGTCTTGGCCATTGCAGGAAGGTAAATGCTTGCCAGTCAACAAGGTGTAACAATTGGTATTGATCCTCTACCTCTAGCACCATGGCTAGAAAACATACCTACTGCAACTGCCTTGTTAAAGGCAACTACGACTTCGAGCTTTCTCAGACTACTTGCCATACCTGGGATACTAACGGTAATCCTAATACCTACTGGAGTAAGTTATGAAATCCCTCTCCACAAATTCTTCGTTACTAGTCGCTGATATCTTCGTAGACGGCGTAGATGCAGTAAGTGACTCATACCATACTAGTGTAGGATACTGCTTAGCTCAATACTTACTTATAAATAGTGCGTGGACAAGCATCGCAAGGGGGGTATCGATGGACAACCTTGGGAGAACCTTTGCGGAAAAGTCTACGAAGCTGTCTATAAAGGGGACAAGAACAACGTCAAAGGCAACTGCTGGTCTTAGACCGGAGTGCGGAAACTCTAGCATCTCAAATGGCTCGGGTGCCAGAGCTACGTTGGAAATTGGGGAGGACGCATGTGTGGACAGCAGCAAGCTACAGGACCAAATGTCCGTCAATCGAAAGTAGCTTGCAGGATGGAGTCGTGGCGAGGTGAAACTTATTGTCGTAGATCAACGGACGCTCTTTTCCACATCTCCGAAGCAACCCAGTACAATCTCCATCACTTGGTGGCCAATTGAAATCTTTTGATACATCTCCGACCATCAGAGCCTCGCTGTGGTGGATCAGACTCCCGATAATGAGGAGTGCGAACGTAAAGACTGGTTCTGTGTTAGCACATGTGTAGTACCTGAGTGGGCTCAACTGCATGCATCTCATGGCCAAGGAGATTTTCTGCAGATTTCCGGGGTATAGCGGACTGGGGGATCGTGGGGTAGGGTTGGACCGAGAGATTTGCTCCAGAGAATAAGCGGTTGTCGCAAGTCTTCTCCAGACAAAGTGAGCGTAGAATATGTTTCTCCACTTGATCTGGGCAACAGGACGACATTTATAGTACCCCGAGGTCGCACTGTCACAGTCCTTGAGATGTTGCGCTGGCATGGCTACTCCGTATCGGTAGCCTTATGCAGTGATGCTGTCATCAGACTCGCACTGTTTGCTGAGATCACCATGATGGCCGACTTGTCGACTTTTGATTGGCAGTACGCACACTGAGCACCCTGACCCTGGCGGCTTGTGCCAGGTATACTCGCAAAACATTCCCGAAGTCAAAGTGAATGCCACGTGAGTCGTTGTAGCAAAAACCACACCGCACCAAAGCGCTGTCACACCAATTTCATTCACGCAGTGGTGCCGGAGATGTCAGCGAACTAAAGGCAGTCTTGCTGACGTCCATGCCTTTTGTCCTTTCCTAATAGTCTGCAACCGCAGCACGCCTGAAAAGTGATGCCGGCGCAATGGGGCCACGAAAAGAAGAGGGGAAACAATGTCGAAGAAGAACTGAGCGATCAAAGACATCAAGTAGTTCTAGAGGCGCCTAGAGTTGGGGAGCACGCAGTCTGGCGCCGACACCTGGCACTCTTTCCGTGCATGTAGCCTGCTTGACCGCAAAGCTTCCGGCAGAGCTTAACGTACCCTGAGCGTATACGTGCTGGCGACATATGGCTCGGCACCTTGTCTGGTGAGTCGACTCCCACGAGCCGAGCACCATTAGATATTAATATCAAGGTCTTCCTGGACCGGGAATGCCACAAAATTAGAGCTGAATGAGTTGAGAACTTACTATCGAGGTCGACAATTGGTGCGACTGGGCCGATTCGTAAGAGGTTGTACATTCTGTAGAGCATGAACCGCCGTCCTTCATGATGTCAGGTACAGTGAAGTCCAGTTCATAGGATAAAGGGAGATCCTTGGTGTTCTGCAAGGACGAAGGGCCAAAGTTAGCATCTAAGCCTTCCGATCGTGTTGCTCGCTATATCGCCCGTCTTGTTTCGGCCGAGGGACGCTCATTCCATTCCATTTCATGACGGCGTTGAATCTGCTTGTTACCTATTAACATTCTCCAACAGCTGCTAGAGCAATGCTGTGTTGATCTCGATTAATCTCAGATGCTGCTGCAAGCTAGTAGCAGCTTGCAGCGACGTTCTCAAGATTAAAGTCAAGATTTCAGCTCGAGTTCGCGAACTTGTCATTTAGAATCCGAGTAGTCTAGTCTCAAGCCCTCCAGTCTACATCGAGATGCTGCTTTCCTTCGAGGATTTTGCTAAGCCATGCAAAGAGCCGCTGCTTGTAGCTTATTAGTCTACGGTGCGAGCTGCGATGACGATTGCGATCAACTCGAGTGCTGCTATGTCTATACTTGTTCTAGGTGTCCTAGGTATAGGAACTAAGGTCAGCATGTAGCACAATCTGGGTCAAACGTGGGCAAAATAGAGGCTAGGGCCTAAGTTTAACTCGGAACGGCGGGCTGTCCTCGATTACGTGAGTCTTGGCTCAGCTACAGAATCCCTGTCTCTAGTTTACGATCTTTCTATATACTATTACAAAAGTTCTATCTGCATAAAGAGATAGCCTATCCAACTCTCTTACCTATAGATAGCTATAAGAGCTTAAGCCTACTAGGCTTATATAATAAGAGAGAAGACTATATAGGACGGGAAAAAACATGAACACAACAGCAACGGCGACGACTGAAGGTGGGGGCCTTAGGGCCTCCCAGCACGCGTATGTACACCCAGAGCGCAATGCTAACATCGACGATGGAATAGCGCGCGACGAGGATGGAGGCCGCTACCCTCCGGACGCGTCGCGCGCCGGGCCAACCAACGAGGCCAGCGGCAGCAACACCGCCAAAATCGACAAACTAAAGGACGACTCCCACATGATGGAACTGAGAACTATCGAGGCCGACGTCGAACGAGCTCTCAAACACAGAGGCCTGCCTCAAGACCTCCTTCAGACCCTCCTACGCGCCCAAGAGCACACCCGGCTCGCGATCCAACACTATAGCGAGACACACTATACAGCAGCGAAACTGCAACAGATTAGCGACGATATCAAGGCAATGCAAAAGTCCCAATGCATAAATACCTCCCAGGCGCGCATACAGTCGTGGGCACAGATGGCGGCTAGGGCCAATCCGACACCAACTACCCAGCCGAAGCACCCGGAGGGAGCCCACATAATCACGGTTAACATGGGCTCCGCAGAGGCAAGAGAGGAAACGAAGAAGCAAGACGCAAAGGGAATACAAGCAAGGATAGGAATACACACAGCAGCGGCGGTCCAGAAGCTGCCGAGCGGTGACCTGAGGGTGTTAGTATACAGTGCGGAGGACAAGAAGAGGCTAGAGGGAAACCAAAGGTGGCTAAAGAGATATGGCCCGAGGCGGAAGTCCAACAGAACAGACACCAGGTCCTAATCCACAAGGTCCTTACGAACATGGACATTAGGGAGAAACAGCTCTGGGAGACGGTACAGGAGGAAAACGCGAGGTACATCCCGGATCTACGCGTACTAAAGGCAGAGTGGCTCGGGAAGGCAAGAGCGCGAGAGGGCAAACACATGTCGTCAGTTATTCTAACGGTCCAGAGCGAGGCACAGGCGAGGGAGATAGTAAACAAAGGACTCCTATACAACGGCAACTTCTGGGCTGCAGAGCCCTTCCACCCACAACAAAGAGTCGTACAATGCCTCCGATGCAACAGGTTCGGGCACGTCAAAAACCACTGTAAGGAGACTACCGAGAAATGCGGGAAGTGTGCAGGCGAACATAGGACGGACACATGCATAGCGACAACTAGGAAATGCAGTAACTGTAACGGGAACCACGCCTCCTGGGAAAGGATCTGCAAGATAAAACAGGCCGCACACGCAAAAAGGATGAGTTCTGCAAATTCTTCGCGCAGAAGTGGGCAGCCCATACGCAGCAGACGACTACGTACGACGGCTTTACACTTGTGCAGAACAAGAAGAGACTGGGCCCGCAGCTAGAACGGCCGGCTCAGGAGGGAGAGCCTACACCAGTGGGCACACAAGCGACCGGCGCAGTAAGGCCAGGGCGACCAAGGGGTACGACGGCAGCGACTATGGAAGGAAGGAGACAGACAAGAAAACTCCCTTCCAGCGGGTTACTCGAAGTAGCCAACCTAACTGCGAAGACGAAGATGAAGATATAGGTATGGAGATACTCGTCCAAAGTCAACAACCCACACAATGAATAGACACACCCTACAGATCTACCAACACAACGTGAACCACAGCCGAACGATCCAGTCGCTCCTCCTACAGGAGCTAGACCCGGGGGAAACGCAGATCGTAGCACTTCAGGAACCGTGGATCAACCCCAAACAGGGCAGACAAAGACAAGCAAGCACTACCACCAAATCGTCCCAATAGGGGTACGCAAGAGTCGCGTTCCTAGTCTCGAAATACCTCGATACCTCAAAGTGGGAGGAAGTTGAAGCGGCCTCTACGGACGCGGTGTCTATTCAAATACAGACAAGCAACGGACCACTTACAATCCACAACGTGTACAACCCTAGTGGACCACCCAGCCACACGGAACCAGGCACTATACCGGTCGCTACAGAAGCTATACGACTAGCAAACGCGAGGAACCCAGGCTCAGAGCAGATCCTACTCGGAGATTTCAATCTACACCACCCGAGGTGGGGAGGAAATCTTACGCAGAACCAACACACGATGTCGGACCGACTAATCCGGGCTACCGAGCAAGCAGGACTTCAGCTTGCAATCGAGCCTGGAACGGTAACATGGGAGAAACAGGGATGCAGTTGCCAAACGCTAGACCTAGTGTTTATGACAGCTGGGGCGCAGCAACGCGTTATCACATGTCAAACGGACCAAGAACGCGCTCACGGATCGGACCACCTCCCAATCATAACTACAATAGAGGACACGGAGCTAAGAGAGGCGACGCGGGACCCGAGACCACAGTGGAAAAAGGCAAACTGGGACGAGATACAGGAGAGGATCTGGGCAAAGAGCAGCGGGCTCCGCAGCGAGGAGATCCACACCAAAGGCGACGTAGATAGGTGGGCGGAAGCGCTGCAAGGGATTATACAGGACACTGTTCGAGAGGGGTTCCACACGCTAGACCATCTCCATTTGCGAGAGAAAGCTGGACCCCAGAGACACAACACCTAATAAGGACAGCGAGATCAGCAAGACGGGAATGGTGCAACAGCAGGACTAGGGCCAATTACGAGGCGTACATGGCAGCTAACCACGCAAGGTCGAAGCAGGTCAAAAGAGACATAAACCTATCCTGGAGGGCAACAATCAAGGAGATAACGCAGAACCCGGACAAGATATGGAAGCTAGCGAAGTGGGCGAGAGAAAGAGCCGGAAAGCCACAACCACCTCCGCAGTTCCCAAATCTGCTAATTGGACCCCCAGGGCCAAACCAGAGGAAAAGCCAGAACAACGCGGAGAAAGCGGAAGCCCTCGCTACACACTTCTTCCCGGAACCTAAGGCAGCCGACCTAAGCGACATGGACCAAGACACGATCCCAGAACCGATACAAATGGAGCTCGTAGTTACAGAAGCGGAAGTGCTAGGAACGATCGCACGGCTACCGACCAAGAAAGCCGCGGGACCGGACCAGATACCGAACGAGCTCCTAAAGGGATGCAAGGCACGCCTCGCACCACTACTCGCCAAGCTATATACGGCGTGCCTTACGATAGGCTACCACCCTACCACATTCAAGAAATCGACTACAGTCGTCCTCAGGAAACCGCAGAAGCCAGACTACACGAAGCCCAACGCGTATAGGCCCATTGCTCTGCTAAACACAATGGCGAAAACGCTAGAGGCTATAGTCGCAAGAAGGATGTCCAAAGTCGCGGAAGAAAGAGGCCTCCTGCCAGAGGCGCAGATGGGGGCAAGGCCAGGTCGATCTACGCTCACAGCACTGGAGCTAATTACGGAACAAGTACGAACGATTTGGGACACCAAGCCAGGGGCAGTAGCGTCTATGCTGTGCCTAGATATATCAGGAGCCTTCGACAACGTCTCACACGCCCGGCTACTTCACAACATCGCAATGCAGGGCTTCCCGGCGTGGGTAGTAAGATTCATCGAGTCCTTCCTTCAGGGCCGCACGACTAAACTCCGCCTCGGAGATTACATAGACGAGGAACGGCCTCAGCGGACGGGAATTCCCCAAGGGTCAACTTTGTCCCCTATTCTCTTCCTGTTCTTTGCAGGGACACTACTCCCTGCGATCCAGGCCCAGCACGTGCTAGCTATGGGGTTCGTAGACGACACAAACATACTCACATGGGGAAACAGCACGGCAGACAACTGCAGGAGGCTCGAGGCCGCACACGAAAAGTGTATGCAGTGGGCAAGGAGACATGGCGCAGCCTTCGCACCGCAGAAATACCAATTGATCCACTTTACGAGATCCCGTAAGCACGACCTAAAGGCTACGGTACGGATCCAAGGCTTTGAAGAAGGGCCAGCGCCATCACTGCGGCTACTAGGAGTCTGGCTAGATACCAAACTAACGTGGGGACCGCACGTTAAGAAGGCTGCAGAAAGGGGGGCATCCCAGATGAACTCACTCCAGAGGCTCTGCAAATCTACATGGGGAGCGTCGTTCCAGAAGGCGAGACATATTTACACAGCTGTAGTCCGACCCGCGATGACATACGGGTGCCAGCTCTGGGCGAACCCTACCGGAACGGCAGGATACCGGAAAGGACTTACAGAACCGCTCGAGAAGGTACAGAACGTAGCGCTACGACATATTACAGGGGCCTACAAGAGTGTTAGCCAGGTAGTTCTCCAGAGCGAATCCGGAATTGCCCCGATCCACCTCTATACCCAGGGCATAGCAAGGCAACACGCGGTAAAACAGGGCAACGACAGGGCAGACGAACACCTTCGGGAACAACGGCAGAGGGTGCTTCGCCAATACCAATGCAGACGGGGGCAAGGACGCCAGAGGAAAAACAACCTATCGCGGAGGGAAACTATCCGAGATATGGTCCAAGGACAGGAGGGAGAGGCGCGAGGGGGCAGGAGCAGCTGGGCAGACGGGGAGTGGAGAAGGACATGGATTCGAGAGAAGGCGAAGAGGACTACAACGACAAGCCGCCAGCCTGCAGCCTGGCGCACCGAAGGCGACAAAAACACCTAGCACTACACAAGGGACTAACTAGGCCGCAAAGCACGATGGTTACTCTCCTACGAACAGAACATATCGGATTTAACCACTACCTAGCTAAGCGCAGAGTCCCAGGAGTGTCCCCTGGGTGCGAGTGCGGACAAGGCACGCAAACAGCCAAGCATATATGCGTGTTCTGCCCACTCCGACAAGGAAATAGGCAAAGCCTATTCGCCGACGCAGGCACGTCCGACTGGGAGACACTAACGACTACAAAGAAAGGCCTCCTCGCTGTGGCGAAATGGCTTATCCGGGAAGGCACACTCGGCCAATTCTCGCTAGCGCGAGAGGAGGAAGAGGCGCGGACGACCCGAGGTCGGGTTACGAGGAGAGAGGCAGGCACCTGGTGAGAGGGAGGGCTCCCACAGATACTGTGTACGTCCTAAGGAGAACAAACAAGGGGACAACCGAGTAGCGGCCGGTTGCAGAGAACAGAGGAAGGTCTAAGGAGTTTTATGCCGGCGAGGCCCTGTCGGGCCTTAAGGGCTTTTGTACTTAACAACCAAGGATAGGACACTCCGCTTACTCGGAGACGAGGTAGTACGGTAAAAGATTGTCATATCATATCATATATACTATTACAATCCCTACCTTAGTACCGCTAAAAGCGCAATAGTACCACTTTAGCCTCTCGCTATCTAGATAAAAGCCTCTTTACTTACTTCTCTACTTCTACTAAATATCTTATGATTCTAGTTAGCTACTTCGAACTTATTATCTTAGGTATGAGCGGCCTCTCTAATACGCGTACCTTTAGTAAAGGCTATTGCTCGAGTCAGGACTCATTCACTTCACAACTCAGTGCCTCATTGTCAGCTCACATGACGATTGCCATTCACCCCAAACGATCTTGCTTTGGAATATTCACTCGCTGGGTTGCTTTGTTACCTTCAGCTTGAATCTGAACAACGCGACCGTTGCCGTACTCACAGCTCTACAACAATAACCCCACCCTCTGCCAGATACCACTCTGTCGTGTGTCGGCGTGATACTGAGCAACAGCATCACGTCGGAACCATGAATTTGCGCAGCGGTCGCATCATCCACATGATCCAGGTAGGTCGATCTGTCTCTGCATGTTACCAGTGGGACACAGTGCTGACGAATTCCCTCTTTCACAGGTGCCATGCCGCTTGCTCGAGCTGCCTTCTAAGTTGCGGATCGAGATCTACAAGTATGTGCTGTTCAGCCACATGCGCAATCTGGACTTTCGCTTTCCGGAGACACTCGAGCATCCCGTTCTTCACATATCACCCTTCATTCGCAACGAGGCATTACCGAAGTCCGAGAAAGCACTCGAATTTGTCATGATGCGCCACGCAGACATGATGTTTGCCTCTAATCAGGCTGTGATAGATGCCACTAAACACTTCGACATCTGCCTGGCTGCTTCTCCGGCCAATTGGGATGCCAGTGTAACGACTTCGGCGGCTACTACCCTCGACTCGCTCAAGAAGCTTATTGATACAGTGATGGAAAGCGGACACGTGACGGAACTCTGGAGTGACTGGAGAGTTCGCGTCACAGACCAGATCGAGAAGTGGGAGCTTTGAGAGATTCATTGCGATGGAAAGCACAATTCACTGCAGCAGAGTCGCAGTCGAGTGTCAAGGAGTCTTGAGTCTGATGAGGAGATTGAGGTTCAGTCGGACCGCACGCGCAGATGGTGAGAGGTCGGGAATCCCAGGACCACGACTCCCAGTCGACCTTTTCAGAAACAGTGCATGGAATGGCGCAGCAGGAAAGAGTAATTAGAAGTTGGAGGCCAGAATCGGGCGCTTCTTTGTCCTGGGGTTTCAACTATGCGTCACGCAAAGTGTAGGGCGTGGCTGGAATATACAGTCAGGGAAAGTCTCTCTCGCACATTCAGCAGCGTAGCACCGAACGAAGTCTTTCGAGCATGGCCTCCAATTCCATACTGTAATGTTCTGGGGCACATGACCTCCCGTGACGTCCCTGACCATGTCCTTGCATGAACATGACGCCCCGATCGACCCTGTACCATTATGCTCATGCGCATGAGGACAGCCATCTTTCTCAAGATCAAACAGGCGAGACCACAGTTGGATGAGTCTACAGTCGCTCATCAGCTTCGAAGCTCTTTCCCGATGGCCGAAGAAGGGCCATGGCTTGGGTGGGGCCGAATACACCATGCATCTGCCAAGCCATGACTTTTCCTTCACAACGCCTGCAAACGGATGAGAAGATTCATTGTGGCTCCCAAATTCACCCTAGCCATGTTATCATAAGGAGGTTTGGCCGAGCGGTTAAGGCGCTGTCTTAAGGTAGTCTCTTTGGAGTATACTGTCGGCAGTTCGAAAGAGCGCAGGTTCGAGTCCTGCAGCCTTCATGAGCATTGAAACTCCGTGAGGAGTGTATGTCTTTTTGCTGTATGCTTGTAGATGCCACGCTTTATCCTCATGACAAAACCTCGAGTGCAGAACAAGATATCACTGCACCAAGCCAAGCACTTCTTTTGCGCTTGTGAGGCTCGCTCATGCCCGGCATAAATTGCTGATGGAATGTTTGATATCATCGTGCGCTTGAAGTCGAACTCTGAAGTGGATGCCGTGTCTGAACCCAGACAGATCCGCTCGGACTATCTCTATGGGAGACTTTCGCTTATCATGAAACCACTACCTCGGCCGAATGTGAGTGCTCATCAGACGAGTGTAGGGCCTTCTCAGCCTTCTTGATCAGCTTTCTCAACTTGCGGATTTCGGTCTCCACGTCTCTCATCCTACGAGAACTGCTGAGCGCTTTCGAAAGTGCGTTCTTGTCGAGAACAGCGTTTTCAAAAGCCTGCTGAGCCTGACGAAGAGCTGACGGAACCAGAATGCCGAACCATCGGATGGGATCGTGGAGATGGACCTGTGATTTCGCTACTTCCTCCTGTGATTCACCGGCATTCGATTCGGATGGATCCTGGCTGTCTTGAGATGACTCTGTCTTGCTCTGAGGAAGGTCCCTCAGTATAGCATCTGGCTCCGGCGTGGCTCCCGGAGTTGGAAGTTGTTTGGCTTGTTGCGGGTCTTCAATCCTGCGGTGCCCATTGTTCTCCTGTAAAGAGGATGTTTTGGTATCCTCGCTCTGAGATGCAGGATGAACTGGGTCGTCGTCAACAGTTGCTCTCTTCTCCAGCTTCAAGAAGGTGCCATCGTCTTTGGCAACGATTACAGCTCGCGTAGTTGCCACAGTCCTCTGGTCATAATAGTCTTGCCCATACCTGCCGCGAGTGGACTTGAAGTTTGCTTGAGCCAGGCTGAAGAATCCAGATGAGAGTGACTTCTTGATGCCGGCTTGAGCTGTGATGTAGTCATCCAGGAGGCCGAGATACTGAGCCCACAACGCATCAAGTCTGCTGTACAACGACAACATTGACTCTGCCTCTGGGCCAAGCTCCTCACGCAGATCTGCTTTGGAAGCCATGATGAGGGACCATGCTCAGTGTTGGTGACAGGCAACGTGAAAGTCAGCGACGATAGGGTTGTGCCAAGACCAGCTAAGGACGGAGCTCCAAAGCTGGGTGCTCGCCACTACGTAATCTGCAGTTCTACGCTGCTATAGTTTGCGACTACTACGACCGCAACGACGACCTTACCGCCGCGACGACGACCTTACCGCCGCGACGACGACCTTACCGCCGTAACGACGACCTTACTACTACGACGACGACCTTACCGCCGCGACGACGACCTTACTACTACGGATAACCTTACCGCCGCGACGACGACCTTACCGCCGTAATAACGACCTTACTACCGCGACGACGACTCTACCGCCGCGACGACGACCTTACTACTATAGACGACCTTACTACTACGACGACGACCTTACTACGACGACGACCTTACTACGACGACGACCTTACTAAAGAAGAGAAGGATATACCTAATATTTACTTAAAGGTAAAGTAAATATTAGGTAGAGATAAGTGCACGGACTATAAAATAAAGTCGTTAGACTATAAAAAAAGTCCCAGGATTCGAAGAGAATTTTATTAATAGAAGAAGCGTAGAATGCTATATAGTCTTTAAAATCTAGGAGGAAATAGACAAATATATAAAGTGTATATACTCGGTGTTATAGAGTATAATACGTAGTACTATAATACCTACGTCGATAAAGGCTTCAAAATCGTGTATTGCGAAAGGAATTCGTAGTGGCGAGCACCCAGCTTTCGGCCTCCGTAGCTAAGCCGTTCTTGGAAAATGCGACAACTTCGTTCTTTGGCTTTGAACTTCTTTTGTAGGAGCCCACACTTTGCCCACAGCAGCCATGTCCGACTCAGAAGACCAGGCAGGCGTTCCCCTTATCGAGCCAATATCCGACTCTGACTCTCCTGCACCGGCCAAGCAGAAGTCCAACAAGCGAAAGCGAGCAGCCGAAGATGATGTCGAAGCGACGAAAGCCGCGAGAAAGGCGAGGCGGAAAGCAAAGAAGCCGCAGGACATGGACGACTCGACACTGGACGCAGAGAAGGGGATCAACACAGCTATTGCGCATATGGACAGTCGACTCATGGCCGATCACATCGCTCAGCGAACGAAACGGTTTCAGCCAGATTTGAGTTTGGTGGAAGCAGAGGACTGGAGGCTGTCGGAGTCAAGCATAGCAGACGGCACAAGTTTTGAGAAAGATCGCATAACGGAGAATCTGCCCGCATTTCTCGAACATTTCGCTGTCAAGAGAAGCGGGAAGAAAGGAAGCAAAGGTGACGGCGTGAGTTGGTCGCCGAAAGAGCATGGCTCGCCGCACACACTTGTGGTGACAGGTGCAGGACTACGGGCGGCAGACTTGACGAGAGCACTACGAAAGTTCCAGACGAAAGATGCAAAAGTGGCAAAGCTGTTTGCAAAACATATAAAGATGGAGGAGGCCGTGCAGCAGCTGAAGAAAGACAAGATCAACATTGGGGTAGGGACGCCGCAACGGATTATGGATCTTTTAGATGATGGAGCGCTCTCTGCTGCAAAGCTGGACCGTATAGTTGTCGACGCGAGTCATATCGACCAGAAAAGGAGGGGAGTGCTGGATATGAAAGAGCTTCAGATGCCGCTTGTGAAGTTGCTGACACGGAAAGAGTTTAGGGAAAAGTATGGCAGTGGAGAGGGCAAGATTGAGCTTTTCTTCTACTGAATAAGATGGTACTCATGTAAAGGTCAATAATCAGACAGACCAAGAAATGCCCGGGAGGTGGCTTAAAAAGTCGTTCCGGTAGACCACCTACTCAAGCCAGTGTGCAAGCTTCGTCCCCAGTCGTGCCACTGTTCACCCTTTGACGACCACATGGCCCGGCGATGATAGGACTCGAGAACAGTGACCATGATGCTTGTCGGATCAAGGCATCCAAAGGGCGTTGGTCGACGAGGTGACAGGACAAGTCGGACAGCAACCGAGACCATGTCGTCGGGCTATGTGCGACCACATCCTACTACGACTGTCAAATGCTACACGCTCTCTTCTCGGCTGCTTGCAGCTATCGCAGCTCTCTTGTACTGAACCTAACTTGTAGTCATGTATACCGCGGAGGACGCTCGCAAGTGGATCTTGTTGAAAGGTACCGGATGGTAAGCCCTCACGCTGCTGCAGCGTTCGTCAGCGCCGGCTTCACTTCAGCCTTCACATAGCCAAAACGGCGAACGTTGGTCGACACAAGTGAAGCTGCATAAGATGATGTACATGAGATACTCAGTTGAGTCAAAGCTCCGAACGCGCACTGCAACATGCATTCCCTCCTTCTGCAGCGCAGACATCCTCCTCGTCCAACATTGACAGCCGGTTCACGCGTTACTCAACCATCAACACTCCAGCACAACAATACTTTCGTCGGCACAATATCAAATCACAATTATCAGCATCGTCCTCTGCCGGCATGCACTTCGCCATTGCGGCCATCACCGCGGTAGTGGCCTTTCTGGCCGCCGCTCCATCAGTGCTTGCGGCCTCGCATGACGCTCCTGGTCAGTCAACAAGTGGAGCATCGACCACAGATTGAAAAGACTGACCGTAGACAGATTGTTTCGAATGCCTCGACCAAGTCGCCAATCTGACTGGCTGCCCTTCCGCCGGTCCCAAGAAGTCACCCTTCGACTTCGACTGTCTCTGCGGCTCGAACAACTACAAGGTCACCCGAGCTTGCGGCTCCTTCTGCAACGATACCGATCATGCCGCCGACTCGCTTTGCGTGAATAGTTCTTCAATTCAGAAGAGGGAGGCCAGTACTTGGGCACCGAGGCTCATTCGTGAGGCATTCTGTCTTGCACAAGTCGAACTACATCGCTGACGCCCTCAGGCTGCTCTTCATGTCTCCTCAGAGCCAACATTGCGCTCGGATGCGCTGGTGATGGATTGGAATCCGACATCAATTACTCGTGCCTTTGCCAGCACCTGTCCGATGTGAGATCACCACAGCTGGATACCTCTCTACCCAACCAACGGCTGACATGCATGTAGCAAAAGCTTGCCCAGTGCGATGCCGTCTGCGTTGAAACGAAGCTCGATCTCGAGAAGCAATGCGCAGTGCAGCACGCTCCAGCAGCCCAAGACGTTCCTGTCGGTGAGCCGCGCGATTGCTGGCTCTGCCTCGACGAGGCATCTGGACAGACACAATGCAACTTGATGCCAAACGGCACCTTCAATTATGGCTGTCTCTGCACCGGCCGAGACTGGGAGGTAAGTCGAGCTTTTACTATTCGCTCTGCTTCTGCAAATAAATCAAGAAGCCGTACTCACTCATCGCTACAGACTACCAAAGGCTGCATCGGCTTCTGCAACGGCACCCAGTACGACTTGAATACCCACTGCTCCGCCGCTGCCTCTCCTCCGATGCTCTCGTCACCCACCAATTTAGAGGTCACTGGCACACCTACACCACTCATCGCCGCCCGCCCACACCCACCCAAACCCACCGACCCCTCCTTTGGCTTCTGCGGTCCTAAGGGCACCAGCTGCAAGTCCACTGTGCTGGGTCTTCCTCCACGAGCAGCAGCTCCAGTCAATCCAGCCGACGACATCGCTCCCACAGCCACATCTCCCAATTTGCAAAACAAGAAGCACCATCCCGGCGCGATCTGGGGCCCTCCAGTCGACGCCACTCCTCTCCCCGTCGACCCCAACTACCATCCCTCCAACCTCGCCACCATCCAATGGGCCTCTGGCGCCTTCGGCTTCTGCGGCGTCAGCGGCAGCAACTGCAAAGTCGCTAGCTCTGACCCCGACAACGACGACGACATTCCGCTCTTCTCCGAAACAACGGAATCCGTATCAACCGACACCGCCGCCGGCCTCATCATCGGCGTCCTCACCGACACCGACCTCGGCTGGGTCACTCATGCCACAGAGACGATCAGCAACGGCGGCCTGCACATGGTCGCCCCACCCCTCTCTCCCCACCCGCCAGACACGCCGTGGACGCTCGACTTGCCGGCCACCATCACAAACCCCGCAGCCATCGCTGCCGATGACACCACGGAAACCCCCTACACCGACCTCGCCGCCGGCGTCATCGTCTACGGCACACACACCGATACCGACGGCGCCGTGCGCGTCGACGTCTCCCCTCTCGCCCCCGCGCCCAGCCCTTCCACCCCGGCAATCGCGGCCCTCGAATTTTCCACTCCCGTCACCACCACGACGAGTTCCCCTGGGACAGAGGGCGTCAGCACGCTCACTCAGATCAAGTCTACTTCCATCAGTCCTTGGAGTGGGACGGTGCCGAGTGCGACGCACACGTCCCACCCTTCCTCTGCCATCGGCTTCAGCCAAGGCGCAGCAGGATCCAGGCTCGAAGCTGTTGGTACAGCTGCGCTGCTGATGATGACGTTTGCTGTGGGTGTCGTTGGGTTGGTCGTTGTCTTTTGAGGGGCTGGGGTTGATGATTCGACTCGACTCCTCTATCACTGACTTTCATCACTCCATCCGGGGTTCTCAATCGGATGTGCAGTTTGGAATTAGGGATCCGGAAATGGATGAGACCAGGGAACCGCTCTTGATTGTTTCTTCCAATCAAGGTGGATGAAGATGAAAAAAATTCAATGGGAAACTGAGCCCGGGGGAGAGATCAGCCCTTTACACACAGAGTGGGGAAGGATGGCTGGCTCAAGTGTGGTCTATAGAGAGGTCTAGTTGCAGCTGAAGAACAAGCAGAAGATCATAATGTCATGTCAGAACAACGAGACAGATTGTACTGCCAAATCTGCAATCGCGAGCCTTATGGTACGAAGCCAGATGCGCATGAAACGTGGACGAAATTTCCTTGCGTGAAGAGCATATATTACGACGGATCCTAGCCGCTCTTGCAGCACAGCACAGCGCAGCTCAAAGAACGAAAAGAAACGAGTAGCCGAAAGGTGCCTGTCCGCCCAACCAATCAACCCCTCAGATCTCATGACAGCGACTCAAAAGCGGTGTCGATCCTTCGAAGCTGTTTCTTGTAAGCCCTATCTGTCGATTTCATTGTTCATCATCATCATCATCAATTGAATCCCAGTCCTGTGAACCTGCCCGACTTTCCCGCTAAACCACACCCTCATACTCTTGCATCAAACTGATTCGGCTCTCGACCGTCGTACGCGAAGCCCCCGTGTTGTTCGAACCTCCCCTACCCAAGACGGTGACGGACTTGATGTAGCAGTCGGTATCGTAACCAAATTGGCCCGTGATGGTGAAGCGGCCGTTGCTCTGGTAGGTGAACTTCATGTAGGACCAGGTATCCTGGACAAGAGACACGCCGTCGTCGAGGTAGAGTTCACCGTAAGCGGTGCCGTTGGCAGAAGGAGCGATGATGATGTCAAAGTCCTTCTTGCGGAGCTCGGTGGTGGTGTTGGCGGATTCGGAGCGTTGGGCGATGATGGAGCCGCCTTTGTAGTAGAGCGGGATGGAAGTGTAGTTGACGTTCTCGACGGTGATGGTTTCGCCGGTGCCGACGATCTTCTCGTGGGTCCAGTAGTCGTAGAAGATGTCGTTGGGCATGTAGTGCGTGGCGGTGGTGCTGTTTTCGGTGGTGACGGGTGCGACCATAATGCCCGGGCCATAGAAGTATTGGTAGCCGAGGGCGAAGGTGTCGCTGTCTTCGGGGTAGTGGTAGAACATGGGTTGAATTAGAGGGGCGCCGGTCTGGTTTTGCACGTAGAAGGCAGTGTAGATGTAGTCGAGCAGCTTGTAGCGCTGGGCGATACCATTCTTGGCAGCATCGGCGACGAGGGGCCAGCGGTAGAATTCGTGGTCGAGGGCAGAGTTTTCGGCGTGGTTGCGGAAGAATGGCGTGAAAGATCCGAGTAGTGCCCATCGAGCACAGAGAAGTTCGTTGGTGTTGCCGCCAAAGCCACAGACGTCTGGTCCAACCAAGGGCACATTGTACATTGCTGCGAACTCGATCACCTCCGGGATGGATTCAAGATAGGCTGACCAGCTTGCAAAGTTGTCACCAAGCCACTTGCCGACATAGGCACCGGCACCAGCGAAAGTCGAACGTGTGATGATCATCGGGCGCAAGCCTGGACGACGAGACAGCATGGCGTTGCGGGATGCCTCGGACATTTGCGAGCCGTAGGTGTTGTGGGTATCGTACTGAGCGTATCCACCATATTGAATAATGTCCGTGTCGGCGGTCTTGTTGCTGATGCTGCCAGCGGCGTTGTTGATTTGATACGCTGGGTTGACGAGATCACGCCCAGGGAGGCCGACCATGTTACCAGCAGCTTGACGCTTGCTCACCGGGGTGAGATGGGGCGTCTTTTGTGAGAGACCAGCAGCGCGGCGAACGAGCTTGCTCTGGGGCGGCGAGGAAGTAGTGATGGTGTCATTTGTGGAGGAAGTGCTGCCGCAATCGCCTGTCGTGAGAGTGCGGTTGGTCGATTCATATATGAAGCTACCACCGGGCTGCGATCGAACGTATTGGTATGTGACCTCTGTGTTGGCCGGAAGATCAACTGCAGCGCTCCAGATGGGATAGTTGTCGGCGCCCAGAGCTGCAGCATTCTCAATCTCGTCACCACTACCGATGGTGATGGCGCTGCCGAAAACCAGGATATTCTCGCCGTAGAATGTTGATGCATTGACGTGGAATGTGACGACCGACTTGCACACAGGTTGAAAGTCTGCCGGGAAGCCTGGGATAGGACGTGGGCTGCCAAGACGAATTGGAGGTGGTTGAGGTGGGTTGCCTGCTAATTCAGCCTCGAGCTCAGGATTGGCGCATGGGTAGCTGCAGAAGTTGGAAGGCTCGTTCATGTCGATCCACAACGCATCGATATCAACACCGGTATCGGCATCGAAGAAGGATTGGAACTCGGAGTTCCAGTAGCCTTGCGTGTTGGGATGGAACCAATCGGGGAATGCACTGTGAAGGATTTAGTACTGAAGGAGGTTCTTCTTGGCAGGCTTGAGTACTCACGTCACACCTGGCCAGACCACACCCTTGTAGATCGATCCATTGCCGCGCTGCAAGAAAACATCTTGCTCGACACCGTTGTTGAATGCATCGTAGTCTTGATAAGCCACGGCAGGATCGACCATGACAATGTAATGCTGTTGCCGCTCGTGGAGGGTGGAGACTAGCTCGCGCATCCGAGAAAGTGGGAAGCGATCTTCATCGAGGGTGAAGACCCATCGCAGATGCATGTAGTCAATGTCTGCATTGTATATCAGAGATGTCATCGTGCGGGAAGAAAGATGTGTACTCACCAGTCCACATGGTCTCGAGAGGGATGCCAGCAGCAGAGTAATTCGCAACCACCTCTGCGACGTAATAGACATCGCGGTATCCATACTTGCACTGGTGAAAGCCCAAGCCCCAGTATGGCTGAAGTGCGCTCTTCTGGGACACTTCAGAATACTGTTGTGCAACCTCGACCGGCGATGGACCGGCCAAGAAGTAGAAGTCGAGGACACCACCGAGAATGTTGTACTCGAGGTGCTGACCACCTGTGTTGTCAATCTTGAAATCCATGCCGTTTGAGTTGAGCAAAAAGACGCCATGCGTGCCATTTGCGCCACGGTGGTCGTAGTAGATGGGATGCGTGCCGTAGAGATTGGTGCCAGGTGGTGCGCCGTATGCGTCACGATTCCAAGCGGTACGAGTGTAACCTGTGGTCTGGAGGCGGCTGGGAGTGATGTCAGTCGTGCAACCCGAAGTGCATGAATACCGTTGACACTCACAAAGGATCTGTGTGCTCGCCGGTACCGTAGAGGTTGGGATCCTCTGGCAGAGATGTCCTCAGACGGATGTATTGATCCTCAAAGATCAACGAAGCTGCAGAGGAGTCGAAGAGGACTTCGCCCGTGCTGCGACGCTTGACACTGAAGCTGAACGGCTCTTCGACATGGTCAAACACGAGGGCACTCGAGGAATTCGACGAGCCACTCGAGGCGGGGCGCGGGAAGACGGAACCGGGTACCTGGTAGACCTCCTGGGCAGCATCTTCGATCAGAACGTGCAAGCGGGTACCTGAGATGATGTTAGTCCCATGGGTGCGGCACGGAATGTGGAATGTTGGGGAAGGCCTACCGGTTTGGTACTCGACCTTCAATGTCAGATGTTGAATGTCCTTGCCGTAGATGTTGCAGGGGGAGCCTGCCAGAGTGAGCTTTGCAGTCAAGCCATTGTCGGTGGTGCTGATGTCGCTGGCGCGATAGCCGGGACAATCGGAGTCGGTGTTGTTCTGACGACGTGCGAGAGGGTAGGGAGAGGCGGAGATGGACGTGGCGAGGGCCAGGGCAGCGGTGAGAAGAACGAGAGGCGCCATCGAGGATGCCAATGGCGGAGAGTTGGGTGAGGGTTGCAAGAGAGACGGGCCACACTCAACTGGCGCTCGATGCTCGAGGGGACGGATGGCAGAGAGTGATGAGACGGTGGAGATTTATAGGGCGGGGGCAGGCACGGCTCCAGTGATGACCAGCGCGGGTGCTCGGGCCTTCGGCATGGCATGTGCAAAGACGTGTACGGCCTCATTCACCTCTCGCGCCCCCAATTCCGCCGTGCTGGAGGGTGAAGGGTGGTGGAGAAGGAGCAGCACCTGCGTCTCGGCACACACGTTCGTCACTTCTGCAGGGGAAGGTCGAAGCTGTGTCGAGCTCGACGCCGGCTCCGCTGCAGGCCAGCCGCTCACGAGCAAGGAGCGGAGTGCTGATGGCTCGCGCGCAGTCCATCCCGTCGGCGGGGTATCATGCAACCCTTCATCAGTCGCCGCTCGACGTGCAGCAACGGATGCTGCAGTGACGGGTGGTGGATCGGCGCCAATATGGGAGGGGGTGGGTGAAGGAGCGGAGGGGGAGTGCTCTGCCTACTGTTCCGGCTGATTCAAAACCCAGCAGGCTTGGCGAGCAATCGACGCAATCCCTCCCGGCACACGTGTGTAGCATGTCGCGCCGCGTGAGATGACCCAAGATGTTCGCGCGGGCGGCTCGATGCGCGTGCATGTACTCGGCGTGGTATTCGAGCCGCGTCGCACCAAGAGAGCGGAGCAGGATGCACGCAGCACATGGGCGAGATGCAGTCGGGGGTCATGTGCAATCCATCCTCCGTGCCCCCACAATGCCACGCCATTTCTCCGATGCCAACAGGGATGCCTCTTTCGTCGGTGCCGGGTGGGAGAGGGGGGCGGGCGGTGTGGGCAGAATCGATGACAGTCTCTGCTGTACGACGCTGCTCTCGTGCTGCGCGCTCAGGCCACTCCCCGGGACTCGCGATGCAAGAGAAGTGGTGGGGCATCCCAATGGGGCAGATGTGGCAGAAAGCAGAGAGAGAGAGGGAGATGGTTATTATTGATGGTGGAGTGAGCGGCCAAGCGAGATGGAGAGGGCAAGCGCAACGGCCCGGGCCCCCGCCGGCACGCTAGTCGCGTCATCTTCCCCAAGCAATAACAACCCCAGTCGCGTCGGTGGCGAGCAGGGCCTCACTGGCCACTGCAGCACATCAACACGTTGGATCTCTTACCATGGAGCGCGCGTGATGCCCATCACCTTCCATCGCCAACAATGACCACCCCGCCGCGCATCAGCGACCATGGATAGAAAGGACATCTTCCGCATCCGCCTCAATTGTGTCGACCACGCCCAATATGCGCCCAATTCCCTCGACACGCCCATCTGGGGCCCGCGTTCTCTGTCCGCCACACAACGAGTCCAGCTGCCTGACGTCCCCATCATCCGAGTCTGGGGCTCGACGGAGACGGGCCAGAAGGCCTGTGTGCACGTCCATGGCGCCTTTCCCTACCTCTTCATCCCGTACACAGAGTCCCTCGAGGAGAGTCATGTCAGTCAGTACATGTCGAATCTGCGCCATGCCATAGACCACGCAATGTGCTTGTCGTACCGTCGAAATCCATACGAGAATCCGCGCAACGCCACGTTTGTCGCCCACATCAGCCTCGTCAAAGGCGTGCCCTTCTTTGGCTACAATGTCGGGTACAAGTACTACCTCAAAATCTACCTGCTCAACCCTCTTCACATGACTCGATTCGCAGATCTGTTGCACCAGGGTGCTATCCTGCGACAGCACTTTCAGCCCTACGAGGCCCACTTACAATACCTGCTGCAGTGGATGTGCGATTTCAACTTGTATGGCTGCGCCTACATCGAGGTTGCCAAAGTGCAGTTCCGCAAGCCGGTGCCCGTCTGGGAAGAGTTGGAAGATCTGGCTCACCTCTGGCATGACCGCTCGATCGACGCCAAGGACATCTTGGACGAAGACCGCTTCCCACGCCAGAGCCATTGCCAGCTGGAGCTTGACATCCGAGTCGAAGATATCCTCAACCGCAATGCCATTCAGCCCCGACCGCTGCATCACTCTTTCATCGAACGGCTGGCAACTCTGGAGAATCTGCCGCCCGAGGAGAAGTTGGTGCATTCCATGGCGGGGCTCTGGAAGGACGAGACGCGGAGGCGCAAGCTGCGGATGGGCTTGATAGACCCTTCCTCGTCTCCATTCCCACCAGAAGTGCTCGTCAGCATGTCCGCAGATCCTCGGAACGACAGTAAAGGTGGCTGGATCCACGAAGAGGAGTTTCGCGATGCGATCAACGAGCTGGCTGAGCAAGAGAAGAGGCAGCGAGGTGGTGCGCCCCTCTCATTCGAGAGCTTCGGCAGCCAAAAGAAGGATCACGACGATGGCGTGCAGACTGTCCTGGAGAGTGTGACGGAGCTCTTTCACAGCACGCTGAACGACAAATGGGCCGAGCTTGACCGCGAGGCCAAAGCGCGCGAGCGTGAGCATCACGAAATGACTTTTGAGGAGTTCATGAGCACACAACGTCCTCCCGATCAAGCGCCTTTGATCGATGAGAGTAGCATCGCGCAAATTGGAGACGACGAAGGCTATCTGAGTGACGAGGAAGCAGCAAAGGAGCTTGCCTTCACACAGAAGCGCAAGCTCAAGGATGCAGGTCTGGGCACGATGGGCGAGTCCCATGTCAAGGGCAATGCAGCCCATCTCGAAGCAGAAGCGGAGCACATGGACGGCGCAGAGGTGCCCAGCGGTACCATTGATGGCGTGCAAAACGCTTTCTTGAAGCGTCCAGCTCCCCCGAACAGTCAAATACCGTTCAAGAAACCCAAGCTCGACAACGCAGAAACATCGCCTCGCCCGGCCCATCGCCAATTTCGCATCAGAGACATCAAGCCTACGGCATTTGTTCACGATGCCTCCTCGCGTCTAGGCGGAGATGGCTTTGCGGCGCCACCTGCTGCTCAAGCACAGAGAAAGTCCTTGCCTAATGATGGCCAAGCAGATGTGCCTCCATCAGCTCAGCCACCGTCCTCTCAGCGATCCATGCCGTCTTCACAGGGCGATAAGATCGGGTTCCCAACTGCAAAGCATCCACATGATGCTGCAACTGCACATCGATTAAGTCAGCGCGAAGATCTTGCTCATCTCCCGCATCGGGCATCTCAGGCTAGTCAGAAGAATGCGATGATCTCGTCAGCGGAATTCGGCACATCGAATCCATCGGAGTCGGTGGAGTCGTCTGCAAGATCTGGCAGGCTTTTGTCAGCTGACGTCGCCCGTGCCTATATGGGTGACTTCGGCGTTGCTGACAGATCTGCTCTCGTTTTCGCCTCGCTGCCGCCCACAGCCAACGAAGTGACGGGAACTCTCGAGCCTTCCGTAATATACCAGGACGCATACTACAGCAACGAGAAGGATGTTCCGGAACGTGTCCGAGAGTATGCTGGACAGGAGTTCCGACTCGAAAGCACGACTCTGCCCTATCTGCCTTCTTTCGACAAGCATGGCTCGATTGGACAGGCCGAGCGGCAGAGTAAAGTAGACGCTGAATTCGCATTGAATCGCCGACGCTGGCAATGCTCATTGAAGAGCTGGGAGATCGTAAAGCCTCCCCCAACATACTCAGAAGTGCAGGACTGGTTGAGAAGTGAGGAACCTGCAACTTCCGACGACCTTGATATTCTCGATGTCGATGGTCCACCCGTAGCATCGCAGTTGAAACGCAAGAACCGACCTCCACCTGAACTTTCACAGATTGAAGGCCCCACTCAGCGAAATGAACATGGCTTCAAGTATTCGCAGAAGAAGGCAAGCACGAGTGTGCAGCATGAAACTGGGTACATGAGTACCATGGCTTTGGAAGTGCATGTCAACAGTCGTGGCGACCTTGCGCCTGATCCAGAACGAGACGAGGTTAATATGATCATTTGGCACATTGCCGATGAGCAGATGGACGAGCAGACCAAGCTCGGTATTCTGGTGTTGCTCAAAGACGACGAAGACATGCCGACCAAGATTCGCAAAGTCGTGGGCAACGAGGTTCAAATCGACAGCGAGGACAATGAATTGGACCTGATCAACAGAATGGTCGATCTTGTGCGAGAGTATGACATTGACATTCTGACTGGTTACGAGGTTCACAACGGCAGCTGGGGCTATCTGATCGAACGAGCTCGGTTACAATACGAATTTAACCTGCCAGACGAGTTTTCCAGAATGAAGTCGCACTCGAAAGGACGATTTGGGAAAGATGCGGATCGGTGGGGCTTTACACACACATCGACTGTCAGCATCACCGGCCGGCACACCATCAACATCTGGCGTGCAATGCGGTCAGAGCTGAATCTGCTACAATACACAATGGAGAATGTGGTCTTTCACCTTCTCCACCGCAGGATCCCTCACTACTCGTATGCGAGCCTGACACGCTGGTACAACAGTGGCAAACCAAGAGACCTGGCCAAAGTGCTTGATTACTTTGTCACCCGCACCAGGTTGGACCTCGAGATATTGGATGCAAACGAGCTGATTCCTCGCACGTCCGAACAGGCACGCTTGTTGGGAGTCGACTTCTTCTCAGTCTTCAGTCGCGGCTCCCAATTCAAGGTCGAATCGCTCATGTTTCGGATAGCGAAGCCCGAGTCTTTCGTTCTCGTCTCTCCGAGCAGACGCCAAGTTGGTGCCCAGAATGCGCTGGAATGTCTCCCACTTGTGATGGAGCCACAGTCTGCCTTTTACACCAGTCCGCTGCTTGTTCTCGACTTTCAAAGTCTGTACCCCAGCGTGATGATTGCGTACAACTACTGCTACTCGACTTGTCTCGGGCGAATCACCAACTGGCGCGGAACCAACAAATTGGGCTTTGCCGATTTCAAGCGTCATGCCGGACTGCTCGAACTGACCAAGGACAAGCTCAACATCGCCCCCAACGGCATGATGTATGTCAAGCCGGAGATGCGCAAATCACTGCTCGCAAAAATGTTGGGCGAAATACTGGAAACCAGGGTCATGGTCAAGAGTGGCATGAAGGTGGACAAAGACGACAAGACTCTACAACAGCTGCTCAATAACAGACAGCTCGCGCTGAAGCTCATCGCCAACGTCACCTACGGCTACACCTCTGCTAGCTTCTCCGGCCGTATGCCCTGCTCCGAAATCGCAGACAGCATCGTCCAGACCGGCCGCGAGACGCTCGAAAAAGCAATCGCCCTCATCCACTCGGTCGAGCGCTGGGGTGCCGAAGTCGTCTACGGCGACACCGACTCCCTCTTCGTCTACCTCAAGGGCCGCACGCGCGCCGACGCCTTCCGCATCGGCGACGAAATCGCCCACGCCGTCACCGACATGAATCCTCGCCCGGTGAAGCTCAAGTTCGAAAAGGTCTACCACCCGTGCGTCCTGCTCGCGAAGAAGCGCTACGTCGGATTCAAATACGAGCACCCGGCCCAAACCGAGCCCGACTTTGACGCCAAAGGCATCGAGACGGTGCGCCGAGACGGCACGCCCGCGGAGCAAAAGATGGAGGAAAAAGCGCTCAAGCTCCTCTTCCGCACGTCGGATCTCAGCAGCGTGAAGTCCTACTTCCAAGCCCAATGCACCAAGATCCTGACCGGCCGCTTCTCCGTCCAGGACTTTTGCTTCGCCAAGGAAGTAAAGCTGGGCACGTATGCGGACAAGGGGCCGCCGCCGCCGGGCGCTCTCATCGCTACGCGGCGCATGCTGAAGGACCCCCGGCTCGAACCGCAGTATGGCGAACGGGTGCCGTATGTCGTCGTCGCTGGGGCGCCCGGTGCGCGGCTGTGGGAGCGCTGTGTCGAGCCGGAGCAGTTGATCCGCGATGAGCATGCCGAGTTGGACGCCGAGTATTACATCACGAAGAACTTGATCCCGCCGTTGGAGCGCATCTTCAATCTGGTGGGCGCGAATGTGCGGGCGTGGTGGGAGGAGGTGCCCAAGGTGCAGCGCATGCGGAGGGTCGTCGCGCGCCCCCCTGCTGCTGCTCCGGGGGAAGGGGAGGCAGCGGGCAAGGGGTCCGGCGCCGGGGTGACGATGATGCGGAAGACGATGGAGTCGTACATGGCTTCGTCGCTGTGTCTCGTCTGCCGCTCGAAACTTGCTTGCTCTCCTCGTTCTGCGACGACGACGACGGCGACGACGAAGGCTCCTGCTGCTGCTGCTGCTGCTGCGCCGGTCGACCTCCCCCTCTGCACCCCCTGCCGCTCCACCCGCTCCTCCACCACGCTCCTCCTCCTTCGTCGGACCTTGGAAGCTGCGGAAGCGAAAGCCCGAGATTTGCATGCCGTCTGCAGGAGTTGTGCGGGGTTGGCGTTTGGCGAGGAGGTCGCGTGCGAGAGTCGCGATTGTCCCGTCTTTTATTCGCGCGTGAAGGCGGATACAGCGGTGCGCGGGGCGAGGGGTGGGGTGGGGAAGGTGCTGGGGGTTTTGGAGGAGGAGGTGCTCGTGGGGGCTGCTTGCGGGAGGGGAGCTGGGTTGGAGTGGTGATGGTGTTGGGGTAGGATGGATTATGGATATGGGAGGGACGAAGGGATGAGGGGATGAGGAATATGGGCTCATGTCGTGTGATGAGGAATTGAGTATGCAATGCATGATGGATGGATCATATGTGTGCAGTTTCTCAAAGCTCATGCTCATGCTCACGCTGATGCTCATGCTAACGCTAATGCCAACATTTTACAAACCACACTTCATCACCTCTTCCCACCCCCGCGCTCTCTCTCTCTCTCACACACACACACAAAAAGAAAGAGAAAAAATCTAATACCCTTCCAAACCCATCACACCCACCACGCCCGCCCTCGGTGCCTCATCCCACACCACCGTCGTCACATTCCCGCCAATCCGGATCCGCGCCACCGGCTCCCCGATCAACCCCGTCGCCACATCCCTCGTCAAAATCGCCACGGCCTCATCTCTCTGCAGCCCCACGGCCACCAGATTCCCCGCCGCGTTGGTTTCAAAGTGGCGCGGAAAATTGCCTCCGGCGGGCCAGAGTTGGTGGAGGGCGGTGAGATTGCCGTCCTCGCGCAGCGGGAAGGTGGCGAGGGAGTCGGATTTTCCGATGGCGTTGGGCAGCGTGAAGGTGGTGTCGTTGCGGTTGGAGATGAGGAGGAAGCGGTTGTCGGGGGAGACTTGGATTTCGGCGGGGGCGACGCGTTGGGGGGCGTTGAAGAGGCCGGTTGTCTTGAGGGAGCCGAGGGAGGTGAAGGTGAGGGTTTTGGGGTTGTCGTAGGAGACGCTGTAGCCCGTCACCGTGGCCGAGAGTTCGCCAACGATGTACATGTAGGTGGTGCCGCCGGGGGTATTGTAAGGGTTCCAGAAGGCGAGGTGGCGGGGCCCGGTGCCGGGGACAGTGATGAGCGGGTCGAGTTCGTTGAGCTTGAGCGTGGCAGTGTCCCAGCTGAAGATGCGGACGAGGTCAGAGCCTAGATCGGAGACCAGGATGAATTGACCCGTGGGGTCGAGGATGGCCTCGTGAGGATGCGGAGCATCTTGCCGGTCTTGATCAGGCCCGAGGGGGGCGTCGAAGAAGAACTGCTCATGCAGCGTGACATTTCCAGAAGACGACACCTTGTAGGTCGTGAGCGCCGATCCAGCATAGTGAGCCAGCGCGAGACCACGCTCACTCGCCGAAGGGTCGCCATAAACCGCCGCAGACACCGGACCATTGACCGTCGTCAAATTCGCCATGCGATCCAAGCTCCCATCCGCATTAATCGTAAACGTTGCCAGCGACCCATTCACCGTGGCGAGCCCTTCATTCGTGCAGTAGAGCAGGCCGCGGTTCGGATCGAGCGTGAGCCACGACGGATTCGGCCCACAGCCATCATTTGCCGCCGTCTTGGTGAGCGAATAATTGCCCTGGTGTTCGGAAAGAGACAGCGTCGTGATATTCCCGCTGTAGTCGGCGACAAAGAGATTCGCCGCCGAGGCGATGGCGCTCAGCGCGAGCAGAGGAGAGGAGAGGTGCATGTTATGGAGCGCAGAGGTCGTGCTGTGGAAAGCGAGCGGCGCCTGGAAAGCCGTCGTGTCTATTGACGGCGGAGACAGCGCGGAGGGGAGCGGTGCGAGCGCAGAGCGGCGGGCTCGCGTGCTGGGCTCTACTTCTTATAGCAGAGCAGTGACGGACGGCGGAGGATGAGGAGCAGTAGCAAGCGAAGAGACCACCTAGTCGATGAGGGAGCCGTGGTGGGCCTGGGGAGTTGCTGGTCTGCGCGTATTAGCCGAAGTGACGCCGGCGTCCGTGGAAACTGATGCTGCGTGAAGAAGCGAGCCGGGGGAAGAACGCCAGCCATCTGCGGGTACAGCGATCCGGCAGGAGGAGGGGAGCAGAAGAAGAAGAAGAAGAAGAAGAAGAAGAAGAAGAAGAAGAAGAAGATGATGATGATGATGATGATGATGATGTACTGGCTACAATCGAGGTTGTGCGTTCTTTTCGGGCGACGCCGGACATGTCTATGATTGTTGCACGTGAAAGCAAGCCCTGACTGATGCTTGTTCTCCGTCACCGCTTCCCCGCTGCTGCTGCTGCTGCTGCGGCTGCGTTCTGCCGAAACACAGCGCCAAGAAGCGTCACCACGAAAAGTGGGGGCATCCCCACCTCTTCTTTCTTATCATACCACGCCATCCTTTGTGTCGTACAAGCGCACAATGCCACAGACGGCAAACCAACTCCGCATCCCGTTCTTTCAACACCCTTGGCGTTTCGAATCGAGCGCCGTACCACAACAGCGATGGCTACGACGTCGTCTTCTCCGCGACCAGCATGACCCCGGTCCCAATCCCCCAACTCTGCGCTTATGCGAGGTACCTTACTGTACTACAGCACTACTACGCACTGTGGACTGGAGAGCACGAGCCCACGGGGCACTTCCTTCACCAGTATTCTCGCAGGCTGCATTCCACGCTGCCTCTGACGCACGCGGCAGAGAGGGAGGAGAATCGTAACGCCGTGCACGTGCATAACAACCTGATGAAGCGGCCGATCCCTCCGCCTCGCGCGTGTCTCCCGCATCCAAAGAACCGTGCATAATAAAAGCACGTGCTCACCTCCCGCTGCATAAAGGGAAAGGAAAAAATCCCCGCAGGTAGGCGAGGGAGATGCGTCGCTTCAATTCCATTCCTCTTTCCCCACGAGTCGCGCAAAACGACATCGCACAACACTCTGCAAAGGAGGGAAAACAAGGAATGACTGCCACAAAATCTACTCGCGGCATCAACACAGGACATGTCTACCCACACGCTCTACATGGCCGCAACCCGCTTGAACGCTGCCACCATCATCATCGTCATCGCTTACTGTCCATAATATCTAAACAAGAACACCCCCATGTGCGAGCGGGAGGAATGATGAGAACTGACAAACCCTTCCTGACAAGACGCCCTGTTGTGCTCCATCGATTGATCATCACCGTTCCCGCGGGAGGGAGAAAAACAATAACACGGTCTTGTAGCCTCCGGTCCATGCAAAATGATTCGCCCGCTCAAAGGGGGAAAAGCCCCCCAAAATTCATCTCTCCAGTTTCCCAAAATTGAAAAGACCCCAATGCCGCCCGTTCGTGGACGCTCTCAAACGCCGGTTTTTCCCCCAACTTTTTCATCCGTGAAGAATATATTCTCTTCCTCGCACACCCTCGCGGATTCTGCGTCTACCACAATGCCAGTCTGTGCAACATCTCAAACAACCTTCCTCGCCGCAAAAAGTCCCAAACTCAAGCTCGTGTCATTGTCGCCCATACTCGGCGTGGCATCACTCATCATCTCCCACCTCCGCAGGGTATATGGCACGACCTTGGCCTCACCCTGCGCTTGCTGTCCCGCTCGCATGGACATGGCGCGTTGCAAGACTGCAGAGCCCGCCGCGCCTGACATGGGACCGGGACGGCCGGCCGCTTTCGCCTGCTGTTGTTGCTGCGCGGCGCGCTGCAGGAGCGCCTTGGCCTGCGCACTTCCGCCTGCGACTGGCGCTTGCGGGTAAGAGATCAGAGCGAGCCAGGCGTCGACGTTGCCGCTTGTGCCGAGGATGGAAGGGAGTCGGGGGTCGCGGACGCCGTTGCGGAGCATCGTCTGTCCGAGCGCGACGAGAGACTCAACGGGGAGGGTATCTGCCAGTGCCGAGGCCACGTCGTGTATATATTCCAGGACATCCTGATGACACTGCAGGCCGGGATGACCCAGGAGGATACAGAATGCGGCCAGCAGACTCTCTCGTCCAGTCTTCGGGCTGTTGCTGTCAGGAAAGACATCGCAGGCATATAGCACGCTGAGGTGCAAAATGAGCTTCAACGCCATCAGATCCTGCTTGTGCTCTGAGCCGACGGCTGACTTCGGCAGGCGTTCGCAAAGACCCTTGAGCTTGTCCACCAGAGATGTGATGGTCTGAGAGCCGCCCTTCTCTTGCAGCACATGATGTGCGACGCACAAAATGTCGAGATTCCGACTTGCTCCCAACTCGTCACTGGGCGGCGACGAGTCATCGAGTGAGGTGCATGCCAGAACTCGTCCTTTGGCCCACTCGTGGATGCTGCGAATCGTCTCCTGTCCGGCACTTTCGAGAAGCTGGGGCCAGATTTCGCTTCCATTCGTAATGGCATTGAGCACAGCAGCTTGGAGAGTGCTGTCATGATCCGTGCCACGCGCCAGATCACTCTTCGCGAACAGGGACAAGGCGAAGCTGCATTGCGCGATCGAAACAGTATCCGCAACGCCGATGATGGTACTGGCATCGATTCGGGACTGGGCGCCGGCCGGGTCCCGTGCCAGAGCCAGGATCTTCGTCACCATACGGCCGCAGTTGATGAAGAAAGTGGCTGACGATGCAGCACTAGCCAGCGTGCGCTGCAAGACTTGGTATCTGCTGACTGTGTACTCCAGCAGAAGAGTGACCAAGCTCTGCTCATCAGCAGGGAACCTGTCATCTGCCATTGCCGCAACCAGCAGCGAGATCACAGTGTCTGCGGCGGTGTGGCGGAGTCGTTGCTGCATGACGCGGAACCGGTAGACTTCATGCTCAGCGAGCGCGATGCTGGCGGTGCATGTCGATGTGAGAAGGCGGATCGCTGTGCACGCTGACGCGCAGCTCTTCATGTCATGGGCCAGAGCAAGTATGGTGCCCAGTTCCATGCAGCCACTTGTAGAAAGTGCAGCCATGATGGTGACAGGTGTCGCCGTCTCACCAGAACTCTTCAGGCACAGCTGAACATGGGTCTTTGCCAACACGTCGAACGTGGTTGCATCGACAGCGCGCAACTGTGTGAGCCACGCGCACAGTCTCGCGTTTGGCTTTGGACGACTGTGTTCCAATGTGCCTGCCCGCTGAACGATCCTGCCAAACACCCTTTGCATGAGCTGCTCGTCCATGGTGTTACCACTAGCGAAGACCGCGTCAATCTCTTGATCCGAGTCCAGATTTCCGGCTTGCATGCTGATCAGGCTGTCGGACGCGGGCGAGCATACCGTCATTGACGTTTGCTGGTCGCAGACAACTAGGTCATTGGGCAGAGCCGCCAAAATCGGGTGGCTCTGCGGCATCTTGTCAGTCCAGTAGCTTGTCAACGCAAGCAGAGAGACTATGAGTGCTCTGTCGAGAGCTTGCTGGGATCGCAGCGTGCGGTACTGCTCAAGGAGACGATCCACCATGGGAATCAGGGTTCCCATGGCAGCGAACGTCCTGCAGTGAAGATTCATCGTGTCACTGATGCTGGCCAAGATCGCAGCATCGGTCAGACCCATGGAGATCTGTAACAGGTGATTCAGAGACTGCACCTCGACCACCGCCTCCAAGACATCTCTGATAAAGCAAAATACCGAGTGTGTCAAGGTGTTGTCCCTGCACGGATATTCCACTTGGACGAGGAGCCCTGAAGCCAGATCGTGCTTGGCGGCAGCGCTCAGTCCCTCGGCTTGTCGCAAGATCCTCGTTCGGGTTGTCGCATCTGTATGAGCGCCCACCATGCTCAAGATCGCGGAGACGGTGCTGTCCTCATCCTTGACTCCAGCGATTCTGTGCAGCAAGGAGCGCCGGGTGCTTTGTAGGTGTCGAGGAAGGCCATCAGCAGGCAGCGCTGCCAGCAAGCCAGTGATGAGCTCTGACGAAGCACTCCCGGACAGGGCGCCCGAAGTAATCAGCCACTGCATGTACTGTCCGCATGAGAATTTGTTCTCCCGGACGAGCTCCGCGATGACTCGATGCACATCTGCAGGCCGTATCGCCAGGGTATTTGTGTGTTGCAAGAACGACAAAATCGCGCGATCCGTATCCAGACCTCGAGCACACACATCTGCAATCACTCCGGCAGCGAGGTAGGTGCGATGGTGGCCGTCTCGGTACACCGTAGATGCCCACGTCAACAGCGCTGCGACCAACTTGTCTGTGTCGGGCAAAATGGCTTGACACGCTGCAGATAATCTCGCCACCTCCACATGCATTGCGTGAGAATCGAGGAGACCGTACAGCAGGAGCAGAGGACATCGTGTGTTCTGTGGTGTCTTCATCAGTGGCGTCAGCAACCTCCGATTGCGTCTGAGAATATTCTGTGCCGGTGTATCCGGCGTGGCAGTCTTGGGCATCACCAAGTGCTGATACTTTTGCCAGGTTCGAGGAATGACAAGACAGCCTCGATTCGAGACGGCCATGATCATGATGAGTTTCTGCAATCGATTCTTGATCGAGTCGTGAGCCCGCGAATCTGCTTTGCTGAGTTCATGCAGGTTTTCCAACGTAGCTTCGGCAAGTCGTCGTCCTCGTCGTCCAAAGCTCGTAATGTCTTTCCAATAGAGTTGCACCAGAATGACCCAAATTGGCAATCGGTCGGTGGTGGCCTGCGAATAGGATGATATTATCCAGTCCAGATAGTGATCCCTTTCCAAGAGTCGTTCAGTATAGAATGCAGTAGCCAATTTCACCGCGTAATCCATCTTCGATTGCCATTCAGGCTTGCCACACATGGCAACCACGCTTTCCAAGAATTGCTCCACTTGTACTGTCCACTCTCTGACCCATTTGCTCTCCCCTGCTGCTGCAGCTGTCCCGCTGACTCCTTTTCTTCGAAACGCGCGGAGCTCATTCGCGCCCACACACTTCGCAAGCCAGACGGCACGTGGCATGGCGATGTTCTTCCCCAAACACTGTTCCATGAGCAGTTTTCCACGAATGCCATGCGGTATAGTCCGGCTCTGTTTCCGTAAAGGTACTTCGGGATTGGCGAGGTCGCGCAGCCAGGCTTCTCGTTTGGTATCCGTCACGGTCACGCGCGGGGGTGGTTTGAACGTCGAAGGCGCTGTGCATTTCCCCAGAGCCTGCCTCTTCTCCATGACCGAGGTGAACAGATAGGACAGCGTCTGCAAGCCCATGTTGTTCTTCGCAGACAGGTTGGGCCAGATGGTCGGTTTCGCAGAATTATTCTCCGTGGAGTTGGGACCGGGCGCTTTGTCGTAATAGCCTGCCTTCACCACGCCATCCGTCATGACATCTTCGGGATGTTGTCCGCTCCACGGCGCAAAGTCTGCGACTTGCCTCGGAGCAGGCAATCGCGTGGCGCATGCTGGTGCCTCGAAGCCGTTTGCCCTCCGCGCCAGCCGGTCCACCGCAGGCCGCCGACTCCTGCCCATGCTCGCGGGCAGTCTGGGCATGGGAGGTTGCGGCAGAGGGGCTCCCGGGAGTCTTCGGTGGGCGACATCCTGTGCACTGTCTTCGCCCGCAGGGGGCAGGTGGGCGACCGTCCGCGCCCGTTTCACCGGTCGCTCATCCTCGTCATCGCTGAGGTCGATGATGGTGGGCGAGGTGGAGATGGTGCCGTCGTTGCTCGTGAACGCGGGTGTAGGGTATCGGATTGGCGCCTCCGAGGTCAGGTCGACGTAATTGCCCGGCTGCGAGACGGAGCGCACATTATTGAGGTGCGAGGGGATGGCAGGCCTCTTGAGGCCCTGCTGCAGGGCATGCGAGCCGCTGCCAGTGCGCTGAGGAGGCAGTGGTCGTTGTGCCGGTGTTCCGCCCAGTGCTCGATGCCCGTAATCCATGATCGGGCTGGGCGAGCCGCTGCATCATTGTCCGACGCGAGCCACGCCGCTCAGCTCCAGAAACGATGCGGCGTCATGGCGAAGGCGGAGGGGGAAGTGGTGTATGGTGGTGGTGGTGGAGGAGGAGGAGGAGGAGCAGAAGGTGGTGGTGGTGGGAGAGAGACGCGAGACGGCGTCGAGGAGGTGCGGCATCAAGAGCCAGGCCGGACAGGGATCGAGGTTGTCGATGCACCTACGGATCCACCGAGGAAACTGGCTGGGAGGGCCGAGCGCAGTTTGGGAGCTGGGCAGGGCGGCTGCAGAGACGCCGCCATCTGCCCTCTCGCCCCGGGTGCCATCTTCCGATCACGATATCGCTCGCATGCATCTCTGCTCGTCCCCTTCTCCCCCACCCTTCCTCCGCCACCGCCCGTCGCATGGCAGCAGACGAGGCGACGGGTGACACTCGCCCCGGAATCGATGGACCTCGCGAGACATGGGTGCGCCACGGACGACAACTCCGATAAGAGCAACCTTATTATGATGGCGACCCTCATCTGGTGAGACGGCGGCCGCGCCTGTTCGCCGAGCACGAGCGAGATCATGCCTCTCTTCCGTACCATCTGGGCGCGGTCGTGGTAGGCATGGCGTCGTGCCTGAGGCTGATAGAGAGAGGGTGGCATTGTGCCTCCCCAGCCCTCCCCTCCTCCGGGGCATTCGCCCGCTCTCGCGCTGCTCAGCTTTGCGAGCAATGGATTCCTCCGGCTCGTCTGACAGGTGCATGAGAGCATGCATCTCCGACCGACCGGGGTGACGCGCCTATCCCACGCCGGGTGTTGCCGCGTTGGCCTCTGCCATGGGGGCAGGGAGGAAGAGAGCGGATGATGGTGACACGCTGTCTGCACTCGCCGTGTCGCCCGTGCCGAACCTCCCACAGCGGTGTGCGTGGCGAGCGCAGCGCAGTGACACGGCCAGCTCATCAGTGCACCCGTCACGTCGCCCTCGCTGCACCGCTCTGGATCGAACATAGCACGCGCCCTCGCTCCCCGAGCGCTGCAATTCCACCACCTGCGAGCAAACGTACTGTACGGTGGCGTTCCGCGTGGCACAACGCGCCGCGCTGCGAATCGTGACTTTCGGCCCGTCTGCTTCCGTCAGCCGAGGACCCGTCCCGAGCGAGCCTCGCTCGCCCACCTCTCACGCGGTCCTGCGACACCACTCACAGCCCACACTTCTCGTGATCCATCTCGTGGAACGTAGGTAGTCACTGTACCAGTGCTTCTCCTGCGGAAACCACTGCAGCTGGTGGAAATCGCTCTGTCGGTGGAAAATGACCTGCATCGCCCGCCTAGGGGCGACCGATCACCATGTTTCGAACTTCAACCCCAGCACACAAAGATGGAACGATTGCAAGACATGCTCGGCCAAAGGGCTGCACACGTCTTCGACCGCAGCTACAGCGGACGGTTCCCGTCCCTCGTCGCACAGACCCTCGTGCGTTTCATCCGCTTCGATGCCAAGCCGTGCGTGAACTTGCGCGACGTGCAAGTCGTGGCTTCCCTTCACCCTCGCCCATCATTCCATTGCTCACGTTTCTGGCGCTGCTGTGGAAAGTTCGCCAGCAGGCAAGGCTTAGGAGGAAACTGAGTTTTCTATTTTAGTAAGCAACCTGGAAGCTTCAGATTCGGACTTGCCCATTGGCAATTACCATTGACCTAGGACAGCCTACGCTCGATGGCACGTGTGGTACGAGCGCACCACCTGCATGTATTCTACGACTCGGGGTGAAACGCAACACCTGCATACATACCCGCCCGCCTACCTGCCTGCGCTGCCGCTGCAGGGCTATCAAGTCTTGTTCCGCCGATCTGAAAGCACATGTCTCTGCCCCATTGCCTGCCATTGAACCTGATGCAGTGCTCATCAGCGTGAACAGATGATCGCACTCTCACCTGCCGGAGATGCAGAATTGCGATCGCTGATGCTCCTTGTACCCTGATTTTCCCTCTATTCCCGACGAGGCGCATGACTCGAGATGCTTCTTGAGGTGTGAATGGCGTTTGCGCATGTGCATAATTTTATGCAGCGCGAGTGGCGGGCTATGCTGGTGTTCTTCGCAGCAGGGCCAGCTCCTCTTGTACCGTCGCCTGCCCGCTGCATCATTGACGGCGCCACGAGCTCCGCATCTGAGACGCAGCGCTTGCGTGTTATTTGCTGGCAAATGTCAGAAGAGCATTTAGGCCGAGCCGAGTGCAGCCTTCACTGAAATTGTCGCTGCAGTAACAAGCGGATCGAATCAGAGCGAACACGCACGGCGGACACGTAACAAATGACCAAGCAAATTCGCACCCCTCCTCATTCGAGACGCAGCAACATCCATGCTACTGCTCGTTCACGGATCGGACGGATCAAATCGCGACTCGGATCTCGGCCAGCGAAATAGACCAGACGTCTTTCTCCCACAACTTCGCTCGAATACAATAAGGAGCTTGATGCAATGACGCCACCGGAGCAGTCGGGGCACGCAACGATAGTAGGTCCATTTTCCAACTTCATCGAGCCTTCTCGCTTCTGCAATCATGCGTGCGTGCGAGCTTAGATGAGACCAAGCCATGAGGGCATGACAGTCATGGGGTTTCGTGATTCCCGCCCGTCCTCGCACTTACACCTGCCCCACGCTTGCAAAAGATACCCGGATCCGTATAGGTCACCGCAGTGCTCTGGCGGGAATCATGTTGGCCGCAGGTGTTGTCGGTGCCCGAGACGTACATAACTCTGTCTGTCTCTCGAGTGAGCAGCTGTCTCGGCGTACTGATTTGCCGGATGATGAGGGACCCGGGGTCCTGCTTTACCACTCCTCAAGTACATGTAGGGTGCAGCATGTGAACAGTAAGCCACAGCTTCCGGAACAAGGAACGACACACACAGCAAATGGATTCTGCATCGGGGGCGGCGGAAAGAGAATCTGTGGTCTTTTCGAGTCGAAATGGGAGGAGGTGGGGTTGGAAAAGGCTGGAGATGAGGGAATGGATGCGAAATCTACTTGAGTGCTTCTCATAATACAGACTGCAGCTGATCTAAACATCTATACGGCTGGTGGGCTAGGGTTCATTCAACTCGGACCCACGATGATCATTTTTGCTCGCGTGAGCCGTTTTGACGTGCCGGCCTTGCGAAGTTCATGTTTCTCGATGCCTGTTTGGAGCCATCATCTGGTCGTTGACCTATGTCGTCAATCATTTTCGCGAGAGATGCAACTGCCCATACGGGGTTTGTAACCCCCCTGCAGCGCGAATTTTGCCTGACGATACTGTAGTCTGTGCCGCTTGCCTCCGTGTGATCTGACAGACACGCAGCGCCGCGTGCTCCTTGTAGCTCATGGTCGACTCACTCTCATTGAGCAGCAGCAGCAGTGGTCCGAGGACGATGACATGGTCTGGTACAAAGAGGCATCCTTCCGGCTGCTCAAGATCCACAGGTTACGAAAGCGAGAGAAGCTTTACCAACGACCATGCCTGATGCGTCGAAATGATTAACATTCTGGCATTGCGACGCGGAGAACTTCACGTTGTGAGTGTACGATCTTTGGTCATTGAGTGCCATGTCTAGACTACAATGTTTACGGAAACGACTGGTGGAGCGAGATGAGGAGCGAAGAAAATACACGTGCGTCGAGATTCATGAGGACCGCGATCTCTGCTCGCAACAGGCAGCACCCTCTCTCCTCGCACCGGAGCGCACGGGAAATCTCCCACATCATGTCCTTGATTGATCCATCAGGACCTCTCTTCTACGACGACACAGGAGGATCTGGATTCGTGATCGACACCGCGTCGACGACCACAGGCGTGAACTTGGTGCACGTCCCCTTCTGGACGCCGGATTGCATGAATGTGGTCGTGAGGCTCTTTCCGTCGCCGAGGTAGAAGTTGTTGAGGTTGATGTTGCAGACCAGAGGCACCATGACGCTGTCGGGAATGGGTTCCGGCGTCGGCTCAATGACAATGCGCTTGCTCATCTGTCGCAACCGCTTCCGCCGCGGAGTCTCTTCGGGCTGGAAAGGCGTGCCGATGCAGTCCAGAACGCACTGCGCGCTGCCCTCTGTGTAGTCGACTTCTCCCGCGCGGATGCTACAGGACACAGTGCCCTTGTCCGATGCGTCGAGCGCGTTGGTGTAGCTGATCTGCTGCGGGTTGTTGCCGAAGATGTTGGAGAGGTATGCCGTGGAGCCGCCGGCCACCAGGCCTCCGTTGGGGCCGAGGGAGAAGGCGGTGGCGAGCACGGTGAGGGGGTTCGCAAAGTCGATGGGGGTGTCGACAGCTCCGGGCACCACGTTGGCGCGGAGTCCTTGCGGTGCGAGGGCGTCCTGTCCGGTCACGGGCACGGGATCTGCAATCACGACTGGAGAGAGCAGTCAGAATCTGTCCCCGGAAGCGGGAGAGTGGCGCTCACGCAGATCGACTTACTGTTGAAACTGGTGGGAATGGCGACCGGCCCCGAGTACGTGGTGTGGACGATGGTTGTGGTGAACTCCGTGGTCTGGAATCATGTCAGCGCCGAACGAACGACAGAGCTTGGAAGAGACTCACTGTGGTTGTCGAGGTTGTCGCTGTGGCCGTGCTTGTCGCAGTAGACGTGACGACCGGCGTCTCCGTCACTGTCGTCTTGGGGACCTGTTTGCAAGTTAGCACGTTCCTCGTATGGTTTCTGTGGGTCACCTACGTGTCCAGTAGACGTCTTGGTGGTGTAGACAGTCGACTTGACAGTCTTGGTGCTTGGCTTCACGTTCAGGCATTTGCAAGCGGAGCTGATGGCGTGTTCGTCCTTATAGTCGCTGAAGCATTTGGGCTTGGGCTCGCCGTAACTCCTCTTGCCGATGGGAATCTGAATCAATGAAGGTGCAGTGCATTTCGGTGAGAGCGTGGTGGTTGTAACGGTACTTGTCTTGACAGTCGAGGTTGTTGTGCTGCGGATGATCAGAATGGTCGCGCGTCAGGCAGCGATGCGCCTATCTCACCTTGTAGGAGTCGTCGTCACAGTGATGGTCGTGGCAGACTCAGTGCCAGTCACAGTCTTCGTGCCCTTGCTCTTGGTGATCGTAGTGGTGCCCTTGCATACAGTGCTGGTCACAGTGATTGTCTTTTTTGGCACTTTCATATAGCTTGAGCAATACAGCGTTGCACCCTTCGCACAGTTCGAGCCTGGGCAGCCATAGCCATAGCCGTAAGAAGCATCCGCCAGGGCGCTGATCGCAAGGAGAGCAAATGCGTGGATGTGCATGACTGCGGCTTGTGAATGGAAAACACCGGGTGCTCGTTTCTACCGAAAACCACAAGGAGCTGCGAAGACTTCATATCATCTGCAGGCCAAGCATGAGGCTGGTTACTTGCTCTGTCTTGATCTGTCTTGATCGATTGTGACCAACATACAGTGCCACAATGTCAAGACCGGACATTCGACCATCGCGATTTCATCTCCGCAAGAAGGCGTATTATGGCGGCAAGGCGCTCTTTTCTGAATGATATGACGAATCATATCACAGGATACTATGGCGCTATTCCAAAATGATTTTGGCAGGAGCCAGAAAGGAAAGAGCATGGCCCAGGTAGGGCTTTCCACACGCGTCAGTGTGGCTTGATATGCTCGACTCGCAGAAAATGGTGTTTTGCGGTCTAGATCAAGCGAGCTGAAGCATCGTGGTATCCACGACGCTGTCACCTCTTTATGGCGCATTCACGTGGCTTGGATCTGGAACATGCCGCTGGAGATAGCGTGCAATAGCTGGATGCTGTCATGCATCTGAATTTGTTGCGCTGCGAATGTCCACATTTGCGTATTCAGTGTGGAGAGCCCGAATATTTACCAGAAGGGGCTATAATCGCGCATAATTCAATAGGCATAGGATGTGAGGAGCGGGTGAAGATCGTTCCAAAAGCTTTCGTGAGACAGCTGAATTATTGTGCCGTGTATGAAAAGCCATTCATGGAGTCTCATATGGGTCGGCAAGTTTAGCCTCTGCCACGCGACCGCACATACGCCAGCATTGATTCGTATTGAGCTGGTGTTGTGAATGCGAAGTGCACGAATCCGAAATCATTGTGATCGGCCATGCCGCTTTTGGGCGCGAAATGCTGTCCAGCCACCAACGCCAGCTGGAGCTCGAGCTCGATCGAACTGACGATCCTTGGCGTTGGCACTCAGCGTCGTCAACGAACCTACATCTCGAGCTTGTCGTCCGTTGAGCTCGTGATATGCTGTATTGTCGAGTCTGAACTTCAGGCAGATAGCAGAAAATGACAGCAGGACCTCAATGCAAAGTTCCGAGTTTCGGAATCTCCACGAACACCCCCTGGTATTCGCAGCCGGGCCTGTGGTGTGCGCTCCATTCAGCGCAGAGCGAGGACCTGTGCTATCCCAAGCCGGCGAAATGTGAAGACAGCACCAATCCCGAAGGTGATTTACTCAAAGTCGTGCCATGGAATAGATGGCCAATTCCATAATTTGGCGGATGTGAAATAAGTGGTAATCCAATTCGACGGCTGCACGCGTGCAGGAATGGCAATGCGAGGAACTGTGCCTTCCTTCGACAATGGTTCTCTTAGAGATGAAGTCTGCTTCGTGGGTTGTACGTAGTCGCTCGATGTCTGGACAAAGTGCCGTGGTCGTTGAACGACAAGGATCTGGTCTGTGTGGAATGGAGACGGTTCAACAGCTTCCAGGTATTCTGAGTTCCGTCGCTCTACCGTGCGCGCAATGGGATTTTTCTCAGGAACTTTGCAGCGGAGTGCAGCAGCCGCGGACCCGACTTACGCGGGGTTGCCAATGCGTACGGAGTGGGCGCTTTCAGAGTGGTCCGTAATCCTGTTCGGGGTCCGGCGGCTTCATGACATGGCATCTGCTTAGCAAATGCTCCGAAGTCAGTCCCACCTGCGGTGAGCAATGTCGCATATGTCCTGCATTCGATCCCGCTAGAGCGTTTCCGGAAGACATCTTCGCGAGCAATTCAACATTCGTTTCTCAATCCTGCGAACGGGTGAGCCACATCGTATCGACAATACTGCAATCATGTCTGGCCCAACAACACAACCACCTCAACTCCGCGAGCCCCTCCTCTGCTGGACCTGCTGCAGCTACCGGCGCCCAGACATAACCGAAGAAGCATACCACTCCTACTTGAGCAATGTGCACGGTCCGCTCGTGAAATCTTATCTGGCCAAATACAATCTTGTCAGCTACACACAAGTGCACAACACCAGCGAGCGAAGGGCCCTGATGGCGAGGCTCTTCGATCCCCAGTTCAGTGCGATTGCAGACTATGATGCTATCATTACAGCAACGTTCCGCGACGTGGAAGACTACGTGCGCATGAAGGAGGATCCGGAGTATCAGAGATTGGTCAAGCCCGATCATGAGAAGTTTGCAGATACGAAGAGGAGTCTGTGAGTGTTGACGCAGTGCTGCTTCCGAGAGATCTGCCGCCTTGGTCCGAGAATCTGACTTTAAGTTCTCCGCAGACATACGATCGGGTGGGTCGAACATCATCTTTACGATGGTGTTCCAGTAGAGACACAGCCCGCAGCAGCAGGTTCATGATGCAGACCTTGTTTGGTACTCGTCTGTGAATTATGTTGCTGGAGGGCTGTCGAAATGGGGTCTTGGGCCATTCCAAGCGGAAGTTTTTGCTGAGAATGTTCGATGTATCGCACACGGCCTGGTGCTTGCCTTCCTAGCCCGCGATCCTGCTGCTTGTAGGTTGACGTCACGCATCAGAGAATGCGAGACATTGCCACGAATGCGTGCGAATATGGTCACCAATCCTGGCCGAATAATCCTCGCCCGTCACGATATGCCTGTTTGTTCTGTAGTGAATTGGAGCAACGTTGGAGAACTACGCACCTACATGCTGCGTCCATTGCAATTTCGGGGGCAGACTCCGATGCCTCAAACGAGCTTGAGATGCGGTTGGGTCTGGGGAAATTTCCGATTGTTATCAAGAGACACGCAAAAGACTTGTGCTTGTGATATTTGCAGCGCACTGTTACGGCAATACATACACTGTACAAGCCTGTCAATCATCACCACCAAAATGACAATGATCTCATCAGTCGGACAATTTACACGGAATCCAAATCGCGAATGTTATGCCCATGGCGGGCGTGGCACCGTAGGCATGGCGAAGCCGCCACTTCTTTTGACGAGGCTGCGCTTGCCGCGGTTGCCACCTTGTTACAGCTCAGTCTTGCTTTCCGCGACTGATCGCGCACTGGCTTCCAAGACATCGATCAAGGCGCAGGAGCCGGCGCTTCTGTGCCGCTACCGGTGCCAAGGTTTGGTCCTACAACTGGAGGCATGAACAGCGGCATGTACCCTGGAAAACGAACGAGGGTCAGTCTATGCAAAGAGTCCGAAGATGCACCTCGGTTTTAGCACCGAGCTTGCCAGCCAGGTCGCGGGAGCAGCGCAGACTTGTCGCAGCTTCACGCGATGACCATTGAATTCGAGGCATGCGACTGCATGAAATAGCAGAGAGAAAGACTCACCTACTGCCAGGGACATGAAGGCCATGCCAATGGAGAGGATCGCTGGCGTCGATGCTGCGGCCTTTTGGGCGGGGGTCTCGGTGAGCCAGCCTTGGAGCGCGAAGAGCACTGCTGTCCAGCCGAGAAGCCTACATCGTCGTCAGAATTATTGTAAAGACTCTTCATCGTAGGGATATGGCCTACTTATTTCGAGTGAAGATCTAGACAGCATGTGTCAGCGGTCTTGTTGTGGCATTTCCAAGTCCCAAGAGTGCAGCTTACCGCGGCCATGGGCAGCGTTGAGCTCATAGTCGAGTTGAAATCTGTACTGTTCTCATCCTTGGCGGAAGGCTGGTACGGCACGACTACGTGAAGCAAATCGTCAGTCCCGAGTCATGCTTGATTGGCCTTTCGTGCATTGTTGGCGCGAGGAAGCGCGTGTGGATTCGCGTACCCAAGTCTGGACGGCGCATGTCCTTTTTGGCCGACATTTTGGTTCCCGATCTGGGAGCAGAGAGATCTTGGATGTGTCCGGAAATGCACAAGGCGATGACCAGGCGGGGTCTGGTCTCGATCTGCCACTGGCGTTCGTCGAAGAACTGGTGAGGTCGGGGATCTTGATGCGATCTGGCCGCGGGCTGGACTGGGACTAGTATTCAGGCCTGAGGCAGTAATTCCATCGACAAAAAGTTGTGGTCTCGGACTGCTCAATACAATATGCCTCACGCCCGTACACAAGACGGATAAATGCGATGTCGTGCACTGTTTTCAATCACGACTCGTACTGGCATGATGCCCTGATGATCTAGATGAGCCCTTGGGACCTGAGTGCCAGAGTCACGTGCGCCGGACGGACACAAAGGACGCGCGTGGCGATGCGTTCGAAGAGCGAGCATTTCTTCCACAGTGCAAGCACGTCCGCGCCTTTTCCACCATTCGCGGAGCGCTCATCACTGATAATTGTGCCAACAAGACTGCATACGTCTTTCTTTTGGAAGTCGCCGTCACCACTACACGATATAAACTCGGATCGGCCTTGGGTTGCACCAAGTACTACTGGCTATAGAACTTCTGACCGCCGATGTGACAATTTCTCTGGTATCTTTCTATTCACTACGTGAAGAAGTCCTTCTCGTATACGATTGCATTCTGCGGCGGCTTGAAATCAATCTTATCCACATACGCTGGTACCTGGTGCGCCTCTGCCCATTTGCGCACGGCTTCAAAGTCATGGCACTGATGAGGCCGGGCAAAATCTGGCATTCGGAAGCCATCTTGACCGACCCAAACCCATGGAAGTGGCTCGATATCGGCTGTGCACATTAGGCGCTCTCGCAAAGCATCGATGCAATGGTCTGCATAAAAGTCAGTCGCTGCAGTCTCTCACGCTGTGCTCAAGCATACCGATATGCGATCTGTTGAGCTTCTCATCTTCTTCCGGATCCTTGGGTGTCTCCTCGAGCGCAGCGTAGTATTCTCGCGTGTAATAGAGCGATTTACGAATGGTGTTCAAGCAGTGAAGCCAGTGCACAGACTCGACCTCCGCCAAGTACTGGTCTTCGGTGATGGGCTTGCCATCATGTCCGTAGGACAAGAGCTCTTTTGAGATGAGTGCGTGCCGGTTCTGCTCAAGACCAAGAGCGCTGCCCTGTGACACAGGTATAAAGAATGGCCAATCTGGTTCGTTAGACTGAGTCGAGGACGGACTTGTGAACCGCAAAGAACGTTCGCATGCCACTTACAATCAGCTCCCAGATCCGCCCACGCGGCGTCTACGCTCGAACTGGGCTCACCAGTGTACGCGCTGTGGGTATAGTTGAAATGCTTGAAAAGCTGAGTCTTGTACGACCGATCAATCGAAGAAAAGTATTTGCCTGCCCGGATCGCTCAGATTTGTGTCATCTCTTCAGATCAAATCCGGCACTCACTGGTCTGATGCATATCCCCAACATCCTGAGCAGAGCTCATGCGGACGATTACGAAGGTCAAAATCGCAACTGTAGCAGCAAGGATGCAACAGAGAACAGCAAGAACTGAAGGATTTTTCCGCTTTGGCACATCGTTGTACGATGTCGAATGTAGGAGGCCTTGACTTTCTAGCACTCCGTCTGAGAACTCGGATTCGTCATGCGATTGCTTCTCCGAGTCCATGATAGCTCAAACTTCCTGCCGGATCGTGCTGGAGATTGTTTGGGCTCAAGCTCTTAGATGTCTGCAACTATGCTTCTCGGTGGACACGGTCAGCAGAGCGATCAATCGAGACTTTTTTCAATCAGGAAAAGTTCAGGACCAATAGAATCTCTCGATCCGCGGCGGACCCATCCTTGGTAGTTATGTCTGACACAATACTTCGGGTGATGAGGTGCTCGCATGACCAAACAGTGCATGGAGCCCGATTCAACGCTAGACAGACGGACAGCCGCTCGTGTGTCCAACGAAGGAAAGCTCCAAGGGCCTGCAAACATGGGACATGGCTCGAGGCTAAGGAGCTTGCCTGGGACATGGGTTACACTAGCTTCGGCAAGCCAGAAGCCGTTGAGAACATCGTGAGAAGTCTAAAACCACCAACAGAGCCCGAGAGTTGCTGGAAGAATCGTCTTACCTTTGGAAATCCAGGGCTGTACCTCCCTGTTGTTCCACAATGCATGGCCTCCGCCATTCACCCAGGGCGGCGGCATGACCAGGCGGTGCGACAATGTACGTCGCAAGAAGGACCATCCATGGCGCCATCGTGACACTCGCGAGGCCACCCGAAAGAGAGCAATGGCACTCACAGATACTTAAGTGCCCAACTCGCCCTCGAGAGATGGATACCTTTCCGCATTTGAGACGTTTCACTTCAAGCCAAACATCCCCTCTGTCATCAGCATGAAGGCATCATTCCTCTTCGCCATCACTACATTGAGCTCGATCGGCTCCAGCGCCGTCATTCCAAAGCGCGATGCTGGAGTGAGCTACCCGTTCGAAAAACCCAGTTACGCCCGGAGCGAGGAAGAGAAGCGAGGTGTCAGCTATCCCTTCGAAAAACCCAGTTACTCCAGGAGCGAAGAGGAGAAGCGCGATGCTAGTGTCAGCTACCCGTTCGAAAAGCCGAGTTACTCTAGGAGCGAAGAGGAGAAACGCGACGCTGGTGTCAGCTACCCGTTTGAAAAGCCGAGTTACGCGAGGGGCGAGGAGGAGAAGCGCGATGCTGGTGTTAGCTACCCGTTTGAAAAGCCGAGTTACGCGAGGGGCGAGGAGGAGAAGCGCGATGCTGGTGTCAGCTACCCGTTTGAAAAGCCGAGTTACGCGAGGAGCGAGGAGGAGAAGCGCGATGCTGGTGTCAGCTACCCGTTTGAAAAGCCGAGTTACGCGAGGGGCGAGGAGGAGAAGCGCGATGCTGGTGTCAGCTACCCGTTTGAAAAGCCGAGTTACGCGAGGGGCGAGGAGGAGAAGCGCGATGCTGGTGTCAGCTACCCGTTCGAAAAGCCCAGTTACGCTGAGAGCAAATAAGGCTGAACGGCGGGGCTGTGCGGTTGTTGGTATTCTCAGACCTGTCTGGGGAAGTTCTATGATGTCTGGGGTCATGAAACGCTAGGGGAGCGTAGGGCTGTGCTGGAATGATGAACTAACGCTCGTTGTCTTTGCTGATTCCTATTTGGTGCTGTTCAGCTAGTCTGTGGTAGACTGATAAGAGGCCTTCAAGTGCTGTCCTGTTGAAATTACGGTATCTAACTCAGCATACTTTCGTTCGAAGCATGCACTTAGATTGATCCTGATATTGTGTCTTATCATGGCGTGTCACTTCTGCGTTCCTTAGTGTTTGCCGACTTCTCGCGCACAGTGCATTGCGAGAAAGTGCGCGTGCTGTGTATGGTGAAGTCACATGGACTCCAGCATCGAAGCACAGGCCTGCAATGGGCTTGTTGGTCCGTGGTGAAACTCCGGCGGATGGCACCAGACAGGCACAACGCCTTGCAGGGTATCAAAGCTGGAGAAGCAGTCTGCGCTTCAAGCCTGGTCCTTGTGGTCGAGATGACGACCATCTGATATGTTGTGTCTCGAAAGCTTCATCGAGAATCGCTAGACATCTGGGCTCCTGCTCTGACCCGCGGCAGAGTCGCGGCTCCGGTCTGGACTCAGTTGTTGCAGCTCAATGACTGTCTTCACTGGTCGTTATCCGGAGCTTTTGTGTTCCACAGTATCGTCAAACACAAAGCTCAGCTATATTGAATATGTTGTACAGACTCGGCTGGGCAATGGCTGAGGCCCAGACTGTGGCTTGTTCTCTCGAACTCTCCTCATAATTGGCTGACACAGTCTAACTTAGAGATTCAAGGAGCAGTCTGTCGGGCTGTCAACTTCACGGAGGAACACCGGCAATTCTTCATTGGCGAAAACGTCACCGCGGCCGCGATCGTTCCGTGACCGCTGTGCCGATTGCGTTCAGCCGAAGTTCCCGTGGTTTGTGAACGCACCGTAAAGTTCCGCAACACGACAGAACAGCGATCACTGATGTCGAGGACATGTCCAATTGGTTCGTGTGCATTGCCTGGACGAAACTCTGCTGACGACGGTGTGCCAATCTAGTAATTGGTGCCGGTACTGTATACAAGACTTGACAAGCCATGCACACGGAGCTTGTCTCGCCGCGCGTTCCAAGCATCGAAGCTTGCAGAAGACGCTGGGGCCCTCGGGATTCGCAAGGTGCACCGTCCTCGCGATCGAGCGACAAAAAAAAGGCCCCTTGTGAGGGATCGAGGGGTCTGTCTCTGCTGTTTGCAGTTAGCCGACCGCCTTGTCCAGTAATCCGTCGAAAGTGGTGCTCAGGAACCCATATCTGTCGTCTAACTTACAAGGTGTGCAAGCTACCCCAGCACTTCGATCAGACCTTGAGCTAGTTCGCACGCGAGACCAGGTTGTCTCCACGTTATGCAGTTTGAACGTGCGGTTGCTTGATCAGTGAACCTCGCGAGTGGGCATCAATGCCCCGCGCGTGCTGTGGAATGCAATCTCTAGGTACTCTTAAACTATGATTTCATGACCAGATCTGATGCCTAGTACACATGGATCCATTGTGGAATGTGAGTTTATGGTTGGACGCTTCAGCGCCCATACCGTGCAAGGATAAATGGATCGAGTTCAGAGCGAAGAAAGGTCACGAAGGCGACCGAAGCTCACCATGAAAGTTTGTCCACGAAATGCCTCATTTTGCGCTGATCCCCCTCGCCCATGCTTGTTGTGCGTGGAACGGTAAATGTAACTGCCAGCGGCCGAGCGCGAGTTCGCGCACGAGAGCCTTCCCACGAGAACAACTGCACATCTTGAGACAAGATACTAGTCTCACGAGGTTGATAGTTTTAGCAGCGTTACACCGCCTGAATGGCATGCTTTGAATCCTGTATTGTGACATGAACCCAGTTTCAGCACTACGTGCTACATGCAGACCTTGTGAGTGAAGCTTTGGAGCGTGGCGCCCCATGTGCTTGTCATTGCTAGACACGCTAGTGGTGTGGCCGAGCAGATCCCTGAGCATAGCTAGAGACTGCGCTTATCGATGGAGAGGATGTTCGTGCCATCGTAGGACCGAGATAATTGCCCGGCAACGAGCAACGCTTGATGAGCATCTATCACAATTGCGTGCGCTGAGCAAGACCCACTTGCACATCCAGCGGAAGACAGTACGAAATGCCCTTGTCAAGGACACACTTCCCTCGTGTCAGCCCCAGTCAGTCCGTTATACTTTCTCAACGTCACACGAGCACACAATCCAATCGCCAAGTCCAACTAGAAGCTGGGAGACTGGGACGCAGGCTTTCCGCATGAAGGGAAGTCGACTGTGAGCTGCCAGAACGAACAGCATTACGCCTGACGTTGAACATTGATCACGGCGCAAAGGTCTGCACTCCGTTGACTCAGAAGATGGAACGCGAAAAAGAAGCCAGCCGCAGTGTCAAAGGAAGGTACGCTCTCATCGAGCCAGAGGATCACGAGACTGAGCCCTTCTACAAGCAAGGCAATATCAGTTTCGAGATTCGTCTGGCGATTGAATTGGCTCTTATACTGCTCCTCTCAACACTCATCTTCTTCCTCTTCCTGCACGAGAATCAAGCTCAACACCTCGGCAAAGACCTCAGGATATCCTCCGGCAAGTTCACGCAACCTCGCAAATACGGCCGCGATATCTCTTACTTCTCCTTTTCCCACGATGAAGACCATCTTTGGGCTCCTTACCTGCAGGAGAACTACAGTGAGCTTGAAATCCCTCCTCACAACGCCACAGGCTTCGCTATCGACCGTCTCAACGACCACGGCGCAATAGCAATGCTGCACTCTTTGCACTGCCTGGCAGGGATCCGACGTGCGGTTCAGCAATTGGGAGAAGGCAAAACGACGCTGGATCTTTTGAAGAACAATCCGCATGTCCCCCACTGCTTCGACTATCTGCGGCAGGCGATTCTGTGCTATGCAGATGATGTCTTTGAGAGACCGAGGAGAGAGGATGGAAGTTTGGGCGGGGAAATTATTGAGGGGGCGTATGACGTGCGGATGTGTAGGGACAGTAATAGGTTGTTTGATGCTGGCGAGAAGTATGGGATCTGGCAGAAGGCAGACCTGATACGATTTTGAAGCGAGCGCTGAGTCCCATTGCTGCTCCACAGTTTCACCTGCGAGACGAGTGGAAGTGCAAGGATTCAGTACACGTGTGCTTCATTATGTCCTCCATGCCGCCGTCACACCCAATTCTCTGGGCTAGACAGAAGAAGAATCCGTCTAGGCTGCCAGGGCGATGCGATACGGATCCAACCAAGAAGACCAGAGATGTGTCGTAAAGCCATAGATGTAACGTCCCACTCTTGAAGAGGTCTTGACATACGGCCTGATCATCAGTATAAGCTGGAGGAAACATGTGATGAGGGCCTCCTCAGGCAGCCCGACTCTCGAGGGCGCGCCTGAACTGCAAAGTGACTGAGCACAACTGTCCAAAATACAACACACGCGGACAGCCTTTGATGGACTTCACACGGTCAAGCAACTCAAGTATTTCTGGAGACTCCTATGAGACGCTTGTTTGCTGCAGCCGTGGTATCGTCCTTGACACGTCTGGAAATGCGGGCTTCTTGGGTGATCTCCGCGGCACAGGCGCCGTCTGCGAGGCGCGTGGAGAAGATGTCCGCTTGAGACTCCTCAGCATTGTCACAGAGAACATCTTAATGGTGCCGTGGCTCGGGCTGATGAAAGCTCGGCAGCGAAGGGCTGGGAGGCCAACAGTTTCGAACGGCATAGTCTGTGAATGTGGCACGTTCCGTTCACTAGCAGGTGCCGAAATTGACTTTCAGCACGTGTCGAGCTGAAGACCGGACCAGAGCGCTCGACGAACAGAAACGGTATGGCGAGAGCAAGCGGTTCTTCTATACGTGGCGCTCAAGGGCCTGACAACTAATCAGAGCAAATTGCCAGTAATTAGACTGTAGCCACGGCGAGAGTCTATATTCAACTAGCGCCTAATTCATGCCGTTTGGCAAGCCTCGCCCATGTTTTCAGCACGCCACATTCCACTTAGATTAACCCTCTGCTGCCCCTTCAGCTCGCCACAAACACAAGGCGGCGACTCCGAGTTGGCTTGAATACGACTTTGTGCTCTATAGTCTGAAGTGGCATTGCAGCTTGCGGGCGCGGTCAAAACTCACTGAATTCATCATGAGGTCTCCGACATCTCCACACCTATGCTTTTGGTCCCGCTCGCTGACCATCCTTCATCCTCTATCTCGAAGAAATCAAAATGTTGGTAAGGTATGCCTTTCTAGCTCTCGCATCAGCAGTTTCCGCCCTGTCGCAGGGCTGCAAAAGCGGCTCCATCATAGTTGATGGTCGACTGTGCCAACGGAGCTGTGGCTTTGAGTTCACCAGTGGCAGCTACAAGTCTGATCAGAAGTCATCTTTTGATAGATGTGTTCAGTCTTGTGCTGTAGACACGCGATGCGTTGGTGCTAAATGGAGTCATACTTCGCAGAAATGCTACTACGTAGACCGCGAGGTCAGCTGGCAAAGACCTGGAAAAGCCGACTGCGTCAAGTGTAGCAGGCCAAGAACAACAACTGCAAAGAGCAATACAACGAGCAAGACACAGCGAGCATCCTCTGCTAGCTCGGTACGTGCCCCTTGACAGAGCGATGCTCAACGTCACAAACATTGGAATGGCCTGACAACCCACCCACATGCAGCTAACGCATTGAGCAGAGCACGACGTGCAGAACTTGTACCATCAAAACTAACTTAGCACAAAATCTAGCAAAACTTCCGGCACGAAAAGCACCACCAAATCCAGCACCGAGTCCCGCACTGCTGCAACCACTACACCCCGCAGTACTGCCAACATCTCGTCCTCAACCACACGTTCCACCACAGCCAGTTTGACCTCCTCTAACACCAAATCAACGACTACACCTATTAACTCGATCTCCACGATCCGCAGCACGACTTCAAACACAAGACCAAGCACCACCACTAGCACGAAGCGAAGCACTACCACGGCATCAAGCATTACCGCGACTTCATCAACGACAAAAAGCAGCTCTCAACCGACGACGACCGTATTCGCCCAAGATCCTGACGGCAACTCGGTAGCTTTCAGTGTGGTGCAGGACACTGCTCTGTCGGGGACTGCAATCTCACAATTTGAGGTGCCACGGCAACAGATCACTCCCCGCCAAGCCAATACAGCTAGCGAGGCAGAAACTGAATGCGTTCGGGCATGCGCTTTTGAGTCGCTATGTGAAGCATGGCAAGTGCAAACAGATGTATCAAACACTCAGACATGTACACTTATGAGCAATCTCGGACAAAGATCTGCAAAGTCTGGATCCATAGCTGGTATTCGCTCGACTGCCAATGGCGATAATGGCCAGAGTACAACGACATCAACGACAGGATCGTCGAGCACGACTACTCTAGGCACGACCATCAGCACGACATCAAGCAGTACGCTCCGTTTGACACGTTCAACGACCTCATCCTCTACAACTTCTTCGCAAGCACCGACTCCCACCATCTGCAACAGTGATCAAATATCTATCTGCGGCGGTCAAAGAGGCAATCCCTGTGGATGTGGTGTCAGGACGGAACACAATGCTGCGTTGTGCTACAGCGGGGCATTTTGTCCTCCAAGTGGCGGCAGTTCTTGTACCAACGATCAACAATGCCAACAATATGCCCCCGGAAGTGTCTGCGTACACGATGCCACTGATACTTGTATGGGATTCCCTGGACAGTACTGTGTACTCCCGGGCAATGACTGCCCTAAACTTTCAACACTTTCAACGACGACTTCGACTACAGCGTCAACAACATTGTCAATAACTTTATCAACGACGACGCCTATGTAAGTCAATCTTCATGTTTTTATCATATGGAGGTTGTAAGGTGCGACATCGACAAAAGCTGCGCATCTTTACAACTGCAGCTCTGCAATTGCTGATCTTATTTCCCAAATAGATTCACGACCACAGCTTCTAGCACGACAATTTCAGCAGCAGCATCGACCTGCGCACGTGGAATTGTTGCAGGGCAGACTTGCCGGCTACGCACAATGACTGTCGCCCGTGCAGATACATGCAGGAGTATGTGTGAGTTTCGGTCAAACTACGGTCAGGGATGCACCAGCTACGTTGAGAATGCCAACGGGACATGTTCGCTCATGATCGCTTGTTGCACTGGTCAATCAGACGATTTATCTCCATCAACCACTACGACTTCTGCCTCATCAACAACGACGTCGGCTGCAACAACTTGCGCTCATGGTCCAGCTCAAGGGCAAACCTGCCGGCCCCAAACAACGACCATCGCCCGCACTGATACGTGCAGAAGCATGTGCGAGTTCCGGTCAAATTTTGGCGATGGGTGCACCAATTACGTCGACAATGGCGATGGAACGTGTTCACTCACGATCGCTTGTTGTACCACAAATGACCCGCCTGCAACCACCACCACAACGTCCTCTGTAACTCCCCTTCGCACTGGATGTACGGATGCCCAGAATCAAATATGCAGAAACGCCGGCAAAGATGGTGGAAGTTGCACCTGCGCCAAGGACTCGAGCGGAAAGACTCTCTGCTACTATGCTGTCCTTTGCGATTCCAGGGCGACTTCTTCGCCGACCTACTGCTCAAGCGAGAACGGAGCGGGTTTCGGTAATCTTGTCTACAGCACGTCCTGTCAGGCTACGAATTACGCAGGATGTGCTGGCCCATATGGAGGAAACGCTTGCGATTCGTCTTCTCTGCAAGTGAAGAGGCAGCTGGAGAATGGGCGACGAGGTGTCTGGCGGCACTAGCTTTAGCTTACCGGATATTGAATCATAATCGTATGCAGCTTGTCGTACATCAGTGCCGCTGATCGACTCCATAGTGCAAGGTCAATCAACCTCTTGCAAGGCTCGGTCTCTGGGGCGTTGTTGACACCTTCCTGCGACAGCTATTTAACGCATGACAGCAACATGCATGCAATCACCGTCAATTTGGGTCCAACTTTCCGAGAGCGTCTCGCAGCTTTGGGTTTCGTATGTCCAGAGAGGATCCCTGATAGATTCAAGATTATTCTCGTTAAGCTAACGCAGATTTGTACGCGCCAGGACTGTTCATACGCACCTAGGGAACTGGTCAGGCGCCTTTCGATAGCTCACTGACATTCAGCAACATACATAAACACTTTATTTCTGGAAGCTCCAGTGCCCCACTGCCTTCCCAATGGTAATAATTGTCATGAACCCGAATCCATTCAAATTCACTGTGACGTACTGTAGATCGGCGAAGATGACCTAGCACGATCAGATCGCTCCAGGAGAATCTGGCGATCCAGTAACGTCTTGCCTGAGACTTTGTGATTTTTGTCAAGGAGATTCAACTGTGGGTGAAGCCAATTGGGAAAGAGCCAGGGACAAAGCAAGGTTCGCCCAAGCTTTGGGAAGCGATAGGGAAGAGCACCACAGACATAGCCTACCTACCTCCCCCAACATCTGCCCGTTCTCTTCTGCAATCTATGTAGTTGACATATGACTCACTGTGATCCTGAGCACACCTGTCAGACTTGTCGACACGGTGCGAATACAATTTGGTCACTCAATCAACTCTAGCAGGGGCTCGTGTAATTATCCACTAAGATGTATCCGGGAGTGCTTCTCCTACCCTTTCGAATATGCTGAAAATATCATTTACGAGCGCTTCGCAGAGCAGGGGCGCGCTGTGCCTGCGTGAGACGGGCAGCGAGCGCCATTGCGCTACACAGTGATCCCTTTCGTCAGCGGCGAGCGCAATGACTATGTAGGGACTCGCGGCTTCCATGTACAGAAGCACAAATCTCAATGCTGTCCATCGAAGAGCAAGCGGAATAGGACGAGGAACTGCCCCGCGGGCTCTGGTGCGCACAGGATCTGCCCACTTCTCTCACCTTTCAGGGAGATGGTAGACTCTGACCTATGCGCAGAATTCGATTCTCACAATTGCAGACAAAGTCGTGTAGCCCTCGACTGTTCAGCACGGAGAATGGCGTTGCAGGCCTAGTCATAGGTGTATTCGAGATGACCTGACCTCCAGGACCTGGTCAATCAACCGAAGTTTTAGCCGTGATCAGAGTAAGACTTAATCATCTTCATGGCTTGTCCATGCAGACGTTCTGGGGTTGCAACCAAGGAAATATGCTTTCGGTCTCTATGTGCGGAACGAACGATACTCCAGTGTCTGCTTGAGCGCGATACAGATAATGTGCCGATTTTGTGTAGTGACTCGTCGCAAAGCTCGCGATGAGCGCAATGCAGGTGCAAATATGACATACAGGGTCGCCATACCGACGCTCTAAAGCCTGACCTTTGCAGTCTGGGATGGATATGGTATGCTATCGGCCGTCTGGTAACACTGTACACAGTGGCGCCAACAACCACCAGAGACTCTGCCTGGCTTGATAGACCATGGATTAGAGATGATGGCCACCAGGGAAAGGGGAGCGCCAGTCGAACAAGGAAGGCCCTCACCTCCTGACTCAGAGCCACTGCTAGAAGCCATATTATGAAGGCCCGCCCAGTCTTCTACTCTTGATCTCCTTCACCATTGCCCCGTCAAACACTCGCCGTCTACCACTTGCTACCTTTATCTCTTGCATGATGAAGCTCACCAATTACATTGTCGCCATCACAGCTGCGTTTGCCGCGACCATCTCTGCTTCTAAGGTTACTCTGTTCGAATTCACAGTATATCACTGACGAAGAGTGATGGAAACAGAGGATTGCAGTGACTGTCGTGAGGGCGTGGACTGTCAGTCTAATTTCTACGTTGATGGTCAATGCCACTCCTGGGGTTGCGCTTAATTGGAATCATCTCGTACGTTGAATATCCCGCTCCTCTTTCGCATGGGAGATGCTGATACACCGGAAGCAGACAAAGCGTGTCTCTTGAAGCAGCGGCGACGATGGGTGAAACTGGTGTTTTGCGCTTTTTGCTTCATGTGTTGATTTGTTGCAGAAGTAATAATTGGAGGAGGGTAGACGTACGAACCTGGAGTCTGCCGATGTGATGAGTTGGTCCATCAATGGATGGTATCTACAACCACGTAGAGGAGACTCTATCAATGGCAACGCAAAGCGCGTCGCAAGTAGATCCGAACGGAATGCTTGAAGACGGTCAAAAGCGCACGTTCTGAAAGTGAACAATATAAGTGACTTAGAAATTCGCCGTAGTGGTCGTTACGCACACACACATGACAAGCACATATGCCGAGGTGAGTTGCTTTTCATTGGGTTTATTGTATCGCCGCGTCGTGGCAAATCGTACTCCATTTCGGTATGCAGCTTTCATGCGGCCGCGAAGACCACTGTGCTTTCCACCCTCCTCCATTCGCTTCATTTATGCGAAAGCCGAGATGAGTAATTCAACAGGCTAGAGCACAGCTAAATGCACTAAAAAAGAATGCGTGTCGAATGGAGCACCACGCTGTATCCGAGGCATACTATAGATCAGCAATTCGGTCAAGGAGTTTAGAGAATATCGCGCTTGTTGCGGTTCTGTGCTTATACAAGTAGCAGGAGCACCGCTGCCAGCATGTCTCGAAGAGCCGGATGCTGTGAAGTACATCACTGCGGATACTTTTGAGCGTCTACAAAGGTCTTCTACACCCACTCCGATCGGCTTAGCATGCCATGCAACAGCTCCGCTTACTTCCACTCCTCACATCAACCTGCCCCGTACGATAAGCCGCAACTTCATCGCCCTCTCTCCGAGCTCAAGTAGGCACTGCCGAATCCTCTTCTGAGCCATCCGCCGGAGGCACAAACGTCGTAGGCTCCTCCGGCTCGGGTCCACCTAGTCCAGGATAATTCGCATAGGTTCCTTGATAACTACCATAGTTACCATACTATGGGAAGCAAATCAGATGTGCACGAGTGGGGACTGCGAGCGTGGAGTATGTTACCTTTCCGTATTCGACATCTGCATTGATGAGAATGTTAGTAATGGGGCAGCAGAAGGACGCTTATCTTCGATGTAAACAACTCACATTGTTCACGCGGTAGCAAGGATCTCGCATCTTCTGCGTCGGACACTACCGCTTCTGCGACGGGAGTTGGCAACGCCAGAGCCGGTAGCGCAATAGTGAGCAGGAAGCCGAAGACCACTGCTTGCATCTTGGTGATAGCTATGCTGACGAGACGTGCTAAAGACGAGGAGAGACAAAGGTGAGTTGACAGACTCCTCCCTCTCGGAACACTTGATGTATATCACTTCCCAACTACAATGGAAAACTGGGCACAGAGCCGAGCACAAGGCTGCGCCATCGTGCGCAGTTGCACAAGACACGCGAGAGCAAACATCTCCCGTCGCAAGTTTGCGTTACATCGTCGATTGCAGTTTCCTTTTTGGGTAAATGAGGTGCTGCTGGCAGTGCACAGTTTGCTGCTCCAGGACTTTCGATGGGTTGGCAGTGCTGTCGTTCGATTGTGGTGGGCTTGGCAAATCGCGCAAAGAGTCGTCATATTATGCACGCTGTGGTTTGGATGCACGAAAACGGTAGCTGAGTGTCATATATATGTTATGTCTGTGCGCGACGTTGTACAGCAGAGTTTCAGGACTCGTTGCTCTGATGATTCGCGGGCGGGGAGGGCGATGATGTGATATCGAACTTTTGGATCTCATCATGCCGTAGGATAACTTACCACTGTATGAAGCCGAGCTTCAAAGATGCCGAATTCCAAGATGGACGACGAAGCATGCGAAAACTTGCTCGCGAATGATCGAATCAGCACTCGACTGTCTCGTCCACGACCTGCTTGGCACTGGGCTCTGTTTCTGTTCACGATTTCAAGTATCGCGAGTTGCTTAGGGCTCGTGATTGGGCTGCGATTGCATAGTCTTGCTCTTGATCGCCTCTGCCTCGATCACACTACTCGGCCTTCACCTCTTACCAAGGAGCTTCAAATCACCTGGCATGAGGTCAGCTACAATGGCTCGCTACTGAAAGAGAATGGGTTTAGACAGGATGCAGGTCCTGAGGTTGATGCAGCCTGGGACGCACTCGGGATTGGCTGTGAGTTGTCTGATGTTGTAAACGTCCCGAACATGGCTCATCGTGCTCATGTCTGCAGATGAAAGCGTCCTGGTGCCGCCAGAGATCGCCAAGAAAGTCGGTCTGCGTGAAGACCAAGTCAGAGCGAGGAGCAAGTATGGCGGCGGCTTCATTGCCAATGTCGAAGGTTTGCATCATTTGCATTGTCTGGTATGTATCGCGGCTCGGATGAACAAGCTACGCTTTCTGAACATAAAGCCAGAACCTGCTGCGACAAGCTCTACATTGGAACTTCGATTACTACCATGCGCGAGGTGAAGGCGCATTTGAGAACGACGGCTTCATCCTGAAGAAGCACGTCAGCAAGTCTATCCACAAGCACATTTCGATCTCCCATATCGCTGACATTGCGCAGCTCATTGTCTCGACATCCTCCGGCAGCAATTAATGTGCAGCATCGATGTAGGTGTGATGGGCCAAGTGTGGTTGCAGCCTTCGCCAGACCGACATCCCGAAGCTTTCGTCGACTTCAACACGAAGCACACGTGCAGGAATTTCGAGGCCATCCGAGACTGGGCGTTTGAGCAACAGATTCGGCAGCCGACTCCGCCGGATTTCCTGGAACCACCACGGTCTGGTGACAGAGTATACCATGAAGTGCCGTAAGCACAATCACGTAGCAGCTGCATCATCCAGTCTTCATGGCGATGCAGCAATTTTTCAATTCGACACCCCGAGCTCCGCATCAATCTCCTCCCGCGTATAGCCCAGAACGAACAACACATCCAGCAAGCTCTTACTATTCAGCTTGCTCGGCGCAGCAGCCTGAACTTTAGGCTTGGCATTGAATGCAATCCCCAATCCTGCAACGTCCATCATCGATAGATCATTCGAGCCATCACCCACAGCAATCACATTCTCCTGCTCGAAGCCATTCTCCTTGGCAATCTCAAGCAGCAGCTCTCGCTTCTTCTGCCCATGAATAATCGGTTCTCCTTCCACCAACTCGCCCGTCAAAGTCTGCGACGCAGGATCCGAGACGAGATGATTCGCATAAGCGTAATGCAGTCCGAGGGTAGTCTTCACCCATTCAGCAAGAGGGGTGAAACCGCCGCTCAGCACCGCCGCTTTCCAGCCCAGCTTGGTAAGGACGTGCAGTAGTTCTTGCGCTCCAGGCGTGAAGGTGATGATGCCGTCCCGGAGTTTCTGCCAAATGCTATCAGGAACTCCCTTGAGCAGAGCTACCCGCGCGCGAAGGGAGGCTTCAAAGTCGACATAGGGCTCCTCGCCTCGCATCGCTGCTTCGGTGATGGCGGCGACTTGATCGTACAGTCCAACAGCTCGGGCGAGTTCGTCAATGACTTCTTGCTGAATGAGCGTGCTGTCCATGTCGAAGACTGCCAGACCTGGCTTTTTGTGCGCTGCATAGAGGCCCGCGGGCTGCATGACGATTTCAATCTTGTGCTCTCGCTGCAATGTCTGCAGCTCCTCGTCGTCCGTAAAGTGCTTGCATTGTTGCAGTGCCGGAGAAGTCGTAGCCAGTATTTTCAGCTCCGCCACTCGTCCCGGATCGAGGAATCTCGTACTCGATATCGCGACTCCATCCAGATCTCCAGAATGTCGCTTATATTGGTCAACTATCGTCCCATAAACTTCTTGCCATTGTGGTTCTTGATCCTCCTTGGCGAAGATCACCGCGACAATTTCGGACATTGTCGCGTCAAACTCTGCTTCTCTTGCGACACCGATCAAGATGCTCCTGAATTCGGTGTCAATGGCATTCATGTCCATCGTCACTGTCCCGAGTCATTACGGCCAGCAAGCCCCCGAAAACCTTCTCGCGCTGCCACGTGCTGAGCGCCAAGCCCAGAGCCACTTCAGCTGCCGACCCTCTCATCATTCCGTGGTCCATGCAATCCGACTGATTGAGGTTTCAAGCGGCTACATGTATGGTGGTGACTTCAAGATGGCTCTTGCCCGGCAATAAACTAAGAAACATGAAAGCACTCCAGCCTAGAAAGTCCTCAAACTCGCTCAACCAGCCCATTTTCCGCACGCAGCAGTCGCCGTTGATTTGGCCCTCCACCGTATAACAACCGTAGCCCCATGTCCTCTACTTCGTCCACAGCCGAGTGAGACTCCCTTGATCACAATAATCAACGCCAAACCTCACGACCTCGCCGCTGCAGCATTCGTGGCCCCCTCCACCCCTCCGACCCCTCCGTCCCCAACTCCCTCCGGGCCCGCACTTATCGCAAAGAACTGCCTGAAAAGATAGGCTAAATCTCGGGCCCAAAAACTCTCAAGCGGAGTAGAGGGCGAGAGAGTGTGTGACAGGCGTGGCTTCGCTTGCAAGCATGGAGGGTCCCCCCGCCCCGTCCTGCAGGGTCTGCAGATTGTGACGCTCGGGAAAGCTGGCGGGCTGCGTTCGAGAGTGTGATGAGTACTCTGGGCAGACAAATATACAAAATGCAGTGGGTCGAAGAATAATCTTGTTCATAGCATTTCGTCGCAAGCGGGTAAGTCCATACATGTTCGTGCGTCGTGCACCCAGATCTAAAACCATGATCAAGTCTGCTCGGTCGGCAGTATGGCATCTCAACATGTCTCGTATCGTCATCAGGCATGATATCCTACTATCCTCTTGTACATCCGGTATGATCCCACAATACCACCACACGCTCGATTCTCATCAGCCGCTGCCGTTTATCTCGTGCCGTTCACGTCCTTTCTCTCCCTCCAGGCCTGCTCAGCAGCGGGACTTAGCTCAATCAATTTGTCCATGCCAGCTACAAAGACGCCATCAAGGCGTAACAGAGCCAGGTTCAGCAGATCACAACTCCGACTCTTGATGCGCAGTAAACTTCGCCAGGCATTCAATAGACTCAGACATTCTTTCGCATCGGCAATCGTGGGCGAGGTCACGAAGAGAAGCAGCATGAAGGAAGAGGCGATGGTGAAATTCGTTCTCGCGTCTGCAGTAGAGGGTCAGCAATTTAGAAACAGGCGATCAGGCAGGTGAGTACTTACAGCTGGTCCAAAATCCCTCCAGCTCCCTCGCGTGCAGATCATCCAAAAAGGTCGAGATCTCCTTTGCCACAGCCAGTGCTCCAGTGCGAAGTGCAGTGATGGCAGCTGCATTCGCATCGGTCACCTTGGGCCGCAGCATCGCGCGGAACAGTTCGATCTTTGCAGTGATGTATGCCAATTGTAGCGACCCATTCCCATCGAGTTCGAGTTGTACTGATCTTGGCCTTTCACTGATCGGGGAGCCAGCAGAAGATGCAGAGCTATTGACAGGCTGGCTGGGAAGAAGGCCAGCGGGCAATGCCTGGTACCATTCAGTCAACCGGATGCGAAGAGGTTTGGCAACTTCAAGTGTGGCCTCGAGACTGGTGTGAAGTTGTCTTGTCGCCTTGATGCTGAACAAATCTCGCAGGATGCCGTCGACGATTGTTGTCAGTTCGCACAACTTGATAAAGTGCTGGCAGCTGAAGTCGGACATGTGCTCTTCGTCAAAGCGACGATCTGCTTCCGAGAAGTCGTCTTCTGTCAGTCGAGGCACGTCCCAGTCGTCGGCTTGGATATGGCTACTTCGTCCAAAGTTGAGCGCCAGCCATTTGTCTTGCACAAAAACTGCCCATGCAAGCCGCTTTCGCAACGTAATCTCCCATGATGGGAGTGGCCATTCAGTGGGATCGCGGTTGAGTCCCAGCGCCTGCGCAATGCTGACCGCAGTAGACATCATTACCCATTTGAAAGGTGTATCGCTCACGTGGCGATTCGTCGGCCTGCGTTGCACAAGCAATAGAAGTGTTTGCAGGACTGCGAGAGAAGGCGTGTGCAGCAGAGGCTGGCATGACAGCCATGACAATTTGAACAGCGTATCTGCCGACGGCGGCGTATACACTTCCACACAGAGCATGTCGTCCCATGCGCAGAACGGCAGAGCATGCCCATATATGGCGGCGAGCGCACAAGGCGGTACGTCTCGCGGCTGTATGTTGCCAGCGGTATCTCGTTCTCCATTCTCGCGGCTCAGGATGGGAAAGTATGGTTGGACATATTTGTAGAACAGTCGGATCAGGCGCTTGCCAGTTTCTACAGGTACAAGTTCGTCCAGCTCTCGACGCCATTTCTCAGTAGACTCGGATCGGTCCTGGGGTTGGGCTTTTGACGCGAGCCCATTATGCTGCAACACGAAGAATGCCGGGATCGTATTCTGGCTGTCCACCGGTCCGCTGTTCATCTTGCGCATCCGCACCGACTGAAACGACGCCTCGTTGTGCTCGTCATAACGATAGCGGGATAACAAATATGGGTCCAGTTCGCCACCCAAACCCACAATTTGAGCATTGCTGGAGTGTTGCCGGTCCAGAGAGGGCTCGCCGCTGGTGGAATCGAAGGGTAAGCTCAGGTCCAGAGGCAGACTCGCAGCGGTGGATTGAGGAGAGGTGGAGTGCTCGAGCGAGGAGCTCGGGCGATGACCATTGGTCCAGCGATGATCGGTGGTGTTCATTGTGGCAGCAGAGATTGACATGGGCTCATATGGGTGAAAGGGAACGGGCTCTGGAAAGAGAGACTGATCAAAGCCAAATTCGTGGCTGTGGAGGCCCGCATTCAGCGTGGACATGCCATTGACTGCGAATGGGTGGATCCCGTTCTCCCATGGCAGCAGGTCGTGCTGCATGTCGAGGATCCCGCCATTGGCAAAAGTGGGAGTGTGATCATGGCTGCTCATGCGAGCACTCTTGTACCCGCCGTTCTGGTTGCCCTCTTTGTCTGATCCCGCGTCATTGGGTCTCCTCCGTTTCGCGGGCGACTCCAGAAAGGTGCACTCCTTGTTATAGCGAATGCACAGTTCACACGGCGGCGCGGTCTCCAGGTGGCATGCTGCCTTCTTATACCGACAGAAATCACACGGTCTCTTGTTCCGCGACTTGTATGCACGCGCTCTCTCCGACCCGTCAGTGGTCTGCGGGCCTGCGGACGGAGGAGGGCTGGCCTGGCTCGTGCTCGCGCTCGACCGCTGCTGGTGGAAGGAGGGCATGCCGGGCGCGAGCATCGAGTGCGAGAGCAGCGGCGGCGGCGGCGGCGGGAAGAGAGGCGGAGGTGGAGGAGCAGCAGCAGGATAAGAGGAGGAGGAGGTGGTGGCGGAGGTGGTGGAGGAGGAGGAGGAGTGCTCGAGCAGGGCGGGCGAGCAGGCGGCCATTAGAACTATGTGCGAGCTCCACCACAGCAGAAGCAGCGAAAGGCCCCAACGAGGCCCGCACTGGGGACATGCGCACTAGCGGCGCAGAGGTGAAGTCGCAATGCGATGTCCATGATTTCGGCCGTCGCAGCAGCAGCAGCAACATTCAGTTGCATCTCTGCCGATAGCGGGACTGCACGCGGGACGCTAAGTTAGAATACCTTACGCGAGCTACATCTCCCGCGTTATGATGAGGTGGTGCTTGATGCCCTCTTTCTATGCACTGCGAAGTGTGTAACCTCCCTGGGTTCCTCTAAAGAGCCTAGTCCATACTATGAGGGTTGCACAGCATTCCGCACCACCTGCTCTCATCGCTTGGGCATCATCTTCGCATGGTCTAGAGTGATAGAAATGAAGCTACCTTACCCTCGGCCGGCGCCCTCTCGCCTTGCCCCAAACGGCATTCCACAAGGTTTCCAAGCATCCTGGATGGTGATAAGTTTATCAATGCCACGCGACCTGTGGCCCACTCGAGTGTCCTGTGGCGAATCATGCTCTCCGCCAGCATCTTCTTACTTCACTTGCCAGTCCGGCTTGACTAAGAAGAACAAATGGCAGACCACTCTGCGCCCTCTCAAATGCACCTCTCAATCAATCCCTCCGCCTGGCACTCTACTCTCACTGCACCGAAGCCAATGCCAGCAGCCATTTCCATGGGTGAGACTTGCGTCATGCTCGATGATGTGCATGCCGATAGTACCAAACATTAGACGCTGGCCGCAGCGCCCGCTCGTTCATGCTCGCGCGCATGTCCCACACCAATTTAGAATTCTCAGCATGTACAATGATAGCACATCGCAGGCGCCTGCATGGCGAATGTGGCCGCGGCCGGCCCGGGTGCGATACAGTACGTACCCTCTGCCAATGCACGCTACTCCACATCCCGCCGACAAGGCGCGCTGCGCTGCAACTTCATCTGATAGCCATGCGCCTGCATCGCACTGTCTTCCGATATGCGGCGACTCCACCGTGTCGTGTGTTGGTATCGTGAGCTGTGGGATGGGAGCAACGACTGCAGATGCCTCTGCACTATGATCAAAGGTACTACGACGCAAGCTAGGTTCCCTTTACATCCCCTTCCATCTCCATGGCTCGTAGAATTCGCGTGGCAGCTGCCCAAATAGGTGCTGTGCACCGCAACACATCTCGAGAAGACGTGTTGAATCGCATGATCAAGCTGCTCGAAGATGCCGCCGAACAAGGAGCAGAATTCGTTCTCTTTCCAGAGATCGCCTTCACCACCTTCTTTCCTCGCTACCTCATAACCGACACAACAGAGCTCGACTCTTTCTTCGAACATGGCGACATCACAGCTGCAGAACACACAGCAGCTCTCTTCAACAAAGCCACAGAACTCTCCATCGACATCAGCATCGGGTTCGCAGAAGCGACATCCAAAGACCAACACTTCAACTCCAGCATCTACTACCACGCCAAGACCAAATCCATCATTTCCAAATACCGCAAAATCCACCTCCCGGGAACCGTCGAACCATTCTCCAACCCCGAAGCAACAAACCAGCTCGAGAAGCGATACTTCACCCCAGGAGATCTCGGCTTCAACGCCTTTCGCGTTCCTGACCTGGCGGATGCGAGTGGGCCCATCTTCGGCATGCTCATCTGCAACGACCGTCGCTGGCCCGAAGCTTGGCGTTGTCTCGGGCTGCAAGGCGTCGAAGTCGTGCTCTGCGGATACAATACCGCGGGCTTCGCTCCTGATCTCTGGGGTTCAGATAAGAAACAGTCTCCCGAGCAGGCGGAGGAGGATGCCCTGTTTCATCATCGACTGGTCATGCAGAGTAACAGCTATATGAATGCCACGTTTAGCGTGTGTGCGGCGCGGTGTGGAATGGATGATGGGACGTACACTCTCATTGGCGGGAGTTGCATCGTTGATCCGGAAGGCAAAATCGTGGCAGAGGCGAAGACGAAAGAGGATGAGATCGTATTAGCTGAGATTAATCTGGATGATTGTCAGCAGGGGAAGACCAAGACATTTGATTTCGCGAGACATCGCCGAGTGGAGCATTATGGGAGGATTGTGCAGCAGACGGGAGTCGTGGAGCCACAGGCATTGTCCTCTGGCAGAAATGAAGAAAGACCAGACTTCAGCGCCAATCCAACCAGCGCCGCGACCGCAAACGAATCCACACCATCACCATCACCGGGCAACGCCCCCGAAAGGCCCATCCGCATCCTCCTCATCAACCCCAACTCCACCCCCAGCATGACAACCTCCTGCCTCCATTCCCTCCTCCCCACCCTTCCCCCCTCCATCCACATCACCCCTTTCACTGGCCCGCGCAACCTTGCGCCCACCGCAATCGAATCCCAAGTCGACGCCACCCTCTCCGCGGCCGCCTGCTTCCGCGCCCTGCTCCACGCCCACCCGACCCTGCTCCCCTCCCACGACGCCATCCTCGTCGCCTGCTACTCCGCGCACCCGCTCATCCCCATGCTGCGCGAGGAATGCGCCCTCCCCGTCATCGGCATCATGGAAGCCAGCCTCCTGCTCTCGCGCACCCTCGGCGCGAAGTTGGGCATCGTCGCCACCTCCGCCCGCTCGGCCATCGCGCATGCGACAAACGTCGAGGCCTACGGCATGACAAAGTTCTGCGCCGGCATCGAGAGCTGTGACCTCGGCGTCTTGGACCTCGAACGTCTGCCGCGCGACACGGTCATGGGCATCCTCCAGCGCGTATCGAAGAAGTTGATCGCGCAGGGCGCAGAAGTGCTGTGTCTGGGGTGCGCGGGCATGACGGAGATGAAGGCGGCGCTGGAGGCCGTCGTCGCGCAGGAAGGCGTGCAGGTGGTCGATGGCGTCGTGGCGGGCGTACACTATTTGGCCGGCGTGGTGAGGATGGGCGGGCAGACGGGGAAGCGGGGGTTGTGGAGGAGCAGTCGGGTGGGCAGGGAGACGAGAGGGCAGGAGTTTGTGTAGACAGTCGATGATTTGGGCGTACGATGAGGTCTCGCAAAGGTGTGCTATGTTCCAGCGGCATTCTGAATCCTTTTTCCTTTTCTCTAGTGGCGTTCTTGGGGGAGAAATTTCTGGCCCCGTTTGATCCTTGATGCCTTGCTCTCTCTGCGCCAGATGCACAAGTTGATGTCGCCACGCGTCATTCTATCGCAACAAGCGCGGAGACAGCACAAACTCTTGTTCAATCAGCACACCGATGCAGTTTCTTCCACCACTGATCGTATCCCGTATATTTCTCGATTCGTCTGCCATTGAAGAACCAGGACGACGTCCAAGACCTCCTCTCCGAATGCAATCTTCTGACAGCGATACTTTCCTAGGTACTCGGAAAGTAAAGCAGCCCTTGGTCTGCTACTTATCAAGCGTGCAAGTGCTCTGCTTAGATTCCAGCCTTGCTATCGGGTCAAGAGCTCGTAGGTGCTTTCCTTTCTTGTAATGTGAAGTGTTGATGGCCGCTAAGGTGTGAGTTTTCCGCTGCATACCACTCGATCCATTTGTTTGTATCCGGTGTACAGCGCACACCGCTGCCTCTTCTTTAGGCAAAGAAAGACTCTGAGGTCGGCCAGCGTAAACTCTTGGCCTCACCACTGATTTTCGTACTCCTTTTGAGCTTAGTCTCTCGGAATGCCCGCCGAGTCTCTGCAATGCGACTTCCGCTCCCTCATCATTCCTTTCATCACATCTGATACGATTTTCGTATCCCGTCCCTGTCGCACATGCACCATGCCCTTCATTTCATCCTGCCTGGAACCGTGTTATCTCAGGTAAGTTTCTTGCGCCATGTGTCTCTGCGGAGCGACTGGCTTCTCACCACTCAGACAACAGCCCCATGTCTCCGTCTATCCTCATCACTCTCACTTTCTGCTTCAAGAGTGCCGTCTTCTTTCGGACTATCATTGTCTTCC